>CM033324.1:21923190-22571940 GCA_019359835.1 Pharus latifolius | reverse complement strand
ATTCTTGCACCACTGTGTTCATAAGAGAGAAAACTACGTGTTAGTATACCGGGTTGCCTCCTGGCTAGCGTTGATTTAATGTCCCGCTCGACTGAACGTTCTCGGTCATTCAGAAATATATAGAATTGAAAGAATCAACCAAGTTTAATGCACTTACTTTGTCTCCTGCATTGTATAATTTGATGGGATGCATGTTTACCTTGAAATTGGTACCGTCGTGCGCCCGAAGCTCTACGGCAGCATACAAGAAAAATTTTTCTATCGCGTAAGGCCTAGTCCATTGCAATTTCAATTTTTCTGTACAATGTCTGCAATCAGTACCATGCCAAATAATTAAAGTAGATGTCGTGCCTGTAAGGTCTGTACTCGGCGACCATCCATGTGTGAGCATGATCCATTTACTCCTATACATGTGGGTGCTGGCAATCGATGAAATCGTCCCATGCACGTCTCTTCCTAGTTTTCTTGCACATAAGAAGCATTAGTCATAGAATTTATTTTGGAAATATAATGCAAAATGAAAACCTACATAAGATCTATGTACTCATGAACATGGTGTGAAAACTGTTGGGGCTGCGGCACTAGGACATCATGTATTGGCTCGTAATAAAGTACGATGAAAACACACACATGATATGATTAGAATTTTTATTCTATTTTCAAGATGGTACCATAGTTACTCATGCTCTAATAGTACCAAATGCTGAAGTATAAGTACATTAACTATCTTTCCTCAACAGATCAAATTTTTTGGTAAACTGGTTAATACATGAAACTTTATATGGTATCAGAGCCCAAAAGTTCTGAATTTGAGATCTGTTTGTGACAATTTATAAAAAATATTGAAGGGTTTAGTGGTGAGACCAAGCGGGTCTTGGAGTAGACCAAGTCTCACTCCAAGTTAAGTCCATGTCGTAGGTTTGGTGTAGCATAGATGTGAGAGAGTATTAAAGTATGAGTAAATTGATTTTGTTCTCAATAGTTTAAGTTTTTAGGTGAATTGTTTGTTGCATAAAACTCAACATGTCAACATGGTATCAGAGTCTAGAGGTTCTGAGCTCGACTCCTAACTGTGGCAAGCTATGAAAAAAAAATTGAAAGGTTCAGTGATGAGACTAAGTTTATGAAAAAAATTGAAGGATTCAGTGGTGAGACCGAGAGGGTATCAGTGGCAGATCAGGTCTTGACTCAAGTTGAGTCCATATTATATGTCTGGTGGACCCTAAACATGAGGAATATTGAAATATGACTAGATTGATTATCCTTTTTTAATACTTTAAGCTTCTCGAAGAACCGATTAGAACGTACGAAACTCAACACCAAGTTTAACGCACGTCTTACTACATGTGTTTCGCGATGTTCAAATAAGGGCACCTACATCAGCCCATGTATCCGTAGAGCGTGTACAATGCAACCTAACGTGTGGATCTGAATGGTTTTGTTGTGGTTGGCACCATCGTCTACCGCGCCTCGCTCCCCGACGGCGTCCTCAATCTCCGAGCTCACCCTCTTCTCCCGCGTGAACCGCAAGAACCTAGCCCACCTCCTTGGCATCTGCGCTGACGCTGGTGAATGCATGTTGGTCTACAATTTCATACCCAACAGCACCCATTGTCTGAGCAGGCTCATCCTTGTCTTAGGCGAGGCCATCGATGGGCAGTGGGGGCGGCCATTGCATCATCGGGGCCTTGGCGCAACAGCTTCTCCTTGCGTCAGCGTGCCAACAACAATTGGGCCTGCGAGATTCTCCTCGCCGGTGTCTTCCCACCTCCCCAGTGAAAGCCCCCCTTACCACTTGCTCCTCCAGTGCCAAAAATCTCTTCTTCCTCTTCACCTCAACTGTACAACAATTCTTAGCGCCTCTTTGAGTATTAGGGAAAAAATTACCAGTTGAAATTATATCCAACCAAGATTTTTGGTGATCTAAAAATCCTCTTGAAAAATAATCCTACCGATGAATAATCCCCGTATGTGTTTGGGAAGAAATAGGATAAAAATCCCGGCCCTCCAAAAAATTCCAAAAAAATAGTAAAATTCTGAAAACTCGAAAAAAAATCAAAGGAAAAAATTTGAAAAAAATTCTGAAATTCACAAGTTTAGAATTAGATGAAAATTAATCAAATTTGCAAGTTATAACATGCTAATCAACTCTGAAACTTGTGAGTTACAACAATATATATGATCCAAAGTTCTTCAATGATCCAAAACTTAAAATATCAAAATCATTAAACTTGACAAAGCAGTATGCAATTACCAAACATTGTGATTGTTTTGGTATACAGGATCATACATTATGATTAGTTTGGTATACATGAACAACACTAGAGCTTTCTTTTGCTGACATTGCAACTCTTTTCTTTCACACGCAAGGCATCGTAAGCAAGAATGCAGGTGAGCTCATGTCCCTGCACAAATTAACGCAGTCTTTAATTGAAACAAACATCCTTATAATTATATATATGCAGCAAAAAAAAAAAGCATCCTTGTACCATTGTGATTGCTTTGGTATACAGGACCACACCCAATCAGAAACATCAAGTCTAGTATTGGGTCATAACCGTAAAGAAAGGTTGTCTCTCTTTTTCATCAACCGAGATTGTAAGATGACTGACAAATTAAAGAGATTAGAAAGCTGACAAATATGATGAATATATGTTAACAGTACTCATTAATGCAAAGGACTATGTGATCAAATGGACGCAATTCACTGGATGATGAAATCCTAACATGGCTGCAGGGTATGTGGTGTCTTTGTTCCTCTAGTAAGAAACAATGCTAGGTGTTCAATGTCTTGAGATCCAAAGAGGAGAAACTAGACCATGAAATTTGCTTAACAATATGAGCAGTATGAATACAACATTTTTGGGATAGAATAATAAAGATAACTTGTTGGTTTTGCAATATCAACACACATTTTTCTTAAAGCACTGTTAGTTTAGTACAGAAGCTAAAATATATTAAAAATGCTTAGGTCAATTCACACAATGAAAAATGAAATGATTCTTTAAAGCAACCCTATAATTACTAGTAAATAAAATCACAGCAAACAAAATAAGTGAATAAGCAAAATAGAGGAACAATTGAAGAAAAATAAACATCTAGTTACTACTGCCAAAAATCTAGAAAATGATACTTGCCAGAAGACTAAAATAACCCACAGATAGTACCATTCATACAGAAAAGCATGTCAATATTCAATGCCATACTAAAATATACCATCAATCTCATCATATACAATGCACTAATGCTTCAGCTGAACAGAGAGCAAGATTTCCTCATCAGTCACATCACAAGATAGATCCAAAGCTGACTCCAGTTGTGCAACAGAATCAATATTGGACAACTAATTATAGATAGGTTTCAACTATTAATTTGGATTGTTAGGTTGTAATTTTATCCTATTAGGGCCAGTTTGAGTGTGTTGGGAAATTTTTCAATAGGAAATTAAACAAAAACTTGCACAATTTTACAAACATTGAAAAAAATGCAGAATAGATCCACTAAGTCCATCTCAAATACACAAGGAAATGGATATAGACATAACATACCTCATTAATCAAAATATGAAATCCAACAAGATGCAGATTCAAATAAGAATTTTCAATGCCAAAAAAAAAATCTCTGCAATTGAGTCTGTAACCAAAGCCAGAACTTGACAATCACATATGGATCTGGATCCAGATCATACAAAATAGTAAACTTC
This sequence comes from Pharus latifolius, assembly GCA_019359835.1. Taxonomy (NCBI): domain Eukaryota; kingdom Viridiplantae; phylum Streptophyta; class Magnoliopsida; order Poales; family Poaceae; genus Pharus; species Pharus latifolius. The sequence continues at coordinate 22,568,237 of CM033324.1, read as the reverse complement.
CATATGTGAATTCAAATCCAAACTTGATTTGTATATCAAGCACATATGTAAGATTGGTTTAAATCAAACTTTATTACCAAAATTTTGTATTAGAAATGGGAAATCTTCTACAAGTTCATTTAAATTGAGTTATAGGTTGATTGACAACTTAAAAATTTGAACTGCATATCAAGTTTAGTAGACCTAAACAATAGTTGCAACATTTGATGGATATTGTAGTCTGATTCAAATTAAGAGACATCATAACTATATCAGTATTCATTTTCCCTCTCTCTTCTTTGAGTTCATCATAGAGTTTGTCAATTGATTTGTTGGTTGTTCAAGTTCATCCTTGTATAGAAATGAGTTCATTTCATATTACATACAGCATGCAACTCAGACATCACAGAGCAAGATCTAGAGGGGAGAAGAGAGGAAAGGAAAACATCACTGGAGATTATTGGAGTCGTCGTAGAAGTGTGGATGTGGTTGTTGGTGCAGTCGAAGCAGCTGGACCTCAGCTGCTGCTGGAGTCGAGGACCCCGATGAAGTCAAGGCCGTGGTTGAGCTCGCCGTCGATTGGAACTGCAGAGAGCGGCTCTAGAGCAAAGTGTGTAAAGACAGTAGGGGATTAAGACGATGGCAGATCTGGTGAGAGAAGAGGAGTGGTGGCTTGTGGAGATTGGTGACGGGAGTTAGCCGCCGGAGTTGGGGAAGATGGAGGCGGCGGATCCGGTGCTGTGGCGGCATAGGCAGCGTGGGATGGCGTCGGCTGTGGTGGAGGAGGGGCAGATCCGGCGCAGGAACGGCGGGATCGGCGGCGAGCGCGAGGTCGGCGCGGCGCGTGTGGGCGTGGATCTCAAAGAAGAGAGAGGGAAGATGATGCTGCAGGCGATGGCGACGGAGGAGAATTTTTTATTCTAGTGGATCTGGTGGCGACACACGAAGAGGGAGGTGGAGGGCGGTAATGCGGGCGAGGAGGCGACGCACGGCGAGGTGGAGGGCGGAGACGCGAGTGAGGAGGTGGAGCGATATGGGCGAGGAGAAAGACACGAAATGGCCAGGATTTTTTCCCGGGCCTCCCGTGCACATTTTCCAAATCCCCCGGGTTGGACTTCCTGGCCTATTTAAAATTCCCGAATCTGACCCATACAAACGCATTCTTGAATCTACTTAGGATCCTAATTCTAGCCCACGAAATCCACCCGAAAACGAGCCAAATCCCGGGCTTCCAAACAGGCCCTTAAAACAAATAGCTCATAAGGGCAGATTTGGTATTTCTGAAAAATCTATTATTGAAAAATCTAAAAATTCAAATTTACCTAACGATTTCTAATAGAAGTGATAAAAAACTTAACGGAGAAACTTTTCAGTAGTATTTTAGTAGTGATATTTTGTTAATCTGATAGTTTTATATTGTTTTGGTGTTAATTTTTCCTTCTTTTTTTTAGATGTTGTTTAGAAAGAAAAAATTGTATTTAAAATAACAGAATAGTTATTTTACAAATATTTTTTATCTGCCTCTAGTTTTTTATAATTAGGAGTTATAAATACTTTAACTCCACCCAAATTTTTCATATGTAAGATTTGTGAATACTAATCCCACTCAAAATTTTTTATATATATAAGAATTGTTAGTAACTTAAACCACACCCTTAAACAAATGACGTTCTATGTTCTATATTTTTGAGATAAAATATAACATTATATTCTAAAAAATACTCTCATAACCATTATTTTATTTAATTCTTGATTGTTTGGATGCAAACATATCTATCTTATTAATCACATGTATTATGAATAAAATCTTTTTAAAATCTATGCATGAAACTAAAGCAAAATATAAAAAAAGAACAAAAGACTAGGAAGTATAACGTGAGATAGTCCGGAGACAGGCTGCTGGACTGATTGGCGTAACCGGCCACTCACCCGTACTACCCCAAATGTTTGATTTATACTCATTTTATTTGAAAGAGCATAATTTCATTGCAAATCCTCAAATGTTTGTCAAAAACAAAATTAAACAATTGTTTGTTCCAAGGACTTGCAGCACACAATATATGGGAAAGTATAGATAACGGTATATCGTTTGTTAGCGTAAAAACGGTACACACCAACTAGTCAATCCACCATATAAGGAGATGTGTTCAATAATTGCCGAATCATACAAGTAGACCGATTGCACCTTGCCTTAACAATGCGTGGTCCCATGTTCGAGATGAGCATTTGCACGGCTGTATATTTCTTAGATTTTTTTCGTTTTTATTTAATACAATAGTGGTTATATATACACACACACAAGGGTATACTTTGGAGTAACCGGTTATATGACATACAAGCATATAAGGGAAAGTACCTGATATCATGGTGAGTAGTCATGACATATAAGGATATGGTGGTTTGAAATTCTCAAAAATTATGAAAAAATTATTAGACATAGAGGATGACATAATATTAAGCCCCACAAAATTTCGTGACCAAATACGATGATATGTAGGAGAACAAAAACAAGCAACTGATAAATATATATTTAGTCTGACCTTCTCTTTTTTGTTTCTCTCACATATAGTTGTATTTAGTCACAAAAATTTGTAGATTTTCATTATATTAAACTATTTACACTCCCTAATTTTTTTCAGATTTTTTGAGAAATTGGAGACTCAAATCTCATCTTTATTGTAGCTACTACACGTCATATATATATATATATATATATATATATATATATATATATATATATATATATATATATATATATATGGGACTAGTCTATACCAAAGTATTAGCTTAATAATTTGTACCCACTTCATCCACTATTAGATGGGTCCGACCCAATTAATCCAAAAACAACCACTCATTAAATACCCACAAACAAAACAACATTAAAAACTCTATCAAACCCAATCCCGCACATACTAATGTCATCCCACCTCCACCAACCGTTCCCAACTTGGTATTGACCCTTCTCCCTCTTGGTTCCCCACCACCAAAAAAATTTGCTACATTTTGAACGTGTGCTTGTTATAACTTGACATATAGTTACTACACACGAACTAATTTTTTTTGTTTCTACGTTGTTTCATATCTTCAGAATAAAATGTCATATTTATCTCTTTCATAAAAACTGCTACATTCTTTTATTGGTTTGTTATAATTTGTTTTGTGTAGTGAAATGATTTATGTCAATAATACTACAATTGTTGTAGTTTCTTTTATGATATTGCTACAATTGCTGCTACTATTGCTACCATTCTTTCACATGGTATAATAAGAATCTCCATCACAAGAGTAAATTTTGTTGCAAAAAACTTAATACACATAAATAGTATGTAATTGTTACATTATCAAAACAAGATTACTATATAATCATTTGGTTATTTCTGAGAGAAGATTGTCTGACACAAACATACAATTGCTACACCTCAAAATCTGCATGCAGTTGTTTCTCCAAAATAATTTGATGAGAACACCAAATCTTACAAATTAAATATATTCTTATTATGTAGTATAGAAGTGCTTACTACAAACATAATAAAAAATTATCACAAAATCTGCAAAGTGGACAAAACAAATCTTGCACAAAAAAAACTCTAGATCTGACTTAAAAAATATCATTGTTTGCTTCATGATAATAAAACATATCAATACCAATGGGAAGAGAAGAAATAACACCAAATAGAGTCACTACTACAGAAGTGCATTCCACTAACCCTTATTTTCTAACGGTTGTAAGCAATCTAGGAAAAATCCGATAGAATAGGACGACAGCGGCGGAAAACCATCATTTTACTATCGGTTATACACTAATCCAACGTTAGTGAAATGCAAATACTTTTTACTATCGGTTATTACTGTACAAACCGATATAATATATTAAATAGTACTATCGGTTTTCCATTTTTAACTGATAGTGAAATTACTGACTTTTTACTATCGGTTATTACTGTACCAACCGATATAATATATTACCATAGTACTATCGGTTTTTCGTTCGTAACAGATAGTAAAATTACTCACTTTATACTATCGGTTGGTACTGTATTAACCAATATAATATATTGAATAGTACTATCGGTTTTTCTCGGGTAACTGATAGTGAAATTACTGACTTTTTACTATCGGTTATCACTGTACTAACCGATACAATATACTAGATATTACTATCGGTTCAACAACACAAACCGATAGTAAAATGACTTCATATACACTAATGGTTATGACAGTGGGGACCTTATTTTACTATCGGTTAATGTTGTTGAACCGATAGTAAAATTGGACAGCTTAATTAGGTCGACCCCTGCTCTGCGCTCTACATGTTGGAATCATTTCAGCCGCGCACAACTCCAAGCTAGAGTGATCTGGAGAAGCTAGCTGAGAGGTTGATCATATTTCCATCCCCCTCGGTATTGTCATCTTCTCATCACCTCTCTCTCTCTCGATCACTCTTTCACACTCTCCCTCTCTCTCTCTACTTGCAATTCATTAAACTAGATACATGTATCTCCAAGCTAGCTAGAAGGCTGGGTTGGCTAGCTAGCTATAGCTTGCTGAATTTAAGCAGCTAGCTAGCTGGCTCTTCCAATTAATGCATGCATCAAGTTAATTAGGGTTTCATATATACAAATCCATTTAATGTAATTAAACAACTCATGCATGTACACACATATGGCCTAGCTAATTATGTTTCATTCATATATGCATGCCCTGAGTCATTAATTATTTATTTGATTTGTCAATTTTGTGAAATAATTGTAGATGGACCGAGAATATTGGATGTATGGAATAAAACGTACTACTGTTGAGTATTTGGAGGGTGTGAATGGATTTATTAAATTTGCTGAGCAAGAGAAGGCGAAGAAGGGAGAGAAAGATATGCATTGTCCTTGTATAGATTGTATGAACTTAAAAAGGTTCGGCAACTCTGATCAGATTAGGAGTCATTTGATTCGTCGTGGTTTTAACGCACGCTATACCCGTTGGATATGGCATGGTGAAGATCTTGAGGAAACGAGCACTACCGCTACCACTCAGCAGCACCCGGAAGTGGATTGCAGTAATGATGATCATGATCAAAACATTGATAATGTTCATTCGGAAGTCCATGTAGATGACGACAATTTAGATGAAATGTTACGTGATGTAGAAGAGGACTACAGCGAAAACGATTTAGCTAAATTTCAGAAATTAATTGTTGATTCTGAGAAGCCTTTGTTCCCCGGATGTGAAACATTTACAAAGTTGTCTTCTGTGTTGAGATTATATAACTTGAAGGCAAGCAACGGTTGGAGCGATAAGAGTTTCACGGCGCTATTGGATCTGTTAGCGGACATGCTTCCAGAGGGAAATGAGTTGCCAAGATCGGTTTACCAGGCCAAAAAACTATTGTGTCCGTTGGGAATGGAAATTGAAAGAATACATGCATGCCCAAATGATTGTGTTCTGTACCGTAACGAGTACGAGGATTTGCATGTTTGTCCAAGATGCGGTGCATCGCGGTATAAGCATGGGGACAAAATTTATCACAATGGATGTGATGAGGTAAAGAAAGGGCCTCCGGCCAAAACTGTGTGGTATTTGCCTGTGATTCCCAGATTGAAACGGCTGTTTGCAAATCCGAAAGATGCGAAGTACTTGCGTTGGCATGTTGAAGGTCGGAAACAAGACGGAAAACTAAGACATCCAGCTGATTCCATTCAATGGAGAAACATTAACAGAACATTCGGTGAGTTTGGCGGCGAAGTGAGGAATATAAGGTTTGGGCTGAGTACGGATGGTATGAATCCACACGGAAATATGAGCAGTCGACATAGCACTTGGCCGGTTCTTTTATGCATCTACAATCTTCCTCCTTGGTTATGTATGAAGCGGAAGTACATCATGATGTCGTTACTAATTTCAGGACCCAGACAACCCGGGAATGATATTGACGTGTTTCTATCACCGTTAGTCGAGGACTTACAAAAATTGTGGAGCGAAGGGGTGCGGGTGTGGGATGCACATAAGCGAGAGAATTTCATGTTGCGGGCCATGATATTTTGTACCATAAATGATTTCCCGGCCTATGGAAATTTGTCGGGGTATAGTATGAAAGGAGTCAAGGCTTGTCCTATTTGCCTGGATGAAACTGAAAGCATGTGGTTATCGAACTGCAGAAAAACAGTGTACATGGGTCACCGCAGATTCCTTCCGATGCATCACGCCTACCGTAAGAAGAGGAAGTCATTCAATGGGAAGCCTGAGAAAGGATCAGCCCCAGTGTTTGTGACTGGTAAGGAGCTTTACTTGCGCGTGAAGGACATCAAAGTTGAGTTCGGTAAATGTTCTAAACCTCCAGGAAAAAATGTTTGGAAGAAGAGATCGATTCTTTGGGATCTGCCATATTGGGAGCACTTACAAGTTCGACATTGCATTGATGTCATGCACGTAGAGAAAAATGTTTGTGACAGTTTGATTGGTTTGTTGTTGAACATTCCAGGAAAGATGAAAGATGGCATCAACGTTCGCCGTGACATGCTCGACATGGGCATAAGGACTGAGCTTGCACCGTTGGAGAAGGGAAAGCGGACATACCTCCCCCCGGCCTGCTATACTTTGTCAAAAAGAGAAAAAACAGAACTCTGTCAGTGCCTACATGGTGTCAAAGTTCCATGCGGGTATTCTGCGAACTTGAAAAAACTTGTGTCCATGAAAGACTTGAAACTGGTTGGTATGAAGTCCCATGATTGTCATGTACTGATGTCACAAATGCTTCCCATTGCTATCAGAGGCATTCTCCCAGTCAAAGTCAGAGAGACAATTACAAAGCTATGTTATTTCTTCAACACAATATCTGGCAAGGTACGTAAGCGTGTACTCCTAGCAAGTTAATTAGCTCCATTCGTGGAACTTGTCAGATTTTTTGGATCTGAATATTTGCTGCAACTGTGTCCTTGCAAGTAATTGATATGGATGGACTGGACGATTTGCAACGCGATGTGACTACCACTCTTTGTCAGCTGGAGATGTATTTCCCTCCATCCTTTTTTGATGTTATGGTCCATCTAATTGTTCACCTTGTCAGAGAAATTAAGTTTTGTGGACCCGTGTTCCTGCGCTACATGTATCCATTTGAGAGATTTATGGGTATCTTGAAGGGATATGTAAGGAATCGATATCGGCCTGAGGGCAGTATTATTGAAGGTTATGCCGCGGAGGAGGTGATCGAATTTTGCACCAACTATATGTCCGGGGTTGACCCAATTGGCGTTCCTACGTCTCGGCATGAGGGCAGGCTTCAGGGCATTGGAACTATTGGATTTAAAGCAGTCGTCCCCTCTAGTGATCTGTATGCAAAAGCCCATTTTTGGGTCTTACAGCACATGACGGGGGTGGAGCCATACATACACGAGCACAAGGAAATGTTACGGAAATAGAATCCCTCGAAGCCAGAGATTTGGGTCACCAGAGAACATAATAGGAAGTTTGCTGGGTGGATCGAAAATAGAGTCCTGCAAGCTTCTGAGGGCGATGTAGATGAAGATGTTACATGGTTGGCCAGAGGGCCTAGATTTACTGTAGGGACTTGGCAGGGGTATGACATCAACGGCTATTCATTTTACACAAAAACTCAGGACGAGAAGAGTGCTATGCAATGTAGTGGAGTGACACTACTTGCTATTTCGGAGGATGCCAGGGCAGTAAGAGCACTCGACTCATATTACGGTGTTATTGAGGAAATATGGGAGCTCGATTATGTATTACTTAAGATTCCTCTGTTTCAATGCCAATGGGTCGAAATCCCTCGAGGTGTTAAAGTCGACAATTATGGGTTTACTCTAGTCGATCTCAGTAGAGTCGCACACAAAGATGATCCATTTATACTTGCTGAGCAAGCCACACAGGTGTTCTACATCGTTGACCCGGCCAACCCAAAGTTGCACGTTGTCCTTCACAGTAAGAGACGTATTGTTGGGGTCGAAGACGTTGTGGATGAAGAAGAGTACGATCAGTTCGACGAACTACCTCCATTTTTAGATGGAATCCTTCAATCTGTCCCTACCGAAGATATTGACGAAACAAGTTACCTGCGAGACGACCACGAAGAAGGATTATGGGTGGACAACCATTCTTGACTAATTTGCAATATGTAAGTGACGTATATTACTTGGATCGAAGAATGTTCAAATCAATTTTCAAAAATTCTTTGGGAAAACATACGTGATGCATTGAGAATCATTTCTGTAAATTTTCATTTCAATTGGAGTATATACTTGATTTGAGCAATAATTGATTCTTTTCACAAATATATATGAAAACTGCAAATTTCATTCCATGATTGGTCTTTATTGTTATTTTATTTCAAAATTATTGCAAGCCATTTGCATGGGGTTTCAGGTGTCTTTACAAGTGCAAAATGATGTACTGAGACCCATCTGTATTTGTTCTCAGGAAATACCTTTAGATCAATTTAACAGTATTATACTATCGGTTTCAACCTCCAAACCGATATGAAATTAACATATACTATCGGTTTATTGTCATAACCGATAGTAAATACAATACAAAATGATGTACTAAGATCCTCTGTAATTATTCTAAGGGAAATCCTTTAGGGTCAATAGCATTGTATTTTACTATCGGTTATAACTGTGAAACCGATATGAAATTAAACTATACTTTCGGTTTATCGTTCACAACCGATAGTGATTTACACTGTGTTATGATCCCCTGTTCTTAGTTTACTATCGGTTTACTGTTCACAACCGATAGTGATTTACACTGTGTTATGATCCCATGTACTTAGTTTACTATCGGTTTACTGTTCACAACCGATAGTGATTTACACTGTGTTACGAAAACCCTAACTTACATGTTTTTACTATCGGTTTTGTGGTGATGAACCGATAGTAAATATTCATTTATTAGGTTATAACCTGCACGATTTTCCCTCCAATGCAACTGATCACATTCCAAATCGAAAAATACTCGCGCGGAAAACCCTAGAATCGCCGACGTTCGCTTCTTCGCTCCTCTGCGCCACTGGTTCTCCACCGCCTCCGGCATTGCATTGCGCCACCGCCTCCGGCCACTCCACGATCCACTGTAAGTGTTCTTGACCAAATCGCTCGCGTGTATTGCTTAATTTTGTATGCAATGGTTCATATCCCGTTCCATGGATTACAAATAGAAACCTAGAGTAAAATTCATGAACTACAAACTTGATAGCTATGAGAATGACAGAATTGATGAAAATCATAGCAATATGTCATACAGTGTAGTTCACTATCGGTTTCTTACTCAGAACCGATAGTAAATACCATAAACTGATTTTTCTGTTAATTATATCCCATTTCTAATTTTCATCCGTAATTTTGGTTCATTTATATTTTAACATACCTTATGTTCCTGCTGAGCAATTTTGGAAATTTTTTCTAATTCAGACTTGATTACTATCGGTTTGACTTGGAAAACCGATAGTAAATAGTAGTGCCATCATAGTTTGCACAGCTAATATGAATTTTCTGTGAATTACTTCCCATTTTCTAATTTTCATCTCAAATTTAGGTTCATTTATTTTTTAACATACCTTATGTTCCTGCTGAGCAATTACTTTATGTTCCTGCTGAGCAATTTTTGAAATTTTTCCTAATGCTGACTTGATTACTATCGGTTTGCCTTGGAAAACCGATAGTAAATAGTAGTGCCATCATAGTTTGCACAGCTAATATCAATTTTCTGTGAATTACTTCCCATTTTCTAATTTTCATCTCAAATTTAGGTTCATTTATTTTTTAACATACCTTATGTTCCTGCTGAGCAATTACTTTATGTTCCTGCTGAGCAATTTTTGAAATTTTTCCTAATGCTGACTTGATTACTATCGGTTTGACTTGGAAAACTGATAGTAAATAGTAGTGCCATCATAGTTTGCACAGCTAATTTGAATTTTCTGTGAATTACTTCCCATTTTCTAATTTTCATCTCAAATTTAGGTTCATTTAAATTTTAACAGACTTTATTTTCCAGCAGAGAGATTAGCATAGTTTCCACTGCTAATCTTTTAAATTTTCCTGAATATAGACCTTAGTACTATCGGTTTTCCTTTTAAAACCGATAGGAAATATAGTATTTGTTAGTTTGCACTGCTCATCTGAATATTCTGTGAATTACTTTGTCATGTACCTTTCTTCATATCAATTGGATGGTTTGTTTATGGTATTTTAGGTAAAGCCATGTCGGCATCTTCCTCGGCTGATACTAGTGATTCGGCGAGGGCGAACGTAGATGGCGTTGCCTCGTCCCAGCGCAAGAGGAAGGCGCGAGGCGCGACGATGTTGGGTCGTTTGGCCAAACGCGCGGATCTTTCCTGTGAATTCAACCAGTTCGGGAGACCGATCGGGAAGAACGCCGGGCACTATGCTGCCTATGTTGGCTTGTTGGCGAAGGAAAGGGTGAAGATCACCGTCCAGAGCTGGAAGGACGTCAAGGCCGACGAGAGGGATAGGCTGTGGGCGGAAGTGAAGGTAAAATTAATCAAAATCACTGAACTCTTGAGTAATCACATTCCCTTGGTTTATCCTAGAGATTAGGTAAGTCCTACTTATATGCACCATTTGAAACAGGCCAAGTGGAACATCCCGGACGATGGTCCCAAGATAGCTTGCTTGAAGGACATGAACAACACGTGGAAAACCTTCAAGAGCGTCCTCGTCAGTACCTTCCTCGCTAAAGGCGAATCTCCATGCGAGAAGTACCCCTTCATAACGGAGGAGGTATGGGAGCAATTCGCCCAACAGAAGGGGACTCCTGAGTTCAAGGTATGAATGGTTCCTTTACTTGGTTACACCATTGTATGCAGTAAGCAGTGGTGCATTAATTTTCTTGTTTCTGGTACGAAGGCCCTCAGCGAGAAGAACAGGGCAATCCAGAGGAGGAACGACCACCCACACCGGCTCGGTTCTCGCGGCTATGCGGGGAAGGAGGAGCAGTGGAAGAAGGGTGAAGACGAGGCGTCGCATTTCGTCGACTCCCCTGACCTACCACTCTCCGAGATCCGCGATCAGCGATGCAAGCGCTGGTGGCTGGCCAGAGGGACCGTGTCGGCCACGGGGACTGTGGCGTTCCCAAACCCCAGGGACGTCGAGGTCGTGCAGCGACTCGTAAGTTGGCTAACTATGATCACTAGTGTGCGCACAACTTTGTATATATTTCTTCCTCACAATGGAGAGCTTTCAATGTAACAGATCTCTTGCTCGAAGGAGGCGACCGAGGGATTGTTCAGTCCCCATAGGGAGAACGACATCCTTACCCGGGCTCTAGGGAACAAGGAGCATCCAGGGCGGACGCGAACCGTGAGGGCTGTGGTGCCATGGAAGGAAGGCTTCTCGGACCCCGAGCAAAAGGCGAAGAAGCCTGGCAGCTGGAAGGAAAGGGAAGAGGAGCTATCTCAGAAGATACGGGCAGATGTGACTGCACAATTCGCGGACATGTTCGCTCAAATGAACGAGAAATATGAACGCCTAAGCCGAGTTGTGCAGTCCAAGGGTTTAGATCCAGCTGCCGAGGTCGACGCTGCCAGGCCGAGTAGTGTTGGCTCGAAGGTTCACGTGGATCCGGTGGACCTGATCGAGGTATTGCAACTCTTGAGCTATATATGCAGTTCGGCTGATGCCACTCCCGTTACGTTAGAATTGTTTCGCTAACTTGTTATAATTGTTGCAAATTGCAGAAGCCGGAGAGCTGTACCCTATTGATCAACATAGGCGACAAACCTGTTGCGGTTGCAAACGGGGTCGTATACCAGTCTTGGGAGGATGTCCGGATCCACTGCGTACCTCTTGAGCCTGGATTCGCAAAGGTACAGGTGGACATGGCCCTCCCGGGCTACAGCTCTTTTCCGTTGCCCGTCCCAACGGACGAAATGTGGACAATTGGCGAGGCATTGGGCTCGTACATACAGTGGCCCAAGAAGGGTGTTAGACTACAGGAGGTAAACCCTAGCCATTCTAGCTTACAACTCAGTTAATATACTTAATTTTCAAAATCTAATTTAAGCGTTTGTACTTAAAGTGGACGATGGATACCAGCACACTTCCTGAGGACACCAGCCCCGCCACAACGCATGAGCGAACTCCTTCGGCCCCCATGCCTCCTCCGACGGCCTCAAACCCTTCGCCATCAAATGAGGCCGACGGCACCACACCCCAACCTTCGAAGGTATACACTCGCTCCCCGCCCAAAGGCAAGGGCAAGGCCAAAGGCAAGGCCAAACAAAGCCAGCCGGGTACGTTCAAGAACGGGTCCCCACTCGTGTCGGAGTACCTTCTGCGCAATATGGATCAAATAACCAGAAGTCTCCACGAGTGGTACCTGACCCGGTCTAGGCGCCACATCAACTTCTTGGTTCACTTCAGGCCAGCCCATTTTCACCGTGAGCCCGGGAGCATATCGGTGGCCCACGAGGATTTGTTCGACCTCCTCAACTGGCGGGAGCTTGATATGTCCATCATACGGACTGGAGTCCTGTGAGTGTGCTGTTGTCTGAAGTTATCACAGTTCGTTTCATAAATCCAATCACTTTTTGTATGCACTACTTACTAATGTCTACTTTGCATCCAGGTGCATGTATAGGCTGGCGTCGATGAGGGCATGTGACAAGGTGGGTTTCCTCGACCCAGAGAAAATAAGCCTCACGATGCTAGAGCACGACCAAGCACATGTGGAGGAATACATATCAAGGGCACTACTAGCGCAGCAGGACCGAGAGTTCATCCTTGCGCCGTACCACCAAAGGTTAGTGCATTTCCTACTAATTTAACTCATTCTTGTATGTTACGCCTAACATATGTATGAAACGGTTCGCTTATATATGCAATGTAGGGGCCACTGGGTCCTCGCCGTCATTTGCCCATGGATGAATGAGGTCTATTACCTCGATTCGATGAGCGACAAGGTGGCACATGTTTTCACCCTCACATGGCACATAGACGCGTAAGTAACATAGTTGTCTTAAATTTTTCTCTGACTAGCTAATTAATGATAAGATATTAATCGACAATGCTAAATTAAATATAGGGCTTTCAAAAATTATGCTAGTGCTGGAGGGAGGCATGACGCGTCGAAGGGCACAACAATTTCTTGGAAAGAATATGAGGTAATTAATACGGATGGAAGTACTCATGATGAGTCTTTTAATTTAAGCTTAATTAGTTCTTTCGAGTTAATGTGGGTTTATGTCTTTGCATATGCAATTTTTCCAGTGCCATCAGCAGCCACAATCGTGGGAATGTGGCTTCTATGTCATGAGATTCATGTATGACCTGATCAGGAGAAACTTTGCCCAATTCCCTAAGGTAACTATTTTTCCTGACTCAAAGTCGAACTTTAATTGGATGTGACGTACGATCCTAACTTCATACACGCATATATGCAGAGCACCATGTTGAAAGAGCAATATGAGTTGCCTCAATTGAAGGAGCTGCGAACAATTTGGGCTCAATATGTCATCGAAGAAGTGGCTATCAACGATCGATAGTAACTGACTTGTGTTGATTGTTGTATTTGTGAATATATATTGAATGTGTTGATTCATTGATTTGTGAATATATGTGAATATATGTGAATAGATTCATTGATGTATTTGTGAATAAACTCGATCAATATGTGCATAAATTTAGTCTGTCCAATGCATGTGTATATTACTGTATTAGTGTATTTGTGAACAAATTCAATATGTGAATATTGTGAATATTTGTAAATATTGGTGTATTTGTGAATGATCCAATGTATCTCTGTATTGCTGTATGTATATTGCTGTATGTATCTCTGTATTGCTGTATGTATATTTGTAAATATTTAGTACTAACCGTGCCACTACATAACCGATAGGAAAAACTAATATTACTATCGGTTATATACTACAACCGATAGAATAAAGTTTCCAGTAATAACTGTGTCCACACAATACTATCGGTTCATATTCAGAAACCGATAGAATAAAGTTTCCTGTACTAACTAAACGAGTCTACAAAATACTATCGGTTATATAATATAACCGATAGAATAAATTTTTCAGTACTATCGGTTATATACTGCAACCGATAGAATAAAGTTTCCAGTACTAACTGTGTCCACAAAATACTATCGGTTTATATAAGAGCCGATAAAAAAAGACGTTTAGATTACTATCGGTTTAGATCCTAGCCGATACAAAAGGCCTAAACAATACTATCGGTTTATATGAGAGCCGATAGAAAAAATGTTTAGATTACTATCGGTTTAGATCCTAGCCGATACAAAAGGCCTAAACAATACTATCGGTTTTTATACGAGCCGATAGAAAAAACTTATACAATACTATCGGTTTAAAACCGAGCCGATAGAAGAAATAGTCGATAGCGATTAGTGAACGTTGGGATTGTAGATGTTTTACTAATGGTTTTTGAACCGATAGAAGTGTGCTGCCCTCTACTATCGTGCCGACCACTATCGGTAAGAGAACCGATAGTAGAGTGGATTTTTAACCGATAGTGAAAAGCATTTCTGTAGTAGTGAGTAGAAGTGATTATTTGTGTTGGAGGAGGGGAGGAGGGAGGGAGAGAGAGAGAGAGAGAGAGAGAGAGAGAGAATATGGAATAACTACCATGGGAGTACACTAGTAGAGGTATGAATATGAGAGAAAAAGATAATAGGTGGTTAGTTGGCTATTAACAAAGAGAAAATAGTGTTAATTTGTTTAAACAGGTAGTGGGATGGTTGCACAAATCTAGAAGTTGATGGGTGGTGATGTGATCCGGGAGGATCTTCAGGTCGAGTCGCATACGGCTTCGCAACCTTAACCGTGTTCGGTTTGGTTCGCGACCATGAAAAGGAATTTGTTCTCTGTTCAGAATTGTAATCCGATCCGAATAGATATAACTAAACTTATCTGTTTAGGGTTAGTTAGTTATGAGTCTAATACGTTTAAGTTATTGAGTCTGATACGTACTCATACGATTGGACTATAAATACCTTGTAATAGGTCTAGTTTAAATCATCGAGTCTAGATTGAAATCTTAGACACATAGTTCCCTCGACATAGACGAGTGCGACCTAACGTTCGACGTGTAAAGCCTGTTTGAAATAAAGAGTTGTGCAATTACTTTGAGCTGTGTTTTGATCATCATTTGGGTTTCGATATTTCCAAGTAAGATCCCGTTATCCCGCATATTAGTATCTGGGCGAGTCTAGTGCGAAAATCAAGACTAGGCAAACTGAGTCCAAAGAAAAATGCTTTGAAGCCGGGCACGGGTACTTTTTGGGACCATTGTCAAGTCGCGGGATACACCAAAGATAAATGCTACAAGTTTCATACTGAACTTCGACCAAAGAAAAACGGACCAGGAAAAAAACAGCCACGGCTACTGCGACTTCACCCGACGAAGAGGTTGTCTGAGTGAATTCGGTTGATGAGGCGGATACGACCTTGTCTTTGATGGCAATGCTGAAGAAGAAGGGTTCGGATCCACCAAAAACCATCACCCAACAGAGGACTTGTTCACCATCAGCATTCAGGTGAAGCACGAAGTGGTCACAGTGATATTCAATACCGGAAGTCAAAAGAATCTGGTCTCCGCTGGACTGGTTCGACGACTTGGTTTGAAGACAACCACACACATGCGAACATATCCGCTGGGTTGGTTTACATCCGATGTGAACCAACAAATTACGAGTCAGTGTGTGCTGAAGTTTGCAATCTCTGCACGGTATATCGATAAGGTGCGATGTGATGTTGTCACTATCGATATCTATCAGGTGATCTTTGGGAGTCCGTATCTGTATGATCGAGACGCTCACTTCCATCGATGTGCACAAGAGTATGACCTCACCAAAGACGGAGTTAAGTTCGTGATCAGTAGAGACATGCACGTCAACACATCGAACTTAATTACTGCAAATCAAACCAAATGAATTGTCAATGCATGTCACAAGTACGTGCTTGTCATACCCATTGGTCAAGGTGAGGGTACTCGACTAGTGTTGTCGTTGGTGTGCCGAGAGAATTCTGGTCGTTTGTCAAGACTGCTGGAGAAATACAATGATCTGTTCGAGAGTACCCAGGGTCGTCCGCCGAAACGTCCAGTCGAGCATGAAAGTCAGCTTGTGTCCGATGCGACACTGCCCAATCTGAGTATGTATCGCAACTTAGTATTGGAGAATGGAGAGATCAAGAGACAACTTGGTGAGTTGCTAAACGTGTTAGAGAATATACGTATCAGATACGAGTTCGAATAAGATTCGTATCAAATCAGGAAACCTAATCTGTTAGGATTTCTTCTGCATGGGCAATTCGAATAAGATTCGTATCACATCAGGAAACCTAATATGTTAGGATTTCCTCTATATGGCCCTATATATAGAGATGTATGATGGGCTTTGAGGATTACCACAAAAGTCATAGTTGCCATCTCTTTTGATAGCCCATAAACCCTTGTTGTACGCGTTGGTGCTAGCACACCATCGTACGACGTTCCATCTCGGTACGTGTGGATACCGGTAGAGGCGCTGCTGCAATTGCTGCGCTAATTAGGACGATCTGCAAACGGTTGCTGTGAACATTCGATCGCTGCATCAAATTTGCTTCCGCTACTGGTAACAATCTAATCTATGATCTATTACTTGCAATTTTCGAGTAAATTATTAGAAATTCTGCTAGTGTAGCTTACTCGATTTCCTACAGTGGTATCAGAGCCAGGTTGTATAGTATTAGATCTGGATTAATTATATATATATGTGATATATGAAGTTATAGTAGATTAGATCTACTAGTTCATTTAATCTGTTACCGTATAAGTTTCATTATACATGTTTGTTTTGACATCCAAGTGTTGTGATGAACAATTTTTGGCCGGCTTTAATATGAACTAATGTCTAATGATCCGAGCATGGGCCAGAGGGAGGTGATGTTAGGATTTATATGACAATAGTATATTAGATCTTCTAAATCATATGTGTATAGATTGGATCTATATATGACATTAGCTGCCTATTCTAGATATTCATATTGGAGTTAATATGAATGACTTAAGGGGATTTAAACCAATCAGCTTGGTTCGAAAATTTGATTAATATGATTAATTTAAAAAAAAGGATTATATTTGATAACCAGAAGCTGTCAACTTTGGTGTCTAAGGAAAGAACACATCATAAGGTTTTTCTTAATAAGCCCCTCTTGGAACGCTTTCCTTCATGGTGTGAGCGAAAACAGTCGCGGTCTTTCCTGGCCAAGGTTACTGCCAACGGAAATTAAATATAGTCGTAGTTATGCATGTGAGATTATCTAATTGATGATTATTTTCATGCATATAGATGTTGTGACATCTTTTAACCCCTCATGAAACATAAAGATTATACTTGACAACCAGAAGCTGTCAGCTTTGGTGTCTAAGGAAAGAACACATCATAAGGTTTTTCTTAATAAGCCCCGCTTGACGGAACGCTTTCCTTCATGGTGTGAGCGAAAACAGTAGCGGTCTTTCCTGGCCAAGGTTACTGCCAACGGAAGTTAAATATAGTTGAAATTGCACCTATTAGATCATCTAGCTGATGGTTATTTTCGTGCATATGGATGTTTTGCCATGTTTTAACCCCTCATAAAAATTAAGTGTTTATTATACCCTTCCAATTGCTGCACCTGTCAAGATTTTGATCGTTGCTTGGTGGGTCTGACAAATCAGGGCACCATCAATTATCTTAATAAGGCAGGATGTGTGTTGGACACCCATAAGCAAAGAATTGGTTTAACTTAACAAAGCCATCAAAACGGTTTTGGGCTTTGGGGCATGGTGTTGGGATGACACCTAACAAACAAGAGTTATATATGATACAATTAGTAAGGAGTTGCTTACCTAAATAACTAGGTTTCTAGCAGTGATGCCAAAGCTCACTAGAACTTAGTGAAATATGGATCTTGGCCTACTATATATATTTCTTTGAGGGATTTTTTCTAAAATATATAGTTAGTACATCTTTTATTGAATTGTTTAATAAAAGACTTTTCATAAATATAATGCTATAATTTTGCATTTCTTTACTGTTGTAGACCATGGATAGTGGTAGCTCCTCAAACTATTTCAGTTTGCGATCTGTCCTTAATAAAGAAAAGCTCAATGGAACAAATTTTATTGATTGGTATAGAAACTTGAGAATTGTTCTCAAACAAGAGAAAAAGGACTATGTTCTAGAGACTCCTATACCTGATGAACCAGCCGCTAGTGCTTTACGTGCTCAAAAGGATGCTTATAAAAAGCATACTGATGACGCACTTGATGCCAGCTGTCTAATGCTTGTCACGATGAACTATGAGCTTCAGAAGCAATATGAGAACATGACAGCTTATGACATGGCCGTGTCTCTTAGAAACTTATTCGAGGAGCAGGCCAGGGTGGAAAGATATGAGACCACCAAGAAATTGCATGATTGCAAGTTGGCAGAAGGAAGCTCGGTCAGTCCTCATGTGATCAAGATGATTGGTTACATTGATAATTTGGAAAAACTTGGTTTTCCCCTTAGTCAAGAGTTGGCTACTGATATGATTCTCCAATCGCTCCCTCCGAGCTATGACCAGTTTGTCATGAATTATAACATGAATAATCTGGAGAAATCATTGACCGAATTGCATGGGATGCTTAAAACAGCGGAACAGAACATTAAGAAAAACCCAAATAATGTAATGATGGTTCAAAAGGGAAAAAGCTTTAAGAAGAAGGGCAAAGGCAAGGCTAAGGGAAAGGGCAAAGCTCTAGAAAGATCCTCTAGTGCTAAACCTAATTCCAAAGGAAAGTCCAAGCCAGGTGCCACCCCTACTACTGAATGCTTCTATTGCAAGGAATCTGGCCATTGGAAGAGGAATTGCAAGAAATACTCGGAAGATTTAAAGAAAAAGAAGGAAAGTGAGACTCCTTCAGGTATATATGTTATAGAAGTTCATTTAGCTACTTCTCCTTCCGACTCTTGGGTATTTGATACCGGATCGGCTGCTCATATTTGCACTTCGATGCAGGGGCTTAAAAGGAGTAGAAATTTGGCTAAGGGCGAGGTTCAACTTCGTGTTGGCAATGGAGCAAGAGTTGCAGCCTTAGCTGTTGGAACTTTTATATTATCTTTACCTTCAGGATTAGTTTTAGAACTTAATAACTGTTATTATGTTCCTGCCATAAGCAAAAACATTGTATCCGTGTCGTGTTTGGACACGCTGGGTTATGAATTTAGAATAAAGAACAATCGTTGTTCCTTTTATTTAAATGATATGTTTTATGGCAATGCCTCATTGGAGAATGGGCTTTATCAGCTAAATCTTGAATTACCTGTCTATAACATATGTACTAAGAGGCTTAGGTCCAATGATTTGAATCCCACGTTTATCTGGCATTGTCGTTTAGGCCATATCAATGAGAAACGCATCATGGAACTCCTAAAAGATGGGCTTCTAGACTCATTTGATTTTCAATCATTTGATGTGTGTGAATCTTGTTTACTTGGCAAAATGACAAAGGCACCTTTCACGGGTGAAAGTGAAAGGGCAAATGACTTATTGGCTCTTATTCATACTGATGTATGTGGACCATTAAGTTCAACAGCTAGAGGTGGTTTTCAGTACTTCATAACTTTTACCGATGACTTTAGTAGATATGGATATGTCTACTTAATGAGGCATAAATCTGAAACGTTTGATAAATTCAAGGAATTTCAGAATGAAGTACAAAATCAACTTGGCAAGACAATCAAAACCCTACGATCTGATCGTGGAGGGGAATATTTGAGCCAAGAATTTGGTGATCATCTAAAACAACATGGAATTGTTCCACAATTGACCCCGCCAGGAACACCTCAATGGAATGGTGTGTCAGAACGACGGAACAGGACCTTGTTGGACATGGTTCGGTCAATGATGAGCCAAACTGATCTTCCATTGTCCTTCTGGGGATATGCTCTAGAAACAGCTGCGTTCACATTAAATAGGGCTCCATCAAAAGCCGTAGAAAAGACACCATATGAGATATGGAATGGAAGGCGTCCTTGGATTGTCTTTTCTCAAGATTTGGGGTTGTGAAGTTTATGTAAAACGTTTAATGTTTGATAAGCTCAAACCCAAATCAGATAAATGCTTCTTTGTGGGCTATCCTAAGGAAACAAAAGGATATTACTTCTATAATCGAGAAGAAAACAAAGTGTTTGTTGCCCGAAACGGTGTCTTTTTGGAGAAAGAGTTTCTTTCAAAAGGAGTAAGTGGGAGCATAGTGCAACTTGAAGAAATTCGGGAACCACTGGAAATTGTTTCAGCACCCACTGAAGCTCAGCAAGACCTGCAAAACAATGTAGAAAATGATGCAGGACAAGCACCGGTTATACGTAGGTCTGAAAGGGTACGTCACGCACCTGGAAGGTACATGCTCCTTACAATGGAGCAGCGTGAAGTATTATTGATAGATAATGATGAACCTAAGACTTACGAAGAAGCGATGATGAGCCCTGACTCTGAGAAATGGCTTGGAGCCATGAGATCCGAAATTGAATCCATGCATGACAATCGAGTGTGGAACTTGGTTGATCTGCCTGATGGTGTAAAAGCCATTGAGTGCAAATGGGTTTATAAGAAAAAGATTGACATGGATGGTCATGTTTATATCCATAAAGCACGAGAGTTGCAAAAGGTTTCAAGCAAATTCAAGGTGTTGATTATGATGAAACCTTTTCGCCCGTTGCTATGTTAAAGTCAATCAGGATCATCCTAGCTATTGCTGCCTATTTCGATTATGAGATATGGCAGATGGATGTCAAAACGGCTTTCCTAAATGGAAACCTAAGTGAGGATGTGTATATGGCACAGCCTAAGGGTTTTGTTGATCCAGATAATACTAGGAAAGTATGCAAGCTTCATAAATCCATTTATGGGTTGAAGCAAGCTTCTCGGAGTTGGAATCTTCGTTTTGATGAAGTAGTCAAACAGTTTGGTTTCATCAAAAATGAAGAAGAGCGTTGTGTTTATAAAAAGGTAAATGGGAGCGCACTTGTTTTTCTGGTCTTATATGTGGATGACATACTTCTGATCGGAAATGATATTCCTATGCTTGATTCTATGAAGTCCTCATTGAAAAGTAGCTTCTCTATGAAAGACTTAGGTGAGGCAGCATATATTTTGGGCATTAAGATCTATCGAGATAGATCTAAAAGGCTAATTGGATTAAGCCAAAGTACATATATTGACAAAGTATTGAACAGATTCAATATGCACGATTCCAAGAAAGGTTTTCTACCTATGTCACATGGCATTAGTCTTAGCAAGAGTCAATGTCCTTCGACATGTGATGAGCGGGACCAAATGAATAAGATTCCATATGCTTCTGCTGTTGGATCTATTATGTATGCCATGCTATGTACACGCCCAGATGTCTCCTATGCTCTAAGTGTTACGAGCAGATACCAATCAAATCCAGGTGAGAGTCACTGGACTGCTGTAAAAAACATCCTTAAATATTTGAGGAGGACTAAGGATGTGTTCTTGGTTTATGGAGGTGAGGAAGAGCTCGTTGTTAGTGGCTACACCGATGCTAGCTTCCAAACCGACAAAGATGATTTCAAATCGCAATCTGGTTTTGTATTTTGCCTTAATGGAGGAGCTGTAAGCTGGAAGAGTTCCAAGCAAGAAACTGTCGCTGATTCTACAACAGAAGCAGAGTACATTGCTGCTTCTGAAGCTGCTAAAGAAGCTGTTTGGATTAAAAAGTTCATCTCTGAACTTAGTGTGGTTCCTAGTATTTCAAGCCCAGTGGATCTCTATTGTGACAATAGTGGAGCCATTGCGCAAGCCAAGGAACCAAGGTCTCATCAGAAATCCAAACATATACTCAGGCGTTATCACCTCATCCGAGAAATCGTGAATAGAGGTGATGTGAAGATTTGCAAAGTGTCCACTGATTTGAATGTTGCTGATCCGTTGACAAAGCCTCTCCCGCAACCAAAGCATGAGGTGCATACTAGAGCAATAGGTATTAGATACATTTATGATTGACTCTAGTCCAAGTGAGAGGTTGTTAGTGATATGTCCTAGAGCAAATCACAGAGATGTATTTATCTTTGTTATATTTATGAACATTTGAATAATATGTTATTTTTGAATAAATTATCATCTTGGTTTGATCAACAAGTATGTGACTTGTTCGTGAGACTCTAAATTTATTTGATGATATTATTCTAATATAGTCCCTGATCCATTATCTTTAAATAGGACATTATTGATTAATGGATCAGCACATTTATTGATTAATGGTTATGTTTCACGGACCATGGATACAAGATATCAAATCAATAATGTGGACATATATTGGAGAATATAATGTTGGATAGACCCATTTTGAGACACTGTTTGGATTTGTTATTTAAGTGTCACCAGTTGGTCTCAAATAATGTTTATGATTGATCCTTAGACCTGAGACCATCATAGTTTCCTACATGTGTAGTAGTATACTTTGATAGTACCAAACGCTACTTTCAATTAAATAGTAATAAAGGTAATATTCAGGTATACTATGAGCCATGCGGAGGAATATGAATGGTTAAGATGGAATTTGCATATCTTATAAAATGAGAGAGATATCTCTGGGCCCCTCGATATAGATGAATTGAGAAGTACATGGCCATGCCGTTTGTGGTTGAAGTGTCAACTACAAGAAGATCAATTCACTATGAGATCGAGAAAGGATTGAACTGTGTAAGGGTGGCACATTTCCTACCTTGGGTTTAATCTGGTATCGTATGGCAAGAGGATCAACATAAAAACATTATATAGGTTTGCTAATTATGATCTTTGTGTGTATTTGGATAGTCGTTATGTCCTGCTATGGGCCACTACCGACTTACAATTCGGGTAAGTATTCTCGGGTTGTGACTAAATATACACGAACCTACAGGATCACACACTTAACGGGTTGGAACAATGCAATTCGGATTAAGTCTATTTTGGGTTTCCATATCAGATTTGGAGACTTAATGTTAGACTCCTTATGCATTTGGATTGGGTTTGATATGAGTTTCTATATCAGATTCGGAAACTTAATGTTCGACTCCTTATGTATTTGGATTGGGTTTAGACTCATTATCCATTTGGATTGGGTTTGGTATAGGTTTCCATATCAGATTCGGAGACTTAATATTAGACTCCTTATGCATTCGGATTGGGTTTGTTATGGGTTTTCGTATCAGATCCGGATTGGGTCTGTTAGAGAATATACGTATCAGATACGAGTTCGAATAAGATTCGTATCAAATCAGGAAACCTAATCTGTTAGGATTTCTTCTGCATGGGCAATTCGAATAAGATTCGTATCACATCAGGAAACCTAATATGTTAGGATTTCCTCTACATGGCCCTATATATAGAGATGTATGATGGGCTTTGAGGATTACCACAAAAGTCATAGTTGCCATCTCTTTTGATAGCCCATAAACCCTTGTTGTACGCGTTGGTGCTAGCACACCATCGTACGGCGTTCCATCTCGGTACGTGTGGATACTGGTAGAGGCGCTGCTGCAATTGCTGCGCTAATTAGGACGATCTGCAAACGGCTGCTGTGAACATTCGATCGCTGCATCAAATCTGCTTCCGCTACTGGTAACAATCTAATCTATGATCTATTACTTGCAATTTTCGAGTAAATTATTAGAAATTCTGCTAGTGTAGCTTACTCGATTTCCTACAAAACGATGGTGTCATTCAACCAAGTAGTTCACCTTGTGGATCTCCTGTGGTGTTAATTGTTGCATCTAGACCATTATGCCTGATTTTGATGACTAATGAAAAGAAGCGCTTCAAACTAATTGTGTTTTTGAGATATTTAGATACAGAGTTCGGTTGGGAAGACATTCAAGATGATCAAGATGAACCCAACATAAAAGAGAAAAAGCACAAGTCGCAAAGAACAAAGACGAGACACAAATCACAAGATTAAAGATGCAAAGGACCTGAGGTAATATTTGTTTTTATTTTGACCGATCTCGGTGTTTGGAGTTTGATCAGTTTAGGAAATTATTTCTTAGTTTTAACCGTACTATAAAGATAGGTTGCAAATCCTATCTACACTTTCAGCATAAATCGAGAAACTACTAGGTCACCACATTGCATTCTTTTCTGTTGGATTTGATTTGGTTTTTCATTTGAGTTTTTGGCAGTAGAAGAGTTTTACTTTTTATAGGAAGATCTAGGTAGATCTGGCTTTTTCTTCTGTTGAAAAAAGATAGCCCTTTAAATTATCTTTCAAACAAGCTATAAAACACTTCAATCGGATCTCTGGATTAAATGTTATAGCTATTTTTATTCATACTGACTGTCAGTGTGTTATACTGAATGTCAGTCTGGTTAAACTGACAATTGTCCAGAGAGCATGTTTTTTGAGCCAAAAATCTTTTGACCTATACTGACTGTCAGTATGCCATGCTGACTATCAGTATGAGGTTCGACCTCGAGCTGTTTGTTTTGAGTTACTGTTTTAACTGGTCATTTTTGTGGTCGATACTGACTGTCAGTATGTGATGCTGACTGTCAGTATGAGGTGTCAGTTTCCATATACGACCACAAACGGCTAGCAAATTTTTATCCGTAATTTTTGTCAGTCGTTGAGGTAGACACTGACTGTCAGTTTGACACACTGACTGTCAGTTTGTGCTATTTTATTTCCATATACGATCTCAAACGGCTAACTAAGTTTTCTACGGATTTTACTTCTTTCTGGTCGTGACCCATGCTGACTGTCAGTATGCACTGTTTCTTTTCATTTCGAGCTCAAACGGCTAGTTTGTTTCTTGAGACTATAAATAAAGGATTTGAGCTATTGTTTCATACACCAATCAGCCTCCTTCTCTCATATACACTTGAGCATTTGTTTTAGAGTTAAAAATATTGATCTTTTGATCAAGTCGTGAGCTCTGTGATCCACCGAGTTTTCTGTTTGCATCATTTTGCATACTTAGAGTTTCTCGATGATTGTTGAAGGTCTAGATAAGACCTTGCAACTTGTTACTCTTGGTGAACGCCCTCACCTAGACGGTTTGGTGGTGTGGCCATTGACCTCTCCCGTTCGAAGATTGTTGGAGAGGCTCGGCGTGATTGTAAAAGGTATCGGTGCTCGCCTTTCCGGAGCAGACAAGGAGCAACCACTAGTGAGTAATATCCTTCGTGGATATTGAAGCAAGACTCATTTATTTGAGTGTTTCAACGAGGAGTAGGGGAGATCGGGCCAATGAAAAGGATATAGGATATCGACTAGAGGGGGGTGAATAGGCGATTTTGACAATTTAACACCTAATCAAGCAATTAACAACAGTTGAGAGCAAATAGCTAAAACAAGATGAACAACAATCAATTTAACACAAGAATATATCCCGTGGTCTCGGTGATTTGCCGATCACCCCTAATCCACATTGAGGCAAACTCAAATCTCTAATCACTCCTCTATCTAGTCGACTTTTTCTCAAGAAGTGACTTAGATCTCGAACCGAATTAGTGTGATGAGTTATCCAAACCTCGATTTCACTATTGATTCACTTTACCGCTCCGGCAAGGCGTGCTCGACCCTTTCACAAGGTGTTTTGAGGCTTCTTCACAATCTTCCTTGAAGAGCTTCCAAAACCTTCCTCCTTGCCGTCTAGGAGCCGGCAAGCTCCAAGAGTAACAAACCGATGATGATTACTTAATGCTCTTCTAGTGCCACAAGGTTGATTTAGTGATCTAAATGCAATGCACTAGAAGACCTCAAATGCACACTCTCTCAAATTCAAGAAACTGAACACTAGAGTGTATGAAACTTGTTTTAGCTCTCAAAGATGATGGCAATGTTCACAAATAGGCCAGTCATTATAAACAGGACCATGCATAGGAGTATATATACCCCCCACAATAAATATAACCGTTACAAGCCGTTGGGAGAAAAAGATCACTTGGCGGTCAGACCGCAGCTATAAGCCCGGTCAGACCGCCGCAATTGCAACGGCATTAAATAGGTGCAATAAATGCTCACCTGCCCTTGTCGGGCACTCTCACGATCAGACCGGAGCCAATGGCGGTCAGACCGTGAAACCTTCCAGAGACGACATGATTTCTGGACACGATTTATGGTCAGGCCGTGAACTTCGGACAGACCGGCCACACGGTCAGACAGTAATACAAAAACTCGGTCAGACCGTTTTAGCGGTCAGACCGGACCAACAATCGGACAGATCGTCTTAACACATCAAGTTCCATAAAATGAGATCATGAAGTTCCAGGAGTCTGACTTAGGGTTTAACCACGGATAGACTGACCTCTTTAAGAAAGAAAACACACTTTAACATAACCATCGGTCAGTCCGAAACAACATTCGGTCAGACCGTTTATGCGGTCAGACCGGCTAACAATCGGTCAGACCGACTGAGACTAAGTTTTGGCTGAATTGAATGGAAAAATGCATTTTCAAAGGATATGACCTTCTAGTATGCAATGCAAGTTGTTTTTATGACTTGTGGCACATAGATGAACTATTTAGTGATACACCACATGCTCCTCTTAATAGTACGGCGACTATCCTATAATCCGGTCAAAATTCTTCTCTAATCACCTTAGACCGGTAAAAGGAAAAAGGACTATATTCCGTACCTTTGCCTCTTTGCTCAATGTCCTTTCTTCATCATGTAGCTCTTTCTTTGCCTTTCATTATCCTGTCTTTTGATTTTGTTCTTGACACAACTTAACAGGTAACGTTAGTTCAACATTTGTAATTGTCATTAATTACCAAAACACTCTTTAGGGGCCTAGAAGCTACAATCTCCCCCTTTTTGGTAATTGATGACAACATTAGATGTAAATAATTGAATTTTGAGCATTAAAAGACATACTCCCCCTAAATAGATGATTATGAAAATTTTGGCCTTTTGGTGGAGTTCAAGCATGTATATAAGAGGATATGATAATTCATTCAACAAATGATATCAACATCACAAAGGTCATATGAAAATAACATAAAGCACATCTCATATAACATGAAGTATAGCAATCCCACAAAAGTTATAAGGTATTCAAAACATTCAAAGCATCACATCACATAAGTCAAATCATCCACATAAGCTATCCACTCATACAAAATCTAAAGTTCTCATTCACTCATACAGCAAAAGTCAGTCATCTAAAGGTCTTCTCCCCCTTTGGCATCAATTGCCAGAAAAGCTAAGAATCGGTAAGAGCATCATCATCTGGAGACGGAGGGTTGAAGGGAGGAGTCTGAGGGAATCGAGAGTAGAAGTGAGCGGAGAAGGCGTCGAAACACTGCTCAAACTGGTCTTGGCACGACGAAAAGGTCTGGAATTGATCATTTAGAGCCGCCAAGTCCGAGCGTGCGAGCTCAAGCCCCTGGAGAAGTGTAGGAAACTGATCCATCATCGGCTGATGGAACTGTTGCTGGAACTGAGAAAACCAGGCGGGGGCTTGGCTCTGCTGTGCTAGCTGCTGAGCCTGCAGCTGAGGTGGAGGAGGCATATCCTGAGCCTGCTGCTGCTGGGGCTGTGCTCCATGGCCTCGAGCCAGGATGCGCGGATTGACACTAAATGGCTTGTAGCCGAGATGCCTGATGTCGCAAGATCCGCGAGGAAACTTCGTCTTCTGGAGCAGCAAAGTCATAATGTATGGAGCAAAATACAGATTTGGAAGAGTGGTTACCGAGACATCCTCAATCGTTTTCAAGATAAATGTGACAATGTTGATCCGATGTCACTTGAGGATGTGGTCGATGAAATTCCAGTAACAGTCACGGATAGCTTCTCGATTTCCACTCTTTGGATGGATCGTGGCTCGGATAATGTTGTTGACCACAGTTGGGAGGACTTTAAGGCCTGTAACCATGCCAGGTACGATCCTCTGGGCACCTCCCGGCTGTTCATAGAACTGGAGCTAGTCATCGTCATGCAGATAATCTTCATCTTCCATATTGATGCCTTCCTTCATTTCTTCATAGTTTATCTTATTAGCCACAGCAAATTCCTCGAATGTAGCCTCATATCTCCTAGTGCCTGTCATCCACATTATCCTTTGCTCCACCCAAATGATCCCGATGGTAGCATAGAACTGACGGATGGCAGTGGCGTTCCATGGGCACTTATGCTCTACAAAGTCATACAGCCCAATCTCCTTGAAGATCTGAACAAGAGGAGCCATTATGGGCTGATTCACAACATAAGCCCATTCAATCCATTTGTGTTCAAAGATATTCTTGTGAACCAGATGACCATAGAACGCATCCTGCTGTGTCATCGTGTGGAAGTGAGGAGTAGTGGCTTCATTCTCATGATTATAGGCGTAGGTGGTCCTAGCCTTTGTATAATCATTGGACGTCTAGTTCTTCTTAGGTCCTTGATATGCATGGACGTTTATTTCATCGTCCTCACTTTCAATATCCATAGCCATGTGCTCAGAGCCGCCACGGTGAGAGGATTGTTCCGTTTCTGAGTCTCCGGGCGAGGGCACCCAATCTGCATCTTGAGTGTCGCTACTACTCGATGGTTGAGCCCTTTTTGGCCGCTTCGCCAATTTCTTCTTATTAGTCCAGACAAAGACATTTCCTTGAAATCCTCGACCGCTAGAAGATTGGCAATATATAAAACAGATAAGATACTATGAAAGTATGAATTGAATCAAGATGTTAACAGATCAGCAGGCCCTGGCTCTACTGTTGCTGTCGGTCAGACCGGAACTGGGGTCGGTCAGACCGGCGTAATCGTAGAGTTAGGGTTTGAGGAGATTTCTGGGATTCAGTTGATTCTAGAGAGCAAAGTGAATTGATACTCAAGAATAAACATTTAGTGTATCAAGAGAAAGTATCAATTCGAGGGTTTGAACAAATTCATACTAGATTCATCAAAGTTTCTCAGAATCCTGAAATAAAGAGGAAATATTTGATAAAATGGAGATGAATCCGAGAAGAATACCTAGAAGACATGATTTGGAGGAGATCTTGACCGACGGTTTGTCCGTGCTTCGCTTTGGTTTGACCGGAGTAGAAAACTCCAAAGAATTTGGGGCGCACGTGAAAGAGACAAAAATGAGGTGAGAGAGTGAAAAGGACAGAGATTCGGGATATAAGGTCTCTGGTCAAGTATATTCGGTCAGACAGTAGACAAGAGATCGGTCAGACCGCTGGACGAAGAGATTTTGAAACGCTCTCTGGAGATACATTCGGTCAGACCGCAATTGTTTTTCGGTCAGACCGCTGGGAGGACTGAAAAATTGAGAGATTTGTTTGATTGATGCTCAAATGAGATTCAGATTTAAGGTAAGAAATATATATATAGGATAACTATAAGTAAGATATAGACAATATCGCCAAAAGGGAAGTATCCATCTTACAAATCAACATGTCTGTGGCTAATATTTACTCAATTGCCGATAAAAATGCCTAAAATACTCTAAAATGAGAAGTCCATGCAATCAAGTGACAATTCAAGCACAATCAATATAAGTTCAACCTTTCAAGCCACATTTGATATATCAATGACATTGAGCTCATTTCGGAGTTTACAAAAACGGTTTTCATCTAAGGGCTTAGTGAATATATCCGCTAATCGATCTTCGGTTCTCACATTATCCACCAACACATCACCTTTACTATCATGATCTCTAAGGAAGTGGTGTCGGATATCTATATGCTTGGTCCGAGAGTGTTGAACTGGATTTGTGGCTATCTTCACTGCACTCTCATTATCACACAAAAGAGGCACTTTTTCAAATTTTATCCCATAATCCAACAAAGTTTGCCTCATCCAAAGCAATTGTGCACAACAACTACCCGCGGAAACATATTCCGCTTCGGCGGTTGATAGAGCTACTGAGTTTTGTTTCTTGGAGGACCAAGAGACTAAAGATCTTCCTAATAGTTGACAACTGCCAGAGGTGCTTTTTCTATCCATTTTACATCCCACATAGTCGGAATCAGAATATCCAATTAATTCAAATTTAGCACCTTTTGAATACCACAACCCTATACTAGATGAATATTTTAGATACCTCAAAATGCGTTTAACGGCCATTAAATGACTTTCTTTAGGAGAGGCTTGAAATCTTGCACACATACAAACACTAAACATGATATCGGGCCTAGAAGCAGTAAGATACAGTAAACTACCAATCATAGATCTATAAAGCTTTGAGTCTACCGGTTTACCTCCTTCGTCAGAGACAAGATGACCGTTTGTGGCCATTGGTGTCTTGATTGGCTTTGCTTCTTCAAGTCTGAACTTCTTGAGCAGGTCCTTCACATATTTGCTTTGACTGACAAAAGTTCCTTCCTTGAGTTGTTTAACTTGTAGTCCGAGGAAGAAACTTAGTTCACCTATCAAGGACATCTCAAATTCCCTAGACATCATGTTACCAAATTCCTCGCAAAAGTCTTTGTTAGTAGATCCAAATATGATGTCATCAACATAAATTTGACATACAAAGAAATCATTTCTAATTTTCTTAGTAAATAAGGTAGTATCAACTTTCTCAATTTTAAAACCTTTTGAAATTAAGAAGTCTCGAAGTCTTTCATACCAAGCACGAGGTGCTTGTTTAAGACCATAAAGAGTCTTGGAGAGTTTATACACATGATTTGATTTTGTAGGATCTTCAAATCCTGGAGGTTGTTTAAAAAACACTAATTCATTAATTTTTCCATTTAAAAATGCACTTTTGACATCCATTTGATAAAGTCTAATATTATGAGATGAAGCAAAGGCAAGCAAGATTCTAATAGCTTCAAGTCTAACTATGGGAGCAAAGGTTTCACCGAAGTCCAAACCTTCAACTTGAGTATATCCTTGGGCCACCAATCTTGCTTTGTTCCTTACTACCACTTCGTTTGCATCTTGTTTGTTCTTAAAAATCCATTCGGTTCCGATAACATTGTGTTCATCCGGATTTGGTTCTTCAACTAATTCCCAAACATTGTTGCAGGTGAAGTTGTTTAATTCTTTATGCATAGCATTCACCCAATCCGGATCTTTAATTTAAAGCTTCATCTACATGTGTGGGCTCAAAAGAGGAAACAAAAGAGAAATTTTTACAAAATGAAGCAAGACGAGAATGAGTTTGAACACCTTTACTCAAATCACCAACAATTTGATCGACGGGGTGATCCTTAAAAATTGAGTAATGAATTCTTGGATGATCAATCAGGTTTTGTGAAGTAGAGGTAGATGTTACTTCCGATTGTTGTTGAGGCGAATCTTCCACATTAACCACTTCAACTATTTGATCTTCATGTTGAGGTGTTGATGAAGAGGGGATAGCTTGAGTGGATGGATCTTCATCTTGATCACTATCTTCTTTCAGCTTGATATCCCCAATGGTCATGTTCTTCATCGCCACCCTTAATCCTTCATTACCTACATCATCCAAGTTGTCTTGCTCCTCTTGAGAGTTGTTAGTCTCATCAAATTTTACGTCATGCGTCTCTTCAACCAAACTGGAGTTTTGGTTGTAGACACGATATGCTTTGCTATTTGATGAGTATCCTAATAAAAATCCTACATCACATTTACTTTGAAATTTAGATAAGCGTGTACCTTTTCGCAGAATGTAGCACTTACATCCAAACACTCAGAAGTAGGAAATGTTTGGTTTCCTTCCAATGAGAAGCTCGTAAGGAGTTTTCTTTAGTAGCCGATAGCAATAAAGTCGATTCGAGGCATGGCATGCGGTGTTGATTGCTTCGGCCCAAAAGGTGTCCGAAACATTGTACTCCGAAAGCATGGATCTTGCCATATCTATCAATGTCCGGTTCTTTCGTTCGACTACTCCATTTTGCTCTGGTGTATACTTAGCCGAAAACTCGTGTTTGATAATCTTATCATCACACCAGTTTTCAACCTTGGTGTTCTTGAATTCGGAGCCATTGTCACTTCTCACTTTCTTGATCTTGAAACTAATTCATTTTCGGCCCTTTGTGCAAAGCTTTTGAAAGTGTTAAATACAATTGACTTGTCATGTAAAAAGAATATCCATGTATATCTCGAAAAATCATCTACAATGACAAGACAATAATTATTGCCACCAATGCTAACAAAAGTAGTTGGACCAAATAAATCCATGTGCAATAACTCAAGTGGACTAGAAGTTGACATTGTGCTTTTGATTGGATGTGAGTTTGCAACTTGTTTTCCTGCTTGGCAAGCACTACATAATTTATCTTTTTCAAACTTTACATCTTTTAATCCAACAACTAAATCATGTTTAACTAATCTATTTAGTTGTTTCATTCCAACATGTCCAAGCCTTCTATCCCATAGCCAACCTTAGATGATTTAATGAACAAGCATGTACCGAGATTTGCATCATTTGAATTGAAATCAACTAAATAGAGGTTGCCATGTCTAAAACCTTTGAAGATCAACCTATTATCATCAATACTAGTGATAATTACATCTTTTAGATAAAAAGCACATATAAATCCAAGATCACAAAGTTGAGCTACGGATAAGAGATTGAAGTTAAGAGATTCGATAAGCAATACATTAGAGATGAAGAGATCGTTTGAGATGGCAATTTTACCTAAACCTTTTACCTTTCCTTTGCTATTGTCTCCAAATGTGATCTTGTCATATTCCGCACCTTCGTTATTTAGAGAGGAGAACATATTGTGATTATCGGTCATATGTTGAGTGCATCCACTATCGAGCACCCAATGTTGTCCTCCGGCCTTGTAATTTAGCTACAAAACAAAGTTAGGTCCTTTTAGGTACCCAAATCTTTTTGAGTCCTTGGAGGTTAGTTACCAAGGATTTTGAGACCCAAATGACTTTCTTTTTGGCACCAATTATAGGGGTTCCAACAAATTTGGCTTTAAGATCGCCATTGTTCATTTTCTTTAAAACATAGCAAGAGTTAAATATAAGAGATGAGTTACTTTTGCTAGCATGTCAATTTTTCTCAATATGACCTAAACTTTTACATTTGTTGTAATACCCCTTTTCTTTTACAAATACGATTTTAGGTTGGAGAAATGCATGTTTGCCCTTTTTAGGAATATAACCTAGTCCTTCTTTTCTTAAAGAGAACCTTTGACTATCTAGTAGATGTCTCAATTTTGATTCCCCTACGTAGCATTTAGCTAGATCATTTGTTAGTTTTTCAATCTAGATAAGCGTGTACCTTTGACTATCTAGTAGATGTCTCAATTTTGATTCCCCTACATAGCAAAAGAGCCCAGCTGGCGACTAGTGAAAACATTCATCAGTCGCCAACCCACCTGGCGACTGATAGCTGTGTATAAAAGCCCAATAAGGCGCCCCCCCCCCCACTAGCCCATCATTGGCTACATTCACAAAAAAAAACAGAGAAGAGGAAGAGAAGAAAAAAGAAGAGGAAAAGAGAAGAAGAAGAGAAGAGGAAGAGGAAAAGGAAAAGGAAAAGGAGAGAAGAAGAACAGATTCAAGGAAGGTATAAAACTTTTAAACCTCTAAAGATAATTCGTGTAAATTTAATTACACATATTCTTATTTAAGTTTAAAATGCAGATTTGTTGTAAGAAATGAAGAGAAAATTTGTGGATAATTTAGATCTATTGTACAAGACGTAGATCTGACGTATATATATAATTTAGATCTGTTATATAATTATAGATCTGATCTATAGTTGTGAATTTTAGAGAAATAATTAGATTATTAATTTGTGAATTGATAAGTTAGAAAATGCAGATTTGTTGTAAAAAATATGTAGAAATTTGTGAGTAATTTAGATTTGTTGTATAATTATAGATCTGATGTGTATATTGTTGCATCTAGACCCTTATGTCTGATTTTGATTATTAATAAAAACAACCGTTTCAGACTAATTGTGTTTTTGAGCTATTTGGATACATAGCTCTTTTGGCAAAGATATACAAGATGATCAAGAAATAAGTCATAAGAACCCAAATAAATGAGACGCAAGTCGAAAGATTGAAATTGCAAAGGATCTAAGGTAAAAAAAAGTCTTTTTATTTTTACCGATCTCGGTGTTTAGAGTTTGATTGGTTTATAGAAATTTATTTTTAGTTTAAACCATACTATTAAGAGGGGTTGCAAGTTCTTTCCACATCTCTAGCATAAACCGAGAAACTCTTAAGTCATTGCATTCATTCATCTCGGCCGGATTTGTTTTTTAAATGGTTTGTTTTTCTGATATTTTGGCAACAAGAACTCTATTTGAAGTTTACATATTTATCTAGGCCTATATAGGTCTTACTCATGTTGACAAAATTATAGCCCTCAAAATTATCTTTCGAACAAGCTATAAAACACTTCAATCGGACCTCTGGATCAAAAGTTATGACTGTTTTTTATCCACACTGATGTCAGCATGTGATTCTAACCGTCAGCATGAATGTCAGCTTCGTTGCTGCCATTTGTCCAGAGAGCATGTCTTTTTGAGCTGAAATTTTTTTGACTTACGCTGACTGTTAGCATGAGTTTTGACCACAAGTTGTTTGCTTTCTGAGTTTGATTTTACTGGACGTTTTGTGGTCGATACTGACTGTCAGCATGAGTTGTTTTGTTTCCATATAGGACCATAAACAACTAGCTAAGTTTTATCCGTGATTTTTGTCGAGCCGTTAAGGTAGATGATGACTGTCAGCATGTGTTGCTGACTGTCAGTATGTGCATTTTTGTTTCCATATTCGACCACAACGGCTAGCTGAGTTTTCTCCGAGATTTGCTTTTAACTGCTCGTGGTCTATGCTGACTGTCAGTATGTGCTGTTTCTTTTCTATTCGAGCACAACAGCTAGTTTATTCTTTTGGGGCTATAAATAGAGTCTTTGAACAGATTTTTTTTCACAACAAGTAGTCTCATTCTCTCATATACATCTAAGCATTTGTTCTTAGAGTTAAAATCTTGATCTTTTGATCAAGTCTTGAGTTTTGTGATCCACCTAGTGTTTTATTCACATCATTTTGCATACTTAGAGTTCCTCGGTATTTGTTGGAGGTCAAGAGAAGACCTTGCAATCTATTACTCTTAGTGAACGCCCTCACCTAGACGGTTTGGTGGCGTAGCCGTTGATCTCTCCATTTCGAAAGTTGTCGGAGAGGCTCGGCGTGATTGTAAAAGACATCAGTGCTCGCCTTTCCAGAGTGGACAAGGAGCAACCATTAGTGAAATATCCTTCGTGGATAATGAAGAAAGACTCATTCATTTGAGTGTTTCAACGAGGAGTAGGGGAGACCGAGCGAGTCTCCGAGACCTCGAGATAAATCTTTGTGTTTGTCTTCTCTTCCTCTTTCTTTTTAATTGTGCAATATATTATTCATATGTTTTGGTTCTTTTTCTTTGTAAAAGTTGTTTCATTTGAAAAGTTTTAAAGCCTCATATTCACCCCCCTCTAGTCGGCATCCTAGATCCTATATGTATATAATTTAGATCTGTTTTACAATAATACGTAAATATAAATTTTTATGAGCTATGTATTTATAAATATTATTAAATAATTAGATTATTTATATGTGAGATGAGAATGTGGGAATTTTAGATTAGATGTGATACGATAATCCGGATTTAAATCTATCATATAGGTCTTAGACCTCACCACAGGCGTCCAAAAATTTCGTAGTAATGATCATTAGGTGATGTTAGATTAGATGTCTCCTCCATTCTGCCTTCCGTCTCTTATTCCTCTGACAGAAGTTGTTGATCTGCAAATTATATTGGAGATATGATCATTAATGATTGTACTATTAAACTTGTTCATTGTAGACAATGTCTGAAGTAAGAGTAATTTACGTTTGCCACGGGGAACAGATTATTAGAAACAAACCATATGGGGATGACCCAAGTGCCTATCACTGTATAGAAATGGATTTGGATAATTTTAATACTATTAATTTTGAGGAGCTTAAGACCCAAGTCCTGGACATCTTAAATATCGACCTAACTTTATACAATATTAGCATAAAGGCATTGTTGCCTACTGGTGGAAGAAATTGTTGGAAACTGTGTAAATTTACAGGTGCCAGGTCCTGGAGCTCTATGTTAGGAGGGTGAGAAGCTTTGATCATGTACCGGATAAGTATGTACTGTATGTGACGGTTAAAGATAATGTGCCACATACAAATGTAAACACTGGAGTAGTAGAACAATTAGTCGAGGCATGGGAAGGAAGGCAATATATGAACATTAATGCAACCATGTCATAGAATTCTACGAAGGCTCCGACGCAGAATTTATGGGTGGTCATTTCTGGCTTGGAGATGAAATTTATGTCGCCGAAAGTGAAGATGAGGGTTTGGAGATCAATCCAGACTATGTGGATTCCTCTAGTGAAAAAAAAATTACCATGGAATGGGACCTCCTCAACAATGGCTAGATCCAAATGGGTTTGATTCTGCACAAATCCACAATGATAGCAAATCAAACTGGCATCCAATGAGCACAGATTAACATTAGGCCAACATTTTCGAAGCAAAGAGGACACCAAATAAAGTGTGGCAATGTAGGCCATGTCTCTACGTCGGTCTTTCAAGGTCGGCAGAACAAATCCACATCTCTATGCAGTAAAGTGCTCGATGGAGGGATATCAATTTTATGTTCGTATTGCCCAGTACAAGGACAGTTAGCATTTCGTTGTTTCTAGAATCACCAAACATGACTATTCGGTTACAGCAGTCTCATAGCTCCACAGAAATATGTCCTCCGCATTCGTTGCACGTGTAATTTTGTCGAACCTTAATACAAATCTCAAAATTCCACCGAAAAAATTGTTGGTCAAATCAACGATACATTTGAATATAGCATTCGGTATGAAAAGGCATAGAGAGCCAAACAACTTGGTTTCGAGATGTTATTTGGATCTTTTTATGATTCATATAACTATGTGCCCAGACTTCTTTGGCAAATCATTAACACCAACCCTGTCACTGTGATGGACATGGTTCATAAGTCAGTTGTAGACGCAAACAGTGATATAGTTCCTGGAGCTGAATACATAGAGCTTATATTTTGGTCATCTCTGTCTTCGCAAAATTGCACAACTTTGGGTCATTTATCCAATTGTTTTTTTTTTGTTATTCAAAACAAAATTCCAAGGTATATGTATGCATTCCTTCAATCAAAAATTAATAAGCTATACAAAATTAACAATATTATGCATTCATGTAGTCCAAAATTAATATTCACTCATTTCGACTATTTTCTTTTTTATGTTTTCAGTTGCTTTAAATGTTCATTTTTTATGTGTTATTTCTAAAAATTTACACATTTTCTTCCATATTTTTGCAATTTGCATAGAAGAGAGCACTAATCGCCACTTGAGCTGGCGACTGATGAGGTGGCACAAATCACCAACTCAAGTGGCGACTAGTGTCTTTTTTGCTTCAGTCAACTACCAGACTAGGGACTAGAATCATTTCTGCAATCTCTTTTCCTTCTGTGTTATTTTTTGATTTTTTTTATTAAACGTTATCTGTATAAGAAATTCCACCCCATTGCTTAATCATTAAGGCACAAACTACCAATATTTGTTGTGCTCAGGTTCTAAGAACTGCGCCACGAGCCAAGCCATGGAGCTGAGAGGCCAAGTCGACCATGGACAAACCCCAACCGAGAAGATTTCAGTTGCCGTCCAATCCGAGAGTAATTAGAAGATCTTTCCGCTACTGCCCTAAATCGAAGTCACCACTAAATTCGAGATTAGTTGAGCCCAGATAGGATTAGTTAGTTATCTCTTTCTATGCCGAGTGCTTAACCGTATATTTTGTACCTATTGAACAATTGGCACAGATTTGCTATATTTCAAAATACATTTTTTTTTTCTTCAGAAATTGAGTGTATGCCTGTCAAGCATATTCTTTTGTCCATCTTTAGCCGAACCTACCTTTGAGTAGGGTGATAAGTGCACAAACCTGCCTTCGAGTGCGTGCAAAGCAACCGAAGCTGTGTTTTGAATAGACCTCTTAAGTGATTGGGATGGGGCGAATGATCGATGACAGGTTGCATAAAACATCCATCTTATACAATTCATCACTAATTATCTTTGTTTCTATGTCGTGAAGCTCAGATCGCCCTGGTTCATATCAACGATTGCACTATCTTTATAGTTGGACGAATGATCGAGTAGCAGATGGCCATGAGAGTGGGTTGTGCAGGAGATAGGGTGGGCGGACGGGTCCACGGAGGACGGTGAGTGCAGTGTAAAGGGGAGCAAAACGGAGGGAAGGAAATGAGTAGCTAGGGGTAAATTAGAAATAAACAAAACAAATACCATAACCAACCCAATTACATGAATTAATTAGAGCTATAGTCATCAAATGTTACAATAGAGGCACACAACACCATCATACCCCCGTTCCAGGGGTATTCCTACCATACTTGTTTTGGAAGGGTAATTTCTTTTCAAATATACAGGTTTTGCAGGGGCACAACAACAATTCTCTAAACAAAAACACACTACTTTCCCTCTTATTGCTACACAAGTTGGTTACAACTTACAAAGCACATACAAGCCCTAGAAGACAACTATGCTAATATATCAGGAATCAGTCATAGTTACCACATACACAGCATACCAGAGCACCAGAACAGAAGATACTTGGAATAGAAATGAAACAGGTCCAACTGAAGAGAGTGGATGGCATTTTGATCTGCTACAGTCAGTTGCGAGGAGCAGAGATACTAACCTCGGCATTGTAGTCGAATTGCTTTCTGAAACTCACGCCACTGTCGAACATAGCCATGATATTGCCACCATGCACCCTGCCATCTGGAGTGGAGGCTGGCACATGAAGGGTATCCACAGGATCCATGACATTGGTGTTGTTCAGTTCACTCCAGCTGAAAGTGTCAGTCTCACCTGCCTCAGTGCTTCCAGGAGGACCCCCTTGAGTAACCGCATTGCTGATGGTGCCGGTAGCCCCCAGTGTCTGACCCCCACGGACTCTGCTGTCTTCGACCAGTGCATTGTGCGCAACACACAGGCCTTTCTTGCCCCTCGCAAAGCGATCGCAAGGAGCACTGCCAGCTCCAAGGTCAGATCCTGGTTGGCCCCATACACACCGCTTACCGCCCCCGTGCGCCTTGCAAAAGTCAGTGCAACCTTGTGCACTCTTGCCGCAGCCTGCAAATTGGCATCGTTTGCCTCCGCCATGACGAACGCAGCAGTCAGTTCGTCCTCTTGCACTTTTGGTGCATCCTTGTACTGAACATCTCTTTCCACCTCCATGGGCAACACAGAACTGGGTTCCACCATGGACACTCTTTGGGCAGCCTTCAGAAGAACATCGTTTACCTCCACCGTGGCTTTTGCAGAATGGCGTGCTTCCCTCAGCACCCTTGGTGCAACTGGGGTGTGTGCATCTCTTGCCACCTCCATGAGCCTTGCAGAAATTAGTGCTGCCTTGAGCACCTTTTGTGCAACCTTCATGTTTACAACGACGCCCACCTCCATGAGCAATGCACAAACCTGACTGCCCTTCTGCACTCTTTGTACAATTCTCCTTTTGGCATCTCTTGCCCCCACCATGCTTAATACAAAGGCCAGATTTTCCTCTTGCTGCTTTCTTGCATCCTTCATGGCTACAACGGTGGCCACCACCATGGGCTATGCAGAAATCAGTGCGACCTTCGGCACTCTTAGTGCATCCAAGGTGCTCACAGCGCCTACCCCCTCCATGGGCTTTACAGAAGATGGTTTTGCCCTCAGCTCCTTTGTTGCAACCCTCTCTCTGGCACCTCCTACCCCCACCATGTGCAATGCAGCGTCCTGATGAACCTCTAGCACCTTTTACACATCCTGGATGCAAACAGATTTTTAAGCTACTACTGTGCTGTTGTGGACTTAAAAACCCGGAAGTGCAGGCTACTGGACTTTTTGGCAGTTGTACCATTGTTGGCATCGGAACTAGACCTTGAAGCTGGTTGGAGCTACTTGGAAACTCTTGCCTAGGAGAAAATCCAATGTTTTTCTCAGTCTCATACAGGTAAGGAAGTAGCTTGCCACCAGATTTCCAGCGAGCAGATGTTGATCCTTCATCAACTGTTGGTGATGGGACCATGTTGTGTGATTGAAGAACTATGTTTTGATGTTGGGTGGCTGTAGTTAGATCCACATCAGTAACGGCAGATTCAGATGGCCCAACAGACAAAGATAACTCAAGATCCACCCGAGACTGCTTCTC
The DNA here is from genome assembly GCA_019359835.1 of Pharus latifolius. Lineage (NCBI taxonomy): Eukaryota > Viridiplantae > Streptophyta > Magnoliopsida > Poales > Poaceae > Pharus > Pharus latifolius. Next base: position 22,528,098 of record CM033324.1, on the reverse strand, counting down.
CAAAGCCATGTTAGCATCACAAGCCTGCTTATTCAGTTTAGATGTGCCTTCATTGCCAAGATTAAACTGAAAATTCAGGTCCAAATCAATAGATGATCCATCATCCTTCTCCTTTGCAGAAGATATCGTACAGCCTGTAACCATGCTTTGCTTGCTGGAATCCGAGGAGCTTGAGGAGTTGCCCAGACCTAGTGACAAGTCAACCCACTTCCTCTTCATCCCTCTTGACATAAGATTGTTCGGTGCTAGCACATCAAGTTGTCTAGAATAAGCTCTTGGTTGAGTAACTGATGATCTAACAGTGCTCTGGTTCCCAAAGTCATTTGAATTTAAAAATTTTATAGTGAACCCTGAGTGTCCAAGCCTATGATTCATCACTTCTAGTGGTTGAGAATACCAACGCTCAAATTCAGCCAATCTTTATGGAAAAGTACAGTTAGCCTCACTTCCAGGTTAAATAGTGAACAACAAACCTAGGATGTTAGAAAATCTAAGCTTGTTAGCAGCACTTTCTGAGTTGCAACCTCCACTAACAAATCCAGAAGTATCACAACGATCCATTTTGTAGCAATTTATGGAGAGAGGCACTATTTATTCAGATAGCAGCAATGATGCTACACTTGGAATTAACAGATAGTGCTTTCATCTTACCAAATCAATGAATTGAGGTTCTGCATAAATGGAAAAGACACATGTGAAATCAAATGTTAATGAATTAAAAAAAATTGTGTGTAGTCAATAAGTACACAACAAATAATGAACAGATACAGAATAGTTGAAAGGAACAGGTGCTACAAAATCTTTTTAGGAAAAATATAATTTGCAATGCTGCTGCAAACAATATAATAACTCTTGCCATGTGATACAACAATGACAAAATCAGACAACGCTGCAAAATAAAAAAAATAAGAGCAGTGCTTCTATGCTTTCTAAAAATAAACTGCACAAATCTTAGTGCAACACTATTAGCAGTGGAGTACCGGGTTTCTATAAAAGTTGTGCAATTCATTTTGTTGAAAAGCATTGAAGCACTTCTCAAAATTTCATATTGACTTGCCATATGCTATTCCAACGACAGATAAGACAACAAAATTTAATTTAGGAACTGCACATCTTAAGTTGGATGTCCGAAATTTGGTCTGGGACCAAGGAAATGAAAGAAAATTCCAATTTTCTGTTTGGCCAGCATGTTAAAAAAAAAGGTCCTATTCTAAAAGGAGGGGGGGGGAGCAACAGTACAAGTGTACAACATGCAAGTTCTTCCACCATGTCAATAGTGGGAAAGCAATAATTACAGCACTACAACGACCTGGTTATTGCCTAATGCAATAGCTCCCCATCACGGTGCATCAAAATGAAAGAATTCTTCATCTAAACTAATTCAAACTGAAAAGCCTCCAAGCAAATTCACTTGATCTGGTAACTCCTTTTATATAACTAGTTAACTAGCACAGACTTTAAAATGTATTTCCCTTTTATTTTTGATAGTGTCCAATTTCAAGACAAATATTGAAACACCAAAGTGTGTGTTTTTTTTATAAAAATGAACTAGAAATATATTTATCTATATTTCCTTACTTGAAAACTAGTTACTCATTGCATGCTAATATTTGCTTCAGGCAAATTTCAAAGAAGTGAGATGTGTGTGTTGAAAAATACAAACTGTATCCATGCTGTTCTTGCGAAGAGGCGGCATGGTTGTCTGAAATTAATGTCTGTACATCCATGCATCATATAGTCCTTTAAGATTATCACTAACGATTTTAGGTGAAAAACCAAAACTAGGAGAGCAGATTCAAATTAACAGACCATCACCGATACAGTTGTGTGGACATTTATTTCATTTCCTCTGGAATTGATAGTTGTTTCAGTTCTATAGTACACAATGATTCAAGGTCAGATTTCACTGGAATATATCCAATTACATGTAGTGCATCACACCTATCCAATGACCCCCATACACCTCCCTCTAACAACAATCATCCAAATATCAAAAAAAATTCCCTGAATATTTGAGAGTATGGGGAAAAATTATTCATGATCTTGCAAAACTTCATACTTGAACTCTGGTATAGACAAGAAGTACAAGAATAAAAAATTCGGCCAACAAAAAAATTAGAAAAGATAACAATAAACTACCATTAGATGGAATGAGTTCTTTATGCTTCATCTTTGTGTATCGAGTTAAGATTTTAAATGTTGCAAGATGCTAGATTGCACTAATCCCTTCCTTCCAAAATTTGTGAAAAAAAAAAATTGCAGTGGTTTGGATGGTCATTAGTTGGATGTAGCATGGAAGGATAAACTATTTGACCTGCTTTGGATACTCTGCCTGTACATGGGTAGGGTGGGGATTAGTGAGATCTAACATCCTGCAGAATTTTGAGTCATAAGTTCATAACTCAATATATATAAGAAACCCAAAAAAGAAGACGAAGACTAATTCCAATAATATCTTTTCCTGTACTGTTCTTTTTTTTGTCAGAAGAATGGCTTTCTTGTGTCCTCTTATTATATAAAGTCTGAACTAGCTTTTTTGAATGGTGGACAAATAGCGTCCCTACCTCCTAAAACTTTCTGGAGAACTTTTCTAATTATTTGGATAGTTCATGAGTTCATAAACGGGAATATGAAATCACTGGATGCCTCTGTGTGTGTGTGTGTGTGTGTGTGTGTCTCCCCTTCAAAATTACTTCATTTTTTCTTCTAAACTTAACAATGTCCTGTCCTGATCTCTAAGGTGTACTTTTCTTTTTGTAAGATATCCTAAAAGAGAGAATTCAGTCGTATTGGATGATATCTGCCCAATCAATATCAAATGGAATCTTTATTAATTTGATGATCACCTATTTCCAAACGAACAAACACAATATGCGAAAGATCTGCCACCAAAAATAACAAAGAACACCACAATAAATAGAACATGTTTTTCTTTCTTTCTTTCTTGTCTTGTCTTGTCTTTTTCTAGCAAGAAGAGTCCCTTAATGGATATATGTAGACAGAGGCTCAATTCATGTGATACATCAAAAGCTTATGATCATTACCAGTCAAAGGCCAAACAGCAATAGCCTGCCTATACTCAAAGAAAAGCAGGTTCCTGATAGAGAAATTGAACAACAACTTCACTCTGCAAAAATAGACAACAGAAATCGCAATCAGAACGTAATGATCTTGAAGATCACCAAATTACCAAATATCCATGCAACCTTTCATCCTTAACTAGATTAAGGTCAGCTACCTTTCAGAGCCAATACAACCATCCAGAACAAAAAGACAGATCCAGGCCCTAGTTCAAGTAAACAGAACATAATTTTGTTGTAGTTCAAAACTGGCAGAGCATGAGCCGACCATCTTGAGAAGAGAGCAACTGAGCTTTTATCCACAAATATATACAGAAACATGTACCAGATAGATTCGCATACATATAAAGTTAGCAACTTTATATTGAGAATTAGAATATTTGCACATCTAATCACTGAAAAGTAGAAGCACAGCACTCGCAAAGAGGGTCACTAGGACTGCATGACTAAGGCAGATAGGGAACACAGTCAGCAACTTTATATCTTAGGAGGCATGATGCTTATGGCACAAGAATATTCTACATTCCTCTCACCACCAACAAGCAAACTGGAATTTGGTTTCGAGATTCATTTATATCTAAACTTGAAGAGCAGAACTTTTACTTACTAATAATTAGTGGTTACCATTGATGCATCTTTACATCTAGGAAGCTATTGATCACCAGGAAAAATAGCACCTTGTACACTTAATACCCGATTCATAACCCAAACCATCATTATCAAGTTTTATTGGACAACTTGAATGAGTAAGGAGGCATTTGGTTCAGAGATTTCGCTCCATATTCTCATTACTCATAAAGTAAATGGGTTATATGGGCCCTATTTGGAAGGGCTTAACTTCTCCCAGAAGTAGCTTTTCCTAGAAGTAGCTTCCCATAGAAGCTAAGAGAGGGGCAAAATGGGTTTAAACTTCTCTGAGAAGCACTCTTACAGTGCCACTATTTGGGAGGGCTTAATCTTCTCACAGCTTTAAGCTGAAGCTGAAGCTCTCCAAACAGGGCTGTGATGTTTCGCTGGATCACTCTATATTTAGTCCGTGATCATAATAGGTTCATTCAAATACATCCCAATAAAAATTTGATAGATCCAAGTTTCAAGTATTCCTAATCCATTCCACTTGCACCTTCAACAGATTCTAAAACCCATTATATTACGATTATGATTCCAAACCAAATACCACCTTAAAATTTCTTTGGGCACGTCATTTATAGGGTGCCCGAATTGAGGATTAGAACATTGACTTAAAAAGGAAGAAAGATTAGCATCTTTCTTACAACCTTAAACCCATAAAATCAGCAGTATTGTTGCATTCCCTGACCTCAAAAACGCAAAAGAAAAAAATTGCAATCTTGTAACATTACCAGACATAACACAGCAGTTCAAAGGCACCTCAAGAGCTCAAAAGGATTCAACTTTCACACAGCTATACACATCTAACCACTAGGACGAAAAAACTATGAAGGCCACGAGCTAGGTAATTAGCAAACTGAGCAACCTTAAATGTTAAAACACGCTAAATCACACAGAAACAGAAGCAATTCACACCTTTCACCTCAAAACATTCCAAGGATTCAATCTTTACATGAACAAATCAGAATAATCAATTAAAACAACAAATTCAGCAAAGAACTGGAAGCCACCAAATCACACCAAAGTCCCGAAACACACCAATCCGTAACACCAAAAATTACTCACCAAGAACAAGAACTCCACCACACAAACAAATTAATCCGGGGGCTAGGGATTGGCGCCACTTGCTCCTTGGATTGGATGGTGTCGGGAGAGGAAAAAAGCGAGAGGTTGAGATGGAATGGGGGGAGACAAGTGGAGAAGAAAAGGCAAAGAAGCAAGAAGTGGAAGGAAGCTCGTTCCTTGTTTCTCTGGAGGACTTGCTAACAGGACACAGCGTTTTTCAGGTAGGTCCCTCCATTTCACATATATTGTAGTACTTGTGAACTTCTAGCATGATGATCAGTGTGCTTGGTTCGTATCCACATATTATCATATTATAAATTAAACATGTCACACTTAGTTAGATGACTATATGGTTCACTTCCGTAGTTACACATGCCAGATTTTTTTATGTGATTTTTTAGATCCTTGCCACATCTTTTTCAAAAGTTTAATGCTTGAATTTTATGTCATATTATTAGGCACATTTTTACCACACTATGTCTTAAGTATGATTACAATCAAAACAACCATAACTTGCTAAAGAGTGTTGTCGTATTAAGTGTTATGTCTATTTAAATCAATATATAGTAACTTATAATAAGACGGAACAAACCTAATATACTCCTCCATTTCTTAAATAAATGTGTTTCTATTATTTCAAGATAATACATCCTTGATTAATGCATACACTGGCAATTAATCACTCAACCATAATTTAATAAAGGTATGATAGTAAATTTGAATCATTAAAACAACATTTTGAAAAGATATATTAAAATATGAGTGAACAGAAATAAAACATACTGCCTCTAATTTAAATATAATATTAATGTTAGTTACTTTCTCTCTAGATCCCAAATGAATAATGAGAAGACAAAGGCATTCATGGAAAGGTAAAAAAGGATCACATAAGTAAAAGATTTTATTATAAGTAAAACAAAATATAATATAATAAAACAGTCTTGAATTTAACAATGGGCTTATAGTGTGAAATGATATTCCTAATAAATTGGAAATTTATTATGAAACGAAGGATAATATCCAAAGCTTCATACAGTAAGTTTCCAATCGGAATGCAAGGTGGGGAAGAAAGCTTTCTATGTAACAACCATCTACAACATTTGTGTCACCGTTGAGTTGGTTTACACTTGACAAAATAATGTGAGAGCTAGCAGGGCACGTTGATTATGGAGGGGACAAGTTAATGATAGAAATAGAGGTGAAATAAGAAGACATAACTTTGTGACTTAAAGAGTAAATAGCATTTTTAGTTCTTTATTTTGTTCAAAAATTTATTTTATTCTTTCTATCTTTAAAAGAGTCAAATCGGTCTCTCTATTTTATGAAATAGGTTAAACTATTGCTTCTAATTAAAAACCCAATTTAAATCTGTTGATATGGTGAACTAAGACCTTGCATCAGACGTTTTTGAACCATTTAGACTCAACACCACCACTATTCTTTGACAAAGTGGTGCTTGCAACTCTAATCTTTAAAAATTAATTGAAGTGGTGTCTTACATGTCCTAGTCAGCACACATGCATGCCACATCACAATTTTAAATTAGAATTTTAATTAAAAAGACTATTTTGATCGGGTTCACAAAGTAAAGATATTAATTTGATTTTTTTAAAATAGAAGGATCAAAATGAGTTTTTGAGCAAAATAAAAAACTAAAAAGACTATTTACCCTAACTCAAAACCTATTGCAGTCGGACTAACGAAACAGCTTACAAGACATATATATAGCATCAATATTTGGAAGCATGTTTGTGCATTCCTTCCCACTCTATTCCGCGCCCATTAGTATACCATCACTTTTCTTGACACATGATCTTTGCAACTGACTGATCACAGCCCACCACAACAATACTTTTCCCATCCATCATCCTTGACAGGCAGTAGCTCACCATACCCATTAGACGGACCTATATATATACATGGCTTAGAGGCCATATTACAAAGATCAGTGTGTGCACGATTGACACACCGATAGAGTTGGATATCTCTATTTTCTAGGGCTATTCAAAGGGTAGACTTGGCTAGAATGTCTGTTATCCTGTTCAACTTTCTAGGTATACGATGGATAGTGTGTTTAGTTTCTCTCATTAATTCGATGGACATAGTGTTTGGTTCTTTGCACTTGTCACGGGAAAATATCACCCGGAGCATATATATGTAAACTTCTTTCTCTAGTTATCTCTAAAATAAAATCATATGGTTTCTTTCACTCGTGTTGTCTTAAATTGTATGATTTCATTACAAATGTCGTCATTCGATTAAAGTGAATATTTTTTGAATCTACAATATTGCTGAAAAGATGCATATAAAATACTCTTGGAAAGACAAGAAGAAAAAATGTGACTACATATACGACTCATGAGATGAAAGAGAGAAAGACAGTATCAACTACATTCTATATGAGATGGATAGTCTCGATTTATTGAAAATGCAATTCTAACAAATAGTTAATATTTGTTGTTGCAAGAAAGACCCATTTATTCATACTCATGTCACAACACTGAACTTTCTTTTCTATGCATGATAGTCGTATGATGTAATCCTATTGTTTTAGTCGGTGTGTACGGGCCTCCATTGGCGAACAAATACTTTGAACTTTCTCACCCGTTATTTGTGTCGTTTTCTATAGATTGTAACTGTTAAGCACTGTTTGACATCAACTATTCGTTCGGACTAAATAGACCTTCCTATGTTAATTGTTTTGTTCCACTAAATTGTATAATTCATTCAGCGGGATTTGTGTGTTTGATGATTTGCCTTGTAGATTACAGCCTATTCACCACCAACTAATTTTAGCTGATGATGCGTACCGAGTAACATGGGACTTGTCTTTTATGTATATTGTGTTATTTAATGGACACATCATGATTGAGTCATTACATGCGAGTATGTACCACCACCAATCATAGTGTTACAATTATTTTTTACTGAGTTAGTATAGTAATATCATAGATTTTGGTATTATAGTTGGAAAGCTAACATCGTAAGTTGTGACATTATATACCCACAACTAGTGTCATAGGGGAAATACTTTCAGTAGCTACATTCACTTAACACAGAAAAATTGTTAAAATGGATAAATGTGGTCAGTAACACCATAGATTTGTGATGTTATTGAGTTTTTTTTATTAATAATCCACATCAAATAATCATTTATAAAAATAACTCTCAGTTCAAAAATTTTACAGAAATGAACCGTCACGTCAGCCTGTCGAGTGCTGGGCACTCGACAAACTATCTGTCGTGTGGAAAGAACTTGTCAAGTGCCCATAACTCGACAAATTTCTTGTGCCCAGCACTCGACAAGTTGCTTGTTATTACCCTGTGCAGTGCCAATAGATCAGCAAACGTCTCCTAACCCAGCTGGCTAAAATACCTCTCTCTCATTCGAACCCAAGTCGGGGGTGAGAGAAGGGTATCATAATCAACTGGGTTAAGAGCCGTTTGCTGATCTACTGGCACTGTACAAGGTAATAACAAGCAACTTGTCAAGGGCTGGGCACAAAAAACTTGTCGAGCCCTAGACACTCGACAGGCTGACATGGCGGTCCATTTATGTAAAATTTTCGAACTGTAAGTTATTTTTGTAAATGATTATTTTATATGAGTTATTAATAAAAAAAACTCCCATCCGTTGTGGCATTACAATAATGTTGATATTACCATACCATCTCTCCTACATGGCGGTTTGGGAACAGGTAGCTGTTGCATCTAGGCCTTTCATGCCTAACCCTGATGTGTTTTGATGGTTGATGATAATAAGTATTTTTGGACTAACTATGTGTTTGAGTTAGTGTTGCAGATTTCAGACAAACGCACAAAAAGCGAGGGCTTGTGATCAAAATGTTGAAGTTCAATATAAGTTGTTCAAAAGCATAAGAAGACGCAAAAAGAAATTGTTTTTGCTGGACTAAACTGATGCATCGAGGTATGTTGTAGTTCTAGGTTTACCGATCTCAGGGTGCATGAAGATCGATCGGTTTAAGGATTTTATTCTTAGTTTAAACCGTACTATAAAGAGGGGACACAAGTTCTCTCTACATCTCCAATCATACCGAGAAAAATCTAGGTCAATGCACGCATATCATTATCTGTGGTTTTTCGACAATTTGTTTTGATGTATTGAATTTTGTCAACAGTTGAGGTTTTTACTTCTTGAGAAAGATCTGAAAAGATCTAATTTTTGTTGCTGTTGTCAAAAATGTTCTTCTCGAAAATATCTTCAAAACAAAACTGAAATCATTTGAATCAGATCTCTGGATTTTGAGTTTTCTCTGTTTTTATCCAGACTGACTGTCAGTCTTTGTAACTGACTGTCAGTATGAATGTCAGTTAGTGCAAACTAACAAATCTCCAGAGAGTATGTTTTTATTGAGCTGATTTTTGTTGTACTAGACTGACTGTCAGTGTTGGTAACTGACTGTCAGTATGAATGTCAGTTAGTGCAAACTGACAAATCTCCAGAGAGCATGTTTTTCTGTCTCAGATTTTTTGTACTAAACTGACTGTCAGTATGAGTATACTGACTGTCAGTGTGGGTTTCGACCACAGAGAGTTTTTTTTTAGTTGGTTTTTAATTCTGTTTTTCTCTGTGAGACTGACTGTCAGTTTGATACACTGACTGTCAGTTTGGGCAGTAAATTTTTGTTGTTATCTGCTTCAACGGTTATAAAGTTTTTAGCCGTTGTTTTTCACTGTTGATTTTGTGGACACTGACTGTCAGTCTTTGTAACTGACTGTCAGTTTGGACTGTTTCTTTTTACCGTTTTAGTCCACAACGTTCGAGCTGTTGTGATCCTATTTTTACTCTTTCTGGTGATACACTAGACTGACTGTCAGTTTGTGAGACTGACTGTCAGTCTTAGTTACTATTTTTCAGCTCGAGCACAAACGGCTCTTTTGACCACGAAGGCTATAAATAGAGGTGTTGAGCTACTGTTTCAAAACAAGAAAACACAGCAACACAGCCTTTCTTACTTTCTCACTAGTGCTTCTTCGTTTTACTTAAAACTTGATCTTTTGATCGAGTCGTGAGAGTTTTAGCCACATCGAGCATATTGTTCTTGCATTCCCATTTCTAGATATTTTCTCGGTGTGCATTGGAGGTCTAAAGTAGACCTTGCTTCTTATTACTCTTGGTGAGCGCCCTCACCTAGACGGTTCGGAGGCGGAAATCGCTGATCTCTCCAAATCGGAGATTGTCGGAGAGACGCGATTACTTGTAAAAGGCTTGATGCTCGCCTTTCCGGAGGGGACAAGGAGCAACCTTAGTAGATAGTGTCCTGTGTGGATACTGAAGCTATACTCAAGGACTGAGTGCTTCAACGAGGACTAGTGGAGACTGGGCGTGTCTCCGATACCTCGGGATATATTGGTTTCAATCTCTTATCTTTTACTATTACTTGCTTTACCTTAATTTGAATTTTCATTTGCAAAAACAAATTTTAAAAGTCTCCTATTCACCCCCTCCCCCTCTAGTCGACATCCTGATCCAACAGTAGCACCACTAGCCATGATATTATCATATTTTGTCTAACGTCTCAACCCATGGTGTTAGATTGTTCACTCAGGTTGGATCCATTTCGTAAAAACAATCATTTGTAGTATCTATTTTTAAATTAATAATAAAATAGGAAGCAGATTTAACACTAACAAGTGTGTCCACTAACACTATCTCCATTATATAATATTCTCGAGATTTGTGCCAAATGTATTTTGAAATATATTTTATTTCTTTATAATCCATCACATCAACTATAATATTACTCTTTATAATCCATCAAATCAACCACAGCATAATTCATTAAGTTTCTCTCCTTGGTTGGTAGTTTAAAATTTGAGTTACTGCTTTAGAGCACCAACTTGTAATTTAATTTTGTTGAATAAGTTTAATTTAACACATCTAATTCAAAATCAATTTGATCAAAATATACATCGATTCAATCAAAATATACAATAATTCATACAAAATGTAGAAATGGTTCATACAAAATGTTCAATGATTAATACAGACACACAAATTAGCTGACCATTCATTCACAAAATATACATCAGTTAATACGAAATGTTCAGCGGTTTATACAGACACACAAATCAACTGACCGTTTATTCACAAAATATACATAGGTTAATACAAAATGTACATCTTTAGTTCAGCTAAAAAAACTTCAGGGAAAAAAAATCCAAGCTCTAGGGGCATATCCTCGGTGCAGCTACAAAACTTCAAGAAATCATCCTCGATTCAGATACAAAATCCAAACTCACATCCTCGATTCAACCAGAAAACTTCAAGAAATCTAAACACATCCAAGCAACTTTTAGGCCGCCTCCTGGTCCTCCTCTGTGATCTGTTCTAGGCAACATTCTTTAAAAAAAATGCAAGCAACACAGTAATTTCTTGATAGAAGGAATTTACAGGCCAATAAGTGCTCCTCTACAGTAATTCTGAGGCTGCAGCCCTCACCAGATCTGCCCCACCCATCTGGGAGCCGAGCTTTTCTATTAAGGTGGAGCCCAACACAACATGAGCGCTCGAGTCGACGTCCGTGATTAAAATTTTTTTTTTTTGGTGTGCAGGAGGAGAGAGAAGACGTCTCATGAGACTATGGACACACAGATTTTTTTTTCAATTTTTGTGTAACCAAATTATATACAACTATGAGTCTTTTTTATAAATAACCCACATAAAATAAATAATTACAAAAATAATCCACAGTTTCAAAATTTTGTAGAAATAACCTGCCACATCAGCCTGTCGAGTTCTGAGAACTCGACAAACTATTGGAAGGACTTGTCGAGTTCTCAGGACTCGACACACTGATGTGGCAGATAATTTCTACAAAATTTTGAAATTATGGGTTATTTTTGTGAGTTATTTAGAAAAAAACTCATACAACTATACATTAATTTAATTCAAATTAGATCTTGATTATATTTAAAAAAATTGTAGAGTTTTGAATTATTTTCATATAAAGACCAAACATCACTTATATTCGATTTTTGAATTAAAAATTATTTATATTTTATTAAAAATCACTTAAATTCTAATAAATATTTAATTTACTCGTGAGTCTGTGCGATGAGTCTCCCCATGCGTCTTTGTATTGAAGTGATGCATGTTTCGAATGACGTTTCGCATATGATATAGAATATATCAAAAATATTTCTCAAAGATGTTTGTCCAGACACTGATGCACTCAGCGTAACACCGATTTAGATATCTTGAAAGTTGCACCGAGCTTCTCGTACTAGAGTCAGTGGCAAGGTTCTTGTAGTGACCATACCTAAGCTGCAAAACAAAATAAAAAGATGATCAACAAAATCGACATGTAGGAAAGGACCTTTTTTTATTCGAACAAAATATAATTCCGCCGATTCAACAGCAACACTAACCAATTCCATAAAAAAGAAAGATAAAATCTTTGCAAGTCTCACCGAAAACCAAATAGATCCAAACTTAGTAGTCGAATGACATGGCGACCAATTCCCAAAGAATTCAAACAACAATGCATACAAGAGCGACTGCTACCGATTCGACAGCGATCCCGACCGATTCGAATCCGAACTTGGTGACTACCCAAGACAAGTGAACCATGGATCCGATCTAAGTAGGCTACAAGGACATGAAAATTCGCAGAGACATGTGATGAGATGGGGATACGAGGGAATGGGCACACCAGGGGCAGTAGAACTCGACGAGGGCGCTGAGGTCGACTCCGTGTCCGGCTGCTCTAGCACAGATCCGACGTCGCTCGAGGCCGCACTTCATATTGCCGCTCGCCAGAGCCGCGCTACCACTCGCTGCTCACGGTCGCGTGCAACAGCGCCTGCCGCCACTGGCCATCACACACCTCCACGTTCGCCATTACGTGCAGCGGCAGCGCCAAGTGCCTCCACGCCGCTCCCGGCCACCTGCATTGTGTGCTCGTCGGCGCTCCAGCATCACCACTAGACGTCGCAAGCAAGCAGGCCTCTGTGCTGCTCACCACTCGAGGCTGTGCCGCCGGCCACCATCGCTGTCGCCTCGTCGGCCTCGCTGGCCTCGTTGCCTGCTACTGCTTGGCTTGCGGCACCTCACACGCACATCGCCTCACCTCCAGATTCACCCACACAAAAGAAGAAAAAACAGACCGAATGCTATATAGTACAGAAGTGCAAGAGAATATGTAAAGAACATTCAAAAAATTTTGCACAGATTTAGCACGAGCACAAACTCTACCGAGATCGGCGTCCACAGTAGAAAAACCAATGCCCAGCTGAACAAGATGACATCTGATTAGACATTGAAAAAAAACTATGACAATTTTCCAAGTGATAAACTCAGTACTTTAACTGACTGCAATCTCGATGAACTAATGAACGGCAAAGATAGCTGTAGTGTCCACTCTTGTCCATGGAAACTACTTATTCATAAAAATAATTATTTAATTAAAATCCTTCTTTACCCTACGATCTTAATAATTCCGTACACCATCTCCTCCCCATTCTCAACCTTTTTATTACACCTCGCATGCCCCCACAATCTACCACCACACCTATTCACCTCAACCCCATTGCCACATATTCTCCTAACTTTTGTTGTGGTCTCAAAAAAATGACATAGGATTTAACGTAAAAAACCCCTTCAAGGTGAAAGGGAAAAAAATCACAGAGAAACAAATCAATATATTGGTTCAAATTTACAGAGTACATGGGGTGCCTATTTATAGGCCAAAAGGAATAGGAGATAGAATAGGATTACGAGATATAATAGGATTAGGAGATAGAGGCATATCCCAACAAATCTCCCTTTGACTCTAAATCCATGAAAGAAATGTTTCTCATAAAACCCGAAGAGTTTCAAGTTCCACGAATACCAACCAAGTCAAGGCAATGCTTGAACTTGGTATTAGATAATGGCTTTGTAAGCATGTCTGCAGGATTATCATCAGTATGTATCTTTCCCACAACAATCTTGCCTTCAGCAACAACATCGCGGATAAAGTGGTACTTGATATTAATGTGCTTGGTCTTGGCATGATACATATCATTCTTGGTCAAACAAATAGCACTATGACTATCACAATAAACAGTATTGACATTCTGTGGAATACCAAGTTCAGAAACCAGACCTTGCAACCAAAGAGCTTCTTTAACACCTTCCGTAGCTGCGACATACTCTGCTTCAGTAGTAGAAAGAGCAGCTATAGATTGTAATGAAGCTTTCCAACTCACTGCAGAACCACATAAAGAGAATACATAGCCAGAAATAGACCTCCTCTTATCAGGATCACCAGCATAATTAGCATCAACAAACCCAATAACATTGTTTGATTTCACCAATTTCTTTTCAAACATCAAGCCATAGTCAGAAGTACCTTTCAAATAACGAAGAATCCACTTAACTGCATTCCAATGTTTCTTACCAGGATTATGCATAAATCTGCTAACCACACTAACAGCATGAGACAAGTCAGGCCTTATACAGATCATAACATACATAAGGTTGCCAACAGCACTGGAATACGGTACATGAAACATATAGTCCTTGTCTTCTTCACTGGTAGGACATTGACTTGAAGATAATTTAAAATATGAAGCAAACGGCGTAGAGACAAGCTTGCAATTACTGAGACTATACCTTTTAAGAACTTTCTCAATATAACCTTTCTGAGATAGAAATAAAGTACCAAGTTGGCGATCACGCTGAATTTCCATCCCAAGAATTTTCTTTGCTGGTCCAAGGTCTTTCATCTCAAATTCCTGACTAAGTTGAGCCTTCAACTGAGCAACCAAAGACTTGTCATGAGAAGCAATAAGCATATCATCAACATAGAGCAGTAGATACACAAAAGATCCATTTGAAAACTGCTTAGAGTAAATACAATGATCATAATTGCTTCAAGAATAACCATGAGTAATCATGAACGAGTCAAACCTATTGTACCACTGCCTTGGAGTTTGTTTCAAACCATAGAGAGATTATTCAAACGACAAACTAAATGCTCTTTACCGGGAACAACAAAACCTTCCGGTTGTGTCATATAAATCTCCTCCTCTAAATCTCCATGAAGAAAAGCAGTTTTAACATCAAGTTGCTCTAATTCTAAGTCAAATAAAGCAACAATAGCAAGCATAACCCGAATTGATGAGTAACGAACAACAGGAGAAAATATCTCATTAAAGTCAATACCTTCCCTTTGTTCAAAACCTTTCACCACTAACTGGGCTTTCCACCTTGCAGGTTCAACTCCAGAAAGTCCATCCTTCTTCTTATGAAGCCATTTACACTTTAAAGGTTTTTTACCTTTTGGAAGCTCTACCAAAACCCATGTATGATTTTTGTGAAGGCTCGCAATTTCTTCATTCATAGCAGTTAACCACTTTGAGGAATTATCACATGAGATAGCTTCTGAATAAGAAGAAGGCTCAAATATTTCATTAGTATCATTTGCAGTAATGAAAGCATAATTGGCAATATCATCAGTATCACGATATCTAGCTGGCAATTGAGTAGTCCGTCTAGGTCTATATCGAGCAATGCAATGATCATTAGAAATAGGAGGCTGAGAATCAGAAACTGACTGTGTAGGAGAACAAGCAGTAGAATCAACATGAATAGGTACGTCAACCTCAAAAGTTGGATTGCTTGTAGGAATAACAGTTTCAGATGCATCTGTGGATGAGGTACCACTAACAGAAACACCTCCAGTGGAACATAAGGAATTTTCATCAAAAGTAACATCACGACTAATGATCACTTTCATAGAATCAGCACACCATAAACGATACCCTTTGACACCAAAACCATAGCCAAGAAAAGTGTATTTTTTAGCTCTAAGCACTAGTTTTCCATCATTGACATGAGCATATGCAGGACAACCAAAAATTTTCAGATTTAAATAATCAACTGGTTTACCTGACCATACCTCTTCTGGAATCTGAAAATCAATCGCCAAATTGAGAGAGCGATTAATCAAGTAAGCAGCTGTAGCAACAGTCTCTGCACAAAAGCCATGCTTTTCCCATAAGCCAGCATTGGATAGCATGCAACGGGTCCTTTCCAGAAGAGTGCATTCATACGTTCTGCACGTCCATTCTGCTGAGGTGAACCTGGAACAGTCAAATGTCTAGCAATACCATGATCAGCACAAACTGTATCAAACTCACCACTACAAAATTCCAACCCATTGTCAGTTCTAAATTTCTTAATTTTTCTGCCAGTCTGATTTTCTACCAAAGCTTTCCAAGACTTGAAAGTAGAAAAAGCATCACTCTTATGCTTTAAGAAATAGACCCAAACTTTGCGAGAGAAATCATCAATGAAAGAAATAAAGTACTCACAACCTCCAATAGAAGGATGAGGAGAACGACCCCAAAGATCAGAATGAATATAATCAAGAAGACCTTTACTCTGGTGAGTTGAAGTAGCAAAATTAACCCTTTTTTGTTTTCCAAAAACACAATGTTCACAGAACTCAAGTTTGCCAATATCATGTAGACGACATTTCTTGTGCAAGAGATGCATATCTTTTTCACTCATATGACCCAAGCGCATATGCCACAGCTTGGTATTAGAGGTGTTAGATGCAATAGAAACAGCTGCAGTACCTATAGCTGTGGAACCTTGCAAATAATAAAGGTTGTTCACACGACTGACATTTAAAATAACACGGTTGCCAAGAAAAATCTTAAGAACACCATTGTCACCGGTATACTTATAACCCATAGCTTCTAAGGTGCCCAAAGAAATAAGATTCCTCCTCATTTTAGGGACATGGCGAACATTTGTAAGGGTATTAAAGGTGCCATCATGAGTTTTGATCTGAACGGAATCAATTCCAACAATTTCAAGTGGAGACTCATCACCAATAATAACAGCACCAGTTGCAAGAGTATAATCAGAAAACCACTCTCTATGTGAGCAAATATGAAAGGTGCAAGCTGAATCAAGAACCCAAGACATGCGTTTCTCAATATCAGTAGTGACCATGAGTGCTTCTCCACTATCACTATCAACAATGGTAGCCTCAGCAGATTTTTCCAAATATGTTTTCTTTTTCTCTTCTTTTCTTTTCAATTTATCACACTGAGAAATATCATGAGTATTTGATTTACAATAACGGCAAAAGGTGTTGGATTTATGACCTTTGGATTTAGACCTAGATGTTGATCTATTTGACCTGCCCGATTGATTAGATCTACCTCTAACAATTAAACCCTCACCCTTGCCACTGGAATGAGGCTGAACATCAAATTTCTCCTTAGACAACAAATTTGATTTAACGTTCTCAAAACTAAGGGTATCATGACTGCCATAAAGCATAATTTCTTTAAAATGTTTAAAGGTAGCAGGCAAAGAGACAACCAACAAAATAGCCTTATCTTCATCCTCAATTTTCACATCTAGACTCTCAAGGTCCACAATGATATAATTAAATTCACTAAGATGAGACTGAATCGAGGTACCTTCTGCCATGCGAATAGTGTACAGACGTTCTTTAAGGCGCAATTTGTTGGCAAGACTTTTCTTCATGTATAATGTCTCCAACTTCGTCCACAAGGAGGCGGCAGTTTCCTCTTTAATGACTTCGCGTAGAACATCTGTAGACAAGCTGAGTTGCATGGCAGACAAAGTTTTCTGATCCTGTTCTTCCCACTCACTTTCATCCACTTTGTCCGGTTTTTGCAGAAGAACTTTCTGGACACCGAGCTGTGTGAGAACTGCCTTCATCTGTACCTGCCAGATAGAAAAACTGATCTTGCCATTGAACTTCGCAATGTCAAGTTTTGCAGTCATAATGACAAAGTGAAAATCAGGAACTTAGATCGAAAAATCCCTGAAAAATAGCAGATCACGTGAAGTGGACAAGGCGTCGGCGGCTAGATGGAAATTTGTGGAAGGCTAGGGTTTTTTGTGTGGACGGCTGAGATTTTTGCGAAATATGGAACCGTGAATCAGGGCTGTTGGATGAAAGCTCTGATACCACTTGTTAAGAAAGTGACACAGGATTTAACGTGGAAAAACCTCTTCAAGGTGAAAGGGAAAAAAACCACGGAGAAACAAATCAATATATTGGTTCAAATTTACAGAGTACATGGGGTGCTTATTTATAGGCCAAAAGAAATAGGAGATCGAATAAGATTACGAGATAGAATAGGATTAGAAGATAGAGGCATATCCCAACACATCCTATTGGTAATAACCATGGTACTAACTTTATCGATAGTGTCTCAATAATGACAAAACCTCCTTTCTAGCATTTCAAAAGAGAGATTTTCCATTTTAATTTCGAACTTCTAGAAATGTTGTGTATATGTAGATTTAAGCTATTCACTTCAGCCATAGCCCTCTCTTTTTAAGTCTCCATGTAATTTAGTTATAAGTTATATAGATCTCATTATAATTATAATTATATGTACACGTATTTTAGCCATGAGTTATAAGTTGATGTGTATATTGAATTGTAAGCATAAGTTGTAGGACTACTACAGGAATATTTGTTAATTCTAAGTCCATCTATGCTGTATGTTTACATGTATAAGGATCAAAATAAGTTGTTCTAAGTCAATTTATAAATAAGTTGTAAGTACATAATTCATAATTTTTATGTGCACTCCGTTGTAAATTACATGTCATCACTAAAAAAGTCTAGGAAATTACCAAACATACCTTGCTCCAATGTAAGCAAACATCAAACTGAAAGGGTGACATATCACAAGGTTTGCAATAGCTGTATCATTGGTAATGATGGCGTGATCTTTTTGTTTTTATTAAGGTATTAGATATTTGGTTAAGTGGTGACAATAATCTCTTTTGTTGTTTTAATTTTTTGAAATCATCAAAAATATATTATAAAATTGTAAAGAAAAAATTCAACTTTCATTCTAATCATGCAAACATTAAAAATTAAATCTTAATTCCTATCACATGCAGTTGCGTATAACATGCAGTTGCGTATATAGGTGTAACAACTGAGGCAAAAAAAAAATAATATGTCAAAACCATCTTTACGAGTGGAATGGATAGAGATAAATTTTTTTGTATGTATCGTAGAACATCACATCGAACAAATTGTTATTAACATAAACAAACAAATTGGTGACCTCGTCAACCTGATATTATCTCAATCATATTGCATTTCAGAATATGTATTTGTCTGCTATTTCTTGGCAGCACTAATATAAAAAAAAAATTGAGGTTGTTGGCACTGACATCTTCATAATATAATCAAACAGAAAAAAAATGTGGTTAATTAATATTAACGAGGCAAGCAGCAAAACACCAAGGAGGTACAAAGATAAGAAGAATATAATAAAAAGAATTAATATATAAATAAAAACTTGAGAGGGCCCTATGTGCAAAGATGGCATGAAACAGCCCAGAAAGAACCCCATCAGTGCGCACGTTGGAGGCGGCGGTAACCAAATTCATTTCGCAAACCCCACTTACCCCATGTCTACCCAAACTATGACTTGTGGGCCCAGAATTTTCCTGACCGCACATATCAGTGTGAGAGCAACCCAAAAATCTCGCGCACGTGGAGAGTCCAGCTGGCCGGCATGGCGGGTCCCACAGAAGCACAGTGGGGCACGATAAGCACCGCGGTTTGAGTGGGCCCCGCAATTTAATACTAACTACTGTGGCTGAAATGCGGGGCCAACGCCAAGCGAGTGGTGGTCGCAGCAGCGTGCTGGTCGCTTTCTCGGTGCATGTGGCTTTTTGTTTTTTATAAAAGGTTGGTCGCAACCCCACCTGGATTCGGGATCTTTTGTGGTCTCCCAGTCCCCACGTACTACGAGATCTTTTGTTTGTGGTGTTCTCTAGCTTGTCAGTGTCACATGTTCAAGTTGCATCCAATTATTATTATTATTATTATTTGGCTAAAAAAAGTTTTTTTATTTTCTTTATCTGGACGTTTGTTGTCACATTTTCATGGATATGCACATCATATTTTCTAATTTTAGATTGTCTTATTTTTTTTACTTTTAGATTATTATATATTTTTTATTTTAGACTTTTATATTTTATTATTTTAGACTGTCATATATCTTAGAAAATTTTTGTATGTAAGAGTGCCAACATCTCCATCATATTCATCGTTGTCATTGTCGTCGGCATTATTATTATTATTATTTATTTTTACAAAGATAGACAGTAATGTGATTAGTGTACTGTCCATGTAAAGTGCTATGTGGATGGTTTTTCTTTTTTAAAAAAATTGCTGAGTTAGCCAATTCCAACTAGTTCTTTCCAGTTCAACAACCCATTTTAATCCCCAAACTCTAAAAGATCAAACTCATGCTTGGTAGGAATCGAATATGTGGTCTATTGTATAATGCTAATACTCATTCTATTGCAAATATAGAGCAAATAATATTCTCAATTTTATTGCAAAACTAACATGCAAATTTGTTGTTGTATTCTTATTTATGTTCTCTCTATTAAGAATTCTTTCTTATTTTTAAAGACATTTATGAGAAAAGATAGTTTAGTTATTTAGCCATATTGTTCTCTTAAACTTATACTCTATCCAGTCTAAAATAAGTGTTTTTTAATTGTTTATAATCTTTAAAATATAATTTTGACCATTAATTTTTACTATAATATATTAGTAAAAAATTAAAATATTATAATATTATAAAAATATTTTTTTTCAAATAATATGCTCATATATTTTTCTTATAACTAATTTAAATATTTACTATATGTTTTGATCGACACATGTACAAAACTGACTTTCTTTTTTACGGGAAAGAGTAACAGTAACCTCCTTGAAAGAGAGAAGCGCACACTTCTCTTCGCTTTTTGTTTGGAGTTTTTCTCCACACAATAAGATCGCGAGAGGTGTGAGTGTTTTCTTAAAAAGAGGTTCTGGTCAGAGAAAATATATATAACCAGTGGCAGAAAAGTTCCAATTCGAACCAAAGCACAAAAAAAAAAAACAAATGAAAAAGTGATGTGATATGATCATGAAAAGCACCACATCAATAAGAGTTCTACTGTATCTTACTTTTCTTACTAGACGAGCACTAGAAAACATGTCCAATTTTAGATGATGGAAGCTTGAAGAGACTTGAGAGCAGAGTGCTAAGATTTCTACCCAAAAAACCAAACAATTTGTGTTGGAGAGGAAAAGAAAGTGTTGCACTTTACATGTGTCACATTTTCTTTACTTAGTTGTTGCCTCACTCTTCCAAACTTTTGCAAAACAATTACTAAGAAGTTTCCTTTTAATAATTTTTTTCATAGAAACATTGCACTCTTTCTTTTTTAATCTTTCCCTAGTAAAAAAAAATATATAGGCACTTAAAATTGCGGGATTGAGAATTTGAGATTCCCTAAATTTACCCCTATGGATTTTGCCTTCTCTGAACCATTTGTTTAAGATTAAGTTATTAGGATCTTACTGTACCATTAAAGGCAAATTTTTATTGATAAACGGATCGAACATCGAATTTAAAATGAATTGGCTCAAGTCTAAATTCATAGAGGCACATCGGGAGTATTGCCAATTGAGCTAGTATACACACTTGGTTTCTCTTTATGTGGACAAAAAAGTAAGTCCATTATGGTAATATTTAACATTATGATAATTTTCTAGTTTTATGGTTGGAGTTGATGAATTCAATGTCATCTATACAACACAAAGGCTCTGTGAAAAAGAAGCCTTTCACAAGCTTAGATCCAATCAATGAAGTTTCACCATCAAGTTGCTTAATTATGTCGACCACTTGATCATGCAAGAGGAGA
This sequence comes from Pharus latifolius, assembly GCA_019359835.1. Classification (NCBI taxonomy): domain Eukaryota; kingdom Viridiplantae; phylum Streptophyta; class Magnoliopsida; order Poales; family Poaceae; genus Pharus; species Pharus latifolius. The sequence continues at coordinate 22,506,591 of CM033324.1, read as the reverse complement.
GAGGATCAAAAGTGTACACAACGTGCAATTAGTCCGGCGTGCATGCATGAGATCGAATGTATATGCGCCTTTTGATTACCAACTAAAAATGTAATACGTCCTTTTTCGTAAACGACGTGGAATCAACTCACCATGCACGACAAAGGTCGGAGCCTTTTGTTTACCTTTCTTCTCTGTTGCATAATCACGTGGTAAAGAAAATAGAAAAAAAAATCTATTACGGCCAACGGAAGCTCTAACACAAGATTCAGTCTTACACACCACCAATAATAAAACTAGTGAGATTCAGTAGAGAAAATCGGATAATGTCAATGAACCAACGACAAGTGGAGAGAGAAGTTGACGAAATAGATTATAAATTTTTTGAGCACAATTTTAAAAGAGCATAATTGTATAAATAATTGTCACTCTCTCACAACTCTAATATCTTTTGTATCTTTCGACTCATAACTTACATAAGATTCTATCATTCAAGAAAACCATAGCATTTGTCCTCTTTTTATTCTTTTTATTTTTAGTTTGAATTTTCTTCTTAAGTCGTACTCATTGTATAGTCAAATTTACCATCTATAGATTTATATGAATCTTCAATCCCAACTTATGCAAATAAAAAATATATATCAAATACAACCTAACTCGAACTCTTATAATCGTTCAACCCTAATATGATTATAATAAGATATATTCTTGACAAGATCATTTCAAAAAAACAAGAAGATGATGATGAAGAAGAAGAAGTGAGACATCATATTAGACCTACTGTAATAGTAGGAATCAAGTGGTACAATTGTTTTACTTGATAGTCTCAAACATGTAATGATGTTGGATAGATCTTTAGATAACTAAGATCAAAATGGGTGAAATTTTGAGCATCTCGAAAACATTTTTTTTTAAAGTGTTTTGGTGTGTCTCTTGTTTTTTTCGCGAACGTTAATTTCTAATTGAATAGCCACCGAATACTTATGAGTCATATGAAGTAATTTGAACAGTAACATAGTGATACCAATCCATGAAGTGAGTCACTAGAAATTGCAATGCAATTGTGAATATGGTACTTTGTTGTTCGCAAATAACTAAGTCAATATTTAGTTTTGATCAAATATGTCACTAACTAAATAATATCTAATCATATTCGTCGTTACTAAATTTAGATTGGTCATACGTAAACACCAATGTACCCATTTTGCCCGAGCACCATTAGAGCTTGTCTTCTTAGCAAGTTTGTTAAAACTAATTTATTACTAAAAAGTAGAAGTTGTTCTTTGGTGAGAGGTAACATATATTCTATCTGTAAATTGGTGTGGCGTAGTCAAATTATTTTTTTATTTTCTTAGGCAAAATGGAGTCAATGAATGGAAGGGTGATGCCTCTTTGCAAGGAAATTGGGTGGACATGACAAAGATTGGTGATTTGTTTACACTTATTGGCGTAGAAACAACAAGGAAAGTGAAGGCACAGAGATGGCGAAAGCAAAGAGGGTTGGTTGTACATCATTGGCTTTAACATGAGAGGAAGTGGGGGTGAAGGAGCACTGGGTTAGGAGGAAGGGATCAGATAGGTAGAGAGAAAATTATTTTTTTTAGAAGTGGGTTAAATATACTTTTAATTGGTCTTTATTTTTCTCATTTATTCATTTTGATTTACTTCTTTTAAAATGAGTCAAATTAATCCATCTATTTTCAAAATTAGTTTAGTTTAACCCCTCATTATATTTTTTGCACAAAAAATGAAAAACAATGTTGATAGAATGCGACATAGACCTAAGTTTGTGTCAAGTGGAGCTACTCATAACCAAACAGAATGATATATGATAAAGAAAGGATAAGAAGAGAGTCGTTAATTGAAGGGATTAGGTGTAGAGGTTAGTTTTGTTTTGTGTTAATTTGTTGTATCCATCACTAAATCAGTTTCATGTCATGCCATATTATCATCATAAATTGTGTTATGTCTAAAAATATAATAGAGAGACTGAATTGAGTTATATTAAAAAATAAATGAACTAATTTGACCTATTTTAATATGAGGACCAACTAGGCCTAGAAGCTAAGTAGAGGTGCTACAAGTGAAATTACCCTCTTACAATTATAAATGTTTGGGGTACGAAGATCACCGGGCTTGGCCCATATTAGTTTTCAGCCCATTAAGCAAGAAAATTGCTAGGTCTAGATTTAATAAAGGGTAAAGTGGACTTTAGTCTCTTTATTTTTTGTTCTTGAGCTCATTTTGGTCTCACTATTTGAAAATTACTTATTTTAGTTTCTTTATTTTAAAAACTGGATCTTTTTAGTCTCTAAATAGTATTAGGAGTTGTTTTGATTATATGAATTATTGTATGTTACTGATATATCAAAAAATATGATACATATGTGCTAACTAAACATTTCAATGAGATTCTGAATATCGGCACAGGCACTAAGACGCCTTCTACAATATCTAGGTTAGCTTCCTTACCGACGAATTGTGTCATCAAATTGTTGAAGGGGAAATAAATTGAGATGATTTTGTGTTACAAATTTGTTAGTGTAACAGAATCACCATATCATCCATACCTAAAACTGCACCGCAACAACTCACGAAACCATTTAAGAACTAAAAAATATCCAGTTTTAAAAATAGAGAGTCCAATTTGAAATGTTTCAAAAAAAAAAAAAAAGACAAAGTAGAGAAACAAAAAATATATTTTACTCTTTAGTTAATCGCAAGGATTGTACAAATCATCAGATAGGAATTTGGCACGATCTAATCTACAAGATATTTGTTGTATAACAACAGAACACTTGAGGCTATATAGTGAAACATCATTCTCCTCAGGCCACACCTTTTTACCGGACCTGCGAGAAGTTTAGATTAGGCTAGTGCTAGATCTTCTCTTGTACCAGTTGATTGATCACTCGTGTAATTAGTCTTTGTAATCACTTCATATCTAGTAAAGCAAACCTGTGTGGATCTAGTGTCGTTCTTGTTCCTTTCTCCTTGGGTGCGCCGTTGTCCATTCTCACTCCCTCCTCAAAATCAACAAATTCCACTAATTGGAGATCCAGGTTCTTGATAATAATCCACCCCAAATCATATGACATTGAGCAGTCGTAACCGCTGGGTTATCAATGGTGCTTAAAGAGCATTTTTATATCTGCACCCCCATGGTCTTCTAAAAATTTTACATCAAGTTTTCATCGAGGTAGATAGAAGGATTGGTCTCATTTGTAAAATATTTTATTAAAAATTTCGCAATGGAAAAGTTTTAAAACTTTCTTTATTTATCTATTTGACTAATCTCTTACCTGGTGGTTCTGTTGCAAACTTGCATGCTTTGACCAAACGAGGCCTTGCAACGGTAATTAATTGTGTCATTTGCAATGTTTGATCTCTATATGAAGATAATTTAAATATTTACAACTTTCTCAATATAATCAATATCTAATTTGAGTTAAATTAATATATAAATTAAAAATAAAAATTATATACAATTCAATTACATGAAATTTGACATAAAAAAAAAAACCGAAGCAACTGGTGCCTCACGAAGTGGTCCCTCTCTCCTCGCTGACATGAAAAAAAAAAATTTATTTGAAACGTCCTTTGAAGCGGTGGCGTTGGATTCGGCCTAACTATGACACTAAATTAGCAACGTCAGTAAGTTTGTTGTCACAGATAAAACGTAACAGAACAACACTTCTCTTCATATATAATTGAAGGCGTATTATGTCTTAAAACTTACTTCCTTACATTTCTTCCCCCTAAAATATTGCTTCAAGATATTGTCACTTTTCTATTTATTACTTTGGCACGAGGAGCTTGACGATACTAGTCGATTGTGTTAACATAGAAACATAACTTAGGGAGTTTTTTTTAATAAATAATTCAGATTAAAAATTAATTATAAAATTAACCCACAGTTGTAAGATTTTACAAAAATAATCTGTCACATCAGCCTGTCGAGCACTGAGCACTTGACAAGCTAGCTGTCGCGTGGCGCCCGCTTGTCGAGTGTCTAGTGCTCGACAAGATCCCTACGACCACGACCACGGACATATCCAGAGAAAAGTCAGCGATCAGGTGCTGCAAAAAAGGATTTTAATCGCTGAAGCTGAGATTCAAATCTGGGCCAACTACGTGGGAACATGGTAACTAGTTGGGTTAAGGTTTTTTGTTGTTCTAAAGAGAGTTGGCTATTTTAATATACCAGCGTGTAACAACATTTAAATTTAGTAAATGCATTATTTTTTGGATGTATGTGTATATGTGTATGTGTATGTATATGTATGTGTATGTGTATGTGTATGTATATGTATGTATATGTGTGTATGTATATGTATGTATGTGTGTCTATATATGTATATATGTATATTATAACGACTAGGCTCTTCACATCAGCAAAAAGCCTTAGCCCAGTTGGTTACGTCACTCCCTCTTCGATGAGGGACTTGTCTGCTCAGTGCTCGACAGGCTGACGTGGCATACTATTTTTGTAAAATCTTGCGACTGTGGGTTAGTTTTGTAATTAATTTTTTAATCTGGATTATTTATAAAAAAAACTCTAACCTAGGTCTAGGTTGTACCTCGGGATCAAGAGCAGAATACCTTGCATATTAGGCTGTCTCCAACGCAGCAGCTTCCATCCTCTGCGCGTAGACCCCGCCATTAAAAAACTATTTTTCGGCTGAAGGAAGAGAGAGAGAAGATGCCTGTTGAGGCGTTGGAAATTTTACTCTGCATGTGGGTCTAGCTGTTTTTTTGCCTTGGTTTATGTGTGATCAAATTGTATATAATTTTTATTTCTTAATTTATTTCTTAATTTAATTCAAATTAGATGTTGATTATATTGAGAAAATTATAGATATTTAAATTATCTTCATATAGAGATCAAACATCGCATATATTCGATTTTTAAATTAAAAGTTATTGATGTTTTATTAAAACCACATAAATTTAATTTACTCGTGGGTCCGTACGAAGCGTCTTGCATTAGAGCAGGGGGTGCTTCAGGTGGTGTTTCACGCACGTGATACAGAATATACTGTAGAATATTTTGTTGAAGCATCTCACGAAGCACCGATGGATTGGAGATAATCTTAAGGTGCAATTTATTCTTAGAGCAGTGCATGATTTCGCGTGTCTCCCACTAATAGAACTAGTAATCCAATAGAACTAGTAATCCAATATGAAACAAATGGTTATAGTGACAAGAGTATATCAAGAGACTTTTTTTTGTGTATGAGTGTCAATCCTAACTAACTATTTCTCATGACTGGACGATTAGAGCGACCTTCCTATCCGCACAAGAAAATAAAACTTTCTATTTGATTTTATCCACAGAATTGGGCGTAAGCCCACCACCAGATATGCAGTACCACTTAGTTTTGGCCTTTGATTATTTTTTGTCTTGTCTTCTATAGCATACATAATCTAATTTCATTTGAGTGGAAATAGAATTGATCGAATTTAATATGGACAGCACGTCCGTTTGTTTCATTTGAGTAAAGTTTGAATGGGAGTATTGCTGGATTTTATTAAAAAAAATCATCAAAATTATCATCAAATAAGAATACAAAATGGATTCCATTAAATTCATTTGAGTAAAGTTTTAATGGAAATATTGCTGGATTTTATAAAAAAAAATCATCAAAATTATCATCAAATAAGAATACAAAATGGATTCCATTAAATTTAGAACAAACTAAATACAAATTAGAATACTATACAAAGTACCTAGCAATGACCATACTAATAACTGGTACTTCAAAAATATATAATACTCACCTATCTTTGGAGAGGAAATCATTGAAAGCCTCATGTACTTTTACATATGTTTCACCAAACTACAACTTAAGAAATCTTTTCCCATAATATAGGATATCTTAGTTGAGATATTTCAATTCATCCGACAGATAAAATGGCTCCATGCATCCTCGTGTGCAAAGCCATTAGCATCTCCGTCCTCGCCACCCCTCCACAACTCCAGCATTGGCACGATCCTTGGCACTATCAACAAGGACCTAGTTGCCTAGGCTTCAATGCTTCCTTTGCCACCTCGTTGGTGAACTCCTCCATTCAACCCTTGGGTTGGGCGTGCTATTGTCCATTCTCATTTCCTCTTCAACATCAACAAATTATTATTATGCTTACCAAAGGTCGACATCAAATGAACAATGGCCACCATTGGACTATATCATATGGTGCTTGAATAGCATTTTTATATGCTCCTTGAAGAGCAATCATAGCTGTCGATATATGACACTAATGAAGCTCGAGATCGCTTAGTATCAAGATTTGGTTGTATTCGATGATCTTCCAAAGTCTAACTAATTGTTCTATTCTATAGTTTGCAGACTTGTTTGGAAGGACAATTTTGTTTCATTCTAAAAAGATTTTTGTAGGACAGATTTGAAATAATAGTTGGACCTAAAAAGTTGTTTGATGGTTTAGCATTAGAAAACTAAACTAGGCAAAATAGTTCAATCAAAGAGGAAAGTGAAAAATAAGATTTGGAATCCTGGTGTGATTGTGATTGAATCCAAAATCCTGATAGTATCCCCTTCTCCATAGAATCTTTCCCAAGAACCCAAACAGGCAACTGGTAGTAATGTATATCACAAATGCAGGAATGTTTGCAATAAACTTTGAAAAGTAATTAAGGGTGAAAATGGGACGAAGGTTTTTACATAAAACTTCCTAGCAAGGGGATAGAAAAGGTTGATCTAACATTCTAATATGAAAATTGTTGGTCAAATCAGCAACGGCATATCAAGAGACTTCCTTTGTGTTTGAGTGCCAATCCTACTCCAAATTGATTATTTTTCATCATCAAACGGCTAAGACTAAGACGTCCTTTGTACCCACCCTAGAATATGTAGCTTTCTAGTTAATTTTTATGGGGATGGTGTTTGGATTGGATTGAGACTAAATGCAGAAGACTGAACTACTAGTATCTTACAATATAGTCTTTCCTGTATCTGCTTCAAATATGTGCTCATTAATATGTTTTCAACACTGTCCTTTTAGAGTTTATTTGGGTACTAAAGAAAATATTCTCGGTGAGAATTAGATCCCAATCAGAATTTTAATGGTTCAATAATACCCCACTCTATTCCTCTATTCCTACCCCATCAATGGGATTGTCATTCTTCCAGGGAGGGCAGGGACAAAAAAATCTCCGCCACCCAAAAAAATTCTTGAAAATTCCAAAAGAACTCATCAAGATGCAGTGAACTCATCAAACTCTTGGGCATGATCCGAGTAGAAAGGTAACAGAATTAGCATGTTTCTTGCAATGAACAAAATCCAATGCTTAACCAAACTCTAAGCCAAGATGTTCATGAACTCATCAAGATGATCCATCAACCAAGAACAAAATCGACGGAATTAGCATCAGCACCAAATTGAACGGGTCCATCAACACCAAATTCTTAACCAAGCTTCGATTGATTGATGATCAATTAAACCAAGAACAGGAGATTAGCATCAGCATGTTAAGATCCATCATATCTCCACATCGATCCATCGATCCACTCACTACTCCCTCATGATCAAACACATCAACCACACGACACCAGATTAATTATTAGAACTCTCGAACGAAATAAGAACTGATCGAACCACGAGACCTCTACTGCTTCTTGATGGGCCGGGGTGCCGCCGGGAAGAGAAGTCTTTTTTTTTTTTTTTTTATCGAAATAGCCCATCTAAGTTGGGACAGGATTTTTCTTCGCAGATTTTTTTCCACCTGGATTGGGCTGGATTCCACGCTATCCCGACCCATCCAAACAAGCCCTAAGGTTTTGTTTGGATCTAAAGCTATGATAAATATTCGTGGTTGTCCATGTTGGATAATTCTTTCTTGCATTTGTTTGAATGAGAATACTGTTGGATTTTACACAAATCAAACTATTATTAAATAAAGATACAAAAATGGATTCCACTGGATTAAGAACAAATTGAACTATTTGAATACTCCTCCATTTACAAAAATATAAGACATTTTTTTACCATACATACGGTTTAAGAAAAGTTTTAAACTCAAGAGAACAACGAGTAAAAATTACTAAACTATTCTCATTCATAATATCTTGGAAATGAGAAAAAAATTCTAGTGTAGTAAATTAGTCATGAATATTAGAGAGAGTAGAGAGATAAATAAGTGTATAATAAAAAAAGTAACAATAAATTCGCATATGCACCTTTTATTTTGTAATAAGATTCGAAAAATTGTATCTTATATTGTGCAATGGAAGGAATACTATACGATATCTACTGTATAAAAAATTATTTATCAACTAAAGTTCTGGCCGTATACATAAAAGAAAAAGTCTATATTACTTATCTTTACTTTCAGAAAAGTATAGATAATCCTCTTACTTTGAAATCGGACAATTTGCACTCTATATTTTCAAAATTATTACAAATTTCACAGCACATAAATTATGATAGGTGGTTTTGTCTTGTTGATATGATGATTTAACAATTATTGATATGTGAGGCCTACATAGTAAAAACACCCATAATATTATACGTAGAATGAAATTTGTATTGATTTTTAAAAATATAGGGTGTAAATTATTTAGTTTTAAAGTATAGAAGTTGTCTTATTTTTTTTTAAAAAAAGTAGAAGACGGTAGTATATATTTTTTCCTATGTACAGAAACTAATTTACACCAGCACCATTGAGTTGGCAACAGAAAATTTCTTTCTTTCTTTTTTTCTTTTTCTTCTTCTTTTTTTTTTTTGAGCGGCAAGGAGACAAATTCGTTGGAGCTTGCCTTATACATCAACTTTGCAATTCTATTAAAAATTCAAATTTTCACACAATCAAAACCAAATTTATTTTGTCAAATAAACATTATTTTATATAGCCCATCCTAAATCAACTCATACAAACAACTAAGCATTCTTATATCATCTCATATATTGAATCAAACAACTCACTTGCACTATCTCATATAAAATAGGCTCATCCACCTATATCATCTCATAAAAGGATGAGTTCATATATCCAATTAAACACTACCTAAGTCAATTTGTGATAAATTAGACATGTTATTTGGTAAGAAGTTAGGCTTATAATAGAAGCGAAGAGGGAAGAGCAATGAGGCGCATAAGCTAGGCTTGAGGGGCTGCGGCTATTATAAAAATAAGCTAAAGCCTCTCTTTAAGCTTCATAAAGATAGGTGTTGACCCCAGTTTGAACTTAAATTGATCGATAAACCTAAGCTAAGTTCAACCAAATACCTTGATTTTTGCGAACTTGTATCGGTAGTCATGAAAATAATGCCAGGAGGAAGTAAATGCTCGTTTGATCATGGTGATGCCAATGGAATTGCCCTAAAACTAGATAGTGATCAGAAAGCAAATTCAACAAAACCTGGTCTAAAAACAAGAAAAAAGAATCAACCTGAGTCATTGGATAGTATAGGTGGATGACTGAAATGTGATTGTAGTCTATATCAAGTTGTACATTGCCATGCTCAATCCCGATCGTTGGCCATACGATCCAACGACCAAGGATCAGGTCTCACGTTGTACAATTTCTTTTTTTTTTCCTCTATTAAAAAAAGATAGCATCAATTGAATATCTACAGGTTCTTAGGGTTACAAATGCACAGCAAATGCACAACCAGAAAATGAGCAAAGATCCTGCAGGATAAAACAAAGGATAGAGTTACAAACAGAATTTTTAAATACATGAACCAAACAAAATTGTTGTCCAAAAAATTTCCTTTCAGAGTACAAATTAACAACATTTGCATACTAGTGTAGCATGAGACGTTTTGAAGCACAGAACTCATGCATTTGTAACCCTAAGCAGGAACTGCATCGAGTAATGGGTCAGCAGGGTAGTTTTCATATCCACTGATGCCAGTAATCCTCAACCTCGTGTTTGGCTACAAAAACCAGGGGATTCATAAACATAAATATGGCATCTTCACATTGACTTGGAATATAGTGATTGAACCAGTGCTTGTGGTTATGTTTTTGCCTTTCATGAGGGCATTATCTAGACAAAATTTACCTGTTTGTGACCAATTTTGCGCTGGTACTTCTTCTTCTTCTTGTACTTGAAGACTATCACTTTGTCATCCCGTCCCTGTAGAACAAATAAGAAAGATAAATCAATGTAGATTTCTTTCTTATCTAATACTATCCAATCAATGGGTGGAGGAAGTACCTGTTCTTCAACTACAGCATGTACAGAAGCATTGGTCACAACTGGCATGCCAATGTAAGCTTTATCTCTAGTTGACACTAGCAATACTTTGTTTAATATAATCTGCACAGCAACCATTATCTGTGGTCAAATTTCTCTCGAACTTATAAACCATCATAAAGTAGTTCCAGCACGCTATAGGAAAGTGAGGACTTTGAAACTTTAAATTGGATGCACATCGGAATCATCTTCTAGGTGACAAGTTGAGCTAGTATCTGCACCGGGATCAAAATGTAAAGAGGCTCCGAAGTTGATATTTACATCAATGTAACTTCTGTATTCCTAAAGTAGACAACTATTGTCTGGAAAGCTTCATTGCAGCATGCAACTGCTTCTTGTTTTCATCATAACAAACTAAACCAACAGTTTCGAGCACAAAACTACATACAGCTAAAAATAAGTGGAAATACAACAGTTTTTAAGTTAAAAAAATAAAAAGTTTTTACTCTTCTAAATCCGAATAACTCTGGGTTGCTTTTTCTAAATTTAAAACGTCCTTCCCAGATAGTTATATTGATAGACCAATGCCATTGTGTACTTCATGTATATCATCAGTCATTTTCCTCATCCAAGTGTTCTATACTCTATTCACAGAGTTTAATATCCAGTTTCAGTGACAGCTGGGAAAAGAGAAGTTGCTAGACAAATCTTGACAAGTATCCTCTTGTCCTACATCTCATCTGTTCTTCCTCGCCACCATTATTCTCAATTTTACATCCCCATGCTTCTTACATTCACTTCTACTACTGAATACTTCTCAATGCCTCACACAATGAGCACAACTAGAAAAAGGTGTCCAACTGTAGAGAAAACAGGAAGCACAAACCAAAGCAATATTTTCATGCATAAGTATCTAAAGTGCACTGCAGCTAGCAGGATCCATTACTTTTGGTGCTCCCTTTGCAATTTTGCATTGTAGACACTCAACAAGATGACCGCCTCACTCCAGTCCACACTTCTAAACATTTCCCAACATGTCCATTAAAGACGTTGTACTAAACTTGCCGACTTTCAGTTGATTTATGGTCACCATGATCTATCATTTCATCCAGTGGAGCTGGAAACAGCTTAATCGTCTGATGTTGTGCAAGATTAATGACAAGTTCTGCCCAACTAGATCTTAAGAAAATAATTCATGATAAACTCATTCTTGAAACAACCTTCTTATCCAAACTGCAGTTTGAAACTATCATGCGCAATATACTAAGAGGCATAACCTTTTCCTACTAACATTGAATAGAATTCCTTAAGGATAACAAATAGAGATGCAAAAGCATGGAATTGGAACCTGATCATTGACATTGGCGCCTTTCAGCCTCTGCGTGTATATGTAGCGGCCCGGCATCACAATGTACTGTCTCGATCCAATCTGAAACACAAAAGAAAAAAAACAATTGAGTAAAACTAAACGCCCTGAACTCTAACAATGCTCATCCAAATCTAAAACACTTGAATGGCCCTCTCTAAATGCAATCTTGCAGAAATGTTATGTATCATCCTCACCAAATCACTCCAACAACGCACTTCTAAGGCTCTGTTATCACCATTACAACAATGCAATTTATCGTAATAGGTTTCTAATCAAGAGCTCATAATAGCAATTCATGATAGGTTTCACCGGAAAACACATTCTTTTACCCGCAATGCCACAATCTTAGACATACAAATTGAAACTTTGGAGGCAACCGGACTGACCATGACGACGGCGAAGATATCGGCGTCCTTCCCGGCTCCGGCGGCGGCCGCAGCCAGCTGTGCCTCGACGGGCTCCGGCGCCACCTCCGCCTCCTCCTCCTCCTCCTCCTCCTTGGGCTCCTCAGCAGCCGCCGCGTCCTCCTCGGCGGCGTCCTCCGGCCCCTCCGGTGCCGCCGTCTCCTCGGCGGACGCGAGGAGGTGCCAGCGGCGGGACGCGGGTGCGGCGAGCGCGAGAGAGAAACGCGCGGGAGAGTAGGGAACCGGGGAGAGGGTTAAGGGGGTTGGGGTTTTGGGGGAGGAGAGGCGAAGGGGAGGAAGAGTGGTGGGGGAGAAGGAGGCGGGGAGGGTGGCCGTGGCCATGGCCGGAGGAGCTCACCGTGCAGGTAGAGGAGTGGATGGATAGACGAGACGAGACGATAGTATTGTGGATAGGGGCCATTTGAGTTTGAGCTATCAGCTAAGTCACATGACATTAGCTCATAATTTAGCTCAGCTTGAGCCGATATGAAGCCGAGCCTGAACTCGAAAAATCTTCTCAAAGTTTAGGTAAGCTAAGGCTCTCTTGAATGCACCTTGACTGTCGCCTCCAGGTACTCTCTCTCTATTCTCCACATAAATATCCATTAAAGCCAAGTGATTGGAGAATGGATATTGTGCCACATCATCCAAATAACACATATTCTTAATCATGTTTCTTTTTTTTTTTTCCAAAAACAAAGGGTAAAATGAGATAAAAATGCATCCTCAACACTCGTTTCATTGTGTAGGCTCCACAATTGTTGGACGCACTTATAAGTGAATTTATTTAGTCACTGATAGGTGGATCAAACGGGATTGTGCCCTACATGTTAGAGGAAGATGGGTTTAAGCGAGGTGTAGGAGGAGAGTTGGCTTGAGTGCAAGACATGTGGGGCCCACAAACTGCATGATCTCGCACTGAGCTGACTCTAATGCCAACACGAGCTCAACTTGATGCACATGGGTTCCACCTACAGCAAGCCTCGCACCAAGTGCAAACTCAAGCTGCGTATTACATCAGCCACTAATTGTGTTGGTGCTAACATGTGTGTGCAACGCGCTGGCTCGGTGCTAGTATTGGAGAGGCCTAAGTGCGTAGATGCATCTTGGTTTGCAACGCCTAACTTCTGACTTTCAAGCATGCATGATACTTGTTTGAAATCTTAAAATTTTTCATGATAGGAATACATGAGATTGACTTGTTTAATTGGAGATGGACTAGTTAGACTTGACTAATTTTCTCAAATACTCAAAATTAGACTTTCATGTATGCCTAAGCAAACCTCTCGGTGTGGCTCATCCAAGCACAATGAGAGTGAAGACCAAACAAATTTCAATCAAGTTTCTGACATATTACAGTCCAAATATTTATTGATGAAGACATGAACCAAACAACTTTGTTAATTTTGACCTACCTTAAATTCCAGAAAACCTAATCCACTAGCTTAATCTTATTTGGAAGCATCTAATCACCGAATTGAAAGGGCGAATATAAGACTACAGAGGAAGACTGTGATGACAAATTCGGAGCTCAATGAAAGATTCCACCTTAAAAGAAAATATGGTTTGACTACGCAGAGGGAAGATCACATCTTAAAGAATGAAGATATAACTATCAAAAAAAAGATTCAAAACTATGACCAATCAGATAAAAATCAGCCACTTTATCACTGAGCTACCAACGAATAAAAGGAAATTCGTTTGAGCACTGATATATATTTCATTATCGAAACATCACAAATTTTCTTCAAAAATGACAAAATCTGTTAATTTATTATCCTGTCTTCTTCTCTAGGTTTCAAGTTTTTCAACTTTGAAATCAAACCAAGCAAGTGGTAAATGGCGGGTGCTTACCAGAAGAATGATCGGAGAAGACAACAGGATAAGTTGTCTAAAAATTAGCATACAACCTAGCACACGGTTTGAATAGGACGAGCCTTTTTTTTTTGTTTTTGTTTTTTTGCCTGAGTAAACCACGTACTCGACCAGATATACCATACATTTGGAAATATGTCCGACTTATAAACATTACTCGACAAAAACTAAGTTTTCTCAAAAAATGCTCATAACAGAATAATGAAACAAAAATATGAAAGTAATTATATATGATTTATATCACAAGAATTTGTCTTTCCTTAGGAAACAATTCAGAGATAAATATATTATTGCACAGAACAGATTTTTCAAAAACTACACAGTTATTAAACAAAAGAGGCAAGTCTTGAGGCAGTTTTAGAAATCTTCATCTCCTACACTAATGTAGGTAGGATCATATATGTCCACCTCCGAGTTCTCCAAGTCTACTTTGTCAAGATTTACTATGATTTCTTCACCGACCAAAGTATATTTCTGGATTGTCTCCTACACTAATGAAGTGTATTTGTTATGATGTGTAGTAGCTATGATAAATATGGAGATCGGGGGGCTCTGAGTTCTAAAAAAACCTAAAAAATTTAGGCGTAGAGCGTATAACATAATAAAGATCTGTAAATTTTTGTGACCAAATACAACTGTATGTGGGAGAAAAATAGAAGGTTAAACTAAATATATATTTACCGGTTGTTTCTCTTTTTTGATTCTCCTACATACAATCGTTTTTTGTCATAAAACTTTGTGAGACCTAATAATATACAATCCTCTATGTCTATTAACTTTTTCATAATTTTTGAGAACGTAAAACCACCCAAACCCTTTTATATCATAATTATTCACCGTCATATTAGATATTTTTCTTATATATATACGGAAAGTATATATATATATATATATATATATATATATATATATATAAATTCAAGATTATGCAATATGCTCTAACTTAACTAATTCCAAAGATAGGTATCTATAATTAAATCAAGGATTGTGAGATCTTTAAAAACTTTTATTTTGGAAAGAGGTTCAAATTATTAAGAGAAAATTCTAGCTTAACACTTTACACCACAAGATTAAGGCCACATATAAGCCTCCTTTCTAACTGTGACACAACTCTCATCCTGAGAACAAAGAGTGAATATTCATATTTTACTTTGTAAAGATGTACCATTTTGCCCAAAAAAACTCTTGATTCTTATATCAGTGCTTGCCAACATCATTCCGCATTTATTTTAGTGCATGACAAGATCAAGAGAATTGATTTTTTTCTCAAATCTGTACACTAAGAATCTCCACTCGTAGGATCACACCATGCCGTTGTAGTTAAACGCATTCGCTACTCCACTGGTTCAGCATATAGTTTTCAAGGCCACCTCAAGACATGATGTCAATTGACAAGATAATTTACATATAATTTATACATTTCTATATGGAGATAACTTTAGCTTATAGATAAAGTATTGAACTATACCCATCTTATACTATGTCTGTGATCGATATGGACGCTAGATGAGAGTGATAATTGGTTACAATCCTTGACTGCTTTCAAAATCATATCATATACAGGGAAGCATTTTAATTAAAAAATCTCATATTCGGCGACTTCCACTATCATTATCAGATTTCCTCATGTCTTCCATAAATCTTCGAGTCATTTCCAAAAATAAATCTTTTTCATGCAAGCGGTAATCTTAAATAGATCAAAAATTATTTTATCAACAATTAAACTCAAGCAATCACAATCAACATATATATGTTTGTGTGTGTTTGTTTTTCTAAGAAAGAAATTTTTGATTAAATGTTTTTGTATTATGCTCAAATTGACTAATCAAGTTGGAAAAACAATTATTTTAAAAAAGGTTAAATCTAATAAATAATAATTTTATTATTACTTATGAGTTTATGAACTTATTTTATTCTTTTTGAAAATTATATAGTTAATATATATTGAATTAACATAAATATAAACCTGATTTCAAAATCAGAAATTAGGAAACAGAATAATTTGTTAATCAGTTAAAATAACAGCAAAATAAATAAAATAAAATAAAAACAAAAACATTTTGGTTGGGTGTGAACGAGCCCGATTCGTCACCCTCAAGCTAGGCTAGTCCAAATCCAATCTACACACACAAAAGACAAAACACACCCAAACACACTTCTCTCTCTCTCTCCCTCGCTCATCGGCACTATTGCCGTCGATCCTAGCACTAATCGCTGGTCCCTCACTAGTGGCAGCTCGCACCACGTACACCAAATCTGCAACCCCCCTGGGCAGCACACACACACTCGCATTCACCTTCAAAACCCTGGCCTCGCCACCACCAATCCTCGGCCAAATCGCTAGCCACTGGAGCCTCACCAGTGGCTACCTGGTCCAGATCTGCAACATCGCTGCCTCCTCCCCTCATCCTTAACCACACGCACTCAAAAGTGGCCTTGCCGTCCAAGCCCTAGCCGTGCTCAGTCCTTGTTGCTGATCTGCCAACTACCTTGATGGCACCAACGCTCACATGCCGCCGCCCTCACCGGTGACACAACTCTTACCACACTCCTCACTATGCTCGCGTTGATAGTCAGCAGTAGCCAGGGCCGCGCTGTTTCTGCCTCTCCTCTGCGGCCCACGGCCGCGCCCTCATGGCTTGATCATGCTGGTAGCCCACCTCCGGGTTGATGCTGCATCGGCCATCCCGCCGGTTGCCTGGCTATCAATACAGCACCCTGGTAAGGCTCTCACTCCTCCTCCCTGGTCTCTGGTTGTAGCGCCATGTGCGAGGTTCTTGGGTTGTGCTCTGTGCTTGGGTGTTGGTTTTGTGTTTGTGCTTTGATTGTGATTTGTGATCTGCGGTGGCTATGATGCTTGCAAGAATGGGATACTAGATGGTTTAGGGGCTTGATGCTTACCTTGCTATGTTGGGTTTGGTGCTTGCCTCTGTTCTTCTACTGCCGTGGCTCCTATATGTGCCCCTATGAAAAGAAACACCTACATTGTGTGAATTGGTGCTCGTTATGTGATTCTAATGCATAGATGATTCCTAGGTGAAGGCCTTACTTTGAACTAGTGCTTGTGGGGGCTAAATTCTTGTGTGTGTGTGTGTGTTGATGGGCTTATATGTTGTGTTCTTATTGTTAGGATTGCCCACTGTTGGCGCTGAGGTGGCTATGATCATTGTTCCGTTGGACGGTTGGCACTGGTCATGTGTAGTAAGGTGGCTTTGGATCTTTTTGTAATAGAAAATGCTAGGGAGCTTTATGCAAAAATGCCGGGTTTGGTTAGAAAAATTCAAAGTTTACAAGGGCTAATTTGCGGGATGAGAATTGTGTAGGAAACCCAGTAAGCTACACTAGCTGAATTATAAAAAAATTTACTCGAAAGTTGCAAGTAATAGACCATAGATTAGATCGTTACTAACAACGGAAAGAGATTTGGTGAAGTAATCGAATGTGCACAGCGACCACTCGTGAATTGTCCTGATCAACGCAGTAATTGCAGCAGCGCCTCTACTGGTATCCACATGTTTCGAAATGGAACGTCGTACGATGATGTGCTAGCACCAACACGCACAACAAAGGTTTAGGGATTGTTTCTTTGTACGTAGGAGATGGCGGCTAGGTTTTTCATGGTATCTTCAAAATCCATCATACCTCTCTTTATATAGAGTCATACAGAAGTAATTTTATTAGATTAGGTTTCTTGATGTGATATGATATAACATAACGATTTTTATCTGAATTGCAAGAGAATTCTAACATTAGGTCTCCTAGTCTAATACGAAAACCCTATAACAGATCAAATCCGAATTGGTTAGTTCTAACTCGGTAAGTGTGTGACCCTATAAGTTCATGCATAACTGGTCACGACTCGAGAATACTTACTCGAATTGTAACTCGGTAGTAGCTCTTAGCAAGATATAACGACCACCCAAATATACACGAAGATCATAATCAACATATATAATGTACTCATGTTGATTTTTTTGCCATACGATATCAGATTAAATCCAAGACAGGAAACGTGCCACCCTTACACAATTCAATCCTTTCTCGATCTTATAGTGAACTGATTTTCCCATAGTTGACACTCAACCACAAATGACATGGTTATGCACGTCTTATTTCATCTATATCAAGGGGTCCAAAGATATCTTTCTCATTATATGAGAGATGCAAATTTCATCTTAATCATTCACATTCCTCCGCATGACTCGTAACCTACCACGAATATTATCTTTATTACGACTCAATTAAAAGTAATATTTGGTAGTATCAAAGTATATTACTACACATGTAGGAATTGTGATGATCTCAGGTTTAAGTATCAATCATAAATATTATTTAAGACCAATTGATAACACTTAAATGGTGTCTCAAAATGGGTTATTTTGGAACAATAAAGAAGTATTATAATTTTTGATATAGTTTTGAGTAGATTATTTAGAAAAAAAAATTCATAAATTGGGTCTAGCCAAGATGTAGTGACAAACTGAATGAAACAATATTGAGTAAATTGACCCATCTTTAGTATTGAAATATTGCAACGACTTATTTGTGATTTAAAAATTGATACGAGAGGTACCTATGGTTTCATTTTCGTGCATGCCCGTACTTTATTGTCTTTTTCCATTAATTTATGATAAAAAAAGACAAAAAAAATGGAAATGCAAAAGTACTCTCATATAACTCTTCTTCATCATATTTCTAATATTTTGCCGATGCCTAAAATGTTGCTTCTTGCCTGTCTTTTTAAGTGTTGTATTCATGCCACATTATTATATTTCATTTTGGATTATTTTATGTGTTTCCTAACAGAAACGCTGGTGTAAAAAAAATATTTGCGCGAAACTGATGAGGAAGAGTTGTAGGAGGGTAGTTTTTTATTTTTATCATTGTTTTTTTGTCTATTTTATATTAAATTAATGAAAAAAATACAATAAGGTATGAGAACTCATGAAATTGAAACTACGAGTATCTCTCGAATCAATTTTTAAATCATATGAGTCTTTATAAAATTAGTCGACTTACAAACCACAAGTTGGTCTTTGTAAAGCTTTAAAACCACGTATAGATCTCATTTAATTTACTCAACAATATTTGCTCATGTATGAAAGGTCAATTTCAGATCTCTAATTGATTCTCCAATTCAGTTGATGACAAAGGTCCACCACTTCTTCTTTGATCCTATAAATTGACCCTAGAATACTTTAGTGATCATTTATCAGCATAGAGACAGTCAACATAGACATATCTTTTTATCTGCACTCGGAGTGCACCGAACAATCAGAACTTGTACATCTGCAAATAGAGATCGTAGATCCAACTTTCAATTTTTTTTATTTTCATATTTATGTTTTGTTGGGATCTTTTGTTGGTGTTTGTTTGTATCCAGAATAATTGGAGTGTATGTTATCAACATAAAAGGTATTGCCATTTGTAAAAAAGTGTTGATTTAGCACTACACCTAACATGCACTAAACATAACAAGTTCATATATATTCAAGTTCTTACAAATTGTGAAAAAAATAAAAGACACGAAAGAATGCATATTATGGAAATCCATAAATTTTATTAGAAAATATGAATATATATATATAAAAACAAGTTTAGGTTAATATATATATTCACTAGTTGTTTGTCTTTTTTATTTTTCCTACAAATGATTGTGGTTTCTTATAAAATTTTGTAGGATGCTATAATATGTCTTCCTCTATGTTGTTGAATATTTTTTCAGAATTTTAAGAATTTAGAGATATATGAATTTATTATGTATAGTACTTACTAATTATAGTGTAAAGTATAGCTTTTGTAAAAATAGTTTCCTCAAAACAAAAAACATAAGCGTCTTCGAAACAGCAAAAGAGAAATAAACTTGTATTGTAAAACAAAGTGAGAATTCTAGTTACTAGGAACCATTAATGTAAGTTCAACATGTATACCAATCTTATTTCAAATGAAATCCAAAATCCACAAACTTCGTGCATAATTGTAAAACCATAGAGTACAATATCAAATCACAAAGAATCAGAAAGTTAGTGCTAATTCTTTTGTATCAGTGGAGGCAAGAGGCAATTTTATTATTTTATCTCTTTTACTTGATTCTATATATACAAGGCAATCACATAAACCAGCAATAGAATTCCTAACTCAGTATCTAAGTACATGATACAACATAAGTATCAATTATTATTATAATTATTATATAATAAAAATAGAAAAAATTGGAGACACCATATTTGTTTCATGACCTACAAATTCTCATATTAATTATAGGAAAAAGAAAAAGATCTACATGGCATAATTCGTTGGGCTCAAATTATAATAGCGCAGGTCAATCGAATGGCTTTTAAAATTCTATAATAGGTGCATCTCTTATTCTATATGGAGATAGATTTCATAAAAATTTCATTATTAATATTCCTACAAGCGACTTTTGGCTAGTTAATTATATTATAATTTGAAATCCTAAATGCATGCCTAATATGAACACGAGTCCTATTCAACTAGAAATCGAGCTCCAACAGTTGGGTATATAGTTCAATCCAAATGGAACAATCTCTAAATGAAATACAAATATTAAAAAACTAGAATGCTAGATGAATAAGACATGCTCTGAAAGGCACATTATATTTTTTTAGGTACAAATCCAAAGTTAACAAACTTTAAAAAGCACCACATCATAGTGAGATCCATGCTGTAGTGATACATTTGTACTACTGTAAAGAAAACGTTTTTATATGAATTTTATGTTTATAAGATGTGTATTTGTATACGGATCGACACATCTGTTATGCGATACTATATGCATATTTGCATCCAAAATTTTTGAAGATTGAGAATTGATCTATACCTGTTGAATTTTGATTTCTCTTGCTATATCTGTGTTCTAGCAGAGTTAAATCAGACAATTTCTGATACAGAAATTCTTATTATATTGTAACATAAAAGGCTGCAAGCTCCTAATCGATACCATAGACCAATCCTAGTATGATATGCACCATTTTAAATTTAAACTAAATCTTATATAAATAATAAATCCCATATCCCTCGGTACAATTTTTAGGTACCAATAGCATCACCTTGTCTTCGGCTACATGATAGTGCATGACTTGAGTCATGGCACACTTCTAGTCAAAATATTAAGAGTTTAATAATTTCTTCAAGGATTGACAAGACCATCAAGGCAACCACATTAAGCAATGCAATCTTCCTTTCTTTTTTATCTACACTTATTTAGTCTTTAGTCTATACCCCATGTGGTGTTCATCAGCAATGTCAATGTCATTTGAACCATGACCATGTTATGGGATGAATACATTGATACAAACCAAGAGAAAAAGGTCCATTTTATTTATTTAGTATAAAGATGCATGGATGTACTTTCTTCTAATGAAGCATGTCAATTGAATACACAATGGCTAAAGTGCTTGCTACTCGTATAAAGATGGATGGATGTCCTTTTTTGTTCTAATGAAGCACTAATTTGGATACACTAATGGCTAAAGTATTGCAACTAGAGATGGAAGTGAAAGTTGAGAGGGAGTTGCAGTAGGCTAGGCTGGAAAGTGTGAGAAATTGCCCAAGTGGAGGAACCACTAACAAAAATTGAGCTTCTTGCATTTCTTGAACTTGCTGGTTGGATGTCATGCCAGTATGTTTGGTAGGCCAAAATCTTTTTTCTTGAGAAAATTGTCTTTTTGTTAAGTTCTTTAAAAGGAGATCTTTTGTTTGCTGGTAACTGTCTGATACAGTTAGTTACATCTTACATTAATTTGGTCTGTTCGTCTATATTGAATGGGCAGATTAGGGGTACGTAGTTCGTTGCAAATAGATGTTAGATTGGATATGTAGAGTTATTAAGTGTACACCAGTTTTTTAATTTTGTTTTTTAAAAAAAATTAGTAAGCACAATCTTTCTATTTTTTTTTTTAAAAAAGATTGATTTGATACTCACCCTAAATATTTCTATGATCAAGAGCTATCTCAAGTACCAACAAATAAAAGTTTAACTAGGAAGGAACAGATACTCATCAATGATCTCATTTCATCTGAACAAAAAAAAAGATGGTAGAATTCTATAAAAGCAAAATTATTATTTACATTTTTTTTGAAGGCAATATTTTTTCATGATCATGCAACACAAAAGTATTAAGGCGAGCACATTGGCACATACATATAGTACTGGCACTAATTTAGTGGCCATCTTGTTTTTTGCACTACCTTGCCTTCAGTATCTGGGCTGGGGCCCATGTAATCTATAGGAGACCTTAGTTGACATCCTGCTTTGCCACCATTAGAAATTTAGAATGACTTTAATATCAGAAGAACCATTAAGAATGGTGTTGTTAGGTTGCCTAAAAAATTCATATGAAATTGCTAGCCAATGGTTTTTCATGAAGAGTGAATCTTGACTCACATGAATGTTTGCTAGGTGATTGGACCTATTTTCTGCCATTGATTTGGAATGAAGTCTTAATTCAACAATAAAACTTGATTTGGTGGCGTAGAGAAGGGGTATGCAGGGGCATTGCCACCCTATGCTAGGTATGTATTCTATTGTTATACAATTTTTAGTTTTTATCATAGCTCCTAACAATTCATGCTTACTAATTGACCAATGTAGGCCTTATGGTAATTTTTTGATTCCACCACCTCTGATTAGTCGATTAGTCTACCAGTTGTCACCTCATTACAACCCATAAGTGTTTCAAATATATTTCTTGGGTGTGCCTAACACTTGTATTTTTTTTATCCTTCTGTGTACTCTTCTCTATGATTCATGAGTCTCTATAATCTATACTAAATGTTATGACTCACATACATCATAAAAAGAAAAATATAGACAGATACATAGAGAGGAAACAGATAAATCCCACTACTACACTCCATGTGCAACAGTGATATGGGAACAGATGTAAGATGTAAGATGTAATATAGAAATGTACAAAATTCACCATGGGAGGTGTCCACAAATGAATTGGATGTTTGGGGGGAGCATGTGATGTGGTAGTAGATAGGGACAGATTGGGCAGAAGAGAGAGTTGGAATGTCCCAAGCTAGAGAGAGTGACATCCCCTCACTAACCACTTAAAGAGAAAAGCAGCCACATTTCCATCCAAGCAAGATGCAAAACTCCAAAGGCACCTAGTTTGTCCCTTTCTTTCAATCCACTGCATCTTGTGAGAAACTAGGCAGTGCAGCTGCTGCCATTGCTTCATGGGTGAAAGATGTTGTGCTTCACAACTCTATTGTTAGAGGCCAAGTTGGAAATTTCGAGATGCAATGTAATTTCATTTTATAAGAACAGTCAAGTGATAATAATACTTAAAAAAGTAGAAAATCTAAAATACTAAAATACAATTTTTTATCCCCTTGCCCACCCTCACTTCATCACAATCTGATTTGAACAAAATATTTTTTTGAGGAATTAATTATGTATAGACACTAGTATATTATTTTAGTTAAGCTGCAATTTTCTGTACATTCACAAGAGAGTATATTAAGTCTAAATGCAGGTCTTGTTTGGCAACGTTATCATATTTTTGTGTTATGTCATGTGATAAAGTTACCATGAAATACTTGTTGTAAAAAAGTTTGTGGTGCATTGATAAAAATAAGTACTTAATTTAATCAATTTGCTCAGTTTTTCAAATGTGATATCTTTTGTTTTGCTCTTGTAAAATAGGTATATACTCTTGACTGTGATAGCTTAGTGGATAACACTACTCATTGTTATGAAAAAAATTATATATTTGAGTTCTTACCGTGGTGTTTTGGGTTAAGGGATCTATAGGGAACTCTAGATCCAAATGTCTATCACAAACTTTTTAAAAAAAAAATAAAAAAATAGTTGGTATTAACTTAGTGCATGGCTTATACATTAAAAATTATGTTGTAAAAAGTGAATAATGTAATCCTACAAATGAGTATATCATCTAAAGTGGACTAAATTTTACCACTATATCAAACATAATAAAATTATAAATATTTAGGTCAAAATTTTCATGACTGGAACATTATAAATAAATTTACTATATGAGAACACATGGTTTGAAAGATTTAAAATAATAATAATAAGAGATACAAGAGAAGTCAAAGAAAGATATTTGAATTCAATGTTCTATAAACAATAAGTGACGAGATTCATTATGAGGTCAATATGAGCAAACGTTTAAGCAAAAAGATCACCAATAACACCTATGATATGCCATTGGCAACCACATCTCATTCTGCACCACCACATACGAAACTACAAAGATGATACCCACAGAGGATCTCATACACTCATGACCTTAGAAAGGAGAAGTATGCATAGGAATGATAAAGAGGGCCATGCTGCAGCAAAGAAATGTGAGCCATCTAATGAGGAGGGGGGTCATCAGATTAGCAATTTTGTTGTGCCCATATACATTAGGTTAGGTAAAGGAGACCCAATGTGCCTCCACCAATCATAAAATAGGCCTCATCCAACACCCCAAAACACCCTCTTTGAGTGTGGCCCACACACTTCTACCTACCATGATGGGGCCACAAATCCTTGGTAGGACCATACTCCAAAGTCCAAATCCTTAACACTAAGCTATAGGAACTCAACACTCATAGATATTTGATATTTCTCTCTAGTGTAAGGAAGGTGTTGTTAAATGTGTTGATTACTTTTGCCAAGCAACCATAGCTATTGAAATTATTCAGAATTTTTAGTGCTAAAAATAAATTTTATTGATTTCTTGGGACCATCTATCTTGATTGGATTAGTACACTATAAAGCTAATACTTATAATAAACGTATTTTTACCATGTGCACAAAGTAAAAAGATTGTGAGTTTCAGAAAGTAATAAGACTAAACTACTAGCCTTAATCATAAATGACTTGAAAATAAAAAAAAATACATGGTGTGAGCCTGTGAGGGATTATCCATATGAGAGAGAAGAGAGGAGGTGGGGTTGGGGATATAATAAAAAAATATTAAATTTGCATGCATACCTTAAATTTTGAAACAAATTGAAAAATTATAAGAACTATATTTTGCAACCGGGAAGTAATGTTTTTGTTAACAAACATATATTCAAGATTCCATAATTGTTTAAAGTGAAAATTAGTTTTGTACCACTCAAACACGATCATTTTAGTAAAATACCACTCAAACATTACACCGCTTATATTTTTTTACCACTTCTAGGTTACAGAAATTAGTTTGGACAATTTTGCTCCATTTCTTCTTCTACTATGGTATTGCACTGGGTTGGTGGAGAAGCTCACGCTAGAGCTTGCTGGCGCTTGCAAAGATAGCGGAGAGGAGATCAACAATGGTTGACGGCAACAACGATACCGACGAAGCTTGTAGGTAGAGATTGACGGTGGCGATTGATAGATTGACACCAAAGTAGTAGCAGCAGAGATTGACGATCGCAAAACTTACAGGCAACGCTCGCAATAGTGGCGAAGTAAGAGCTCACGAGTGGAGGAGCTTGACGGAAACAATGGAGAGGAGATAAATAGCAACAATAGAGGAGCTCACAAGTGGTGTTAATGGCAACAATAGAGAAGAGATCGACAGTAGTGAAGCTCACGAATGCCACTTGCAGTAGTGACGAAGGAGGAGGCTAGCTAGTGGTGGAGGAGGAAGAAAGAGGTTGGTGGTGGGCACGAAGGAGGCTGGCGGTAGTTGACAGTAACAAAAGAAAGAGGAAGAAGAAATAAGACGAGGGCAAAATTAAAATTTTAAAAATTTATAAATCATAACCCTAACGGAGGTTGACAGAAGTGGTAAAATTACTAAGGGTGTAATATTTGAGTGGTATTTTATTGATCTAAAATATTTGAGTGGTATTTTACTAAATAATCTTTTTTGAGTGGTAAAGAACTAATTTTTTTCTTGTTTAAACTATGATAAAACGGATGCAAGATAATAGGGGACGAAACAAGAAAAACACCATGATAGTGGGTCAAATGAAAGTTTATATATATTTATGTGGTGAAAATTTCATATAACAGTAGAGCGTGTACTTACCTTTTACCACTGCAAAATAGAGATAATGCAGGCCCTTACCCGCCTCTCCTCTCTACCACTGCAAGATAGAGATAATGCAGCATCATGGTGTAGGGAAGCCGAGTAGAATACTAGGTATTTCAATTAAAATAAAGTAATTTAAAATATATAGAGTAAACTAGAAGCCAAAATATATTTTATTAACTTTTTAAATAAGCAACTTTATTAAGAAGAAAGAAAAACTAGGCTCAATATGAAGCCATACTCTTCCACTCCTCACTTTCACTAGATGTGCACAAAATGAGTGTTGTTTCATATTCATGAATGCACTTAAATAGTTAAATTATATGCTCATATAAAAGAAAGTTGTGGATTCAATTCTAAATCTCTTTTATTTTCATGTGTGTGATTAGTTGAAATATTTGTATTGGTGTGTATGATGGGGGTAGGGATAGGAATAAGATATATGTTGTCAAGATAACAGAAATTACTATTTGTAAGGAAACTTTTAA
The DNA here is from genome assembly GCA_019359835.1 of Pharus latifolius. Taxonomy (NCBI): domain Eukaryota; kingdom Viridiplantae; phylum Streptophyta; class Magnoliopsida; order Poales; family Poaceae; genus Pharus; species Pharus latifolius. The sequence continues at coordinate 22,480,309 of CM033324.1, read as the reverse complement.
AAAATATATAAATTGTTTCATTAGCCTGTTTGTAGTTTGTGTAGGAATTTGACAAGTTTTTTGGATCAACTAAAAAAAAATCCATTCTTACTGCTTCCCTCTCCCACCCTCAACTAGATTTGGATCTTTAATTTGTCTTTGAGAAAAAAAAGTAGAGACATGTCTTTCTCATTTTTCTCAACAGTCCAACAAAAATTTGAATGATTTAGATTGATGTGAAAGAGAAATTGAGATGATTATTTATCTCATGATTAATTAAAAATTTCTTGCCCACTTTGATCTAGATTGCTAGTTTCTGATCTAACAAGTGATATAGTGGGAAAGACATATGCATGTTCTTCTTAAAAAGACAAGGGGTCTGAATCCCCCTTAACCACCATTTCATCTCTTATTCTATTTCGTTAGAAAATTTGATATCTTAGTGTGGATCAATTCGGTCCAATGAGATCTAATAGTACGTGTGTTTAATCCTATCTTGGAACCATTGGATGAACAAGTGCTATATATATTATACTTAGGAAGCCAATCATATTAACTAGATTAAGATGGAAAAAAAAAATCTGAAGTATTGATATATATTAAATATATTTTGGGTGTTAAACAGGCCCTCCCACTACAACAAAAAAGATAGAAAAGATATGATGGAGACGGAGAAACCAAAAGATAGAAAAGAAAGAGAAAGTACACAATATTAAGAATATTTGGTTGACTACTAAAGTAGATAAAACAATTATTTTTTAAAATAAAATAACAAAGCAGATTTGATACTACGAATAATAACTACAATATATAATGTGTTCATAATGGGTGAATAAAACTTTGCAATTTGCTCTTGTGGATAACACGTGTTCATAATGGATAGAAAACAGATTTCATAATGGGTGAATATATAGTCTGTTAAATCCCAAGTTTTCCACAAAAGTGTAGAAGTGATTAAAACTTTGCAATTTGCTCTTAGAGCAAAATAATTGTATGGATCAAAGTGCTCTAATCCATAAATGATAATCACTGCTTGAATAGGTCCCAACAATTAGGATGAAGATATAAATACATGAATATTTTATTGGGCATCTTATAAGAAGCAATATGGGAACAATGAGGATATTTCTCTTTTCTTTTGCACTAACCCATTATTTAAGTCAGATTTAGCATTTCCCTCATCAATATTTTCAACTTATCAAATGGATTTTGTGTCAATGAATGTACTGAAATTTTTCATAAAAATGACAATTATGGGTATAAAGCTAAGAACAATTTATAAGCAAACACTTATTGCTTTAATGCTGACTCAATGTTTCTAAAGACCTTCACACAACTTCATACTTTTATCAAAAAATAGATTGAATTTAGCTCCAAATATTCTAAATCAATACATCATAAATGGCCAACTAGAGTTGGTAATAAGATCAAACTTGGTTTACAATCAGAATATTTAAACTTGTTAATGAATTAGTTTTTACTAGTTGGATAGTACCAGTTTTTGACAGGGAGGACGAATATGAAACCACATGAAAATGCAAAAAGATTGTTTAGAATCATACCATAAAAGTCTGGAGACAATCCACGAAATGCACGGTAACAATCCAGATATTTTTAGTTTTACTAATCACGCTTTGATTTAATGCGTGTCTTAAATTGATAAATGCTCTGCCTAATATTTATGGACCATACCAACATACACCAGATGGTATTCTAAAAAAAAAATACACCAGTTGGTGGTTTTGGTTGGCATTTGGTACTCTCTCCAAATAAAAAAAAAAGAGTGTTTTTTTTATTGTACACGAGTCTTGAAAATGCAATTTTGATAATTATCTTTTATTATAATATATTAATAAAATTTTATAAATTATAATATTATTGAAGTATTTTTTATGAAAAATAAACACTATAAATTTATTATATCCAACCTAAATATTTATAAATATATTAGTCATCAAATTTAGAAAAATTTGTCTAGTATGCATAAAAAAATGATACTCTTTTTCGATTGAAGGTAGTAGTTTGGTTTGTTAATACCCTATTTGTTCTTCTCTTAATTGTCATTTTATTTCTCTATACAACTTTTAATAAAATGATGTAAGACAATAATTCTGCTCCTAATGTTTATAATTAATGTGATAAATATATTGTTTCTATCTATATACTCAATGATCAAGTGAAGTAATGTTACGAGGATATTTAGAGAAATATGATTATATTTCATCCTAAAGACATAAATGACATTCTTTTAGAACAATTTTTTTTTTCTAAAATGACAGGCAAAAAGAACATAGATAGTATAGGATAGTTCTTTTAGAACATATTTTCTTCTTGGTTTTTGAATGAGAAAATAGAAAAAAGATGAAGTTTGAAAAAAGAAAATCAATAAAACAACGAAAAATATCTTGTCTAAAGTTTTCAGCCTTTCCTCCCCGCATGCTTTAGAAAATATCTAGTAATTTTTGCAGCAATAAACAATTTTTTCAGGTATTGTAGTACTCATTTTTCTCGCTGTCTTATCTTTTCCTCTACTAACTATATCTGAAAAAAATATTTCTGCAAAACAAAAAAACCTACGTCTTAGAGTAACATTCATTCAATGTCTTTATTTTCCAAATTTATTCAAACATATTTGCCTTATAGTTAGTTTGTTATTTCTGCCATTATTTCCAAAAAGGCTCCAATCAAACCGTCTCCTCTACTTCTTTTTTATTTTAGGAAAAAAAAATCCTCGTTAGCCCTCTTTATTTTTAAGAAAGTATAGATAACTCATGTATCTTAATACCAAATGATTTGTAGTCTCTTTTTTAAAAATCAATGCTATTTTTATCTTAAATCAATATTTGCTGGGTCAATGCTGACATAAATATTTTCCTATTTCATACGACGAGTCAGTGTTTATGTGGATATTTTTTTCTCTGTTTTATAAGTCAGCACTTACATGAACCGATCAGAGGAGAAATGAGCGCGAAGGCATTGGCCGTGTGTCCACAGAGCAATGCTACCCCACAACTGGTGGTCAGGGTTGGTTTTGGTGCTAACTCATCATGACAACATGAAAAAACCAAAACCAAAAAATTGCTAACTCACATGACAACACCGAAAACCACCACTAGATGCATTCGAAATAAAATTTACATTGAATTTTGAAGTGCAAGATATTTCGAGTATCAAATATATTGAGTCATTGAAGTTTTTTTCGAATGTAAACAGGTAATATAGCTTTTTTTCTTTCTTTTACTAATGAATGAAGAAGTGGTGACACATAAAAAGTATGATTGATAGTAAAATGGAAAATATTGAATATTGAAAAATTTTGGAAACAGAAAACTTGATTTATTTTGCGAAAAATATAGACATCCATAATATATAGAATCAATAGAAACCTCCTAAAAGATGGAAATTCAAAAATAACAATCAAACATAGCTTGGAGTAACTGTAGAAATAATTCAAAATATTTCAAATTTCATGGGAAATCAAACATACAAAAATTGAACAAGATTAAAAGATATAGAACATTAAAAATTAAATACACACACACACAAAGCAAAAACTAATAAGGAACTCATGCAAATATATATAAAAAAAAAGAGAAGTAACAAATATTTTAAAAAATTATAAATTTATAGCCTTCTGACTTTCATAAAATTTATCTTACTAAATTTTATGGAATATCTCCTAGTTTTATGTTATTTTTCTTTTGTCTTAAAGTAAAAGGATAAAAGAAGAAGATCAAAACCAGTAGTTGGAAAGTAAAATGTTGGTTGAAACATGAAATGGAGGCAAGCATCACCTCACAATTAAGAAGGACCTTTTCTTCACTTATCTTTTAAGAACATCGTCTTGTATATAAAAATTTGTTAGATAAAAAATAAATCTATAATCTCCGTAGTAAAGAATCATAGCATAATTTTATACCACAATTAAATTAACTCAATCTTATTTGCAACCTCCATCTCTTAAACTCTGTGTGGAGCAAAAAAAATTTAGTTAGAAAGTTCGATCTCTTACCCAATATTTTTTTATTTCATATGAAACTCCTTTGAAATCCTCGTGATTCAAACAAGACATATAATATTGTACATATTACCTACTTCATCTGTTATAAAATATATCATAAAATTTATTGAAACATGTATATAAATTTATTGATATTGTTTTCCAGCTCTACTCTTATTTAATTTCTCATCTTCTCTTTACTATTTATGACTTGATATTCCATACTAAACATTCTTTCTACTTTCCGATACATTTAAATAAGGACAAATTAATAATTCTCTTGTGATTCTCTCAAACTTGGAGCCTCCTTAATTCTGGTACATGATTTTATATTTTGCCACAGTGGGAGTACCATTTTACATAATAAGATTAAGGTGATTTGGCTCCAACACACTTAAAAAATTGTGATCTAGCACAATATTATTAAGTGACTTAGTGACACATAAGTATGGCACTATATGCTAGTCTCACAATCAATGATATTTTACTAATTTGATATTTTATGAAGTTATTGAGCTATTTTTTTTTCCTAATACTGGTGTTCTCTTCCTTAGAAGCTATAAACAAACCAACACATTCTCTTGCTTCCTAAGCACTTTCTTTGTCCCATAACACTATAAAAATTGAGTTTAATAAAATACCACTGATTGTCTTTAATAATATATGAGTCTAAAGCGATCCTATATGTCAATCTCATAATCAGTGATATTTTACTAATTTGATATTTTTACAGTACTATAAAGTTAATTTTTTCTAACATTTTATGAGACGTTCGGAGTTTTTCTCTGTATTTTCAGTACTCATAATAAGAATATGTTAGTTAATATTTGGTTGGATCACTCCATAATCGCAATACATATATTTAAAATACATATTAGTAGAAATTTAAATACATCTAAATTGGATGTATGTCTAATACATTTCACTTCCACTTACAATAGATTTTGAGACTCATTATAATTGCGATCATAGTTCCATACCAAGCACCACCTTAAAGTTCTCTTTTCCAAAGACTATATAACAGGGAAACAACACTTCTTGTTTTCGACACACACTTTGCTCCATAATATTGTAAAAGTTAGATTTAACAAAATACCACTTAGTGCTTTAATGACATATGAGTCTAGACCCCACATGCCAGTCTGACAACCAATGATATTTTGTTAAATTGACGCTTTTACAATACAGTAGAGTTAATTTCTTTTCTAACATTTATAGTCCTCTTTTCGAGATGATATGAAACAAGCCAACACTTCTTCTTGGTTTGTACACACTTCCTTATGTCCACAACACTGCAAAAGTTGGGTTTAACAAAATACTACTGAATATCTTTAATGACATATAAGTCCGAACTAAATCCACATGTCAGTCTCACAATCAATAATATTTTACTAATTTGACATTTTTATAATACTATAAAGCTAAATTTTTCTAACATTTTAGATTTCTCTTTCTTAGAGACTATAAAACAAACAAACACCTCCTCTTGCTCTCCACACATTTTTTTAGCTTCATAGTACTATAAAATTAAGGTTTAATAAAATAACACTAATGTCTTAATTACAAATAAGTCTAGACACAACATGTTAATATTATGGTTTATATATTTTATTAATTTGATATTTTTATAATATTATAAAGCTAATTTTTTTTTTAACGTTTTAGACTTCTCTTATCCGGAGGCTATAAAACAGACAAGCACTTCCTCTTGCCTCACTCACACTTTCTTACCTTGCAACCCCTCTCCCCATTGTGTGTGTGTGTGTGTGTGATTTATACAGATATATAGCCATTGTGATGCTCACTTCTCTATTCTTTGGGGGCCGCCAAAGACGCCCACTGTTTCATCTTTTTGGGTAAAAAAGCGAATACACCCCTCTCCTCTCTCTTTATTTCGGCCCCCAAATCTTGCCGTCCATCTGATCCCTGATCCCCGTGGATTGGGGAATTCAGCCTAGCCGTCCGAATCGAGAAAACAGCAAGGATCCCAGGTAACCTCTTGGATGTTTTTGCTTGTTCTTGGTTCTTGATTTGTGCAAAAAAAATTGGATCTTTTCCCCTTTCTTGGGACTAAAATCTCGTTTGTTTCTTGGGTTTCTTGGTGGAATTTCGGTGGATCCAGGAAGGGAGGATCTTTTCTTGGATTTTGTTTTGGTTGGGTTCTTTGTTCTTGAAGCAATCAGGAGCAGATTGTGGGTGGATTTTTTTGGAGAAAAATCTCTCTCGTTTTTTTTTAACATTTTGCATTGGTGTGTTGTTCTTTCTTTTATGCTTTTTTGGGTGCTTGATTTTATGCAAATGTTTATGCTTGCTACTTGTTTTGATACTTTTTTCTGTGATTTTTGTTAAACTTGTTAGGATGGAAGTGCTGTTCATGGCCTTTTTTTGGTTGCATTGCTTAAGTTATTTGTTATATCTATGCTTCGTTTTTCCTCTTCATTGCATTGTTAAAAATCCAGAATTTTTGGCTGCATTGTTCTTGCTTTCTTTCCTAAAAAAATTGGGAAATGTCACTTCAATTAGTTGTCATGGAGGGTTTAAGACACGGCTTCTTGATATGATGTCACCCATTTCCTCACTAACTATTTTATTGCATTTCTTAGTCTACATTCTTATGACTCATGTAGTCAGCACTTGAATGTAGGAACAAAACATCTGTACTTTATATCTTGGGTTCTTGTCATGTGTCCATTTTTTCTTGTCATATATGTTTGTGCTTTTTTATTTGTTAAAAAGAATTGATGTAAGTTGAGGCATGCTTCTGTGATCAAAACCCGTCCAATCTTATTGCTTGTTATCTGTATCATTTATGATTTTATGAGAAATGATTCGATGCAAGTTAGATGGTATTGTTCCGTTGTTCTTACATTATAATTTTGTTTATTGCATCCCTTATTTTGTGGCCATCATATCCAGGCTTTTGTGTTGGTTCATCCTATGCCATCCATGGAGACTGAGGGGTGGGAGCTATATCCATCATCTTACATTGGTGCTGAGGTCATAGAATATACACTGATTTCTGAAGATAGCGATGATCGAGATGGGCACTTGGCGGTTTCTTTGGATGCCATTCTCCCTGATGATCTCTTAGAGAAGGTTCTTTCCTTCTTGCCTGTTGTGAGCGTCATAAGATCCGGGTCTGTTTGCAAGAGATGGCATGACGCCGTGCATGCCCGGAGGTGCACATGGAGCAAAATGGTGCCTCAGAAGCCATGGTACTTCATGTTCACTTGCAGCGACGAAGCGGTCTCTGGGTTTGCCTACGACCCGAGCCTCCGTAAGTGGTACAACTTCGACTTCCCTTGCATCGAGAAGAGCAACTGGTCTGCTTCGTCATCTTCTGGGTTGGTGTGCTTGATGGACAGCGAGAACAGAAGCCGTGTCTTTGTGTGCAACCCCATAACTAAGGATTGGAAGATGCTTGTTGATGCTCCTGGTGGGAGGACAGCAGATTACAGTGCCCTCGCCATATCTGCGAGTAGGAAGTCTCATTGTTACACTGTGGTCGTTGCAAGGTGCAATCAGGTGCCGGCAGAGAACTATCAATGGGAGTTTGCCATTCATTTGTATGAGTCGGAGACCGGCTCTTGGGTGACTCCATTCAAGGAAGTGCTGCTCGGATGGCGAGGAGGTGATGAGTGCGTCATCTGTGAGGGGGTCCTCTACTATTTGGTATACTCCACTGGAGTTTTGGTGAACAATGAGCATCGTCATTGTCTTGTAATGTACGATCTCACTACTAGACCTAGTCACACTTCTCTAATGAGCATGGCTATACCAGTTCCATGCTCTCTTACTTGCGGCCGTTTGATGAATCAGAGAGAGAGGCTTGTTATGGTTGGTGGCATTGGCAAGAAAGATAGGCCTGGTATCATCAAGGGGATTGGTATTTGGGAGTTCTGTAACAAGGAGTGGCATGAAGTTGCTCGAATGCCTCACAAGTTTTTCCAGGGATTCGGAGAGTTTGATGATGTCTTTGCAAGCAGCGGGGCAGATGATCTGATCTACATCCAGAGCTATGGGTCGCCTGCTTTGCTTACCTTTGACATCAGCCAGAAACTATGGAAGTGGTCGACTAAAAGCCCTGTGTCAAAGAGGTTTCCACTGCAGCTATTCACTGGTTTTTCTTTCGAGCCAAGACTTGATGTTACTACCTAATTCTTATTTGGTCTCAGCAGAGTTCTAACATGCATATACTTTTGGTTTTGGAGTTGCCGAGGCAAAGAAAATTCTGTCGGTGGAGGGCATTGAGCATAGAAAATGTTCGATTTTTATAGAGATCTGTTTTTGTTGCTGCGTAATATCTTAAATTAAACCATGGGATTAATTCTTACAGTGATCTTTTGGATTATTGGATGGTCGGATTGTCGAAAGAAGCAATGGTAATGGCCTACCTAAAAACAACTATTCCAAGTGCATATGTCCGAAATGCTATTCTTTTGTTAACCGCAAACAATGTCCTCTCTTATATCTTAAAAGTTTGCCCTTTGCTCTTTTTATCGGCCTTGATGTTTTGCTCTCTGGCTTCACTTGTGCTGGTGCTATCATCCTGTTTTGTTTCATCAAAACTTCACATATATATAAGTCTGAAATTAGTCCTGTGTTGTTCAGCTAGTACTGAGTGCAAAGAAGCCTTATTTGTGCCCTACTGTAGCTTATCTGTCAGATAGTATTTCATCAAAACTTCATATATTCTTTGTATATATTTGATCCTGAGCAATTTTTTATTGCTCTCAATGCATTTTCAAGGCGTATACTGCAACGTGACGTGACAATTGCGGTATCTGTACTGTAACATGTACATCTGTATGTGTTGGTTTGCCAAATTATTTGTCGGCCTGCTGCGTGTTCTTTCGCTTCATGGTACGCATTTTTAATCTGCTACGGATTCTTTCAGCTTATGCTGTATATTGTAATAATGTTTGTTGTGCTGTGTTATGCATCAAGGTGTTGTCCGTGTGCTATATGGTATGTTAGATTTGCCTTCTTGTTGATGCATTGTATTTTACATTGTATTCTTGGAAGTGAAATATTAAATTCTGCAATTTTATGAAGATGCAGAGCAGCAGAGATTGGTATAGGGTTTAGGGTTTGTTATTTGGATGGTAAGTATAACACAACATTATCTCAGTTCTGAACGCCCTGTACTTGCTACTAAGTACCACCCTAAAAAGCAGGATCTGCGTGTTTTCTTGCCTGTTGCCCACTGCCACCGAATGTTGCTTGAAAGCTGGAAAAGCCAAGAAACACACTGCAATCACCTGTGCATCAAAACAGAGGACAAGCAACATTGATGCAAATTATTGTTACTTTGTAGCCTGAAGCTGGAGCTCAAAAGAGAATTTCCCCCCATTTGGATTCAGAACCCATAAATTCTTTTTGAAAGAAAGGAGGAAAAAGAGACCAGAATTCAGAGAAAGTGATGATAACAAGTTTGCAAGAGCATTTTTTTTATTGGATAATCACTTTTTAAAAAATTCCTAAAATAGACCATAACTAGTTTTATTTTCATGAAATAGACTTAATGTGCATTAGAAGATTGATGTCATAGAATGAGACACAAAAGTCCTCAAGTTAACGTTATTATGTATGATGTCAGCTCTTCCAACCCATAGATGGTGATTATGGTGTTATCTTGAGGATCCTAACACACATCGTTCTATGAGTTGATTTTATAGAAAAAACTTCCAATGTCCATTTTTCAATTTTTTAAAGTGATTATTTAACAAAAAAAATGCTTTGCTACATTGTTCCCAAAAGAAAAAGAAAAATTTCTGATGAGTTTTTGGAAGAAGTGCCCCTTGAGTGCTCCTTGTATTGGGCTCTACTGCTTCCCCCACTTTATTGTATGTGATTGGTCAGGTTATTGAACCTTAAGTGGATGAAAATTGTGTAGAAGTTTCGTATATCTAGAAAAATCTCTGGAGTCATCACATCTCAGGTAGACGGTTCCGAATGCACAAGATAAGATATATTAGGAACCATCTATATAAAATCTAACAACTCTGAAAACCTTTAGAAATTTCCTACAAAATTTTTATTTGTCTCAAGTAGGTTCCAAAGCTGTCTTTTTGCTTTCTCCTAGCCTATTTTTCTCTCCTCATTGGACAGCTTTTGTAGGAGTGGCATGCTCTCAAACAGATAGAGGAGGAACGGTGGGAGAGACACACACAGAGAGAGCATTGGTTCTCCTAGCTGTTGATTGTGTATTACAATGGAGAAAAATGAAATAGGAAGTTTTTTAGCTGGAGGAAGCTATCTAGAAGCATCTAATTTTGTGCAATGAATAGCTTGGATCAACCACACTCACTCGAAAAGTGTTCAGTGAAATGTAACAGCCAATTTGAGCTGTTTGTTCCTATTGAAAGAATTTTTTTAAATAACTCATTAAAAATTAATTTCAAAATTGACTTACAGTCGAGCGAAATTACAATTTTAACCCGCCACATCAGTTTGTTGTGGCTTGGAACCGTGACAGTAGTTTCGAGTCGCTGGATCACCCCCCAATATAAAAAATATTGCCATGTCAGCTTGTCGCGATTTGGAGTGGCGACAAGTCTGGATGACTTAGTTGCATGTCATTGGCTCAGCTTAATTTCAAATTATTTTTTATAAATAATTCAAGTCGTTGGCTTGGCTCTCCTAATTATTTGATATTTAATTAAATTATTTGATATATAATTGAAGATTAAGATTTAAATTATTTGATATAAATAACTTAATTCCAGAAAATAATTTTTTAATCTGAGTTATTTTAAAGAAAATTCGTTTCATTGCCCGCAGCGATTTGCCCATTGGTATTGCTCGCATGGTGGACTGAGTCTGCTAGTGTTGGAAGTTGATTCCTCAGGCAACAGGAGGGAAAATATGGATGAACAGAACGGAACATCAACCGATGAAATTGGAATTTGGTGCAGTTATGGCCTTATGGATCACCTTAACAAAATGAGGTTTTAGAAAGAAAAAAAAACCTAGAAAAGCAAGTTAGTTACTTAGGGGCTACTTGCATTTTTGGTTTTAGAAAGACATTTTGTTAAAATAATTTTTAATAGATATTTTAGCAAAATAGATTTGGGAGATGTTGCGGTACGACCAATAGTATACTATGCAAATCCGATATTTTGATTTAAAATAATCCAAATTAAATTTTTTTTTGGACTTGGGTTATGTATCTCAAATAATTTAAATCCTAGTCTTCAAATTATATATCAAATAATTAGGAGAGCCGAACCAATGACTTCGATTATTTATAAAAAATAATTTGAAAGTAAGCCGAGCTAACACATGCCGAGCCAACGACATGTAGCTGAGTCGAGTCAACACATGCAGTCGAGCTGTCTAGACTTGTCATGACTCCAAACTGTGATATGCTGACGTGGCAACAATTTTTTGCGTTGGAGAGGGTGATTGAGTAGTTGAGAGCTATTGTAGTGGTTTCGAATTGCGACAAGTTGATGTGGCGGGTTAAAATTATAATTTCGCTTCACTGAGGGTCAATTTTGAAATTAATTTTTTAATCTGAATTATTTAAAAAAATCCCTATTTGAATGGTTTGATCTATCTTTTCGCGTATTCCCCGCTAGAGATCTTCATGTGGGTTCGTCATATTGCAACCATTTATTTGCGGATGATATAGACTAAGGGATAGCTAACCAAGATCAATGTTCTAAAAAGTGTATGATGCATAATCTCACGGTGGATGGTGGGTGACTTGTGAGTGACACGTTTTTCTGAGACATATACCTGTATTTTCTTGGTTAAAACAATTTTTTAGTATGTATGTAAAATATAAAAATTATTACTAATATACTAAATACAACATTTTATATTTCAATTTCAACATATATTTCTTCAAAACCAATAATATACAATTAAAAATCTATAGCATGTCCAAGAATTAGAACATATCAGCACAATCAGAAATATTTTTTTTAAATAAACCAAAATAAAAAAATAATTATGAAAATAATCCACAGTTTGATAAAATTACGAAACTAACCTATCAAATCATTTAATCGTGCTTTCAAATCGCGCCAGAAGACCTAATAATATTTTTCGCTCCTCCAATATGCAACAGAAGCCCAAACACTTCTATTTTCTATCACATCTCTAAAGTGTAAAAGATGGTTTTCATTTAAAAAAAAAATTCCTGTGGTGTTTTCAAAATGAAAAAGATTTCTATCGTGTTTTCAAAATGGAAAAGAGGAGAAATATCTTTTCTGTCACGTTTTCAAAATGGAAAAGAGGATAAATATTTTTTTATCGCATTTTCAAAATAGAAAGGAAGAGACGCACAGGTTTGGGTTTCTGTCGCGTATCACAGTCGTGATAATTGATTTATCGCATCTAATCAGGTTATTTTTATAAATTTACTAAACTGTGGGACATTTTTATAATTATTTTTTTATTTTGAATTATTTTAAAAAAAATTTCCACAGTCATACCCAACATATGGGCTGTCATACTTGACATCTCTCTCATTATATTACCTGTTATATCCGCTATGTAAGTCGCCATATTCAACATGTCAGTTGACCTGTTCCCAAAACAAAGTTTTTAGGCAAAACACATATCAAATACTAGTTTGAAATTGATATCGATATGTAAGCCATGGCGGTCGTTGTTTGGAACATCGGTGTGGACAGAGTTGACACCGTGGCATGTTATCAATATTTATTTATGTCGGTTCTGTTGTTCCATGTGCATAGATCGGATATAATGGCATTAGTTGATTTGATCAATTAAAAAGAAACTAAGTAGCCTTAGCTAAGTTCAGTGGAAGATTTGGAATAATATAATGTGTCATGTGTAAAATATCATCTGAAACGTCAGTTACTCTAATACACTAGTGTTTTATCAGGAGAGCCCACGAGTAAATTGAAAATTTACTAGAATTTAGGTGATTTTAGTAAAACATAAATAATTTTCAATTTTGAAATCAAATTTAGATGATTTTTGGACTCTATATAAAGATAATTTAAAGAGTTACAACTTTCTAACTATAATCAAGATTTGAATTAACCTAATGTATAAATCATAAAACAAAAATTATATAATTTGATGACATAACAATCGAGAAAGAACAAATAATTTTTTTCGGCACCTACCGCCTCCCCAAACACCTTTTCTCTCCTATTTTTCAAAATTTTTTTATTGTTGGCGCTGGATGGGGCATCTACATTGGACTCCGCCTTATTGATCCAACAATACATTGAATACTACACTAAATCTATGTAACATTCGTTTACTCTTGAATTTTTTTTGAAATAACCTATTAAAAAATAAAACATTGCGAATTTTTTTAAATAACTCATTGAAAAACAAACTTAAAAAATAAACCTTTGGAAAATTTTTTGCAAAAATGGCTTTTAGTCGCTGGCCTAATTGGTTACTGAAAACGTGGTACCCACATGCGTGCTGCGTTAGCCAACGAGCGAATAGTTGGGTGCCACGCAAGTTTTCAGTTGCTTGTTGATAATGATGATTTTTCACCATTATTTACTCTCATTTTACTTAATAAATTAGATGATTCACTTCACTCTAGATTACAGTTAAAATTAGTTTATTTGTCTGATTTGCCCTAATTCTCTGTTTTGAAGATTTGAAGAAACGAGCATTAAATGACGAAAAACTTGAAAAAATTCGAAGAATATTATTCATGATACTAGTTACAACTAGTATTACAAGTAGTATGACAACCTAGAGTATTGAGCAGAAGCAACACAAGCCAATAGAGCCATATACGGGTTAGTATATGGGTTGGCAATCTATATGTGCAACCCGTATAGCTTGTTGGCTTCTAGTTAATGTCAAATAGTTCGTAATTACGAATGTTTTGGAGTGGGATGACCTTGGTGTAAACAAAAAAAAACTTCAAAACTCTCTGGACTTTTAGGGATATAAGACTCTCTCCATCCCTGTCGCTTCCACACTCTGCACGTGGGCCCCACGATTAAAAAAACAATTTCTCGGCGGAGAGAGGAGAGAGGAGGTGCTTCGTGAGGCAGTGCGACGCCTCAGATTTTTTATTTTTTTGTCTTGATTTTCGTGCAACTGAATTATATACAATTTTCTTTCTTGATTTATGCATTAATCTAATTCAAATTAGATGTTGATTATATTGAGAAAGTTGTAGATCTTTAAATTATCTTTGTATAGAGATCAAATATCGCATATATTCGATTTTTAAATTAAAATTTATTGGTGTTTTACTAAAAACACTGAAATTTAATTTTCGTGGGTCCGTACGAAGCGCCTTGCGAAGCGCCGATGGGTTGGAGTAGGGGTGCTTCAGATGGTGCTTCACGTACGTGGCACAGAATATACTGAAGAATATTCTGTTGAAACGCCTCGCGAAACACCGATGGGTTAGAGACAGTCTAAAAAGACAAGGAGAGGGGCTAATCAAAATATCATCCATCATCCAGGAGAATCTGTAATCTATCCTATTGTTTTCCACCATCCATCCATTTCCTTAGTTTAATTCCAACATATTTATTAGCTTTTCTTAGTTTAATTTATTTTGTAACGAAGATGTTGAAGAGGGTAACTATATTCATCAGATCGATGTTGGGGTAAAATCTTGTTATCTCCAGGCGTAGGGGATTCAATATATGAATTGTTGTAGATGGATAAGTATCAAGGATAATTATTTTTGTATGGACACTGAAACTACACTTAGGTTAACCCGAGCTGATGTCTTATAAAGTTATATATCTTGTAAAAGAGGTTAATCGAATAAAAAGTTCCATATACTATTCTTCCTACACTTTGTCTCTCTCTGATTGCTTGTGTGGATTTGTGCCTTGTCGGCATCGCGACGACCTCTCTATTTACAACATGTTATTAGCACGAACGCTCCGGTATGTCATCCCAATTTTTCTATGCCAACATATTGCTGTTGTCGTTGCAAACATACTATAGCTTTGTGTTAGATCGCATCGATTACAATTCAATCTACAACTTTTCAATTTGAAAAAAAGGGAATTTTTTAATTCGGAAATATGTTTTTCATCTCTATTTGTCGGCCCGTTGCCAGCATGTTGCTGGACGGTCGCTGCCCTTGCCATCACCTGCTTGTCGCCGGTCTGTGGGTTGTCGCGGACCCTCGTCGCCAGTAGCGACCACACTACGTGCACAAAGCACACCGCCTGACACGCTGTGGCCCAAAGCCATCTCCACATCGTTGTCGTGCCTCGCTGCTGATACAGGCCACCGTGTGCCGTCTGTGAAATCACTGTGGCTCGTAGCCTCGGCTCGTAGCTGCGGCTGTGTGACGCTCGCACTACCCCCGCATCGTGTGCGCCCGAGGCGATGCTTCGCCTCCCAATGTACACGATGACTGAGTCACGTGCTGCCTGATGCGCGTGTGGCCCATCGAGTCCACTGCGGCCTTCGGACCTCACCACTATCGCCCGAAGCAACTAGCATAGTGGTCTCCACTGCCACCACCCGAAGCCGTTGCTGAGGACACCAGTAGTCGGTCCTTGCACGTCGTTGTCGGCAACCGCCCGTAGCGGCTCACTACCACGACCCCTCGAACACCGACAACATGGCTCGCTGCCCGGAGCAGCGTCGCCTGCGCGCCACGCCTCACCTTACCGACGCCGCTCAATGCGGTGGTTGCCATGCCACGACGCCACGCGCCACACCCCACGAACGCGTTGCTAGAAGTGGCGGCATGCAGGGTTTCAGGAGAGAAAAACCCTAGCCGCTGGTGTTTTTGTCGACAGGCTCATGATGTTTTAGGAAATTATGGTGTAAACCCCCTCGGCTGGCAATTTTACAAAATGTCCCCTGGTATTTCAGAAATTTATGGTAAACACCGTTTTTGTTGGCAATTTTACAAATTAACTCCTGATTTTTCTATTAATTTAAAATAGGGGCTTCCACCTTTGTAATTTTTAGTTTTAGTCCCTACAAATTTTATTTCCTTGCAATTTTCCCTTTGGTATTTTATATATTGGATAATTGATTTCAAAAATCCAATCTTTATATTCTGCAATTACTAAAATTTTGAAACTTTTTTCTGATATGGTTTTAATTCAGAATAATTCAAAAAATTGCAAGATATTGTAGAAAATTGCAGGAAAAGTGCAGAAAATTTGTAGAAATTTGTTTACTATCTTAAAAATTTTCTTTCTTATTATTCATCTATTTATGATTCTTGCATGTTTATTCCATTATTAAATAAATTTACCCATGGTAAATTTAGTATTTTTGCATGGATAAAATCTTGTAGAGAATATGCCCGACATTGCAAAGAGAATATTTGCTAAGCTTGCTTTTGATGGTCATAATTACTTGACATGAGTTCTTGATGTTGAAATTCATCTAGCTTCAAATGATCTTATTGGGATTGTCGTCAAGGGTAATCAATGCCTCAATGCCCAGAAGGCAAAGGCGTTAATTTTCATTCGACATCATCTGAATAAAAATCTGAAAATGAATATCAAACTAAGAAAGACCCACTGGCTTATGGGAATCCTAAAAGATTGATTTGACTACAAAAAGGCAATAGTCCTTTCTCAAACTCAATATGATTGGCTGAATTTGCATTTTCAAGACTTTAAATCTATTACTGCATATAATTCAACACTGCACCGTATTATCTCCAAATTGAAGCTTTGTAAGCAGGAAATTACAAAGAATGAGTTGATAGAAAAAACTCTGTCAACCTTTCACGCCAATAACCTTGTTCTCCTGTAGTAGTACATGACTAAGAACTATGCTAAGCACTCCGAGCTAATTTTTGCACTGCTAGTAGTAGAAAAACAAAATAAATTACTTATAGAAAATCATAATACTCACCCAGTAGGCTCCCAGCATGTGCTTGAAGCACATGCCATCGCTTAGAAGTTTAACAATAAATATGGATGTGGAAGGGGAAATAGAAATAATGATGGAAACAATAGCCATGACAAACATAAGGGCAAAGGACAACCCCAGGCACTACTACAGAATTCATTATCACAGTCGGGTCAAAACAGTCATCACAGACGGTTCTTACCCGTCAGTGATATTCGAGTCAGTGATAATCATGTACTATCACTGACGTTTTTGAACCGTCTGTGACCTTTCTCTTCACAGACTGTTATAAGATCAAAATCGTCTGTGATACTCATACTACACAAACTATTATAACATCAGAACTGTCTGTGATACTCCTAATACACAGACTATTATAACATCAAAGCCGTCTGAGGTACTCATACTACCACAGACGGTTTTGATCTCAGAACCGTCAGTAATAATATGAGTATCGTAGACGGTTCTGATGTCAAAACTGTTGCATCTAGGCCTTTCATGCCTAACCCTGATGTGTTTTGATGGTTGATGATAATAAGTATTTTTGGACTAACTATGTGTTTAAGTTAGTGTTACAGATTTTAGACAACCGCACAAAAAGCGAGGGCTGGTGATCAAAATGTTGAAGTTCAATTTAAGTCGTTCAAAAGCATAAGAAGACGCAAAAAGAAATTGTTTTTGCTGGACTAAACTGATGCATCGAGGTATGTTGTAGTTCTAGGTTTACCGATCTCAGGGTGCATGAAGATCGATCGGTTTAAGGATTTTATTCTTAGTTTAAACCGTACTATAAAGAGGGGACGCAAGTTCTCTCTACATCTCTAATTATACCGAGAAAAATCTAGGTCAATGCATGCATATCATTATCTGTGGTTTTTCGACAATTTGTTTTGATATATTGAATTTTGTCAACAGTTGAGGTTTTTACTTCTTGAGAAAGATCTGAAAAGATCTAATTTTTGTTGCTGTTGTCAAAAATGTCTTCTCGAAAATATCTACAAAACAAAACTGAAATCATTTGAATCAGATCTCTGGATTTTGAGCTTTCTCTGTTTTTATCCAGACTGACTGTCAGTGTTGATAACTGACTGTCAGTATAAATGTCAGTTTAATAAACTGACTAATCTCCAGAGAGTATGTTTTTGTTGAGCTGATTTTTTCTTTACTAGACTGACTGTCAGTGTTGGTAACTGACTGTCAGTATGAATGTCAGTTAGTGCAAACTGACAAATCTCCAGAGAGCATGTTTTTCTGTCTCAGACTTTTTTGTACTAAACTGACTGTCAGTATGAGTATACTGACTGTCAGTGTGGGTTTCGACCACAGAGAGTTTTTGAGTTGGTTTTTATTCTGTTTTTCTCTGTGTTACTGAAACTGAGACTGACTGTCAGTTTGACACACTGACTGTCAGTTTGGGCAGTAAATTTTTGCTGTTATCTGCTTCAACGGTTATAAAGTTTTTAGCCGTTGCTTTTCATTGTTGATTTTGTGGACACTGACTGTCAGTCTTTGTAACTGACTGTCAGTATGGACTGTTTCTTTTTACCGTTTTAGTCCACAACGTTCGAGCTGTTTTGATCCTGTTTTTACTCCTTCTGGTGTTACACTAGACTGACTGTCAGTTTGTGAAACTGACTGTCAGTCTTGGTTACTAATTTTCAGCTCGAGCACAAACGGCTCTTTTGACCACGAAGGCTATAAATAGAGGTGTTGAGCTGCTGTTTTAACACAAGCAAATACAGCAACATAGCCTTTCATACTTTCTCACTAGTGCCTCTTCGTTTTACTTATAACTTGATCTTTTGATCGAGTCGTGAGAGTTTTAGCCACATCGAGCATATTGTTCTTGCATTCCCATTTCTAGATATTTTCTCGGTGTGCATTGGAGGCCTAGAGTAGACCTTGCTTCTTATTACTCTTGGTGAGCGCCCTCACCTAGACGGTTCGGAGGCGGAAATCGCTGATCTCTCCAAATCGGAGATTGTCGGAGAGACGCGATAACTTGTAAAAGGCTTGGTGCTCGCCTTTCCGGAGGGGACAAGGAGCAACCTTAGTAGATAGTGTCCTGTGTGGATACTGAAGCTATACTCAAGGACTGAGTGCTTCAACGAGGACTAGTGGAGACTGGGCGTGTCTCCGATACCTCGGGATATATCGGTTTCAATCTCTTATCTTTTACCATTACTTGCTTTACCTTAATTTGGTTTTTCATTTGCAAAAACAAATTTTAAAAGTCTCCTATTCACCCCCTCCCCCTCTAGTCGACATCCTGATCCAACACGTGGTATCAGAGCACGGTCTCTCATTTATAAGCTTCACCGCTTAGAGAGAGGATGTCGTCTACTGATGGCTTTAATCTGGGTCATACTAGCCGTGCGCCTATCTTTGATGGGACTAACTATCCCTACTGGAAAGTGCGTATGTCTGTATTTCTAGAAGCCATGGGATTGGATGTCTGGTTGATTGTTAAAGTTGGTTTTTCTCCTCCGGATGATCCGGAAAGCTATACTGAAGATGATAAGAGAAAACAACATCTAAATGCTCGTGCTTTAAATGCTTTATTTACTGGTTTATCTCTAAATGAATTTAATCGTGTAAGCAACTTGAATACTGCTCACAAAGTTTGGAAAACTTTAGAAGAAATATATGAAGGAACTACTAAAGTAAAAGAGGCTAAACTTTTAATGGTTAGACAAAAGTATGAAACTTTCAAAATGTCTTCTTCTGAATCTGTTGATTCCATGTTTACTAGATTGAATAATATTGTGAATGAACTTAAAGGTCTTGGTGTTATCTTTACTGATCTGGAAATTGTCAGAAAAATGCTTCGAGCTCTCCCAGAAAGCTTTGACACTCTTGTAACAGTTTTGACAAACTCCGATCTTTCTACAACTTCACCTACTGATCTCTATGGAAATTTGATTACCCATGAAATGCACAAAAAGGAGAAGAAGGAACTGAACGAAACCTCTGATACAAAGAAAAAGACGGAAGGCTTTCAAAGCAAATTCCAAGGACGGCACAAGTGAAGGTTCCTCCGATGAAGACTTGGCTCTCTTGGTAAGAAATACTCAACGTCTTCTTCGCAGGTTACACAAGAAGGGAGTAAGCATCGACACTCGTCCAAAAGGTTCAAGACCAACAAACTTCAAAGATGTGATATGCTATGAATGTCATGAAAAAGGACATATAGCATCAAGATGTCCGAACAAAAACAAATCTACGGATAAAAAGAAGAAGAACTTCAAGAAGAAGTTTAACACTCCTAAAAAGGCATGCTTTGGCGAATGGATGTCTGGAGGTGAGAATTCCGACTCTGACTCTGATGATGAGAGATGTACAAGGAAATTACCCGGAATCGCCCTCAAAAATTCATCAAGCTCTCCAGTTTGCCTTATGGCAAAAAGGAATGAAAAGGTAACTTCTTTTGATCCCTCCTATGATGATCTAGTTGAAATGCTAAATGAAATCAATGAGGCCTATGGCAAAACTAAAAGAAAATATAAGACCCTTAAGGAAGAATTTTTAACTCTTTATGATCGACACTCTGAATTAAAGGAATCCTATGAAAATGCTCTTATGAAAGATGTCTCAAATTTGTCTTGTAAAGCTAGCATTGGTACTTCTTGTGATGATATTGATAATTTTCAACTAGATATACCATGCGCTTCAAATGAATCCATTCTCTGTGAAAACATTAATCTTAAATCTCAAGTTAAAAAATTAGAAAAAGGGTTAGAAAATAGCTATAAAGGTAAAATATCTCTTGACCTAATTTTAGGTAGTCAAAGATGCACCTTTAGAAAAGAAGGTCTAGGATATTTTCCTAAGAAAGATAAAAAGATAAAAATTAGAACTGTTTTTACAAAAGCATGTAACCTGTTTTGTCATAAATGCCATGAAGTAGGTCATTCACATGATTCATGCCCTCTTATGACATCTGCATATTTTGATGCTTGTTACATGCTAAAACGGTCAAAGAAAGGTTATGCTATTGCAAAGTATGTTGGTGCACCAATGATGAACAAAAGAAAAAAATCTATTTGAGTGCCCAAAACTTTGATCGCTAATATTAAAGGACCCAGAAGTGTTTGGGTACCAAAATCAACTTAAGTTCTTTTGCAGGTAAACTACAAAAATGGTGGACGTCATTGGGTGCTTGATAGCGGATGCTCCGAGCACATGACCGGAAACGCCAAACTGTTCACCACAATCAAAGACAATTCCGACGAACATCAAAAGATCACCTTTGGAAATAATCGTCAAGGAAGCGTGACAGGTTTGGGTAAAGTTGCCATTTCAAATGATTTAACAATTTCAAATGTTCTTTTGGTTAAATCTTTGAATTTTAATTTGCTTTCAGTTGCACAAATTTGTGATCTTGGTTTCCGCTGTATCTTTTATCCAAATGAAATTTTGGTTGAAAATTTAAAAGACAATTCTTTGATTTTTAAAGGTTTTCGTCATGAAAATTTATATCTAGTTGATTTCTCTTCAAAAGATGCATCTCTTGCAACATGTCTTGTCTCACAAACATCTAAATGATGGTTATGGCATCGGAGACTTGCTCATGTTGGAATGCATCAACTTTAAAAGCTTTTCAAACGTGATTTAGTTATTGGCTTAAAGGATGTGGTCTTTGAAAAGGATAAACCTTGTAGCGCTTGTCAAGCAGGCAAGCAAATAGCTACCACACATCCAACTAAGAGAATACTTTCTACAAGCAAACCTTTCGAACTTTTGCATTTGGATTTATTTGGACCTTCAGAGTTCCAAAGTATTGGGGGAAATAATTATTGCTTTGTTATTGTTGATGATTTCACTCGTTTTACTTGGGTTTTCTTTATTTCTCAAAAATCTGAAACCCCCGATGTTTTCAAAAGTTTTGCAAAACGTGTTTCTAATGAATTCGAATTATCCATCAAGAAAATCCGTAGTGATCATGGTGGAGAGTTCGTTAATTCAACTTTATTTGATTTTTGCGACTCGCTTGGAATCAAACATGAATTTTCCACATCCTACACTCCACAGCATAATGGAGTTGTTGAAAGGAAAAATCGAACATTAATAGAGATGGCAAGAACCATGTTATGTGAGTATAATACTCCTATTCGCTTCTGGACAGAAGCAGTTCACACAGCTTGCTATTCTATTAATCGACTCTATTTGCATCCTCTTTTGAACTTGACACCTTATGAACTTCTTTTTGGAAGAAAACCAAATATTTCATATTTTCGTGTTTTTGGTTGTAAATGTTACATCTTAAGAAAAAGAAACTTTGGTGGAAAGTTTCAAAGAAAAGTTGATGAGGGTTTTCTAGTTGGTTATTCTACTACTAGCAAAGCCTATCGTGTTTTTAACAAAACGTCTGGTTGTATTGAGGAATCTTGCGATATTGAGTTTGATGAATCTAATAACTCGCAAGAAGAGCAAGCTGTTCATGACACTTCAGGTGAAATTCAAGAACCTTTGAAAGAACTTACCATTGAAGAAGCTGAGGAAGTTGATCTAGATAATGATGGAAGTGAAGACAACAATGAACAACCTGGACCTCCTGTGCAAGTTGAGTCTGCTGCAGAAGAAGCAGCACAAGAAGAAGCGCCAAGCCAGCATAGAACAATTATCAAGGATCACCCTTTGAACCAAGTTCTGGGTGATATTAGTAAGGGTGTTCTAACTCGATCTCGTATTGCTTCTTTTTGTGAACATCATTCATTTGTTTCTTCTTTAGAGCCTACATGTGTTAGTGAAGCTCTAGATGATCCTGACTGGGTAAATGCTATGCATGATGAATTAAATAATTTTACTAGAAATAAAGTCTGGAACTTAGTAGAAAGACCTAAGGATCATAATGTCATTGGAACAAAATGGGTTTTCAGAAATAAGCAAGATGAAAATGGACTAGTAATTAGAAACAAGGCTCGTCTTGTTGCTCAAGGTTTCACTCAAGTCGAAGGTTTAGATTTTAGTGAAACTTTTGCTCCTGTGGCAAGACTTGAAGCAATTAGAATTCTTCTTGCTTATGCTTCTCATTTTAACATTAAACTTTTTCAAATGGATGTTAAAAGTGCTTTTCTAAATGGTGAAATTTCAGAACTTGTATTTGTAGAGCAACCTCCCGGGTTTGAAGATCCAAAATTTCCAAACCATGTTTTTAAACTAACGAAAGCTCTGTATGGCCTCAAACAAGCTCCTCGAGCTTGGTATGAACGCCTTAGAGATTTTCTTCTTTCTAAAGGTTTTAAAACTGGGAAGGTTGACACAACTCTGTTCACCAAGAAAATAGATGATGATTTATTTATTTGCCAAATTTATGTGGATGACATAATTTTTGGATCTACTAATGAATATTTTTGTCAAGAATTTGGAGATATGATGTCTAGGGAGTTCAAGATGTCCATGATTGGTGAGCTGAGTTTCTTCCTTGGACTTCAAATCAAGCAACTCAAGAACGGTATGTTCGTGAGTCAAACAAAGTACGTGAAGGACCTGCTCAAGCGCTTTGGGATGGAAGAAGCTAAGGCTATCAAGACCCCCATGGCTACAAATGGACACCTCGACATGGACAGAAATTCAAAATCAGTAGATTCTAAACTCTATAGGTCTATGATTGGTAGTCTTTTATATCTTACAGCATCTAGGCCTGATATCATGTTTAGTGTGTGTTTATGTGCTAGATTTCAGTCAGAACCTAACGAATGTCATTTAACTGCTCTTAAAAGAATCCTTAGGTATTTAAAATGTTATCCCAGTTTAGGCCTTTGGTACCCTAAAGATGCAAATTTTGAATTAATTGGGTATTCTGATTCTGATTATGCTGGGTGTAAGATTGATCGAAAGAGCACATCTGGTAGCTGTCAGCTGTTGGGGAGATCATTAGTATCATGGTCATCTAGGAAGCAAAACTCAGTTGCTCTCTCAACAGCTGAAGCTGAATACGTGTCTGCAGGTAGTTGTTGTGCTCAATTATTATGGATGAAACAGACATTTTTGGATTATGGAATTAAATTTGATAAAGTGCCACTTCTGTGTGATAATGAAAGTGCCATTAAAATTGCTAATAATCCTGTTCAACATTCTAGAACTAAGCATATTGAAATACGGCACCATTTCATAAGAGATCATGTGGCAAAAGGAGATATTGATCTTAATCATGTAAGAACAGATCTTCAACTAGCAGATATCTTCACCAAACCACTAGATGAATCCAGGTTTTGCTTTCTTAGAGGTGAACTAAATATTATAGATGTCTCAAATGCTAGTTGATAAAGTGATATTTTTATTAACTTCATCATACTATTGATTGCTTATCTTGATTAATGAAGTATAATATATATATATATATATATATATATATATTGGATATATTTTATTATTAAATATTTTCTCCCTTAGAGCTCTCTCCTGGTCGAAGTCATAACTGACAGTCAGTTTTTATAACTGACAGTCAGTATAGTGTTGTTTCTTGGTCGTAGGGTTCTGGTCGTTTTGAAGTCTCACACTGACTGTCAGTATTCAACACTGACTGTCAGTCTCAGCACTTGATTTTATTGAACTGACATTCAGTGTACCACACTGACTGTCAGTTTTTAAAATTAAGTGACTAGACTGACAGTCAGTTTGTGAAACTGACTGTCAGTTTAGGTCCTTAAAACCCTAAACGAGCTTTCTTTTTTTATCTTCTTCGGCCGCCGTTTTTGTTGTCATCACTGTCGCCGTCACCGTTGCTCCTCCTCACCGCCGTCGCCGTCGCCGTTGCTCCTCCTCATCGCCGTCGTCTCGTCGTCCTTCTCCCACCGTGAGCTCTCTCTCTCTCCTCCTTCTTCTTCTTCTTCTTCTTCGTTTTTCTTTCTTTCCTCTCTTTAATTCTTTCTTTTCTTTCTACTAATCCGAAATTGCTTTTCTTTTTTCTTTCCATGATCTGCAATAGCTCTATATCTTCACAATATTTGCAAAATTTCCTCTCAAATCCCCACAAAAAACTCGCCATTTCTCAGTTCGCTGGTTCTAGGTTGAAACTGACAGTCAGTAACTGACTGTCAGCATCAGGTTGAAACTGACTGTCAGTTAATAAGACTGACTGTCAGTCTGAATCCTGAAAACAGAAATTTTTTTGTTTTCTCCACCCTTGTTCATCCTTGCATTCCTTCAGCTATCCACTATGTCTGATCAGCCTCATCGCCGCGTTGCTCGACGCAAGACTGTTGCGTCCAGCAGCAGGCCTTCGGGCCAGTCCTCTGGGGCTCGGCGTTCCCCCTCTCCAGAGCGTGTCCCCGTGAACTATTCGCGGTGGAACGCTAGTCGGCTTAGGACTCTTCGTCAGCCGAACCCCTATCTATCTCCTCGTCCTTCTGGCACGGATGCCTCGCCACGTACCACCTTCTACACCATCACTCAGTTCGACATGTTTGAGAGCATCTACTCTCACATGCCCTTCTTTGTTCATCGTTCTGTCTCTTGGCAGACGATAGTTTCTCGCACTGGCATCGCTTCTCTTTCTGATGCTTTTGCCTCTGTAGGGATCCGAGACTTGGTCTCTGATTCTTCTTTGACCTGGGCAGAGGAGCCCATTAGGCAGTTCTATGCCACCCTCCACATTTCTCCTCAGCGTGACTCACTGACCTTTATGACCGGCCTCCAGGTATACACGGTCACAAAGGAGCAGCTTGAGGCCACTTTAGGACTGGTTTGTCCTGCTTCAGGGCGCCAGCTCCACACTTTACCTGATCTTGAGCATCGTGAGGTCGCTATGCTCTACTCCGGCGCCTTCCAGGTTCGTCACATTGCCGGCATGCGCCGCGATGTTGACCTGGCGCTGAAGATTCTTCGCCTCACTCTTCTTCCGATCACAGGTGACCGCGCCAGGGTCACCTACATCACTCTCCATGTTCTCATCTCGATCTTTCGAGAGGAGCCCTTCGACATCGCTGATCTCATCATTAGTGAGCTTCAGCACGTTCTTCTCTCTCCTCGTCGTCGCCTGGTGTATGCCCCATACATCATGGCACTACTGCTCCACATTCGAGCAGTAGACACCGCTCTTCCTCGCCCTCATCAGCTTTTGGCCTTCTATCCCCCTGGCCAGGCTGATCGTCGCCTGGGCACTCGTCCTCCAGCTCCTAGTGCTCCCTCCTCAGCCTCTGATGATGATGAGGATTCTGAGGACGCGACTGCAGCTCCAGCTTCTGCCTCTGCTCCTGCCCCTTCTAGCAGCTCCCGCACAGCTTCCTCTCTTGCATCTCTGCAGGTGTCTCTTGACCAGGTCATTCAGACACAGCAGGTGATCCAGAGTACCTTGGCAGCTCAGCAGGAGATCCTTCAGCAGATATTGCAGCGACTTCCAGCTCCTGATGCTGCGATGGCATCTGCTTCCCTTGCTCCTCGCAAGAGGGCACGGCCTGCAGTTTCTTCACCAGCATCATCTGCCGGCACCGCTCCAGTTCCAGCAGGACCTGCATCTCCCGCCGTCGTACCTTCCGCGTCTCCTACAGCTTCCAGAGGCACTGAGGTTCTAGGAGACTCAGATGACCAGGAGTAGATTAGGATTAGTTTCTCATGATTAGGCCTCCCTTTTTGTGCTTGATGCCAAAGGGGGAGAGATGTTATGATGTTATGATATATTTTGTTTAGATGGATGATATTTTATGATATGATTATGATATGTTGATGATGTTATGATATTTTGTTTAGATGGATGAATATTTATGCAATGTGATTTGTTCTTACATTTGTATGAGATATCAATGTGCTCTGACGTGAATTGTGGTTCTCTCTCTTATGCTATGATATGCTCTGATACATCTTGAGGGATGTGCACACTTTCAGGGGGAGATTTTTGCACAAAATCAGGGGGAGTATTAGTTGGTATTAGTTTATTAACTTGTTGTCATCAATCATCAAAAAGGGGGAGATTGTTGCATCTAGGCCTTTCATGCCTAACCCTGATGTGTTTTGATGGTTGATGATAATAAGTATTTTTGGACTAACTATGTGTTTAAGTTAGTGTTACAGATTTCAGACAACCGCACAAAAAGCGAGGGCTGGTGATCAAAATGTTGAAGTTCAATTTAAGTCGTTCAAGAGCATAAGAAGACGCAAAAAGAAATTGTTTTTGCTGGACTAAACTGATGCATCGAGGTATGTTGTAGTTCTAGGTTTACCGATCTCAGGGTGCATGAAGATCGATCGGTTTAAGGATTTTATTCTTAGTTTAAACCGTACTATAAAGAGGGGACGCAAGTTCTCTCTACATCTCCAATTATACCGAGAAAAATCTAGGTCAATGCATGCATATCATTATCTGTGGTTTTTCGACAATTTGTTTTGATATATTGAATTTTGTCAACAGTTGAGGTTTTTACTTCTTGAGAAAGATCTGAAAAGATCTAATTTTTGTTGCTGTTGTCAAAAATGTTCTTCTCGAAAATATCTACAAAACAAAACTGAAATCATTTGAATCAGATCTCTGGATTTTGAGCTTTCTCTGTTTTTATCCAGACTGACTGTCAGTGTTGATAACTGACTGTCAGTATAAATGTCAGTTTAATAAACTGACTAATCTCCAGAGAGTATGTTTTTGTTGAGCTGATTTTTTCTTTACTAGACTGACTGTCAGTGTTGGTAACTGACTGTCAGTATGAATGTCAGTTAGTGCAAACTGACAAATCTCCAGAGAGCATGTTTTTCTGTCTCAGACTTTTTTGTACTAAACTGACTGTCAGTATGAGTATACTGACTGTCAGTGTGGGTTTCGACCACAGAGAGTTTTTGAGTTGGTTTTTATTCTGTTTTTCTCTGTGTTACTGAAACTGAGACTGACTGTCAGTTTGACACACTGACTGTCAGTTTGGGCAGTAAATTTTTGCTGTTATCTGCTTCAACGGTTATAAAGTTTTTAGCCGTTGCTTTTCACTGTTGATTTTGTGGACACTGACTGTCAGTCTTTGTAACTGACTGTCAGTATGGACTGTTTCTTTTTACCGTTTTAGTCCACAACGTTCGAGCTGTTTTGATCCTGTTTTTACTCTTTCTGGTGTTACACTAGATTGACTGTCAGTTTGTGAAACTGACTGTCAGTCTTGGTTACTAATTTTCAGCTCGAGCACAAACGGCTCTTTTGACCACGAAGGCTATAAATAGAGGTGTTGAGCTGCTGTTTTAACACAAGCAAATACAGCAACATAGCCTTTCATACTTTCTCACTAGTGCCTCTTCGTTTTACTTATAACTTGATCTTTTGATCGAGTCGTGAGAGTTTTAGCCACATCGAGCATATTGTTCTTGCATTCCCATTTCTAGATATTTTCTCGGTGTGCATTGGAGGCCTAGAGTAGACCTTGCTTCTTATTACTCTTGGTGAGCGCCCTCCCTAGACGGTTCGGAGGCGGAAATCGCTGATCTCTCCAAATCGGAGATTGTCAGAGAGACGCGATAACTTGTAAAAGGCTTGGTTCTCGCCTTTCCGGAGGGGACAAGGAGCAACCTTAGTAGATAGTGTCCTGTGTGGATACTGAAGCTATACTCAAGGACTGAGTGCTTCAACGAGGACTAGTGGAGACTGGGCGTGTCTCCGATACCTCGGGATATATCGGTTTCAATCTCTTATCTTTTACCATTACTTGCTTTACCTTAATTTGGTTTTTCATTTGCAAAAACAAATTTTAAAAGTCTCCTATTCACCCCCTCCCCCTCTAGTCGACATCCTGATCCAACAAAAACCATCTGGGATACTCACATTATCACAGATGGTTATGAAATCAGAACCGTTTGCGATAATCACAATATCAGAGACGGTTATAACCTCAGAACCGTCTGTGATACTCAAATTATCAGAGACGGTTATAACCTCAGAACCATCTGCGATATTCACATTATTATTGACGGTTGTGAGATCAAAACCATCTGTGATACTCAAATTATCAGAGACGGTTATGACCTCAGAACCATTTGCGATACTCACATTATTACTGACGGTTCTGAGATCAAAACCGTCTATGATACTCATATTATCAGAGACGGTTATGACCTAGGAGCCGTCTGTGATAGCGTCCTTATCACAGACGGTTGTTTCAGAACCGTCTGTGTATTTAGAGTATCACAGACGGCTTTGAGGTCAAAACCATCTGCGATATTGTCATTATCAGCGATGGTGGTAATCTTGGAACCGTCTGTCATTGTTTCCTTATCACAGACGGTTTATAATCTCAGAACCGTCTGTAATAGTGAGATATCACAGATGGTTTTTAGGTCAAAACCATCTGTGATAGTGTTATAATCTCAGAACTGTCTGTGATAGTGTGATATCACAGACGGTTCTGAGGTCAAAACCATCTGTGATAGTGATAGTGTGATATCACAGACGATTTTTAGGTCAAAACCATCTGTGATAGTGTCATTATCGGTGACGGTTATAATCTCAAATGGTTTGTAAGATCAAAACGTTGATATGACCTCTGCAAGGAAAAACTCAGCGAGCATCCTTCGGACAATACCAATCTCCCGAGGGTCAAAGCTTTCCGAAGGGAAGTCGACCCCCTACAGCAAGAGTTGGTGCAGAAAAAATTAGCTCAATGCAGTTGTAAATTCTGCCAAATCGATACAAAGGGGAGTAGTTGTATACCTCGGGGAAATCTGGGCAGTGAGGGGTGATGATCAGGTCATATATGTGGCGCATCACGTAGAACCCACATGTATTGTCGTTCGGCTGCTGATGGCACTGCCAATTTACAGACCCAGAGTTAGCTGGGGACACGTTATAAAATAAAACAGATGCCAGTTGAAATTTGTACCAAAAATTGTAACCACTGAAACTTATCGGCTCGCCGCTCGTGTTGTCGCCCTCCCTCGGCAAAGTAGTTCGTGAAAGCCCTGTAGATAGTCAAAATTGACAGTTTGAGGATAGTCGAAATTGACAATTTGAGGACAGTAAATCTAGATGCATGCAAGACAGGTCCACATGAATATCATCACCTTTCGAATACATCTCGTGCGCCGTAATACGAGTACCCTTTCCTCTGCAATGAATCAAGGTAGAACACCTTGTTTCTTTTCAGAATAAGTAGCAGCAGGATCCAGTGGTAGCTACATGTTACACGTAAAGAATTAAAAATTTAATCTAAGTTTGGGGGTGTGCATATGGAGACACTAATCTACGGGTGAAGTACTGATGAAAGCACTCACTTCTGGTTGTAGGGTACAAGTATGTACTCCTTGTCGACCTGAGCAAGCAACCCTCTTTTGATGTAGTCGACAACGAAGTCTGCGTCGGTCCTAAACATCACCTTGGCGACCATTTGGGGGTCCAAGAAACCAACAGGTATGCCCTTAGATTTGGCATAGCTGGTCATGCAGCTGCACGGAAGTAACCAATTAATAAATGACATATATCCGTATATGCACGAACAGGCGTAGGATAGTAGGATACTTACAGCACCCAAGACCGTAGGATTGACAAGTCGAGCGCATATTTGTTCAGTAAATTGTGCAGGTCTTCGAAGGTCACCGGGTAGGTACCAACGTCGTTATGGAACTCTGCCACGGTGTACTTGACCATGATGTGCGTCGGACGCTGCGTTCTGGTCTGGTTTGACCTCCTCATGTACCATGCATGCAGGCTCTGGCATGCTAACCCCATGCTCGAAATTGTGGTATCGGAGGCCATGGGCATCCCCAGAGCGAACGACATGAGAGTTGGCGCATTCTTCTCGCTCTCCTTTGCCGGGCTCTTCTTTGCTTTTCCCCTGCTAGCCAGCTTCTTGAATGGTTGCCTCCTAGTCGGAGTCAGCTTCGTCATCGGAGGGGTCGGCTGGCTAGTAGGCCGTGTGTCGGTCTGTGATGTAAGAACCTATGTATTAGGACACTAAATCTGAGGGCTATTATTACAGTACGAATTATGAAACTGGTGGGGGAATTACCTCATCTAGGACGATGTCTTTCTTGGGCCATTGCACGAACGTGTGCACTGCATCTCCGAGAGTGGTAATCTCGTCGTTCGGCGGCTTCTCCAATGGAAAACACTTGCAATGGTCAAAGACACTGTCCACCTGGACCCGTGCAAAAACCTCACATAGAGGGGCACCGTGGATTGTGGCCCCCGCCGTGCATGGTTGCGCCATCCCACGGCCAGCCTCGATCGGGAAGAGACCGGCCAGCACCATAAGCTTGCAGGAGGCGGGTTCCTACAAACAGTGCGCATTAACATATTGAATTTCACCGCTTTTCACTTTCGAATGAATTAACATAGACAAACGGTCATTACCTGCAGAAAGTCCACCAGGTACTTTGGAGATGGATCCATCTGCGAAGACCCCGGCGCAGACGAGCAGCTACTACAGTGGCCAAGATTGGGGGTTGGTACTTCTGTTGCTACAAGGGGGTGCCCTGGGTCGCCTTTCTTTGCTCTTCATACATGGATCGCATCTCTGACAACTACTGCATGAGTGCTTTGTGCCGAGCAGTGAACTCTGATCGCATCTCCTCGAGCCGTTCATCGTGGGTTTGGTGGGATCTCTTTCTCCTCTTAGCCGCCTCCTCATCATCAGGGAAAACATGCTTCCAAGGCACAGTGGCACCGAGGCCGCGCACGCGGCCTGGATGCTCCTTGTTTCCTTGCGCCGCTGTGAGGATATCCCTGTCCCTCCTTGGGTTGAACTCTCCGGATGCCGCATGTGCACTCAGCATCACCTGCAACAGGAGAACTTAGCAATACAACCCATTGCATGCGTGTTACGAGGATAGTATGTGATTGGACAATATTACCAGCCGGTCGATCACTTCCCTGTCCGCAGGGTTATTCACAGAGACGCTTCCGGAGGAGGTCATCGTCGATCTTGCTTGGCACCAATTGCGGGCGCGCACGTCCGTTATGCCCGCATAAGGACTGCCAGCCGAAGACTGGGAAGCCTCCTCGTCCTGCTTCCTCTACAACACCTTCTTCCCCACATACCCACCACTGCCTAGTCTGTGTGGGTGGGTATTCTTGGCCTGGTTAGCCTGGCCCTTCGCACTAAGCTCCTGGAACTCTGGCTTGGCCTTCATCTCGACGAACTGCTGCCATGCCTCGGGAGTCATGAAAGGGAAGCCATCGAAGGGGTCTTCGACTCCTTCACATAGTGCCTGACAAGGTGGCTCTTGAAGTTCCTCCACGCCTTGTTTATTGACATCAGTGTCCTCTGGCGGATGGTGAAGTGGCGATCCTCGGGAATGTGAAACGCCGTCTGCATTTCTTCCCATAGCGGATCCTTGCACTCTGGGGGCACTTGACCCCAGTCGGAGGTGGTGATGGACACCCGCTCCCTTGCCACTTTGCCGCATAGTGAGCGGTACTGACCGACAAGTTTGTCCGGAGCTTCCGGCACACCATTGTCATTGAACTGGACGTGCTGCTTTTCCCGCTTGTCCAGACGCGCGCATGTCGTCCGGCCTCGCCCCTTTCTCTTCTGCGGCTGGGTCACGGTGGACGCGGCGACCTCCGGCCCAGGCGTCTCATCTCCAGCGAGGTCACTCTAACTCCCGAGTGGTGCATTTCTTCACCAGACATATCAGTTCCTAACATAAGTGAAAGAGAGAACAGTTTAAGTAAATCTGCAACTAATAATTCTATAACAAAACCCATATACTTATAATTAACCAAGAATGACAGAAACGGTGGGGAGGCGATGGAGGTGATCGCGTCGGAAGGCGGGAGGGCGATGGAGGTGATTGCGCCTGACGGTGGGAAGGCGATGCAGGTGATCGCGATGGACGGAGAGGAGGAGATGGAGGAGATCGCGACGGACTGTGGGGAGGCGATGGAGGTGATTGCGACGGACGGTGCGAGAGCAGAGAGAGCTAGGGCAAACAGTTGTGAAGTCTGGAAATGAGCGGGACAAAGCCCGCCTTGAACTATGTACCGCGTAGAGATTATCACAGTCGGTCCACCATTCACAACCGTCTGTGATAATATTATCATAGTCGGTTCTCACATAAAAACCGTCTGTGATAATCTACATAGTGAGAGATTATCACAGACGGTTTTAAGTTGAGAACCGACTGTGACTGAGATTATCACAGACGGTTTGGACTTGAGAACCGACCGTGCACATTAAGACTTGAAGTGTCGGAGACGCTGTTGGGAATATCACAGTAGGTTCTATATTCATACCCATCTGTGATAATTCATAACCGTCTGTGATAATCTCTCTATTGAACGTAAGTTTTACAACTTGAAACTGATCTATAGCTCTTCAACTCTAAATGCTCGAAAACTTGTTTTAAATGAACACTCAGATATTTCAAATGTAGTCCAAATGCTCTGTAAATTGGTTACAGTGTACGTAGATCCAAAAATTGGTTACAATGTGGAGCATGCTCAAATAAATTTAACATACAATGTGGAGCATGCTCAAGTTAATGTTACATACAAATGGGGACTTTGACCGACAATTTCCACATACACAGCCATGTTATCCTCAACTTTCCACTTGCCGCGGCCCTGCAAAGATGAGAATTATAGGAGATATAAGCTATACCGATGGAAATAGAGAGATAAGGACGTACGGTTGATTACTTTTAAAGTATAACCCTTCCTGGTGATCCATACGCACGTAACTGGTTTCGTTGGTATCTTCAGTATCGACCTGTACGCCATCTCCAAATGGAGGAATCTCATCAAATTGATTGTAATCCTTCTCGTCTACGACATTTTCAACTCCAACAATCCTTCTCTTGCCATGAAGGACGACGTACCACTTCTTATTGGCCGGGTCAGTGACATAAATGACCTGAATGGCTTGCTTTGCAAGTATGAATGGCTCATCTTTATAAACAACTCAATCGATATTCACAAAAGTGAAACTGTAACTGTCAACCTTCACACCCTGTGGGATTTGGACCCATCGGCATCGAAACAGGAGAATCTTGAACAGTACGTAATCGAGCTCCCAAATTTCTTCAATGAACCCGTAGTACGAGTTCAATCCACGTACTACCGTTGTTGGGCCTGTCTCGCTGAACTCCTCATGGAAAGCTTCTACGCTCACTCCACTATTTTGCACAGTGCTCTTTCGATCTTGAGCTTTCGTGTAAAATGTGTACCCATTGATGTCGTATCCCTGCCATGTCTGTACAGTAAACGTGGCCCCTTTTGCCAACCATTTAAGGTTGTCACTTGCGGACTCTCCGGTGATTCGCACTTTCATCCACACATTGAATTTACTGCTATGTTCTCCCGTGATCCAAACCTCGGATCGGCGAGGATTGTCTGGTCGTAGCATCTCCTTGTGCTCGTCGATGTACGGAGACACCTCTGTCATGTGTTGCAAGACCTAAAAATGAGCTTTCGAATACATATCGAAATCAGGAGTGATGGCTCTCCGTCCAATAGTGCCAACACCATCAAGCCTCCCCTCGTGATGAGACACAGGAACTCCTATTGCTTCTACCTCGGCCATGTAATCGATGCAGAACTCAACAACCTCTTCCGCTGCATAACCTTCGACAATGCTACCCTCGGGCCGGGATCGATTCCTCACATAAGTCTTAAGTACACCCATGTACCTCTCGAATGGATACATATAACGTAGGAACACGGGTTCACATATCTTGATTTCTCTGACAAGGTGGACAGTGAGATGGACCATGATATAAAAAAAAAATGGAGGAAAATACATCTCAAGCTGACAGAGAGTTCGAACCACCTCGCTCTGCAGAGAATCCAGTCCATCGGGATCAGTGACCTTGCAAGCAATTGCATTGAAGAAAAAACACAGCCTCGTGATCGTCTCTCTGACCTTATGCGGCAGAATACTCCGGATGGCAACAGGAAGCATTTGTGTCATCAACACGTGACAATCATGAGACTTCATACCCAACAATTTCAAATCGCCCATGGACACAAGCTTTTTCATATTTGCGGAGTAACCCGATGGAACTTTAACACCATAGAGACACTTATAAAGTTCTATCCTCTCAGCCTTGCACAAAGTGTAGCATGCTGGGGGGAGGTATATACGGCCTTTATCGTCCTCTCTCGGTGCTAGCTCGGGCCTGATTCTCATTTCGATCATGTCACGCCGCACATTGACGCCATCCTTTGTCTTCCCCGGAATGTTCAGCAATAGGCCGATTAAACTGTCGCAAACATTCTTCTCTACATGCATGACATCAATCCATGATGAACCTCTAAATGCTCCCAATACGGTAAGTCCCAAAATATCGATCTCTTCTTCCAAGAGTTTTTCATGCGGGGTTTCAATTTATGACCCTTTCCAAACACAACGTCTATGTCCTTCACCCGTGAGTAAACATCTTTCCCACGCGTAGGCTTCGGGGCTGAACCGTCTTCCTTGTGGCCGTCAAACTCCCTCTTCCTCTTATGATACGCATCATTCTTCGGAAGAAACCTACGGTGATGCATGTACACTGTTTTCCTGCAATTCTTCAACCACACGCTCTCAGTCTCATCTTCGCAGTGGGGGCAGGCTTTGGCTCTTTTCATACTATGGCCTGACAAATTTCCAAGGGCAGGGAAATTGTTGATGGTGCAGAATATCATAGCACGTAGGATGAAAGTCTCTCGTTTGTATGCGTCCCATACCTGCACCCCTTCGTTCCACATTGTTAGGAGATCCTCTATCAATGGTGCTAGGTACACATCAATATCATTTTCGGTTGCTTTGGTCCTGAGATAAGTAGAGACATCATGATGTACTTGCGCTTCATACACAACCAAGGGGGAAGGTTGTAGATACACAAAAGAACCGGCCAAGTGCTATGCCGACTGCTCATATTACCAAAAGGATTAATTCCATCGGTACTCAACCCGAACCTTATATTCCTCAATTCTGCTCCGAAGTTAACAAATTCCCTGTCGATGTTTCTCCACTGCGAAGAATCAGCAGGGTGTCTCAGCTTTCCATCCTTCTTCTGGTCTTCCGAGTGCCAACGCAGTAATTTTGCCTCTTTACAGTTTGCAAACAAACGCTACAAACGGGGAATGATGGGCAAATACTACAACACCTTAGCAGGAGGTCCTTGCTTTATCTCAGCGCAGTAGCCGTCGTCGGTTCAGTCCTTACGCTTATAGCGGGATGCGCCGCACACTGGACAAACATGTATATCCTTGTAGTCGTTACAGTAAAGGATGCAATCATTAGGGCATGCGTATATCCTTTCTACTTCCATTCCCAAAGGACACAACAGCTTTTTCGCTTGGTAGGTTTTTTTGGCAACTCGTTTCCTTCCGGGAGCATGTCCGCCAAAAGATCTAACAGTGCCTTGAAACTCTTGTCGGTCCAGCTGTTACTTGCCTTCAATTTTAATAGTTCAAGCACAGAGGCCAACTTTGTGTACTTCGACTTGCAATCAGGGAACAACAGCTTTTCTGAGTCCTCAATCAAGCGCTTGAATTTGCCAAACTCCCTTTCACTGTAATTTCCTTCCACATCACGCAACATGTCATCTAAATTGTCATCCTCTGGCATATCCTCGTCAAAGTCGTTGTTCGGATCCGACATGTCCTGTTCCTCAACCTGAGTGGCACTTGTTTCTGCAGTTGGCTCTTCTCCATGGTGGACTGTCGCGCCCCGAAACTGGGACTACGACTACTCCTGTAGCTCGCTACAGCTAGTTCCATATATGCATAGCATACACATACCCTTGACTTCCCAGGATAAGTCAAGCACAGGAGTATATTTACATTGCAACAGAGTAACTTACAAAATATTTAAGCAGTGTGGCCTGCTGGTCTTGATATTACATAAGAAGATTACAATGCCTTCACGGCATACATGGTTTAGCAAAATAACAACTACACAACAGAAGATAGGTGACCCACCCACAATGAGAAGTGGACGGCAGAACAACACACATCAGGGCAATGACGTGACTGACTCTTCTCCTTCTGGATCCAAGAAGTTCTCCATGCCTTCATCTTGATCATTGAACGCTCCATCTACTGATTTGTAGGTTGCAAGGGTGAGCACTTACGTACTCAGCAAGTCATAGGTAAGAGTAGATACATATAGTAGTGATGATATGAACCTAGACTAGTCAAGAATTATGGGTGTTTATAAAATAATCTTTTTCTTTCATACCTCATCTCATGGCAGCACTTTTCATAATATAACATCATCATTCATGTTCACTAGATTATAGCACTACCGCGACACGTCGACACACGACAGCCCACGGCAGCACTCCTTATCATGACAACACATGTCATTTGGGTAATCTTGATTTAACACATTTTATTTAGAAAATATACTTGTGTCACACCACGTGGATTTAATCCACCGCAGCAGACTCCTATAAAACCCGGGAGCTCGGAGTATTCGAATACGTTTTTGACTCTGCAGAGAGGTACCAATTTACCCGCAAGATATTCCACTTTCAAGCCCATCCTATCATAACATAATGATTAGACCCCTGACTCACTTCATATTGTGAGCAGCAAGGTGGAAATAACAAGAACTTTTGTTATGTATCACTCACAATTCACCCCTGACCTTGTGGATCTCTCGCGAAACACAGTTGTGGCGGGCTATACCCCCACCCTTTTCTCATTTCCCCATTGCTGGGTCAAATATCAGATCACCTTCAGTGATAGTGTGGGAACCGTCCCTTATGTCAATCATCACAACACAACTCATGCAGGGGTTTCATGTGCGATCCACATAAGTACTTGTTCAGGCCTGTCCCATACCAGGCTTGTGGTTAGCACGTTGTTCATGCCACTAGACGCACAACACAAGGTTCTAGTCCTTATATGCTAGTGACCAGACCATCCACAACCTTGCACCTTCAGTGCCTGCATTCCTTCGCAGTCTAGCACCTCCAGTGCTACCGCCCTCCATACCACTTTCTGGTCACGGCTAGGGGTTTTATTTCATGAATATAAATATATACATATATAATAGTTCATGGCTCAAAACTTGTTTATTTCACAATTCACAGATAACCAGTCAAGTACTGCCAATTCATAAATCAACCATTCTCAATCTTTCTCATGCAATATTATCTATATTCAAAGTTATGTTTTAGCAACATTTAAAATATAGGTTCAAGATGACCAAGGATATGACTTGCCTTCCGCGTCGTAAAATACAGCAGTTGATGACGGGTACAGCGAAGTCCTCGAACTTAGTTTCTGGATCTGCTCGGCGACAAACAAACAATACACACAAATATTACTTATATATTAAAATGATTTAGGATCTATATGCAGATATGCTTAACAAGGATGATTGAACGATACTGGAGATAATTGAGATTGCAAGCTGAACTGAGTTGAGATCTAGGGTTTCAAGGAATTGGCTAAGAATGGTGTTAGATGCTCTTAGGATTTCAAGGTTGCAATAAGAACATCAGTTTTGTGGTTGGTTTGATCAAAAACAGCGAATGTCAGCAGATTGACATTCGGATCAAGACTCTGACATAACTTCAAGGAAAGCTAGAGAGCTTATCTCAAGTTATGACAGTAGAAAAAAGTGTAGATCATAAGTCTACAAATTCAGTGAACAAAGTGGCTTTCAAATTGCATAATCAGAAATACGTAAACAAGGCCAATGCCATTGGCTGGCATGCACTGGAGCAGTGTCAAAAACTAGGGTTTAGCAGCAAATATAATTCAAGGGCTCAAATCAAGTTGTGATAGAAGAGGAAAATGCTGATCACAACCTCAGGAATCTAAGGGACAAAGTTATGCTCAAAATGCACATCTGGAAGGAAGTGAAAAGGGCTATTGCCACTGACTGACATAGTCTGGCATTGATCTGACATGGCCAGAAACTAGGGCTTGGCATAACTTTTTATCTAGAGCTCCAAATGATGTACCACTTTGTCTGGGAGGTAGGCAATGATAACAGGAACAAATCATTCAACAGGATCCAAAGCTGAAAATGGCTGGAAAGTGATGAAATTCAAAGGAGAAGTGTGGTGGCGACACGGCACAGTGAAGCCACTGGACAAAATCTTGGCATGGCTATAACTTGAAATCTGGATAGTTTCAGAGATCGGGCTAGAAGACAAATATGCTCAGGAGGTTGAAGCACACCTGAAGGACAAAGTGGATGAAGCTGAAACGGCCAGGAATAGGTTTCCGGTGAACTGTGCCGGAGAAGAAGCACTGCCATTTGGGGGTTTTCGATTTAGGCCGA
Organism: Pharus latifolius; assembly: GCA_019359835.1. Classification (NCBI taxonomy): domain Eukaryota; kingdom Viridiplantae; phylum Streptophyta; class Magnoliopsida; order Poales; family Poaceae; genus Pharus; species Pharus latifolius. Next base: position 22,441,390 of record CM033324.1, on the reverse strand, counting down.
ATGAACTCGATTCCAAGCTTGAGGAGTGATAGAAGGGTAAGAGAAAGTCACCTGCACAATCAATTTGGCCGGAGGATGGCCGGTGTGGCCTAGCGACGATCGCCGGCAACGGGTGAAGTTCAAAATTGGGGAAAGCCTCGATTGAAGCTCAATTTGGAGATTTAAGTACACAGGCTTGCTGGAAATGGCTCATTGATCATCTTTCTTCACAGGATCGAGAGCTGATTCGAAGTAATTTGGCCTGCATTGCCGGAACAGGGCAATCGGGAATTTCCGGTGATCGCCGGCGTTAGAGGTCACCGGTGAGCAATTAAATGATACAGCATCATGAGTGAGATGAGAGGAACTCACTGGTGCTGTTAATTTGGCAGGAGATGCAGTGTAGCGTGCTGTCACCGTGAGGCCTCAAGCTGGTCTCGCCGGAGAAGACGACTGCAGCGGAGGTAATTTGGAGATTTGGGTTAAGTCCTGGTGAAGAGGAGATGATACAAGGTATGGCTGCTTATATAGACCAGAGGGCGATGCTTGCAAGGAGATAGCAGCAATGAATTGGTGTCAATTGACATGATTTGCCGGGCGCAGATGCAACAACGGCGAGCGGTGACGCGACGGCGCACAGGCGATGCAAAGCGGTTGCTTCATCGGGACTCATCACTGTCGGATGGTGCAAAGCGGTGGCGACAACGGCTGGTAAAGCAAGCAACGTGGCAAGAAGATACTGACAATGGCTGCCGCTGGTCGCGCACAGGAGCAGGTGTTGTTCAACGGCGCTGCCACGGCAATGGCTAAGACACGGACGCGTGCGCAACAGCAAGAGCAAGCATGCACGAGCACAAATGCAAGCGGGGCTTGGCCGGCGGCGAGCGTGCACGGCGCAAGGAAACACGGTGAGGCTCTGGTCGTGCAATAGCAGCTGCTGGTCGAATCTGGATTCATTTGACATTTTCAATTCTTGATTTGGACTGAATTGTAAATCTGATGATTTGGAAGGTTTGATCTGACTTTGATTGCATTAATCTGGTGGGCTTGATTCAACAGATGACTTGGCACAAATAGAAGATAAAGTTTGAGATGTTCGGATGATTTTTGATATGAACTGAAAACAGAGTAGTTTAGGGTAAAATAAGTCTGAATCTTGTTGATCTCGAATTCTGGGATTTAGGGTTTGATTTTGAGATACTTATAAAAGAATAATTTGCGTTGAAAAGCATTTGGGAGGTGTTCCCTGAATCAGATTTGAACTTGGAGATGATTTGCAACATTTTGCCTTTTTAGGCTTCTGGAAAATCAGGAAAAGGACTGATCTGCGGTACTCTTGGACTGATTTGCGAAAAAGGTTTAGATGGTAAAATCTGGCTGCCAACTTTTTGGATTAAGGTATTGGCATACCCTTGATTATAACCCAAGAATAATCTGGTCTGAACTTGGCTAAGATTTTGATTAAATCTGAATTTCTGAAACTTAGGGTAAAAGATATTCTGTTTTCGAAAACAGAAAGGAGTTGATACATCTGGAAGTTAGGGATAGAATTGGATCTGGGTTCTGAAGGATTTTAGGTTTAGGATAACTGATAGATCAATTCTGGAAAGTCAGATCTTGACTTGGGGTCACAGGATAGATTTTGGAGATTTTAGGGCTAGAACAGAATAAAACTGGAGCTGATTTGGTTGATCTAGAAGAGACATATGCATGGATGATTTTTAAGAAAGAAGCTTTTCATCCCAAAACTCAGGATGTTACATGGACCCAACACGTGTACCCCTTTTTAAAACCACGTCGGATCAAGTGGGCGAAAATTTGAGATGAGTTGGTGAACATCTTAAGATTCTGGCAGTCTACACAAGGACAGTACACATATGGTAAACCCTTCTTCGCCATGTCTTGCTCAGCAACTTTTTGGAAATCAAAAACACCTTTAATGTATTCCTCACCCACTCGGTTGTCATTATACATCCAATCTCGGACCATCTGCAATTAATCAAATTCATACATATGCTAATTAGTAATACTCTATGTACGGTCGACACGCAATAAATTATATAAATCTAGCTAGCTAGTGTTTGATGCGGAGTTTGCGGTATAAATAGTTAACTACTACTTGAACTGCAAGCAATTAGTTGGGGGCGTGGATAACACACATCATGAAGCAATTAAATAGCTACAGTACAGGTCGAAAATGAGTTACAACCAGGATTTGTTACTGTAGCTTCCCCTCCCTCTCACTCTAATTTGATCAATCAATGGAGATCGATATTGATGATGAAATCAAGTAATGTGTATGCCTTGAGAGCAAGTACCAACCTTGGATCCTCAAATTTTTGCCCCCAATGCTCCCCCGACCCTTCGAGATTTCACTCTTCCTTGCCCCAAATTTCTTCGAACTGGACAGTGTATGTCGAGCAAGAGTGTACGACTAGCTCAAAACATCCGCCAAAAGACCTTTTATACCAGGTTCAATACAGACGGTTCTATATAATACTGTCGGTAATATCGGTGCATTTTTGAAGAACAAAATATCATTGACGGGTTTCACTTTATTAAACTGTCGGTAATATTGGTACATTTTGTGTAGAACTATGACAGAAATATCACAGATGGTTATGAGCTCAAAACCATCCGCTTTAATATCACAGTCGGTTTTTAATTAAAAACCGTCTGTGATAATTACAATATCACAGACTGTTCCGAGCTCAAAACCGTCCGTTTTACTATCACAGTCGGTTTTTACCTCAGAACTGTCTGTGATAATTATACAATTAACACTCTGCTCTACTATCGCAGTCGGTTTTTACTTCAGAACCGTCTGTGATTATCACTGTCGGTTTTTACCTCAGAACCGTTTGTGATAATTATAAAATCAACACTCTGCTCTACTATCACAGTCGGTTTTTACTTCAGAACTGTCTGTGATTATCACTGTCGGTTTTTACTTCAGAACTGTCTGTGATTATCATAGTCGATTTTTACCTCAGAACCGTCTGTGATAATTATAAAATCAAAACTCTGCTCTACTATCACAAACGGTGATAAGGTCTGAACCGTCTATAATATCCTGGATTGTTTGCAGTCGAACCGTTCAACTAGTGCTTAGTTGTTCCACTTGTTTTTCATATTTGGTTTTGTCTTATTTTCAATGTAGTATTTAAAAAAATGAACGTTGAGACTATTTGGTTTTATCTTGTTTTTCATATTTGTTGTATATATATGTCTGTGGATGTTCAAAGAATTTTGAGACTATTACAGTCGGACCTGAAATTAAAACCGTCTGTAATGTTACTATCAGAGACGGTTTTGAGGTAAAAACCATCTTGATTGCAGCAGTATTTTCTTGTTAACATTTTCACACAGAACATCATTTGGTGATTATCAGTTACATAATCAATTGAAAAGTCAGATATATAAGGAAAAGAAATTTCTTATTTCTTACAATCTTTGCATACATAAGGGATACAAGCGACCAAATTAGCGTCGACCTCTTCCGAAAGTAATTTACAAAGTTCTCCTAGGGACGTATTGGCATCAGTAGGATCTACACTGGCCGCCCCAGGAGAACTACCAATGGCTCTAAGACTATCTACATCATCTCTTAGCAAAGGAGTGGATTTGGCATCAGTAGGATCGAAGAAATTAAAGCTGATGATACAAAAAAGGTGTTGAAGAGGGGATATTGGAAGGATTGTTGTGGATCTCCAAAGGTGGAGATGAAGCTACAACTGGAGGGGTTGCAAGGGGTAATGTGGCAACACAGGCCTCAGCACCTTCTAGAGTCTTCGCTGCAGCTCCACTAGAGGATTTTTCATCATTTCTGAGTCTCTTCTTTGGAGGGAGCATTTCCTCAGGCACCTGTGGATTTCGAAATGAATTTGTTTGGAGGTAATCAAGTCATAAAAGAAAGATCTGCATTAGATTTTCAGAGAGGATCGACTTACTTTCTGAAGATCCAGATCGAGTTCATTACTTATCTCTTCCTCATCACTCTCAATTTCAATAACCTCATTGGAATCTTGGCTTGCCATCAAGGTGGGAGTTGAGGAGGGAATAAAGATAGGGATTTAGGAGCCTCGCTATTTATAGAACCATAAGGTGACGGTTCATATGCGCGGGTGCCTCGAGTTTTAAAAAGCGCACTACTGGTTTTCAAGGTCAATAAATTCATGATAACTTCTCGGGAGATAAACTGCAACATGGCAAAGGAAGTTGAAGAGTCAGATTACATAATTCGATGCAAATTAAATTTGAAGTAAATAATTAATTCTCTTCATCTGCGCAGTTATTATGTGCGGTTATCAACAATTGCATGTAGAGAATTCGATGCGTGGACACTGTTGGGACTATCATAGAGGGTTGGGATATCAAACCGTCTGCTTTAATATTACAGACGGTTCTCATGTCCAAACCGTTTGTAATATGACTATTACAGACGGTTCTGATGTCCGAACCATCTTTACTATGCCTGGAATATTGAACTGTTCGACTTCTACAAATACTTGTTCCCTCCCTGGAGTTTTACTTCCAGTCGAACCGCTCCACTTCTCTTTCTCCAAGAACGTGCGGAAAAATTGTAAAATTTACATAAGAACAAATTTTTAGTTAATTTTTTCATCATTAATGAAAAACAAGCTATTTATAGAATTTCCAAGTCGACGTTTCGTGTTCCCAGGCTAGTGCGCCGCGCAAACATCAGAAACGGAAAAAGCACAACACACTGTTGAGAATTTGAAGTGGAGCGCACTACTTGTTTTCAAGATCAATAAATTCATGGTAACTTCTCGGAGATAAACTGCAACACGGCAAAACAGTAGTGCCCACTTAGGAAGTTGAAGCGTCAGATTACATAATTCTATGCAAATTAAATTTGAAGTAAATAATTAAGTCTCTTCATCTGCGCAGTTATTATGTGCGGTAATCAACAATTGCATGTAGAGAATTCGATGCGTAGGCACTGTTGGGACTATCACAGATGGTTGGGAGATCAAAACCGTCTGCTTTAATAAGACGGTTTTGATGTCCAAACCGTCTGTAATATGACTATTACAGACGGTTCTGATGTCCGAACCGTCTTTAATATGCCTGTGGAATATTGAATTGTTCGACTTCTACAAATACTTGTTCCCTCCCTGGAGTTTTGCTTCCAGTTGAACCGCTGAGAATTTGAAAGAAGTTGAGAATTTGAAGCGTCGATCATTGTTGGGACTATCATAGTCAGTCCTTACATAAAAACTGTCTGTAATGTTACTATCACAGACGGTTTGGAGTTAAAAACCGTCTGTGATATTGAAAGAAGTTGAGAATTCGAAGCGTCGGACACTGTTGGGACTATCACAGTCGGGCCTTACATAAAAACTGTCTGTAATGTGACTATCACAGACGTTTTTACCTCAGAACAGTTTGTGATATTCAAAGCACGTTGATAACTCAAGGAGTTTGGCATGCCACAATGCCATCCAGCCAAATAAGCCCAACTTCTATATTCTTTTTATATTATTTGCATGGGACCTGCGACTTCTATATTGTTTCTATATTATTTGAAGGGCTCCGATGGACTGCGCTCACAAGCCAAAGATCACGATAGTCGTTCCTTGATCACACACAGTGCACATACCTTTGTATGGTCGAATGTTCGCCAAAAGCTAAAGAAAGATAAAGAAAGAGGGAAGATAGCATGCAGTCTAAGAATGTGCTGGAAAATTAGAAAGTTGACATAAGAACAAAGTTTTCAATAATTTTTTTCATCACTTACAAAAAAAAGTAAAAATACAGAATGCTGTTGGATCAAGGATGCCGACTAGAGGGGGGGTGAATAGGAGGCTTTTAAAAACTTTAAAACTTAAAGCAAATAAAGAACAAATCAAGAACAAATAATGTAAGCAAGGGAAAGAGAACGAACACAATGGTTTTTACCGAGGTATCGGAGACTCGCCCAGTCTCCACTAATCCTCGTTGAAGCACTCAAATCACTTGAGTCTTGCCTTAATATCCACAAAGGATATTATCACTAGTGGTTGCTCCTTGTCCACTCCGGAAAGGCGAGCACCGATGCCTTGTACACACTTGCCGAGCCTCTCCGACAATCTCCGAACGGAGAGATCAACGGCCACGCCTCCGAACCGTCTAGGTGAGGGCGCTCACCAAGAGTAACAGGCAGCGAGGTCTTCTCAAGACCTCCAAACACGCACCGAGAAGCTAAGTAAATGCAAAATGCAAAGAACTGAAATGCTCAGTGGATCGGAAAGCACTCGACTTGATCAAAAGATCAAGATTTTATATAAGAAACTAATGCTCAAGAGTGTATATGAAATGCTGCTGCTTGTTGTATAAAACTTATGCCCAAAGCCCCTATTTATAGCCTCAAGAAGCAAATGAACCGTTGGAGCTAGGGCTGAAAATCAACAACCCAAACTGACAGTCATTTTGCCTAACTGACAGTCAGTTTAGTGCACAACGGCCGACAAAATTTACGGACGAAAACTTTGCTAGCCGTTCGTGGTCGAAAAAGGAAAGCTGGAACCCACAACTGACAGTCAGTTACACAAACTGACAGTCAGTTACACAAACTGACAGTCAGTTCGACCACTAACTCGACCAAAAACAAATAGAAACTCAGTTAAAATCTCTGTGGTCGAAACCCCAACTGACAGTCAGTATGGACAAACTGACAGTCAGTTTAGTACAAAAATTTTGAGCACAAAAAAAAACACCCTCTCTGGACAATTGTCAGTTAACACGAACTGACATTCAAACTGACAGTCAGTTTAGCAAACTGACAGTCAGCATGAACAAAAACAGAGATAACTTTAAATCCAAAAATCCAAAAGAGGTGTTTAATAGCTCTTTGGAAAGATAAATTCAAGGGCTACATTTTTGTCAACAGAAGCAAAAGCCAGATATGCCTAGATCTTTCTGAAAATTGCAAATACTCTTCTACTATCAAAAACTGAACTGAAAAACCAGATTTTTCAAATAAGTTCAAAACCAAATCCAACCAAAAAGGATGCAATGCAATGACCTAGGATTCTCGGTTTGTGTTGGAGATAAAGAGAGGACTTTCGCCACCCCTCTTTATAGTACGGTTAAAACTAGAAAATAATTTCCTAACCGATCTTCTCCAAACGCCGAGATCGGTAAAAATAAAAACTCGTAATACCTGAGGTCTTTCGCATCTTCATGATTTACGTCTTATCTTTGCTCTTCTGCATCTTGTGCTTTACTTTAAGTCGGGTTCATCTTGATATTCTTGCATTTCTTCCCAACTGATCCCTGTATCAATTAAACTCAATAGCACAATTAGTCCGGAACACTTTGTTTTCATTAATCATCAAAATTAGGGTTAGGCATGAAGGCCTAGATGCAACAATCTCCCCCTTTTTGATGATTGATGACAACAAGTGTTCAAAAACAAAATAAATGAAATAACTCCCCCTGAGTATATGCATCTCATCATAACAGAGCATAAACCAATACATATACATCAGGGTACCCCAAGTCATAGATGTGCAAATATCACAAAGTCATATCAGAGCATACACATCTCAAAATCAAGACATCATATATCTCAATGTATCAGAGCTCAAGGGCATCATCTCAAGAAACCAAGTCATCATATATATATCAGAGCTAAACACAAGTCATCATATATATCAGAGCTAAATAGATAAACACATCACACACAGATATATATGATGAACAAAAACAAAAACATCCATCTCCATATATATATAGAAAGAAACATCTGTTCAATACATCAAAAGACACTAATATCCAAAATACTTCTCCCCCTTTGGCATCAAGCACAAAAAGGGAGGCAGAAACACATATCAGAGCCTAATGCTCATCATCTGAAGAAAATCCTATGATATCTGTATCTCCGGAGCCATCTGGAGATGCAGACGGGTCGACGGCTGGAGACGCCGGAGGAGTCGCAGCTGCAGCAGGAGCTGGATCAGCAGCAACTGAAGCTGAGCTCGGAGAAGACGCAGCCTGGCGGGCCCTCTTGCGAGGGACCGAAGATCCGGGAGCAGGCAGGCGACGCAGAATCTCCTCCTGCTGAGCAATCAAACGGAGCAACATCTGATGATGCTCCGCCTGGGTGCTGAGGATCTGCTGCTGCACCTGGAGAACCTCCTGAAGCTGAGAAGAAGATGACGCATATCTGGTGCCTGTCCCTGCAGCTGGAGCTGGAGAAGACTCCTGAGCAAGAGCCTCGTCCTCTGACTCCCCCGCAGCATCATCATCTGATGCGGGAGAACCAGGGCCAGCAGCTGCAGCGGGGCGAGCACCAAGCCTGCGATCAGCCGGGCCTGGAGGATAGAAGAGAAGAGGATGATGGGGCCGTGGCAGCTCAGTGTCGACGGCCCGGATATGAAGAAGCACCGCCATGATATACGGAGCGTATATCAGCTGACGGCGCGGGGAAAGAAGGACGTGCTGAATCTCACTAATGATGAGATCAGCAACATCGAAAGGCTCCTCCTGGAAGATAGAAATCAGGACGTGGAGCCCTAGATAGGTTACTCTGGCCCTATCTCCGGTCATAGGAACTAAGGTGAGCCGGAGGATCCGTAGGGCCAGATCAACATCGCGGCGCAAACCAGCGATGTGACGGAGCTGGAAGGGGCCGGAATAGAGCATGGCCACCTCCCGACGCTCAAGATCTGGAAGGGTGTGGAGCTGGCGGCCAGAAGGAGGGCGTACCAGTCCAAGCGCTGACTCCAGCTGCTCCTTCGTGACGGTGTGGACCTGGAGGCCCGTCATGAAGGTCATGGAGTCGCGTTGAGGGGAAATGAAGACGGTAGAATAAAACTGGCGAATGGGCCCCTCAGCCCAATGCAAGGAGGAATCGGCGACTAGGTCGCGGATCCCTACAGAGCCAAAGAGATCTGCGAGGGAGGCGATGCCTGTGCGAGAGGCGATCGTCCCCCATGACAGAGAGCGGTGGGCGAAGATGGGCGCGCGGCTATAGACACTGGTGAACAGGTCTAGGTGGAGGTTTGTGTAGCAAGTGAGAACCTCGCATGCTTCGCGACCAGTGGGACGCGGCGACAGATACGGGTTCACAGAACGAAGGGAGCGAAGGCGGCTCGCATGCCAACGTGAATAATCCACGGGCACGCGCTCAGGCGGAGGCGAGGGCCGGTTCTCGGACGTCTGGCCCGATGAACGCTGGTTGTTTGCCGCGTTCTTCCGTCGGGCCACACGACGAGAGGGACCGGGCTGATCAGACATAGCTAAAACAGACAGGAAAAACAGAGGAGAGAAAAGAAAAAACAACCTGAACAGAAGAAGCCGAAACGACGATCAGATCTGGATGACGAATTTCGGCCGGCACGACAAGGCACACCACGTCGAGGAGGAACACAATCACTGCACACGACGAGGAGGTGTGGTGCCGAGGAGCAAAACCGGGGAACAGAGCAAAGATGGTGGCCGAAGTGGTCGAAGACGAGGAGGAGACGGTGGCGCCGGCGGTGAGGAGATCACCGGCGACGAGGGGTGGCGCAAGGAGGTGGTGGCGAGGTACGGCGAGGAAGAGGCGCAAAGACGACGGCGAAGGGGCGCAAGAAACAACGGCGGCGAGAAGAAAAGGAAGCCGAGAAGACAAGAAAAGAAACGGGGACTTTTAGGGTTCGGGATCCCACAACTGACAGTCAGTTTGATAAACTGACAGTCAGTTCCAAACTCAGAAACATGGAACTGACAATCAGTGTACCACACTGACAGTCAGTTCACAGAACTAAGTTTTGAAACTGACAGTCAGTGTATGAGACTGACAGTCAGTTTGGGACTCGAACACGACCAGGAGCTTCGACCAAAATCAAATGCACGTAACTGACTGTCAGTTTGTGAAACTGACTGTCAGTTATGACAATGACTTCGACCAAAGACTAAGACCAGGCTCCTAAGCACTAAACTGACTGTCAGTTAGAGGAACTGACTGTCAGTTTGGTCAATTTCGACCAGAAGTAGTCTAAGACTAGAGAGGGAATAAAATAATAATATTTTATACAATCAACACATTTAGCACATCAACTAGCATTTGGTATATCAATAATGTTCAGTTCACCCCTTAAAAAGCAAAATCTTGATTCATCTAGGGGTTTAGTGAAAATATCTGCTAGTTGCATATCAGTTCTGACATAATTCACATCAATATCACCTTTTGCCACATGATCTCTAATAAAGTGGTGCCTTATTTCAATATGCTTAGTTCTAGAATGTTGAACAGGATTATTAGCAATTTTAATGGCACTTTCATTATCACACAATAGTGGCACTCTATCAAATATAATCCCATAATCCAAAAATGTCTGCTTCATCCATAATAATTGAGCACAACAACTTCCTGCAGACACGTATTCAGCTTCAGCTGTGGAGAGAGCTACAGAATTTTGTTTCCTAGATGACCATGATACTAAGGATCTCCCCAACAGCTGACAGCTGCCAGATGTACTCTTACGATCAATCTTGCACCCAGCATAATCAGAATCAGAGTACCCAATTAATTCAAAATTTGCATCTTTAGGATACCAAAGGCCTAAACTGGGATAGCATTTTAAATACCTAAGGATTCTTTTAAGAGCAGTTAAATGACATTCCTTAGGATCAGATTGGAATCTAGCACACAAGCATACACTAAACATGATATCAGGCCTAAATGCAGTAAGATATAAGAGACTACCAATCATAGACCTATACAGTTTAGAGTCAACCGATTTGCCGCTTTTGTCCATGTCCAGATGTCCATTCGTCGCCATGGGAGTTTTGATTGCCTTGGCGTCTTCCATCCCAAAGCGTTTGAGCAGGTCCTTCACGTACTTTGTTTGACTCACGAACGTCCCGTTCTTGAGTTGCTTGATTTGAAGTCCAAGGAAGAAGCTTAGCTCACCAATCATGGACATCTCGAACTCCCTAGACATCATCTCTCCAAACTCATGACAGAAATGTTCATTAGTAGATCCAAAGATAATATCATCAACATATATCTGACAAATGAACAATTCCTTTTCAATTTTATTTGTAAAGAGAGTTGTATCAACCTTCCCAATTTTAAAACCTTTTGATAATAGAAAGTCTCTAAGTCGCTCATACCAAGCACGAGGAGCTTGTTTGAGACTATAGAGAGCTTTTGACAATTTAAAAACATGGTTTGGAAATTTAGAATCTTCAAAACCAGGAGGTTGTTCAACAAAAACAAGTTCAGAAATTTCACCATTTAAGAATGCACTTTTTACATCCATTTGAAAAAGTTTGATATTAAAACATGATGCATAAGCAAGAAGAATGCGAATAGTTTCAAGTCTTGCTACCGGTGCAAAAGTTTCACCAAAGTCTAAACCTTCGACTTGAGTGAAGCCTTGAGCAACAAGATGAGCTTTGTTTCTAATTACAACACCATTTTCATCTTGCTTATTTCTGAAAACCCATTTTGTTCCAATAACATTATGATCTTTTGGTCTTTCTACTAGAGTCCAAACTTCATTTCTAGCAAAGTTATTAAGTTCTTCATGCATGGCATTAACCCAATCAGGATCATTTAAAGCTTCATTAACATGTTTGGGTTCTAAAGAAGACACAAATGAATGATGTTCACAAAATGTAGCAATACGAGATCGAGTTTGAACACCCTTACTGACGTCACCCAATATTTGGTCTAGAGGGTGATCCTTGGTGATGGTTTGGTGTTGCCTTGGTTCTTCATCTTGTACTGCTTCATCTTGACTTTGTTCTGGAGGATCAACATGAGATGATGATGCGTCTTGATCAACATTTTCAACGTTGACATCATCTTCTTGATCTTCCTCTGTTGGCTTGATGTCTCCAATGGTTATGTTCTTCATTGCTTCTTGAAGATCTTCACCTGAAACTTCATGAGAGACTTGCTCCTTTTGTGAGCCATTAGTTTCATCAAATTCGACATCACCCGATTCTTCAATACAACTTGTATTTTTATTGAAAACACGATAAGCTTTACTAGTGGTGGAGTATCCGACTAGAAAGCCTTCATTTACTCTTCTTTGAAATTTACCACCAAAATTTCTTTTCTTAAGAATATAACATTTGCAACCAAACACTCGAAAATAAGAAATATTTGGCTTACGCCCAATAAGAAGCTCATATGGAGTCAAGTTTAGAAGAGGATGCAAATAAAGTTGGTTTATAGAATAGCAAGCGGTATGCACGGCTTCAGCCCAGAAGCGAGTAGGAGTATCGTACTCACTTAGCATAGTCCTTGCCATTTCTATAAGTGTTCGATTTTTCCTTTCAACAACTCCATTTTGCTGTGGAGTGTAGGATGTGAAAAATTCGTGTTTAATTCCAAGAGAGTCACAAAAATCAAAAAGAGTTGAATTAACGAACTCTCCACCATGATCACTACGGATTTTCTTGATGGATAATTCGAATTCAGTAGAAACACGTTTTGCAAAACTTTTGAAAACATCGGGGGTTTCAGATTTTTGGGAAATAAAGAAAACCCAAGTATAGCGAGTGAAATCATCAACAATCACAAAACCATAATTGCTACCCCCGATACTCTGGAACTCAGAAGGTCCGAATAAATCCATATGAAGGAGTTCCAAAGGTTTGCAAGTCGAAAGAATGCGCTTAGTCGGATGTGAAGTAGCTACTTGCTTGCCCGCTTGACAAGCGCTACAAGGTTTGTCCTTTTCAAAATTCACATCCTTTAAGCCAACAACCAAATCACGTTTTAAAAGTTTTCTCAATTGATGCATTCCAACATGTGCAAGTCGTCTATGCCATAGCCAACCTTTTGAGGTTTGAGAGACAAGACATGTTGAAAGAGATGCATCTTTTGAATGAAAATCAACCAAATAAAGATTTCCAAAACGAAAGCCTTTAAAGATCAATGATTTATCTTTTAAACTTTCAACCAAAATTTCTTTTGGATAAAACGTGCAACTAAAACCAAAATCGCAAATTTGAGCAACGGAAAGCAAATTGAAATTCAGAGATTCGACCAATAGAACATTTGAAATAGATAGATCATTTGAGATTGCGATTTTACCCAAGCCGACCACATTTCCTTGACGGTTGTCGCCAAAGGTAATCTTTTGGTTCTCGCTTGAGTTGTCTTCTATTGGGGTGAACAACTTCTTGTTACCGGTCATGTGTTCGGAGCATCCACTATCTAGCACCCAATGCCTCCCACCGGTCTTGTAGTTCACCTTTTCATCGCCTTTAGCCATAAGGCAAATGGATGAGCTAGTTGAAGTGTTGATGTTGCCGAGAGCTAGTCCGGCCATCTTCTTGGAGCAACTTCTTTCGTTGTCGGAGTCGGAGTCGGAGCTCTCTCCGCCGGACATCCACTCTCCAAAACAGGCTTCTTTGATTTCTTCATTCTTCTTCTTGAAGAACTTCTTCTTCTTGTTCCACGCCTTGTTCTTGTTTGGACATCTTGATGCTATGTGTCCCTTCTCATGACATCCATAGCAAATGATGTCCTTGAAGTTGTTTTGCTTTTGCCCCTTTGGTCGTGTGTCAATGTTGACACCTTTCTTATGCAACCTGCGAAGGAGTTTTTGAGTGTTCTTTACCATGAGTGCGAGGTCTTCATCGGAGGAGCCATCGCTTGAATTGTTTCTTGCATTAGCTTTGAAGGCCAAAGCTTTCTTCTTCGTCTCCATGGGTTCGGCTGCTTCCTTCTTCACCTTCTTGTGCATCTCATGGGTGATGAGGTTCCCATAAAGATCGGTTGGTGTTGTGGTCGATAGATCGGAGTTTGTGAGAATCATGACCAAGGTATCGAAGCTTTCCGGCAAGGCCCTAAGCATCTTTCTCACAAGCTCAAGGTCAGTAAAAACAACACCAAGACCCTTGAGTTCATTCACAATGTTATTTAACCGAGTAAACATGGAATCCACGGACTCGGTTGATGACATGGTGAATGTCTCATATTTTTGCCTCACCATTAGCAATTTTGCCTCTTTAACCTTTGTAGTGCCCTCGTAAATTTCTTCGAGGGTAGTCCAAACCTTATGAACAGTCGTGAGATTGCTCACACGGTTGAACTCATTCAACGATAAACCGGCAAAGAGTGCATTTTTTGCACGGGCATTTAAATGCAACTTTCTCCTATCGTTCTCAGACTGACTTGCCGGATCAACCGGAGGAGTAAAGCCGAGTTTAACGATATCCCATACATCAAGCCCCATAGCTTCTAGGAATACCGACATGCGCACTTTCCAATAAGGATAGTTTGTCCCATCAAAGATATGCGCACGACCGGTATGACCGAGAAGAAAATCTCCACTTGACGACATCCTCTCTCTAGGCGGTAAAGCCTAATGAATCGAGAGACCAAGCTCTGATACCACGTGTTGGATCAAGGATGCCGACTAGAGGGGGGTGAATAGGAGGCTTTTAAAAACTTTAAAACTTAAAGCAAATAAAGAACAAATCAAGAACAAATAATGTAAGCAAGGGAAAGAGAACGAACACAATGGTTTTTACCGAGGTATCGGAGACTCGCCCAGTCTCCACTAATCCTCGTTGAAGCACTCAAATCACTTGAGTCTTGCCTCAATATCCACAAAGGATATTATCACTAGTGGTTGCTCCTTGTCCACTCCGGAAAGGCGAGCACCGATGCCTTGTACACACTTGCCGAGCCTCTCCGACAATCTCCGAACGGAGAGATCAACGGCCACGCCTCCGAACCGTCTAGGTGAGGGCGCTCACCAAGAGTAACAGGCAGCGAGGTCTTCTCAAGACCTCCAAACACGCACCGAGAAGCTAAGTAAATGCAAAATGCAAAGAACTGAAATGCTCGGTGGATCGGAAAGCATTCGACTTGATCAAAAGATCAAGATTTTATATAAGAAACTAATGCTCAAGAGTGTATATGAAATGCTGCTGCTTGTTGTATAAAACTTATGCCCAAAGCCCCTATTTATATCCTCAAGAAGCAAATGAACCGTTGGAGCTAGGGCTGAAAATCAGCAACCCAAACTGACAGTCAGTTTGCCTAACTGACAGTCAGTTTAGTGCACAACGGCCGACAAAATTTACGGACGAAAACTTTGCTAGCCGTTCGTGGTCGAAAAAGGAAAGCTGGAACCCACAACTGACAGTCAGTTACACAAACTGACAGTCAGTTCGACCACTAACTCGACCAAAAACAAATAGAAACTCAGTTAAAATGTCTGTGGTCGAAACCCCAACTGACAGTCAGTTTAGTACAAAAATTTTGAGCACAAAAAAAAACACCCTCTCTGGACAATTGTCAGTTAACACGAACTGACATTCAAACTGACAGTCAGTTTAGCAAACTGACAGTCAGCATGAAATAAAACAGAGATAACTTTAAATCCAGAAATCCAAAAGAGGTTTTTAATAGCTCTTTGGAAAGATAAATGCAAGGGCTACATTTTTGTCAACAGAAGCAAAAGCCAGATCTGCCTAGATCTTTCTGAAAATTGCAAATACTCTTCTGCTGTCAAAAACTGAACTGAAAAACCAGATTTTTCAAATAAGTTCAAAACCAAATCCAACCAAAAAGGATGCAATGCAATGACCTAGGATTCTCGGTTTGTGTTGGAGATAAAGAGAGGACTTTCGCCACCCCTCTTTATAGTACGGTTAAAACTAGAAATAATTTTCCTAACCGATCTTCTCCAAACGCCGAGATCGATAAAAATAAAAACTCGTAATACCTGAGGTCTTTCGCATCTTCATGATTTGCGTCTTATCTTTGCTCTTCTGCATCTTGTGCTTTACTTTAAGTCGGGTTCATCTTGATATTCTTGCATTTCTTCCCAACTGATCCCTGTATCAATTAAACTCAATAGCACAATTAGTCCGGAACACTTTGTTTTCATTAATCATCAAAATTAGGCTTAGGCATGAAGGCCTAGATGCAACAAATGCTAGGTCAAGGAGTGGTCTTAGCCCTGGCTGCATCTAGAATAAAGTCAGTTTGACTTGCAGCCAGGACACATGACTCCTCTAGCGACAAGTTGTCCTTCTTAGGATCAACTACTACAGCGTCGAGAAGGCATGCGACCTCCCTCAGCTTCGCGATGGTATCCTTCATAGTCAAACCGCAGCCAGCGATGGTCATATCTGCGGCTTTCTTCTCCTCACAAAGACGCCTCGTCCTCACCCTAGCATTGTCACCATCCGTCTTCATGCGCTGAATGCGCTGGAAGAGATCGTCAAGGTCAAGCCGTAGCCGAGTGTGCTTGTCCGTAAGGAGCTTGTGCTCCTCCTGGAGGGCCCTCAGCTTGGCTTTCACCTTGCCCAAGTCTTCCACGGCTCCCCTTCCCTGTGCAAATCAACAGGTCAAGAATGTATTGAACAGGGATTAACAATACAGGGGTAAGTCCAAAAGATTGAGAGTTCTTATCGGGGAGGGTGAGGCTGACGATGCCATCGAGGATGCCATTGGCGCAGAGAAGCTAAGGAGTCAAACAGTCTGAGAATTATAAAAACTTGTAAAGTAAATGACAATTTTTCCACTGTCAATTTATAGAACTTCGAAAGCGATGCTTCGTGTTCTCCTAGGCGCCGTGCGCGAAGATCGGAGACAGAAATGATCACAGTTGAGAATTCGAAGCGCCGACACTTTTTTAGTCGGTTCAAACCTCAGAACCGTCTGTAATAACTACACTATCACAGTCGGTTTTTAGTTCACAACCGACTGTATATATCACAGTCGGTTCTGAGTTCTGAACCGTCTGTGATATTCTAGTTATCACAGACGATTCTCAGCTGTGAACCGATTGTATCTATCACAGTCGGGTTTTAGGTTAGAATCGTCTGTGATAAGTAGACTATTACAGACGGTTTTGTGTTCAGAACCATCTGGTTTACTATCACAGTTGTTTTTGACATCAGAATCGACTGTGATAACTGAACATATTCTCCCGACAGGCCTTCGCAGACGGTTTTCCATTGAACAGTTCATAACTGTCTATGATGTGCCATCCTGGATGTCTGTTTCTGTGGTAGTGAGGTCAACAGCCGAAGTGAGAATAGCAACAGCCAGAAGAAACTTTGCTATAGGTACGGATGTGATGGCTATTGGTCTCACATATGCCGTACACAAAAATGGTAAAAACTTCTCAAAAGATCATGGAAGGCAAGACAAGAAAGGTTAAGAGACTAAACATGAGTCACATTATATAGACTTGCTTGAAGCAAGCAAGACTCCAATTGATAACGACGATGACCTGGTGGGATTAGAGCTTGAGGATAATTTTGGAGATTATGAATATTTTCATTTATATTTATTCAGTCTTCCAGTTATTTTTATATTTCTATGTCAGACATATATTTTTATAGATTTTGTGTTCCTGTCGAACACATCATTTTATGTTCCCATTGAACAATTATGCATTGTTGATTCAATTATATCTATGGTTGATATATTATCATTAAATTTGTGTTCTTATTGAACATCTTTTGATTTAAATATACCATGCTATTCTCATATTCGACCAAATGAAAAATTTGTTTCTCAATCACATCTTTTGATTTGCATTAAGACAAGCTTAGCCTATTGCATAACATGATTATTCCCCCTTACAACTAGTGTATGGGAAAGAAACAATTATTTCCCATCTGCGAGTATTAGGTTGTGTTGTATACGTGTTAATATCATCACCCCAATGTATCTCTATGGGCTCCACCGAAAGTTGGAGATATATGTTGGATACAAAAATCCGTCAATTATTAATTCTCTTGAACCCATAATAGGGAGTCTTTTTACAGCTTGGTACGCTGATTGAATATTTGATGAAGATCAATTCCCAATATTAGGAGGAGATAAAAGCCCAAATTTGAAATATTGCAAAATTTGATGGGATGAAAAATATCTTAATATTTAGATCCACGCACTAGTCAACTTGAACTGGAAGTTCAGAAGATAATTAATTTGAAAATTTTAGCAAATAATCTGACATATGTTTTCACTGATTATAAAGGAGTGACTAAATCGCATATGTTTGCAATAAATGACTTACCTTTTCCTTACCTATGATGTCAGAATCCGAGATGTCCTCTTTGGATGGTTCTTTTGTTCATTCGTCTTCATTTTGTTAGTTTTCTTTGTTGTTGTCCGTTTTTTTCGTTATCAAATATTTCATCTGTTCCTTCTTCAAAAGTGAGTCGAAGCGGCGACTCCTCTTCTAGAACTTCTTCTATATCATCCACGCTGCAAAGTTTTTCCTTATGTATAGGGCATGTAACAAGGTTAGACATTTTAAACAACATTTTCTCCTCACCTATGTGAAAAGTAATTCTTCCCTCACGAACATCAATAAGGGCACCTGTTGTCCGAAGCATTGGTCGTCCTAATATTATAGGTATAGCAACATCTTCATCCATATCAAGAACGGCAAAATCAATTGGAAGATAAAATTTAGCTAGTTGAAGAGGCACGTCTTCCAGGATTCCTTCTGGATGCTTTACCGAACGATCGGCAAGTTGCAGAACCATGCGTGCAGGCTTGATCTCACCCATGCTCAAACGTTGTGTGATGGTGAGAGGCATCACACTAACGCTTGTGCCTAGGTCGCAAAGAACTCGATTGATATGTACTGCACCTATGTTACAAGGGATAAAGAAGCTCCCTTGATCCTGCATCTTTACCAGCATCCTATTCTGAATTAAAGTACTACAATTTTCGGTTAAAGCAACGGTTTGAAATTCACTCAAATCCCTCTTTTTAGTAAGTATATCTTTCAAGAATTTTCTATAAGAAGACATTTGAGTTACTAAATCAGTGAAAGGTACTGTAACATTAAGCTTTTTCAATATTTCCACAAAATTTTCAAATTGCTTGTCGAGATTTGCCTTAATGTACCTTCCTAGGAAAGGTGGAGTTGGATTATAAATATGTGTTACCTGATTTTCTCCACTTTCCTTTTATTTTGGTTCGGCGACCTTGTCATCATCTCCTGTCGGCTGTGATGGTACTTCCTCAATTTCGCTTGCCGGCGCAGGTTCGGTTGGTGGTGTTCATTCTGGTAGCTTTTTTCCACTCCTTAAGATCACTACATTAGAAACAAGAGGGTTAGAACAAGCTATAGAATTTATTTGTTCAAAATTGCGAGGATTAATAGGTTGAGAAGGAAGAGGGTTATCGTTTTTCGGTGCAAGATTCGCCAATTGTGTGATTTGAGTCTTGAGCATGTGGATGTGAGTCGATATGGAGTCTATCTTTTGGCTCATGCACATCTTCTCTTTCTCTTGATTTGCTAGAAAGTTCTCTAGCATGCCCTCCATGTTCGATTGCTCGGGTTGTCACTGATTTGGTGGTCGATAATGTTGCTAATTTTGTGGTTGGGACGGTAGCCTTTGAGCTTGATATTGGGGATTTTGTTGATGTAGTTGCTGCTGTACAAAATTTTGTTGTTGGCGTTGAGGTTTGCTGATTTTGTCCTGACCATGCAAAATTTTGATTGTTGCACCATCCAAAGTTATACGAGTTAGGAAAAGTATTACCTTGCCGTTGTTGTTAAGTACCCTGAAAACATTTGCCTACTCCCTAGATGGGTTCATGATTTGGGAGGATCTTCAGGTCATGGTCGCATAAGGCTTCGTGACCATAACCGAGTTCGGAAAGGTTTCGCGACCATGAAAATGAATTCGTTCTCTGTTCGGAATTGTAATCCGATCCGAATAGATATAACTAAGCTTATCTGTTTAGGGTTAGTTAGGTATATGAGTCTAATACGTTTTAGGTTCTTGAGTCTAATATGTACTCATACAATTAGACTATAAATACCTTGTAATAGGTCTAGTTTAGATCATCGAATATTATTACAGCCTTGGATTATATATTCAGCATATAGTTCTTTCGACATAGACGAGTGTGTTTAACGTTCAACGTGTAAAGCCCTCTTTGAAATAAAGAGTTGTGCGATTACTTTGAGCTGCGTTTTCGATCATCTTTGGGTTTCGATAATTCCGAGTAAGATCCCGTTATTCCGCATATTAGCATCTGGGTGAGCCTAGTACGAAAATCAAGACTAGGTCTCAAACAGATCAAGTTGGTATTAAAGTGAATTTTTTGTCATGTGGATGGTGAAGACTCGCCAGAGTTACAAAACTTCTGGCGAAACCTTAGGCGATCAATCGATGGTTCCTACAGCCGCGTCTCCGACAATGTCTGATGATACCTCCATTCAAGCTAACCTGGCCGAACAAGTAAGCTCTCCACCGACATGGAAATTGTGCTTGCTTGGATTAAGCTGCAGGCCATGATTGTACCTCCTGAAGCTGGGGAGGTTATGGGTTTGAAGACTGGTAAATACTTGCGCAGGGCAGACGAAGCTGAAGACGAAGGCGACCATAAGACCGACGACCTCACCAACACCTCATTAGCTGTCGGATCTTTTAAGGTTGAAACTAAGATTGATATACCCATATATGATGGGGTGATTGATGCCGAGAAACTGATTGTTGGGTCGACCAGCTTGAGACCTACTTTGACCTGAAAGGGTTCAGTAGCGCTCAGAAGGTCAAATTTGCACTTTTGAAGATGAAGGACAACGCCAAGACATGGTGGAAGGCCCTTGTCGCTAGTGGTGAAGCTGACAACCTTGCGTGGGGTCAATTCAAATGACTCTTGCGGTAAGAATTCTATTTGTTGGGTTACCTCGAGGAGAGATGGGAACGTTGGCACAAATTGTACCAACGGCTCGACCAATCTGTTCAGGACTATTTGACGGAGTTTCGGCGACAAGCAATAGTCATCGGCATCTCACTGTCCGATCCTCGTGTATTTTGGAAATACACATCTGGACTTCAGAAATCGATCAGTATTGAGCTAAGTCTGTTCGGAGTCCAAGACATCGCGGCCGCAAGCACAACTGCTATGGCGATCGAGAAGAAGAACAAATCTCGCGGCGACAAAGGCACGAAGGACAGTGCGACCTCGATAAAAAGAAGACCGAGTCCGAAGAAAAACTCTTCGAAGTCGGGCACAGGTGCCTTGTGCAAATATTGTCAAGTCACGGAACATATCAAGGACAAATGCTACAAGCTTCATCCTGAACTTTGACCAAAGAAAAACGGACCAGGGAAAAGAATAGCCACGGCTACTGCGACTTCACCAGACAAAGAAGTTGTCCAAGTGAATTCGGTTGATGAGGCGGATACGACCTTGTCTTTGATGGCGATGCCAAAGGAGAAGAGTTCAGATCCACCTAGCGACCCTCACCCAACGGATGACTTATTCACTATCAACATCCAGTTGAAGCATGAAGTGGTCGCAGTAATATTCGATCCCAGAAGTCAGAAGAATCTGGCCTCCGCTGGATTGGTTCGGCGACTTGGTTTGAAGACAACCACACACCTGCAACCATATCCACTGGGTTGGTTTACATCCGACGTAAACCAACAGATTATGAGTCAGTGTGTGTTAAAGTTTGCGATCTCTGCACGATATATCGATGAGGTACAATGCGACGTTGTTCCTATCGATATCTAGCAGGTGATCTTTGGGAGTCCGTATCTGTATGATCGAGACGCTCACTTCCATCGGCGAGCGCAAGAGTATGACCTCACCAAAGACGGAGTTAAGTTCGTGATCAGTAGAGACATCCACATCAACACTTCGAACTTGATTACCACAAATCAAGCCAAACGAATTGCCAATGCATGTCACAAGTACGTGCATGTCATGATTTGACCCATTGGTCAAGGTGATGGTACTCGACTAGCGTTGTCGTTGGTGTGCCAAGAGGATTCTGGTCGTTTGTCAGGATTTTTGGAGAAATACAGTGATCTGTTCGAGAGTACCCAGGGTCGTCCACCGAAACATCCAGTTGAGCACGAAATTCAGCTCGTGTCCGATGCGACACTTCCCAATCTGAGTACGTATTGCAACTCAGTGTTGGAGAAAGAAGAAATCAAGAGACAACTTGGTGAGTTGCTAAATGATGGTGTCATTCAACCAAGTAGTTCACCTTGTGGATCTCCTGTGGTGTTAGTGCCAAAGAAAGATGGGACTTAGCGTATTTGCATCGACTACCGAGCACTGAACAAGATTACCATCAAGAACCAGTACCCCCTTCCTCGTATTGACGACCTGCTAGACTAATTGAAGTATGCTGTTGTCTTCTCCAAATTAGATCTTAAGTCAGGATATCATCAAGTCAGCATCCGAGAGGAGGATACGTGGGAAGACTGCGTTCAAAACATGATAAGGTCTGTTCGAATGGCTGGTCATGCCGTTCAGTCTCTCCAACGCCCCGGCAACTTTCATGCATCTTATGAATGACGTATTGAGACAATTCATCGACGACTTTGTGATTGTTTACCTCGACGACATACTGGTTTATAGTCGTTCGTGGGATGAGCACCTCATTCATGTCGAAAGGGTGTTCGAATAGCTTCGGCGACACTGACTTCGCCTCAACTGTAAGAAGTGCGAGTTCGGCCAATAAACTTTACTTTACCTAGGATTCATGGTCGGCAACAGTACGTTGCAAATCGACCCAAATAAGGTAAAAATGATTCGCGAGTGGCCGCGACTGCGAACAGTTATGGACGTGCACAGTTTTCTAGGAGCATGCCAATACCTTTGGAAGTTCATCCGACACTTCTCGATTGTGGCTTCTTCGTTGCATGTATTAACCAGGATCGATTAGAAGTTCCAGTGGATTGGGAAACATGAGGACACATTTCTTTTGCTGAAGAGGAAGATCAGTGAGGCGTCTGTGTTAGCTTTGCCGAATCTACAGAAACCATTCGAGCTATAAACTGATGCCTCAGGTTATGCGATGGGTGCAGTGCTCATGCAAGAAGGTCGACCAGTGGCATATCACTCCGAGTTATTCCAGGGAGCTCAGAAGAACTAACCAACGTACGATAAGGAGTTGTGCGCACTACATTAGGCTGTGAAACATTGGCGGTGTTACCTCTTGGGTAAAGAGACTGTTATCTACACTGATCACCAACTGTTGCAATATTTGCAAACTCAGTCCAAGCTACAGCAAGCTCGACACATGAAGTGGATGTCGTATCTGCAGTAGTTTAATCTGGTGATTAAGTACAAGAAGGGCGTACACAACAAATTGGCGGACATGTTGTCGCGACCACCAGTTACGACCCTCTGCTTATCAACGTTCATGCAGCTCGAGCCCTCATGTCATGATGACTATGCCACTATGTACAGTGAAGACCCTGATTTTCAAACAGCACTGACTGAGCTCGACACAGGGAAACCTACGGAGTTTGTTCGTCAAGAAGGACTCTTGTACAAGGACAATTTACTTTGCATACCTTGTGGAGCACCTCGAATTCAATGGTTGCGAGAAGCGCACACATCGAAGGTAGCTGGTCACTTTGGGGTTACAAAGATGTTGCAAAATCTTCACCGACATGTGTTCTGGCAGTGTATGCAGCAAGATGTGGTTACTTTTGTTCGAGGCTGTGGTCTCTACAGAATCTTTAAACCGGAAAACCAAAAATTAGGTTTGTACACTCCTTTGCCAGTTCCATCGTGACCATGGGAGAGCATATCCATGGATTTCTTGGGAGGATTGCCTAAGACCCGATGTGGAAATGACTATCTGTTTGTGGTCGTTGATCGGTTCTCCAAAATGATTATTCTTATACCTTGTCGAAAGACTATCACGGGAGAAGAAGTAGCTCGGGTATTCTTTCAACACGTTTGGACACACTTTGGACTGCCAACTTCTATTGTGTCTGATCGTGATACCCGGTTCCTTAGTCACTTTTGGCGATCACTTTGGACGATGATGGACACAAAGCTAAAGAGGAGTACTGCTTTTCATCCTCAAACTGATGGTCAAACCGAGGTGGTAAATCGCACAGTCGTTCATCTCTTGAGGGGCTTTAACTCTAAGCATCTGAAGACCTGGGATGAAAGCATACCGTACTTGCAGTTTGCTTTTAATCGAGCAGTTCATGGTTCGACTGGAAAGTCACCGTTTGCGGTCTGTTTGGGATTTCTACCACAGAGTCCATTCGACATGGAGTTCGTGATCCCCTACCTCATCACATAACAGCAAGGAAGTATCTGATCAGGATCAAGCACAAAAGTTCTTGGAAAGTATTCAATGGCTCCATGGAGAGGTTGAACAGAACTTGCTGAAAGCTCAACTCAAGTACAAAGCGCGACATGATCGGCACCGAGTTGATGCTCAATTTCAAGGTGATATGGTCTGGTTACATCTGAGTAAGGAGAAGCTTAAAGGTGAAGGTAAGAAACTCAAACCCATTTGTTATAGTCCTTTTCGGATTTTGCGGAAAGTGGGTAATAATGCTTGTCAGCTCGAGTTACCTCCATACATGGATATTTACTCTGTTGTCAATGTTGAGCACCTCAAACTCTTCGAGCCTTCAATGCTGGATGATGAGCTAGATACCATAATACCATATGTTGAAGACTTGGTCTATCAACGAGACAAACCTCTAGCAAAGATGTGATACTGGAGAAGGTGACTATCACCCGCAGTGGCACAAAAGAGTCTTTTCGAATCGGTCGGAAGGATCAACGAGCACGTGCGGCAAAGTGGTATACCAGAGAAGATGGCCAAGCCCAATTTCCACATTTCCAGTTTAATCGAGAGGTCAAAATAGGGGTTGGCTCCTTCTCAACAAGGGAGTCATGATCCGGGAGGATCTTCAAGCGACCATAACCGAGTTCGGAATGGTTTCGCGACCATGGATTGGTTCACGACCATGAAAAAGAATTTGTTCTCTGTTTGGAATTGTAATCTGATCCGAATAGATATAACTAACCTTATCTATTTATGATTAGTTAGTTATATGAGTCTAATGCGTTTTAGGTTCTTGAGTCTGATACGTACTCATATGATTGGACTATAAATACCTTGTAATAGGTCTAGTTTAGATCATCGAATATCATTATAGCCTTGGATCATATATTCGGCATATAGTTCCTTCGACGTAGATGAGTGTGTCTAACGTTCGACGTGTAAAGCCCTCTTTGAAATAAAGAGTTGTGTGATTACTTTGAGCTGCATTTTTGATCATCTTTGGGTTTTGGTAATTCCGAGTAAGATCCCGTTATTCCGCATATCAACATCTGGGTGAGTCTAGTGCGAAAACCAAGGCTAGGTCTTAAACAGATCAGTTCAATTGGCATTCATGGCCATAATGGCCTTGTATGCCGCACAATTCACATATAGGTGTAATCACATTAACAGATGTAGTAGCATTTGATCCAAGAATAGATAATTTATCGGTTAGAATGCTACCTGTTTGGCCAATTGCAACATTACACTTACATCCATGTTGTTGGTCGGAGTTTGTTGAGCAGCTCGTTCGGTTCCCCATTGAGTGCAGTTTTGATTGATACCTTCGATAAGGTCGTATGCTTCGTCTACACTTTTATTCATTAGTGCGCCGCCAGCTGCGGCGTCTACGGCCATACGTGCATTGTACTTCAATCCGCTATAAAACGTTTGAACTACAAGCCACTTCTCTAGTCCGTGATATAGACATTTGATCAACCAGTCCTTGTACCATTCCCAAGTGTTGTAATGTGATTCACCTACCTACTGAGAAAAAGATGCAATCTGGTTAAGAATTTGAACAGTTTTAGCAGGAGGGAAAACTTACCAAGAAAAACTCTTGAGAGTTCGTCCCATGTAGTGATTGACACAGGAGGAAGAGTGTATAGCCATGCCCTCGCCTTCTCACGAAGTGAGGAAGGAAAGAGCCTCAAATGAAGTGCATCCTGTGTTACTCCATGAAACTTGAAAGTATCACAATGCTCAAGAAACATATGTAGATGTAATGATGGATCTTCAGCGGGAAGACCGCTAAACTGATTTTGTTGAACTAAATTTAAAAGTGCAGGTTTTATTTCAAAATTATTTGATTCAATTGGTGGTCTATGAATACCTGATTGCAACCCCATGCTGAGCAGGATTGCATAATCCTTGAGTCTCTTTTGGTCCTCCATTGTTGGTTGTTTTTGTTGCATCTAGACTGTTATGCTTGATCTGATTTTGATGATTAATGAAAACAAGTGGTTCAGACTAACTGTGTTTTTGAGATATAGAGTTCAGTTAGGAAGACATTCAAGATGATCAAGATGAACCCAACATAAAAGAGAAAAAGCACAATTCGCAAGGAACAAAGACGAGACGCAAATCACATGTTAAAGATACAGAGGACCTGAGGTAATATTTGTTTTTTATTTTGACCGATCTGGTGTTTGGAGATTGATCGGTTTAGGAAATTGACGAGGATTGACACCCGAGTCAGTTCAAATAAATGCACTGTTGGTTCAGGACAGATTCGAACCAGACACGTGTCTAGTGGTGCAAACTCAAGTTATTCTGAGAAGCATTGGCCTGAGGTCGCAGGCTTTGCGCGATCAGGTTGCAGGCTTTGTGCGGTCAGAAGTCCGTATGCTATACGCGGGCAGAATGTCAAGGATGTCGCGCGGTCAGTCAATATCTGCGCGGTCAGCCAACATCCTACGGTCAGAGCATTCTCGACCAGGGTGCTTGGAATTCATCTGTCCGGCTATTCCTATAGCGGGAATATTCCGAGTATCCCGAAGATTCCCCCACGTGGAGAATCAACCGTCGGGAGGTTAATACGTGCAGTTATCCATGAATAACACGTGTTTAACCTGCGTGGAGGTTAAGAGCGGTTTTCTAAAAACCGTATTCAACCGTCCAAGCAACTGCTTGATGCAGTTTACTACATGGCACCCTTTTGACCAGTATAAAAGGGTGGTATGAAGTGTCAAGCAAAGAAAAGGGGGGGCGATATACAACACACCTTAACCACTCAAACAGCCAAGTCTACGGCCTAGATTAGATAGTTCTTATAAGCCTTTCTGGCTTTATTCTGTACATTTGCATAGGAAAAACCCTTCGCCTGTGAAGGAGTTTTTCTACCATCTTGTAACCTTTTATCACTTATACTGAAATCCTAACAGGACGTAGGGCTATTACTCCCACTATCGAGGGCCCGAACCTATATAAACCTCTCTGTGCTCCTGTTTACCATTGTTCTACATACCTTCCCGGAGGGTCATCTTGAAAGGTCTCGCTATTACAAATTTTGCATAAGTTCGGCTGAGGACTCTGAGTCCGAATCGTCGACAGAAATTATTTCTTAGTTTTAACCATACTATAAAGAGGAGTTTCAAGTCCTCTCTACATTTCCAGCATAAACCGAGAAACTACTAGGTCATTGTATATCATTTGTTTTGGTTGGATTTTATTTGGTTTTTCAGTTGAGTTTTGGCAGCAGAAGAGTTTTTGCATTTTCTAGCAAGATCTAGGTAGATCTGGCTTTTTCTTCTGTTGACAAAAAGATAGCTCTTTAAATTATCTTTCAAATGAGGTATAAAAAACTTAAATCGGATCTCTAGATTAAAAGTTATGGTTGTTTATATTTATGCTGACTGTCAGTTTGTTATACTGACTGTCAGTTTGAATGTCAATCTGTTTAAACTGACAATTGTCCAGAGAGCATGTTTTTGAGCTGATTTTTCTTGACCTATACTGACTGTCAGTTTTCCATACTGGCTGTCAGTATGTATTTCGACCTCGAGCTATTTGATTTGAGTGTGTGTTTTAACTGGTCGTTTTTGTGGTCGAAACTGACTGTTAGTTTGTGATACTGACTGTCAGTTTGAGGTGTTAGTTTCCATATACGACTACAAACGGCTAGCAAAGTTTTATTCGTGATTTTTGTCAGCCGTTGAGGTAGAAATTGATTGTCAGTTTGACACACTAACTGTCAGTTTGTGTTATTTTATTTTCATATACGACCTCAAACGGCTAGCTAAGTTTACTCCGGATTTTACTTCTTTCTGGTCGTGACCCAAACTGACTGTCAGTTTGACACACTGACTGTTAGTTTGCACTGTTGATTTTACAGCTCATGCTCAACGGCTCTTTTTGATTCTTGAGACTATAAATAGAGGCTTTGAGCTATTGTTTCACACACCAAGCAGCCCTCTTCTCATACATATACTTGAGTATTTGTTTTGGAGTTCAAAATCTTGATCTGTTGATCATGTCGAAAGCTTTTGTGATGCACCGAGTGTTCTGTTCGTATCATCTCTGCATATTTAGAGTTTCTAAGTGCGTGTTGGAGGTCTAGGAGAGACCTTGCAGCTTGTTACTCTTGGTGAACATCCTCACCTAGACGGTTTGGTGGTGTGGCCGTTGACCTCTCCAGTTCGGAGTTTGTTGGAGAGGCTCGGCGTGTTTGTAAAAGGCATCGATGCTTGCCTTTCCGGAGTGGACAAGGAGCAACCACTAGTGAGTAATATCCTTCATGGATATTGAAGCAAAACTCATTCTTTTGAGTGCTTCAACGAGGATTAGGGGAGACTGGGCGAGTCTCTGAGACCTCGGGAAAAATCTTGTGTTTTTCTTTTACTCTCTTTTATTTTGCAATATATATTCATTTGTTCTTTCTTTGCAAAAGTTGTTTTATATTTGAAGTGTTTAAAGCCTCCTATTCACCCCCCTCTAGTCGGTGTCCTTGATCCTACAGTGTTTTGATGTCTTCAAAAGTTTGCGAGTTTTCCTTCTATCTTACCTGCCTTGCCTCATACCGAAGTTGGCGCATGGTTTTGATAGGTTTGTTTGAGCTATCCAACTTTGCACTACTTCCCTGAAAGGTTAGTGGTGCAAAGAAAAGAAGAAAAAGAAACAGAAAAATAGAAGAAAGATTGAGAAGTGAGTGATCCGAGAGGATCTTCGGGTCTTTCAGGACGAGTTCACAAAGGCTTCGCGACATCGGAAGGTTTTTGTCGACGATTGGGACTTTCATTCTTAGTCGAACTTACGTAAATGTTTAAGAAGAATATGAAGCCAATCTAAGGTGAATCTCAGGTAAATTACAATATCTATGTTAGAGGAAGAAAGGAATTGATATAGGTTCGGGCTCTCTGATGGTGAGTAATAGCCCTACGTTCTGTTGGGATTTCACTATATAAATTGAGGATTACAAGAAGAGAACCAAGGATGTTTTTAGGTAGGCTAAGAACTATCTAGTACTCTTTAGATTACAGTCAATGTAAATCTACTATGGCTATTTCTGAAGTGTTGTGTCTTGAATCTCTTGCTTGCCCCCCCAATCTCTCCTGACTATCCTTCTTTTATAGTTCATTGCCAGTCGTCAATTACAGAATTTGAAGGGTCGTTGAGAGGCAAACGTACGCCGGCCATAATGTATAATTATACTCGTTTATGATTACACATTTACCTTCTTGTCAGTTACAAGGAACTTAAGGAGTGAAACATCTAGGCGGTGGTAGTAGTAAAATAGGCTCAAGTACTATATATGATTGAATGAGGCTAATCATATATCCGTTGGATGTTTTCACTCTTTAGTACGCCAAGGTCGTGTATTAACTACAACAATACATGGCTATCTTTATGTCTTCCATGACCTGGGCGACCACGGGAAAATATCTCCATGTACATAGTATTCGTGGGCATGTGAGACCATGGTCTCTACGACTTCGGTATTGTGGATATACAAGAGACTACAATCCCCGCGACATCACTGAATGGGACCATGGAATAGGTTATGTCTAGAATATCTTAGAATAGTCTATTGTCTCTTTCTTGGACTCTTAAGACCATAGAGAGGTAAAAATCTTGTTCTGTGGTCCTTGCAACTATAGAACGGCAAAGGTGACTAACTCGGGTTATAATTCTCGTAAGCTAGCCCCCAAATTTGAAATAACAAGTGATATACCTTGTCATTTTAAATTCAATTACAAATATCTCGATGTTTCACCTTCTCCTGTAACAAAAAGACATTCCTTTTTTTTCTATCGTGTGCCACTTCGTTTCCCAAGAAGAACTTTGGGTGCAATTTTGACAGGCCATGATGAAGTATTTTGCTACAACTCGAGACAAACCTTAATGCATATTTTAAGAACTCGAGGCTTGAGAACATGAACTGTCACCTTTGGGTTCTATAAATACTTAGCTTTTACATTCTGGGATTTTTAAGTCTTCATTTGTTAAATCTTAGAACTTCTTTTCATCTTCTAACTTCATCCCTTCTTCACTGTTTTTGTTCTAATGGCGATTCAAAACTCTAAACATGTGATTGAGAGTGACGAAGAGGAATTAGCAATAGAAGATAATGTCATGCATGCATTTCAAAAGGTAATTCTCTTTTGAAGAATCTACGTATATCTTTTCTTTTTTGGTAAAAAGTTTTTCAAGGTAACACATTTTCGAATTCTTTAGGTAGTTGAGGAGTCAACAGTTTCAAAGAAACGTACTGGTGATGATATAGGATCATCCAGTGGATCCTCATCGAAGAAACTAATGAGGTCCGAAGGGTTAACTGCCACTGCTTCTCAAACCACGGTGTTAGCCCCTTCTGCTCAAAGTGATTATGATAGAAGGAAGGAGGTTGACAACCTACGGTCTTCTATTTTGGGATTTGTCTTACCAAATCCTTCTGAATCAAAGTTGAGGTATTCATCGACAAGTTCTCTAACTAAGTTTCTTAGTTAGGAATGACTTAATTTTTATTAAATAAGCAGGGTGATGGTACTACTCTTGTACCGAGTTTCCCTGTAACCCAATCAGCATCTGCCTCCCAGGTAAACACTTTTTATTTTCCCAACTCTTCTTGTATGCGACCTGGATTGATCCTTTGTCTATCTAAGAGGACAAGGCATTGTGGGTTCTCAACAAACAACTTGCTGAGATCCAGGTTCTTCTGAGGGAAAAGACTGCTTTATGCAGATTTCTCGAAAGAAGAAAAAGAGGAGATCGAGGAGTGGTCCATTAGGCGAGGACTCGACCTCAAGGCTTCCTTCAGGCTTATTGATCGCTTGAAGGCTAACTGTGATAGAGCTCATGAGGCTACAAGATTGGCTCGCATAGAGAGAGACCTTGTTCAAGAACAGAAGGACATCTCTGATGCTATAAGGGCCAATTGTAGTCTCACAATAAAAGACAACCTCAAAAAACTGAGGAATGTTGCTAAATCCCTTGGGGCGGTTGTCGTTAATCCTGCTATCGATGACTTGTCCCTCAGGGAACTTTGTGTTCTTCTTTCGGACCAGGCGGACGCGTTGGTCGCCAGTGTGCCTTTTTTGTGTAAAGATTGTAAGAAATAATAAATATATTTTCCTTACATCCAAGATTTTAATGGATTAATAATTTGATTATGCATAATCCAATTTTATCTTTGCTATCAAATATAACTACAAGTAAATATCTCTGCGAGAAAAAATGATTGCAGGTAAATATCTCTGCAACCATGACATTCACAAGTAGTATAACATTATACTATAACCATGGTCTCTGCGGCCATAGAAAATTGTGATCATAAACTTTCCTGGCTATAGTATAAGTGACTGACATCTAGCCCCCGAATTCGAAACGAAATGACTTTTTGGATTTCAAAAATATTCATTTTCGTTTCGGATTCCAACCAGTCCCAAGGAGGACTTTGGGTGCGCCCGTCATATCCATCATGGGAGACATTTAATGCCAACGATGGGTGCGAGAGCAACTTACAGTTTCTAAAATCTCAAAAACCCTCTTCTTGCAAACTTTGCCGCCCTACGATGCAAAAAACCCTCTTCTTCCAAAACCCCTCGACGCTTGACTCCTATCAAATGGCATCCTGGAGCCGATCCACCTATTACGAGAGTGAGAGTCTGGAGATTTTGGAGAAAAAAGAGATTCTACCTTCAAGGCAACTGATTCCATGTCGCTCGATCGAGAAAGAAGAAACACCAGTTGTGAAAGAAAATGAACTGGTGCTTTTTGAAGATTTCTTACATTGCGGGTTCCGTCTCCCAGAAAGTGAATTCTTTCTTAGCATTCTTAACCATTTTGGGCTAGAGCTGGTAAACCTTCATCCCAACTCCGTGTTGAGTTTGTCCATATTCCAGCATTTGTGCGAAGCTTTTGTTGGAGTTTTGCCAAGCATCTCTTTTTTGGCGTTTTTATTTTTTGGTATGGTCAAAAAGTTCAAATGCTATTGGATGTGTTTACTTCCTCCTGAGGGAGAAAAAAGATTATCCTATTGTCCCTCTGCGTGATTCTATCCAGGGCTGGAATCAGCGATGGTTCTACTGCACTGCCCCTGAAGAAAGCAGTCTCTGGTTTGAGAAACATCAACCAGAGAAAAGCAACAAGAAGGATTCTGCCCTTGATATGGAGGAAGAGCTACAGAGGCAAGCCCACGTGATCCAATGTCTAGCACAGGAAGGCTAAAAAGCTCAGGATGTGATTCGGGACTTCATCAAGAATCAGATTAGTCCATTAAAGAAAAGCACCCTACTTGGGAGGTGCACTCTATGCAAGATGGGACCTTGGACTATGAACAAGGTAAAATCTTTTCTTGCAGATTGGAAAATTGTCATCAATCTAGATGTGCTTATTGTATTTTCCAAAACAGGTTTATCTACTTCTGAGATTGATAGGAGAACTAATGCTCTCTTGAAGCTCTTTAACCCGACCACAGAAGGCGAGATGAACCTGCCAAGGTCGCAGGGCTTGGTTTGTGGCAGCGACGAATTGCTACAAGAACGACGAAAGGTAAGATCTCTTCCAGCCAACTTGTATATGTTTCCTCTTTTGAATGACAATAATCAACAAAACTTATTTCGATATGTATAGTTGCTCTTGGGCCAAACAACTGGAACAAAGAGAACTATGGATGATGCTGGGACTTCTGGGGGTCCTTCAGCTAATAAACTGAAAAGAACTCCTTCCAAAGGGAAAGATCAATCATCCATGATGAAGACTTCAGCCCCTAGCAAAGCTCAAAAGGCTGCAAAGGCAACGTCGTCTAAGGCTGTTAAACCTAGTTTAGCGGCCAAAATGGTAAAATTATTTAGCCTGCACCTTTCGCCGGGTACAATTGGAAATTATCCCTCAATCATACAGGGAGAAGGAAGCGAGGAGGAGGAAGATGAGACCCCCCCTCATCTTGCGGAGAAGAAAATCTATAGAAACCTTGAAGAAAACATCAAAGAAGATGTTCACCTCGCTGTTGTCTGTTGGGAGTGAGGAAATGAGTTCCATGGGACTCAATTTCAGGTAATAGATAATTACCTTTTTGCTGTATTTGAACACATTCTTAGCTATTTATAACCTATACAATCATAATGAATGGTTAGGTCGATCCCAACCCCTACAGAAACTATTTAAATAGCAGATGTTGAAACAACTATTGTAGAGAGGAACATAGCTTCACCAGTTGAAATGACAGCAATACCTGAAATTCTAAGTACTTCTGTTCCAGCTGATGTTGCTGAAACTATTATTGACGAGGTAATTCAAAATATTCATTCAAAACCCGTCAATGACGAAGAAGCTAATGTCGCTACTGTGACCTTGACTATGAGGACAAGCGATCCAATAGGAACTTCTGCTTTTCCTTTGGTCGAAAAGAACATCCCTTCCCCTGATCAAGGGGAGAAAGAAATAGAACCAGTGAATCAAGTTGCTGGTCCCTTGCATCCTGTTCCAGAATTGTATCTAATAAGTACTGAACAGGTGCAAGATGATTTGAGATCCGAATTCTCTCTTGAAGATCTTATTGAGGTAAATAAGATCTTTAGCAAGTATATTTTATTATTTTCTCTGAGCAATATCCTTAGATGTTTTATCTTCCTATAGAACTCTGCTCGGCACTCGACCATGGTGAATTTGCTAATAGAACAATTCAAAGGTCGCGCAAGCAAAATGCAACCAATTAGAACAGTAAGTATCTTGCTCTAATTTCATTCTTCTATGAATTAGAATGAAACTTCTTTGTTGTTGTAGAAAAAACTCTACTTTATCACAAGAGGTTGCTAAGGAACACTCCGAGAAGGAGATGGCTATAACAAAAGCTTTGGAGGAAAGTAGCAAAAATCTTGCTGAAGCTTTGTCATCCTTAGAGGAAAATAAAAGCTCATGTGCTTCTCTCCAAAAGGAAAAAGAAAAGCTACAACTTGATTTTGATCGTAAGTTCATTCTCGCAGAACAAGTCATTGCGTTTTATGAATTGATCAAATTATCTTTTCTTCTGACTAGGTCAAAGGGAAATAAACTCTAAGTTGGCCAAGGAAAAAAGAAGATTTCGAAGAGAAGTATATGCGACGAGGACATAGTCTCGAAAAACTTCACAATCTGAACCAAAGGATAATGGAGAGAGCCCAAAATGATATAAAGAGTTCTGAAGAAGGAAAGAATAATCTGGAGAAGATCATTCAGAACTGCAATATCATTGGACAGGATACTCTTGAGAAGTTACAAGAAGTCACAGACTCAGTTGAAGCGATAATGATTAATCCTAAAAAAGATAATTCGTCTCTTGAAGAGTCTTGCGCCTTGGTTGCAGCTCAAGCTGATTCTCTAGTCAATAACATCCCATAGTTTGCAAAGAGGTATAAAGAAACTGTTAGGAGAGACATTAGTGTTGATGCTTCCTCTATCTTATGCAAACTTAGACATCGCCATGGTCTGAACTTTGATCTGAACTCAGCGGTGGAAGATGTCACTTTTGAGAATGAAGATCAGCTAAATGCAACCGTAGCTGAGGTCAAACCCATAGTTGAAAAACTATTGGAAAACCTCAAGCTTACCTAAAACTTTCCCTCTCATTGTAAACATTTGTTTTGACAATGGTAAATAGAAATCCTTTGATGTACTAGTTTATTTATAACCTGCAAACAAATATAACTAATAGAAAATGCATATGCATGATTTTTTAATAATTTAAAACCATAACAACATATTTAACTTCCATCTAAATGTTATAGTTGTATTCTCCTAGCTCCCTCCTGAGATTACTAATGCTGACAACACAACATAGCAATTTTGGGATAAAAAACATTCATAGCGAGTTTCTTATGCGTTGAGAAATGGCTTAAAAAGAAAATCTCAACTAGAATTTAAAATGAGATCACAAGAATAAACAACTCAAAATAAATGTCAAAGCTTTTTGCGAACTAACAGCCACCCAAATGATCAAAAACATGCTAGTAAGTCTCGTATGCGTTAAGAAACGGCTTATTTAGAGATGTTTTATCTAGATGCGACCATGAGATCACTAAGCCAATCCACTTTGAACATCTTAATGAGATGATTATTTGAAATCAACTCCAAGCGTAGCTTGAAGAAAAACAAAGGACAAGAAATGAGAACACAATTATAACATAGAGTGAAAGAAACATTTTATTATTAAAGAAAACTTGCTAATTGAACAGGAAAATGGTAATAGAAAAAACTTAGACATAAAATTTGCGCAATTGATCTATATTCCATGAATTGGATAAGACCCTTCCATCTTCCATAGATAATCAGCCGATCCTGGTCATGGGATGGAAACCACAGTATAAGGACTTTCCCACTGAAGAGAGAACTTATTGCGATTGTACTGGTTTTGGATTTTTCATAAAACCAGGTTGCCCACATGAAGACTACTTGGTCGTACCTTCTTACTGTGATATTTACGCAAAGCTTGTAAATATGCAACATACCTAATCAACGCTCGATCACACTTTTCTTCGAGAAGACAAAGTTCGTCTTCTCGAGCATTACTTTGATTGTCAATATCCAGGTGACTTAGGCGAGCTAAACCAAGTTGGATTTCAACTGGTAAGACAGTTTCTGCACCAAAAACCAGTTGGAAAGGCGTTTCACCCTAGCTTGACTGGATGTGGTACGTAATGCCCATAAAATTGAGTAGAGCTCATCTACCCAAGCCCCCGAGCGTAACTTAAGGCAGTCGAAAACACATTTCTTGACACCCTGTATTATCTACCTGTTGGCACGTTCTACTGCACCATTTCTTTGTGGATGAGCTACGAACGCGAAACATACCTTGGTTCCAATGTCGTCGCAATAATCTAAGAAAAGACCGCTGACAAATTGTGAACCATTGTCGATAATGAGACGACTTGGGACTCCAAATCATGTCACTATGTTCTTATGAAAGAACTTCTTTTCAGTAGCAGTAGTAATATTGTGAACTGGCTCAGCTTCAATCCACTTAGTGACTGTATCAATGGCTACGAATAAAAATTTGTACCCATTGACAGCTTGAGGCATTGGTCCTACAATATCCATTCCCCAAACAGCAAATGGCCAAGTTAAAGGAATGGCTTGTAAAGCATATGCTGGCTGATGAACTTGCCGAGCATGGAATTGACACTGTGGGCATGTCTTGACTAATTGCATAGCATCATTAAGTGCCGTAGGCCAGTAATAACCCTGTCAAAAAGCTTTTCCAACCAGTGTTCGATAAGAAACATGTGTTCCACATATGCCTCCATGTATTTCTCTTAGAAGGGATTTTCCATCTTCTTGAGAAATACATCGCATAAGTACCCCTTGAGTGCCCTTTCTATATAAAATTCCCTCAATGAGTCTATACATGTGTGCTTTTCTAATTAACTGATTTTTGTCAGTTTCATCCTCAGGCAAGGTCCCATGCGCAAGATAGATTCTCAATGGATGAATCCAATATGTTTCTTACTCTAAGGTCGTGACGTCAGTTATCGCTTCTGACCCTTCTTTGATAGAAGGGGATTTTAAGTGCTCAATGAACACTCCTGCCGGAGCGGATGTACGTGAGGACTCAATTTTTGAGAATTGGTCTACGAGAATACTGTCTCTTCACGAAATGAATTGGACTTCGAAATTATTAAAGTATTTTTCCAATTTCCTCATCTCGTCCATGTAATGACCCATTGTCTCATTGGAGATGTTGTACTCCTTGTTTACCTGGTTTATGACTAGCTGTGAGTCCTCCCTCACCACTAATCAATGGACTCCATGGTATTTGGTTGCTTGAAGCCCAGCAAGAAGACCTTCATATTCTGCTGCATTATTAGTAGCAGCAAAGTGTAATTGCATAACATTCCAGAGTTTATCACCTTGAGGTGTTATTAAAACTACTCCAGCCCCCGAGTGTTGATAACTGTGAGAACCATCAAAATACATCGTCCAACAGTCGAAATTATCCAAATCCATTGTGTCTTGTTCCTGTGGTGTGGGATTAGAGCATTCGACCACGAAATCTGCAAGAACTTGGGATTTGATTGCTATTCAAGCAGTAAACGGAGATCGAATGCTCCAAGTTCAACTGCCCACTTCTCAATTCGACCAGAGACTTTCGGGTTCCGGAGAATGTCCCCTAAAGGAAAGACGATGGCACAAAATTTGTATGTGCTTAAAGTAATGTCGAAGCTTTCTAGAAGCCATTAACAGAGTATAAAGGAGCTTTTGGACTTTAGGGTAACGCTCCTTTGGTCCATTAAGTACTTCACTCACATAATAAACTGGTCGTTGTATTCCCTCCCGTTCTGCGACCAACACTGTGCTGACCACATGAGGGGTAGTAGCCAAATAGATGATTAATGTTTCTCCCTTAATAGGGGAAACCAACACCAGAGCACTGGTGAGGTATGCTTTAACTTCCTGAAAGGCCTTTTCGGCTTTCTCCGACCATTGAAAGCCATTGTGCTTACGTAAACCTTAAAGAAAGGTAAACCACGTTCTCCTAACCGTGAAATGAAACGACTTAAGGCCACCATTCGACCAGTTAAACTTTGCACTTCCTTTGTAGTCGAAGGGGATCACATTTGCTCAATGGCTCGAATTTTTTCGGGATTAACCTCAATCCCTCTGGAACAAACAAGGAAACCCCAAAGCTTACCAGAAGAAATCCCCAAAAGAGAACTTTTCAGGATTCAAGTTTATTCCATGTTTATTCAAATTACAAAAGTTTTTCAGTAAGATCACCTATATGACTAGAGCTCTTAAGGCTCTTTACAACCAAACCATCAACATAAGCTTCTAAATTACACCCTATCTGAGAAAGAAAGGTCTTTTGCATCAAGCGCTGGTACGTGGAACTAGCATTCTGGAGCCCAAATGGCATTCTGATATAGCAGTAAGTACCAAATGGAGTGATAAAGGCAGTCTTCTCTTCATCTTCTTCTGTCATGCTAATTTGATGGTAGTCTGAGTTAGCATCCTGGAAGCTCATTATTTCATAACCTGCTGTGGAATCAATCAACTGATCGATACGGGGAAGGGGGAAATCATCCTTCGGATAGGCATTATTCACACTGGCGTAATCAACGCACATGCGCCACTTACCGTTTGATTTTAGGACCATGACTGGATTCACGAGCCATTCAGGATGGTGGACCTCACGAATGAAACCAGCACTCTGGAGTTTGTCCAACTCCGAACGGATAGCTTCTTGTCGATCAGGAGCAAAACGTCTGAGATTTTTCTTTATTGGTCGCTGTCCAGGCCGAATGGCTAGCCTATGCTCAATTACTTCCCTTGGGACTCCAGGCATGTCTGAGGTTTTCCACGCAAACACATTCATGTTAGCCTGGAGGAAAGCAATGAGCTCTAGTTCCTATTTGTCATCTAGATTTGATCCAATCCTAACGGTTCTAGATGGATCATCTAGGAATAAAGGAACCTGCTTGAGTTTTTCTTCTTGTTGCGGGGATCCCTTGACCGCGTCTGGTACTGAGGTCACTACCTTGACATCTCATAAAGGAAGTTGATCGACCAGTTCCAGGGAAATTTGATCACAAGTCAAGGCCATATGCTGACTGCCCCTAACTGTGATCACGCTATGAGGGCGTGGGACCTTGATGCATTGATAAGTATAATGCGACACCGCCATGAACTTAGCGAGAGAAGGCCTACCAAAAATGGCGTTATAAGCTGAATCAAAATCAATTACATCAAAAGTAATTAATTCCATTTGAAAATTTGTTGGCTCCCCAATTGTTACCGGCAGCACAATCTGTCCAATTGTTAACATAGAGGAACCCGGAATTATCCCAAAAAATGGTTGAGCCACTGGCTTTATCTTCGAACGAGGAATTTGCATCTTGTCGACAGCCTTGGCAAATAGGAGATCGAGCGAACTCCCTCCATCAACCAATACTCGCCCTACTTAGCATTGCTAATGGTAGGGGAAATCACCAAAGGGAGGCGCCGAGGTCGCGTCAACCCCTTCGGCAATCTTCCCAGCTAAAGGTCAGGGAAACCTCCAACCATCGGGGAAACTGAGGCTCTCCCAAAGGAACCTCAGTACTGTTTACCTCACGGTAGACGTTTTTATATTGACGCTTAGAAACATAAGATGAAGCACCACCAAAAATAACGTTAACGTGATTATTAGGTACCTGATATGGCATGTCTTCATCTGCATTAGCGCCTTTGTTCCCGCTGGTTTGTCCTTGACCTGGTACTGTAGGCATAGGAGTTTTACCTTGATAAAAATAATCTAACTTCTTTAACAAACTCCGACAATTCTGAAGTTCATGTGATGAAATGTTGTGGAATGGACACCATTTTTTTGATCCCAGCGGTTTAACTTGTTTTTCTATTTGGTCACTGTGACCAGCAGGAGAAACCTTGTTAGTTTTCAATGGAACCTTCTTAACTTTCCCTTGAGGCTGCTTGTCGATGACGGTAACCCCTCGAAATTGGCTGGTTCTGGCTTTCTTCACCTTTTTTTATTTCCCGCCTACAGATGACCAGGTTTCTTGCCTGATTTATCCTTCTTGTCAGCTTCGAGACCTGGTTGAGGTGGTAAATTTCCCTTATCCACCATCTTGTGCCATTCAACGGCCTCAGCCGCATCGAAATAACAATCAACCATGTCAAAGAGATCCGCGACTGACCATGGTGGATGAATAAGCAAATCTTCGGTAAACCTCTGATATCGAATGGCATGTTTAAATGCCTTGATGACAGAGCTGTCAAAAATGTTGGGAATAGTATTTCTTACTCCCACAAATCTTTTGACAAATTGGCGAAGAGTTTCTGTGGACGTCTGGCGCAATCGATGGAGATCATCTTCCTTGCCAGGCTTTTGATAACAATTTTGGAAATTGTTGAGGATTGCATCACGCAATATTTCCCAATTATAAATGAATCCTTCACAATGATTAAATAGGCAGGTCCGTGCTGGACCTTCCATAACAGTTGGCAAATAATTCGTCATAACCCGTTCATCACCACCAGCCGCTTGGATGGTAGTGATGTAAATTTGCAAAAATTCGGAAGGATTTTTGGTCCCGTCGAATTGCTCAATTATTCCGGGTTTAAACTTTCTGGCCAGATTACCACACGTAATCCTGGTGAGAAAGCCGTGCAACCTACGTATGAATGACGTGGTTGCTGTTCCTTGCGACCTCCATCAAGGTTGCGGAATGAATTAAGTGGTGGCCGCAGGCATGAACACATTTGTTCACGATTACGATCGCAAGAAGAATCCACTCACGGCCCTAATCGTGAATGTACTGGCTCACGATGGAGGTCATTAGAATTACCTGTATGCCTGGTTTTATGATACCGGGCCGATGGTGTGTGTCCACGAGAATACTCCTGGCTCGAGTGATAACTATCCCGCTCATGAGAATGAGTTGCTGATCACGAAGATGATGTTGGAGTCACAATAGTTGCTACCTCATCGAGGTTGTCCACCAAAATCCTTGCAAACAGAATTCTGTCATCATTCGCCAAATCAGAAGGAGGATCGCAAAGAGTATCTGCAATCACACGAATACGCTCCTGTGTGCTCCTTCGAGGTGCCATGGGAGTATCGTATCTTCATCCATCGGAGGACAGGCTGGAACAGATGAAGGAGTTTGGTCTCGCCTGTGACCATGATGATGTTGCGGATGAGAGGTTCCAGGGGCCAGGTCGCGAGCTGCAGTATCATGGCAAGATTGCGCAAGCTGCAGAGCTTGCTCTGTAACCTTATGAACCTCTGCTTCTCATTGTTCACGAGCTTCATCTTCTTCCCACTTGCGTTCTTCTTCCTCGCTGGCAGCATGTCACTCAGGGGTCTCCTCCGAAAGTACAGCGACTTCCCAGGGACCCGAACTCGCAGACGGGGAGAGCATCTCCTCATGTGATTCAGACTCGAAGTCAAAAATAGAATTCAAATTGTCTGGAGCAAAACCTTCTAGACTGAATTCAAGGTCCTCATCTCTCGTATCAACTGGTACGATGGGTTCTGGCACATATTCACATTTGATGTGGTAGGATTCACAGGAGGTGAACGTACTGCCTGTTCAGGTTCTTGACCATGGATCAAGTCTTGAGGATACTCCTCAACAGCAGGCTCTGAGGGAACTTCATTTTATTCCATGTAGAGAGTCTCGTCCTCCATGTTAAGATCAACATAATCTGCAAGATCAAAATCATTTTCCGAATCATAAACTCTTGACATGGCTCACTGAAATTCCTGATGAAGAAAGACACCTTGAAATTGGCCCCATGGTGGGCGCCAGCTGTCGACGATTGGGACTTTCAACCTTAGTCGAATTTACTTAAATGTTTAAGAAGAATGTGAAGCCAATCTAAGGTGAATCTTAGGTAAATTACGGTATCTATGTCAGAGGGAGAAAGGAATTTATATAGGTTCGAGCCCTCTGATGGTGAGTAATAGCCTATGTCCTGTTGGGATTTCACTATATAAATTGAGAATTACAAGAAGAGAACCAAGAATGTTTTTAGGTAGACTAAGAATAATCTAGTACTCTTTAGATTACAGTCAATGTAAATCTACTATGGCTAGTTCTGAAGTGTTGCATCTTGAATCTCTTGCTTGCCCCCCCCCCTTGATCTCTCCCGACGATCCTTCTTTTATAGCTCATCGCCAGTCGTCGGTTACGAAATTTGAAGGGTCGCTGAGGGGCAAACGTGCGCCGGCCATAATGTATAACTATACCCGTTTATGATTACACATTAATCTTCTTGTCAGTTACAAGGAACTTAAGGAGCTGAAACATCTAGGCAGCGGTAGTGGTAAAATAGGCTCAACTACTATATATGATTGAATGAGGCTAATCATATATCCGTTAGATGTTTTAACTCTTTAGTATGCCAAGGTCGCGTATTAACTACAACAATACATGGCTATCTTTAAGTCTTCCATGACCTGGGCGACCACGGGAAAATATCTCCATGTACATAGTATTCGTGGGCATGTGAGACCATGGTCTTTGCGACTTCGGTATTGCGGATATACAAGAGACCACAATCCCCGCAACATCATTGAATGAGACCACGGAATAGGTTATGTCTAGAATATCTTAGAATAGTCTATTGTCTCTCTCTTAGACTCTTAAGACCATAGAGAGGTAAAAATCTCGTTCTGTGGTCCTTGCAACTATAGAACAACAAAGGTGACTAACTCAGGTTATAATCTTCGTCAGTTTCGCGACCTCGATTCGATCTCTGGTCGGAATTGTACTCCGATCAATATACATATAACTAAGTTTTACATATTCAGGTTTAGTTAGTTGTCTAAGTCTAATACGTTTAGGTTATGGAGTTTGATATGTACTCATACGATTGGACTATAAATACTTTGTAATAAGCATGTCTAAACCTAAGAAAAAGATCTAAAATAGCATGTAACAAGCATGTAAAAAGTATGTCTAAACTTTAGAGAGCATGTCTAATTGAGCCAAAAACTTCTCTATTTATAGTACACAGGTAAATGTGTGGAAAAACAACTCCTTGACATGCAGGCGACGAAGTCTGGCTTAAAATGGTGGGAGAACAGATAAATCTAAGACCAAACCAACTTGATTGGACCAGTTCTGATCAAATATGACTAAAACTAACCAAATCTAGCTAAAACCAACCAAATTTGACCAGTTCTAGTCAAACCCGACTCAAAATGACCAGTTTTGATCAAATACGATCAAAACCAACCAGTAAAAAGGTGAGAAATCCGATTCAAATACAACCAGAACACGTGGCGCAATCGCAGCCACACACGCGTCGTGATCGAAATTGAATCGAACACGACCAAGACACGTGGAGCAATTACGGCCAGACACGTGTTGTAACCAAGTTTTGGCTACATTGTATTCGACCAGGTTTCCTTTTTGAGTAGGAGTCTTTTTCGCCCAGGTTCGTACAGATAAGGACTTTTACCCGCCAATTAGACTTCGACGAG
The DNA here is from genome assembly GCA_019359835.1 of Pharus latifolius. Taxonomy (NCBI): domain Eukaryota; kingdom Viridiplantae; phylum Streptophyta; class Magnoliopsida; order Poales; family Poaceae; genus Pharus; species Pharus latifolius. The sequence goes on along the minus strand of CM033324.1, from coordinate 22,398,463 downwards.
GTCATTTTGCTTATCCAGTTAGGTTTCTTGGTCATGTGAGGCTCAAATGTGATCGAATTCTTCCCAAATTTGGTGGGTTTGATCCCTGAAGCATGACGAACACAACAGTGAAAGAAATTTGTGAAATAATCAAATTTTGCACATAAAATGTCGCATCAAAGGAGTTTCAATCATGATTTTGCATGTTTTCAATACTAAACATAGGATAAAAATGCTACCAAGTTAGCACTTATCAAGGCATAGGGAGCCATCGAAGAAGAGAGTGCAATGATCATTGCACGTTGGTGGTGTGGCGGGCGCTTCCTCCCTGAGCCCAGCGACGGGGGCCCATTCTGCCACAAAGTTCACAAGGGCTTGCGACTTTATTGCGGACCGTCCGGTTAAGGAGAGGGAAAAGGGAGCTAATTCAGCTCCCCATTTTCTTATCCGTCCAGTGGCCTCCTTGTTCCGGAGTACCTCACCCAGGGGGAGGGAGGACGGGACCATGATCGAATGTCCCAAGAAGTAGTGGCGAAGTTTTCTTGATGCCATCAAGAGAGCATAGTAGATCTTCTCCATTTTGGTGTATCTCGTCTTGGCACCCTAGAGTGCTTCGCTTATGTATTAGATGGGGCGCTGCTGCTCGTCCTCCTCCTTAACGAGAATTGCACTAACAATGACTGGGATGGCCGCAAGGTACAAGAGAAAAGGCTTCCCTTGGCGCGGGCTCATGAGCATTGGAGGGCTCGCAAGATACTTCTTCCGGTCCTCAAATGATGCTTGCGCTTCGGGGGTCCATTGAAACCCCTCAAGACCACGGAAGATCTTGAAGAAGTGGAGGCCATGCTCTCCGGAGCACGAGACGAAGCTATTCAGTGCGGCCAAGTAGCCGGTGAGTCGTTGCACGTCCTTGATGGAATGCGGGGGAGGCATGTCCAAAAGAGCTCAAATTTTTTTGGGGTTGGCTTCAATGCCCCGTTGGGACATAAGGAAGCCAAGCAACTTTCCCGCAAACGCCAACGGTGCATTTTTCTGGGTTAAGCTTTAACCCGTACTTGCGGAGGTTGTGGAAGGTTTCCGCCAAGTCTTTGAGGTGAGCGGTCGAGCGTAGGCTCTTGACAACCACATCGTCGACATAGACCTCCATTTTGCGGCCGATTTGGTATTTCAGGACCAAGCACATGAGGCATTGAAAGGTCGCCCCCATGTTTTTTAGCCCTAAGGGCATGTGGACATAGCAGAAGGTGCCGAGGGGAGTTATGAAACTCATCTTTTCCTCATCCTCTGCAGCCATCCGGACTTGGTGGTAGCCCGAATAGGGGTCCAGGAAGCTCATCAGTTCGCATCCTGCGGTCAAACCTACTAGTTGGTCGATTCGTGGGAGTGAAAAGTTGTCTTTCGGGCAAGCTTTATTGAGGTCGGTGAAGTTGACACACATCCTCCACTTGCCACTTGCTTTCTTGACGAGAACGAGGTTGGCTAACTGTCGTGGTAATACAAATCCCCATGGTAGGTTTTCGGACGTGCGTAACACATGTACAGTGATGCGAGCTGACCGTGTGATGGGTCACCTCCTGTCAGGCAATTATAGAGATTGACACAGAGAGTTTATACAGGTTCGGGTCCCGGTGGGAACCCTAGTCCTGTTAGCACGCCTCGGACGTAAGTCTTGAGAGATCTCCAGGGGAGTGCCTATTGCTTTGAGTGTGTGTAAAATGAATTGAGTTCTCCTTCCAAGAGGGATACAAGGGGGTATATATAGGCCCCAAAAGATGCAAAATGACTAAAGTGCCATAGCTGCGACTGCTGGATTGAAGGACACAGATGTCCTTTCACCGATTGAAAGGCTTGGATGCTTGACAAGTGTCATCCCCAATTCCCATGGCACCTCTGACGTCCCCAACTCCCGGGTGTCATGACGCCTCTAGCGAACCGGGGCCAATGGACCTCTGACTTTCCATGGGGACCGCTAGGGTCACTGTGAATGGCTATGGTCCTAGCGGCTCGGAGGCCAAGGGACCCATGGCCTTCTACGGGGACCATTAGGGTCACTGTGGACGGCTACAGTCCCAGCGGCCAAGGGACACGTGATCTTCGATGAGAGCCGCTAGGGTCTCCGCATGTGGCCACGAGGCCAAGCCACCCGGGCGTTGCGGTGCCTCTGGCGAACCGGGACCAAGGGGCCTGTGACTTTCCACAGGGACCATCGAGGGCCAAGGGACCTGTGATCTATGATGAGAGCCGCCGGGGTCTCCGTGCATGGCCACAGGACAAAGCAACCCGGGCATTGTGGCGCCCTTGTTGAACCGGGGCCAAGGGGTCCGTGACTTTCCAAGGGGACCGTTAGGGTCACTGTGGATGGCTACGGTCCTAGCGGCTCGGGGGCCAAGGGATCCGTGGCCTCCAATGGGAGTCGCCGGGGCCTCTGTGATTGTCCACGGGACCAAGCAACCCGGGTGTTGCAGCACATCCGACGGACCAGGGAAGAGGGGCCCGTGACTTTCCACGGGGACCATTAGGGGCACCATGGTCGGCTACGGTCCCAGAAGACCGGGGGCCAAGGGACCCGTGGTCTTCGACGGGAGGGTTTCCATGCGTGGCCACGGGACCAAGCAACCTGAGTGTCACGACGTTTCAGCGAACCCGGGACCGAAGGGCTCGCGGCCCACAATGGGAACTATCGGGAACAACGGGACGACCGCTTGCGTAGCTACCAGGGAATGCTCTCCGGGAACCCTTCTAGTGTCACCGGATATTGCTCGGACATTTGCGAAGCTACCGGGGAATGCTCTCTGGTGACCCTCCCGGTGTCACCGGATATTCCCCCCACAGCAGCCCCTAGGCCCCCGGGAACACGAAGTGGCCCTGCAAGGTATGTGATGGATCTTTTCCTGGGACGACGTTTCGTCTTCCAGGACAGTGCTTCACCTCCCGGGTGACGCCTTGGTCTTCACACGTGGCGTCGCATGGAATTCCGGTTCTCGAGTGACGCTTCCGCTCCCAGGACAATTCCCGCGCAATCCCTCAGTTCGCGCGCGCCTATGCCAAGGAACTATGTGTCTAGGACTTAAATAAGTTCAACGTAGACTCGATGATCTACACTAGAACTATTACAAAGTATTTATAGTCCAATCATATGAGTACGTATCAGACTCAACAACCTAAACATATTCGACTCAGACAACTAACTAAACCTAAACAGATAGGACTTAGTTATCTATATATGAATCAGATTAATATTCTGACCAGAGTTTGAATCGAGGTCGTGAAACCTTCCATGGTCGCAGAATCTTGCCGAACTCGATTAGGTCGCGGTTGCGAAGCCTTTGCAAACTCATCCTAGAAGACCCGAAGATCCTCCCGAATCATGACTCCCCTGTTGAGAAGGAGCCAACCCCCGTTGGCGACCATGTGACCAAAACTGAAGATGTGGAAATTGGGCTTGACCATCTTCTCGGGTGTACCACTTTGCCGCTCGTGCTCGTTGATCTTTCCTGCCGATTCAAAAAGACTCGCGTGTGCCACTGCGGGTGGTAGTCACATTCTTCTCCAAGATCACGTCGTTAGGTAGAGGTTCTTCTCGTTGATAGAACAAGTCTTCAACAGATGGTACGATGGTATCAGGCTCATTATCCAGCATGGACGTCTTGAAGAGTTTGAAGTGCTCAACATTGACAACTGAGTAAATATCCATGTATGGAGGTAACTCAAGCTGACAGGCATTATTACCAACTTTCCGCAAAATCCAAAAAGGACCATAATGAATTGGTTTTAGCTTTTACCTTCACCTTTAAATCTCTCCTTACTCAAATGTAGCCATACCATATCACCTTCATGAAATTGAGTATCAACTGATCATGTCGCGCCTTGTACTTGAATTGAGCTTTCAGCAAGTTCTGTTCAACCTCACTATGGAGTCGTTGAATACCTTCCAGGAACTTTTGTGCTCGATCCTAATCAGATGCTTCCTTGCTGTTCTGTACTGAGGTAGGGATAGCAAACTCCATGTTGAATGGACTCTGCGGTAAAAATCTCAAACAGACCTCAAAAGGTGACTTTCCAGTCGAACCATGCACCGTTCGATTAAAAGCAAACTGTAGTATGGTGTGCTTTCATCCCAGGTCTTTGGATGCTTAGAAATATATCCTCTCAAGAGATGAACGACTGTTCGATTAACCATCTCGGTTTGACCATCAGTTTGAGGATGAAATGCAGTACTCTTTAGCTTTGTGTCCATCATCGTCCAGAGCGATCGCCAAAAGTGACTAAGGAACCGGGTATCACGATCAGACACAACAGAAGTTGTTGGGGGAAATCTCCGTGGGATCAAGTCCAGGTAAGAGGCTGCCAATTTGCCCGGGGACAAGGCCCCCCGGTGGCTTATCTCGGGCGCCGCCATTTTCCCAAAGGCAAGGGTCCCCGGTCCCGGGTCACGTGAGGATCATGTGAGAAGCGCCTCGGGAATTGGCGGACACCTGTCAAGCATCCAAGGCCCCTGACCAGAGGAAGGACGTTGGTGCCCCTCGATCCAACGGTGGCTAGTGGGGTAGTTTAGTCTTTTTGCATCTTTTGGGTCTATATAAGCTCTTATAACCCCTCATGTGAGAGGAACAATTCATTTTTACTCTAATAGACAATCAAATCGGCGTGCTCTGGAGCCATCTCTCCCCCGAGAGAGCTCCCCTAGCCAACTCCCGTTTGGAGCACGTCGACAGGACTAGGGCCTCCACTGAGGCCCGAACCTGTATAAATCTTCATGTCACTTGCTGCGTCTGCCCGACGGGAGAGGACCGGTAACTCGGTCAGCTCGCGTCGTCTTTTCTTCGCTAGGGACTTCGACCAAACCTGCTGGGGTATTCGCAATACCACGACAGTTGGCGCCAACCGTGGGGACTTGTGACGAATCGCCATGGTTCCCCAAGAACGAGGGCTCGCACCCTTCCAGTTGACGCCGGTCCCGGTGACCCAGCGCCACCCCTCCAAAGCGCGGCCGTCCCGGCGCTACCGCCCGGACACGGCCAAATCCAGGTACCACCTCTAACTCTCCGGGTAATTTCCGGCGGACAGGGCTCTGGGTCCAACCCGACGACCTCGGACGCTCCCGGGGGGACTGGCTTCCCCCGGTGGCTCCGCCGGCTTCCTGGGATGCACTGCTCGAAGCTCTAGTGGAGGGCTAGCTCCGTCGGCCCCCATCTACCCACAGTTCCCGTTCATGGGGGAAATGCCCCCGTTAATGGGACATTCGGTGGCCCCTCCGCTCCTCAGAGGTCAGGTGGCTCGCGGGGCTTGTGGTCCCAGTGGGGGTTACGCTCCGGCGAGCCCGTCATCCGGAGCCTTCCCGACCTCAGGGGCGTTCCCGGGGCCGGGGCCCGGGGTCTTCCCCATGCCAATGGTTCACTCCGCGCCAGGGGCATTCCCGGGACCGGACGCCGGCCTCTACCCGCCGGTTATGCCCGTCGTTCCGGAGGTGGCCCGATGGGTGACTCCCGCGCCGTGGCCGGACCTTCCCCAGCAGGGCCCCCACTCTCCGGTTCTGGACGGTACAACCGGGGACCGCCCAATAATGAATTCCACCCACGCCCCGGTTGCACCTCCCGCACCCGCAGTCAACGCGCATGAGCTCCCTCCTCCCCCGGGGCCGCCCCCGAGGGCTCCCCCGGCGGATCAAGTCCGCTTCACCCGGGAGGAGGTTGAGCAAATGCGTACCACCAAGTCTGGGGAGGAGCCTCCCCCGGGTCGTGGACGCGGGGAGCCCCCCTCTCGCCTTGGCCCGGGAAAGAGACTCACCGAAGAACCAACCGCCCCGGGGAGGTGTCCAGACGTCCTGGAGGTCAGCTCCACCAACCCGGAGGAAAAGCGGGGCTACCGCCATGACGGCGGACCCCTTGGGCCCCTTCCCAACTCTGAAAACGAGCACGCGTCCCCTATCAAAGGGGACAGCGACTGGGACTCCCTAGGAGGTAGAAAGGGCTAACCAGCTACTGTGCCACAAACTCCGGTGCATTCGATGGCCGTGGCCTTACCGTCCGCCGCACATCGAGCACTACAACGGTGAGACCGACCCTTACGAATTTGTGCAGGTGTATTCCACAGCCATTTCGGTGGCTGGGGGGGACGGGACAGTTCAGTGTAACGTCTTCCCCCTCTACCTGACCGGGATCACCCGCTCGTGGTTTTACAACCTGAAGGCCAGCTCCATCAAGTCCTTCGCGTAGCTCAAACGCGAGTTCTGCGCAAACTTCCAGGGGACTATGTGCACCCCTGGATTCCTCGCAGCTGTACACTATCCGGCAGAGGACAGGGGAGACCATCCGCAGCTTCTTCAAGCGCTTTGTTCAGGTCAAGAGCGAAGTAGCTCACGTCCCTGACTCCACAGTCATTGAGGTGTGTAAGAGCGGGATCCTCCCCAGGGAGCTCCACCAGAGACTCTCCCGAAGCTGCCCCTCCTCCGCCGATGAGCTCTTCACCGTGCTCGAGAAGTACGCTCGGGCGGAGGAGGATGACCTTTGGAAGAAGAACCAGGGGGGCCAGGGACCCCCTCAGACGCCCCAAGGGGGCAATCGTAGCGAGCCAAGGCCTCGGGACACCTTTGTCCTCGAGGGCGGAGGCGGCTCGCGCGATGCCTCCGAGGGCAACCGCCCCTTCCCCAAGCCGAAAGGTCGTGGGGGAGGGCAGTCATCCCTCTGTCGCGAAAGCCCCGTGGCAGGAGACAGGGAAGGCCTGGGGTGTACCTTCCACAAATCCAATACCCATGCCACCCGGTAATGCCACCAACTGCTCCAACACTTCGCCGCATTCCTCGACCAGCATGGGTAGGGGGGGGGCACTCCTGCCTCCTTGCCCCCTCAGCTGACCTTACCGGCCCTTCCTGCCCCCCGGGGGGACAGTAGGGACAAGCGCGGGAAGGGGAGCCGTTAGAGACTCTCCCCTTCCAAACCTCCCAAAGGCGTGTCAACGTCATCATGGGAGGATCCACCTCCGGGCGGGACTCTAAGCGTCAGCGCAAGTAATACACGCATGAAGTAAAGGTGGTGGGGGTGCTGCATACGTCCCGGCCACCCAAGTGGTCGAACGTCCCCCTCACTTTTACGGTAGAAGATGCATGTGGGGTTCGCTTCCCCCATGATGACGCGCTCATCATCTCCGCTACCGTCTACAATTGCTACCTAGCCCGCATCCTCGTGGATGGCGGGAGCTCCACCGACGTCCTCTACCTAAAGGAGCTTAGGGAGATGCAGGTGGATGAGAAGCTACTGCAGCCCGTAGCAGGGCCCTTGCAGGGATTTGTTCCGGGGAAGATGATCCACCCCATTGGGAAGGTGGATCTCCCCATGACCTTCGGCACCCCGGACAACTACCGGACAGAGATGGCCCGGTTTGATGTAGTGGACCTCCTCTCTTCATACAACGCAATCATGGGGAGGACCACGATCAATCGCTTGGGGGCTACAATCCACCAGAGCTACCTTTGCGTGAAAATCCCCGGGCCTCACGGCGTGATCACTGCCCGGGGAGACCAAGACGTGGCCCGTGCTTTATATGAGTGCGCCGCTGTAATGATCGGGAGCGTCAACATGATCAAAACCCCGGGGGGAGGGGAGGCCTCTCCCCCGAAGTCAGACGCCGCCGCGATACCTTCCGGGAGGTCCCTCCCCAAGCCGCGTCTGGAAGGGGACCTCCGGAAGGTCCCACTGTCCCCAGACGACGGGGACAAAACTGTTAGGATCGGGGCGGATCTCCAAGAGGAGCACGTGGAGCAACTCGCGGTTTTCCTGTGCAAGAACTCCGACGTTTTTGCATGGAAGCCTTCTGACATGCGAGGTGTCGGCCGGGACGTCATCGAGCATAAGCTCGCAGTGACCCCTGGTCACCCCCCGGTCAAGTAGAAGTTGAGAAAACTCTCCCTTAAACGCCAAGAGGCGATCAAGGTCGAGATCGCCAAGCTCTGAGAGGCGGGGTTCATTCGGGAGGTCTTGCACCCCAAGTAGCTTGTGAATCCTGTCCTCGTGAAGAAGTCGAGCGGCAAGTGGCGAATGTGCGTGGACTTCACCGACCTCAACCCGTGGACTTCACCGACCTCAACCGCGCTTGCCCCAAAGACAACTTCCCGCTCCGGCGAATCGACCAGCTGGTCGACTCGACCGCGGGGTGTGAGTTGATGAGCTTCCTAGACGCGTATTCGGGCTATCACCAAGTCTGGATGGCGGAAGGGGACGAGGAAAATATGAGTTTTATAACTCCCCTCGGGACCTTCTGCTATGTCCACATGCCCTTCGGGCTAAAGAACGCTGGTCCTCAAGGACCAGATCGGTCGCAACGTCGAAGTCTACGTTGACGACACGGTCGTCAAAAGTCCCCGCGTGACTGCTCACATCGACGATTTAGCGGTGTCCTTCCGTAACCTCTGCGCATATGGGTTGAAGCTCAACCCGGAGAAATGTGCCTTCGACATACGCGGGGGAAGCTCCTGGGCTTCCTCGTGTCCCAGTGGGGCATAGAGGCCAACCCCGAAAAGATCCGGGCACTCCTAGACATGCCCCCGCCGCGCTCGGTCAAAGACGTTCAACAACTCACCGGCTGCTTGGCCGAGCTGAGTCGCTTCGTCTCGCTGTCGGGGGAACGAGGCCTCAAATTCTTCAAAATCCTCCGGGGGCTCGAAGGGTTCCGGTGGACCCCCGAGGCCCAGGAGGCCTTCAACGATTTGAAGAAGTATCTCACGAGCCCCCCAATGCTCGTGAGTCCGTCTTCGGAAGAGCCTTTGCTCCTTTACCTCGCCGCGACCCCGATCACCGTAAGTGCGGTATTGGTAAAGGAGCAAGATGGGCAACAGCATCCCATGTACTACGTGAGTGAAGCCCTCCAAGGGGTCAAAACTCGGTACACGGAGATGGAGAAGATCTGCTATGCCCTCCTAATGGCATCTCGGAAGCTTCGTCATTACTTCCTGGGACACCCGATCACTGTCCCGTCATCCCTCCCTTTGGGGGAGGTGCTCCGGAACAAGGAAGCCACCGGCCGGATAGGAAAGTGGGGGGCCGAGCTTGCCCCCTTCTCCCTTTCCCTCACGGGGCGCTCCGCCATCAAGTCACAAGTCCTCGCCGACTTTGTCGCGAAGTGGACTCCTGCCTCAGGGCCCGGGGATGAAATCCTCCCCGCACCGCCCCGACGCAGCGACCATTGGACACTCATGTTCGATGGCTCCCTGTGTCTCACCGCGGCCGGCACGGGAGTAGTCCTCTGGAGCTCTGAGGGGAGGGAACTGGAGTACGCGGCACGGCTCGAGTTCCCTGCCACGAACAAGGTCGCTGAATACGAGGCCTTGCTCCTCGGGTTGTGCCTCGAGCGCTCCCTGGGGATTCGACACCTCCTAGTCAAAGGGGACTCCCAGCTCGTAGTTTGCCAAATGGACAAGTCATACTTGTGCCATGACGCAAACTTGAGCCTCTACTTGCAGGAAGTGCGCAAGATGGAGAAGCACTTCGACGGCCTACAGGCCCGGCATATCCCGCGGAGGGACAACGACCGGGCCGACGCCCTGGCTCGGGCAGCCAGCACCCGGGAACCGCTCCCCAAATGGGCTTTCTTGGAGATGATCACGAAGCCCTCGGTGGCCTCCCCGGACGAGGGCGATGAGCTCTGCGTCCCGGAAGTCACCAAAATCACCCGGACTTAATCTTGGATGGATCCCCTCATCTCCCTTATCAAGGGGGAGGGAGACCCTCCCAACGAGACCGAAGCCAAGCACCTCCGAGCCAAGGCTCGGGCATACCTCCTACTGGAGGGGAAGCTTTACAAGCAGGGGGCTTCCGCCTTGCTCCGCTGCCTTCCACGGCGGGAAGGGCTCCGACTTCTCGAAGACATTTACTCGAGAAGCTGCGGGTCTCATCTGGCCCCGCGCGCCATCGAGGACAAGGCTCTTCGCCAAGGTTTCTATTGGCCCACAGTGATTCGCGACGCGTGAGACCTTCTCTCCGCGTGTGAAGCCTACCAGAAGATGGCCAAGAGTTCTAACCTCCCCCTGTTGCGCTGCAGACTATCCCCATCACTTGGCCCTTCGCGCGCTGGGGGATGGACCTCCTTGGTCCCTTCCCCCTAGCGCCCGGGGGCTACAAGTATGCGGTGGTCGCGGTCGACTACTTTACCAAGTGGGTAGAGGCCGAACCTCTGGCCAGCATCACGTCCCGAGTAGTACAACGGTTTTTCTGGAAGAATATCGTATGTCGCTTCGGGGTCCCCCGGGAAATCACTGTCGATAACGGGACCCAATTCGACTTGGGATATTTTTGGGAATTCTGCGATGGCTTGGGTCTCACCATCCACTTCGCCTCGATAGCTCACCCCCAGAGCAACGGGGCTGTCGAAAGAGTTAACGGTGTAATCCTATAGGGGTTACGCCGGCTGCTCGAACAAGCCGCCTCCAAACGGGGTGCGTGGGCGGAGGAGCTTCCTAGCATCCTCTGTTCCATGCGTATGACCCCGAGCCGGGCGACGGGACGCACCCCTTTCTCCCTTGTATACAGGGCCTAGGCGGTTCTTCCCCTGGAGATCGGCTTCCGGTCACTGCGGGTCGAGCTCCTAGATGGAGCTACGACCGCAACTTACCAAGCCAACGAAGCAAATCAGCGACTGGAGGTCGACCTCGTGGAAGAGGAACGCGACCGAGCACTCCTCCGCCACGCCATCTATGAGCGCAAAATGGCGCGCGCATACAACCAGCGCGTCCGCGAGAGGGCTTTCCGCCTCGGGGACCTTGTCCTCAAGCACATCACGGACCCCCAAGTGGGAGGGCCCCTACAGGATCTCGACAGTCCTGGGCTCGGGGGCTTACAAGCTCCCCAACCTTCAAGAGCAGGAGTTGAAGCACACGTGGAACATAAGCTTGCTTCGCAAGTTCTACGTCTAGCCTACAGGCTCGTCCCCTCCCCTGGAGCGTTTACGCTGGAGGGGAGGGGGACATTGTACTCACCATTCCCTCCCCCGTCGCGATCTTGCGGGGGGAGGCGTTGTATCTTAACTCATTATCAATACAACTGGCTTTTTCCTCAGCTTCAGCTCACTGCAGGTCCATACTTTACCGTCTCTCACGGAGATGCCCTCCCCGTGAGCATGCCCTCTTAGCAAGGATGCCCTCCCCGTGAGGAAGTGGGTTATCACGACCCAAGAAGTCCCTACAACGGGAGACCCACTCCCGTAGGGCGGCTTACGATCACCCCTCGTGGACTGAGGGTGTAAGCGGCAACCCGGTCCTCAAGGACCGTGGTAACGAGTCAATTTGAGAGACTAGTCCCCTCCTCAAACACTCAGACCCGTCATCGAGCACATCATCCTCCGGGAGTCGATTGTCTCCTTAGCAAGACAGAATTCTCGGATATTCCTTCTCGGAGATCTCATTCCCGACTCCCCGTTTTCACGGCAACCGGAGGGTTTTCTCCCGGAAAAATTATCCCTGGGAATTTCACTTTCTCGGATATTCTTTCTCGGAGATTTCATTCCCAGCTCCCCGTTTTCGCGGTGATCGGAGGGTTTTCTCCTGAAAAAATTATCCCTGGGAATTTCACTTTCTCGGATATTATTTCTCGGAGATCCCATTCCCGGCTCCCCTTTTTCACGATGACCGGAGGGTTTTCTCCCAGAAATCTCGGACACTGTCTCCCAGAAAAATCATTCCCGACTCCCCGTCCTCACGGTGACCGGAGGATTTCTCACCGGGATTTTCGAAAAACCATTCCCGGAAGTTTTACTCGGCCCCCCGTCCTCGCGGCAATCAGGAAATTTCTCACCGGAACTTTTGGAAAATTTTTTGGGAAATTCGTACCTTGGGGCTTTGTCACCTCCACAGCACGCGGAGTTACCCTCCGGCCCGCTATGGACTGGGGGCAACTTGTACCCGGGGATCACCCTGTTCCGGACCATTTGAGAGTTCACAAAGTACACAAGCAAACTTAGCTTTATTAAAAACATTTAACCGGAGGAAATCTTCCCCCTCCGGTGGGCATCGTTACATTAAACATGGTACAACCCGTAGAGCAATCTGGAAAGCTCCTACGCCTAATAATCCCGGAGGCCCTCTGATAGCTCCTGGGCCAGGTCTCGATACAACCTTCGTATATGACACTGGGCTTCCCGGAGCAAATCTTCGGGCCAATATTCATAATAGCCCGCCGGTGGAAGTATTCGAAGCGGAGGAACCCTCCGGGACCCCGGTCGCGGAGGGGATAGTTTAGCGCGGTGGTTGTCGAAGTTGTCCAGGTGCCACTTTGGAAGCAACCGCAACCGGATTGGCTCCCGGGAAACACCCCTGCCATGTCCCCCGGAGAAGAGACTTAACAAGATGAAGGCGGCCTAGGCATCCCCCGGGTGACACCCGCTGGAGACCGGGGGCTCCACCTCCGGACAGGCTCCCCGCAACATTGGGACGTCCCTGAGGTTGCGCTCCAACCTCAGGGGTCTTTGCCCAGAAGTAACTTCCCGAGGCCCGGGAGTAACCTCCCGGGGGACCTGGTAAATTCAATTCGAAGACTTAGCAAAAAATCTCATTCTGTTGCATCAAAATATTTTTGTACAAATGTCCGGGACTTCTTCTAAGAAGCTACCGGGAGCAAAAACCCTAAAACAAAAAAGAGGGGTCCTATCTAAGGGCCCGGGGGGCTCATACTTGTTCATTGGTGTCCTCCCCCAGGGAGACTCCCGCCGGAGCGGCGGCGTCCGTCCCTGGAGCTGCCGGCGCCGGGAATCGCACCTGAATGATCCGGTCGTAGAAGCCACCGGCGAGCTGCTCCGGCCCCCAATCGCCCGGGCGCCAACCCCCCGGTGCTCCACAAGCCCCGCCGCGGCAGCCACCACTGGGATCGCCCGGCCCCGTGCTCGGGCATTCGCGGCCTCCGGGATCACAGAGACTTGTGCGTTAAGAAAACGCGCAGCCTCCTTGAGCGTCGCCGGTGTCGCCTTGGAGCTGCCTCCCGTGCCAAGGCTCACCCCGAGCCGCTAGAGGGCCGAGCAGACGGAGCGGCCCGCGTCCGTCACCGCCCGAACACTAGAGCCGTCAAGCTCCCGGAGTGGTTCCTCCTTGGCCCTCGCCTCCCTCCGGAGCCAGTCGTTGGCGTTCTCGGTGGCATGGAGCTGGGCCCGGACTCGGGCCAACTCCCGAAGCACACCGTCCCGCTCCTCCAAGAAGGCGGCGGCCTTCCCCTCCGCCTCCTTCAACGCCTTGTCGAAGCGCGCCTCGATGCCCCAGGCGATGGCCACCCCCTCCGAACGCGAGAGTTAGTTAAAACCCGAGTTGGAATCCCGAAGAAAACAAACCACCGGTTCGAGAACGTACCTGGATGTGGAGCGATTGTAGCTCCCCGCAGCGTTCGTGAAGCGTCCCTTGTGAGACGTAATCCTGGACCTTCTGGGTCTAGACCCCTCCGCGAACCAGAAGACCTCCCCCGCGGACAGCAGGGGGGTCTCCCTCCCGACGACTCAGGACCCATCGAGACCGGCAACAGGTCCCCTCGCGAAAGTCGCGGGGGTGATGAGGACCAGAGTGGCGGTGGCCAGAGACCTTGCCGCCTAAGAGGTGTCCGAGGAGGAGGCCGATGAGCTTCTCCGGCCCCGGCGGCGTAGGAGCCGCGGGGAGAGCTATCACCGAAGGCGGCGAGGGGGCGTAATCCGCCGAGTCGGATGGCCCCCCATCACCGGCCAGCTCCTTTCCCCGAGCCTCTCCGGAGGCCTCGGGGAGGCGTGCGACCTCCTGCGCCTCCATCGCCCCCCCAGAGTTCTCTGGGAGGGGCAGCGTCACTTCGCGTTGAGGCGCCCGCGCGCACCTTGACCCAGGGGCGGCATCCCGGGCCTTCATGGGCATAGAGCCCAACGTCATCACCGGATCGGGGGCCTTCTGAGCCTTGGCCCGCTTTGGCTCAGAACCCCCGGCGACCTCCTTCCCCCTCTTGTGGGAACCAGGGGTGGGGAGAGGCGCCCTCGCCAATAGCCTCAGCCCGAAAGCCTCAGCTACCAAGTTCCGGGGAGGACCCTCCCCGATGACGCGCACGATGCGCTCGTGCTCGTCGGCGTAGTACCTCCTGAGGAGGTTCTCCGCCTTCTCCCGGGCGGCCAGATACGGCCGAACTGCAAAAACTAAGAGTTAGAGAAATTAACGAAGAAGTGAGCAAAGTAACCGGGAACTTACGTCGGGTCACCGACTTTTGCGGGGGCCGCTGGGCCGGACACATCCCGATCCCCCTCCTCCCGTGTGAGAAGGGGGAGATCTTCAGCAGTGTCAGCTCCTCGGCGGCGTCCCTCATGGAACAGATGCCCCGGGAGTCCACCACTTTGCTGAGGAGCTTCAACTCCTCCTCGGTTCACACCAGGGGCTTGGGGGCGGATGACCGGCTGTAGGAGGGGGCCTCCGGTGAGTAAGTCACCTCGGCGTCCTGGACCCAGAGGTAGAACCACCTCTGGACCCAGTCCCCCCAGTGGTCCCGGGAAGCTACCACCGGGTACTCCGCCACCCGGGACGGCAGGAGCTGGATCATCACAGAACCGAACGGGGACTTTGGCCCTCCCTTCACCATGTGGGAGCTCCTCGCCGCCAGCTCATAGAAGTACCGGAACAGCCGGAGCGTCGGCTCCCGTCCGGTGGCTGTCTCGAACAGCCAAATGAAGATGCCCATCCGAACGAAGGCGTTCGACGTCAGGTGGTTGATCGCCACCCCGTACTCCCGGAGAAACTCCCGGAGCAACAGATGCACCAGGAGCCGGAGTCCGGCCACGAGAAAAGCCTCGAAGACCACCACTTCCCCGGGCCTAGGGCGGGGGGCACCATCCTTCTTGCAGGGGATCCGGACGTCCCCGTTCGCAACAACCCCCCAGTCCACGAGGGACTCCAAGTCCCCCGACGTGAACTCGAAGGCCCAGAGGAAGCCCGCGGTGACTTCCTCCAGAGGCACCTCAGCAGCCTTAGCGCGGCCCTTGGGTCCCATTGATGTCTCTGGTGGCTTGGACTCTAAGGAAAAGGGCTTGAGTTTCCGATGACTGGGCTTCCGGGAGAGAACTACCGGGAGAACTAAGAGTGCCGGTGGTGTTTGAGGATTGAAGGCTCGAGTGACTTCTCTGGGTCCCTCGAGGCCCTATTTATAGGGCTCGAGCGCGGCCCTGATGGGCGCCACGTGGCTCCTCGCACAGCATGCGGGAACCGAAGGGACGGGTGCGCGAAACGATGCGTCACCGGTTCGAACCACGAGCAGCCATTATGGTCGAATGGCGCGCTCCAATCGAGACGAGGCCTTAATGAACAACGGCGCAGTCATAAACACTAGGCATGAAGATCAAAGCGTCACGACTCCGGAGATCCATCTCGGAGGAGATGTTCCCGGTAACATGAACCATCCCCTCCGGGGACTCGAGCATCGCCCCCGGAGGGCATGGGGGGCTGCTGTTGGGGGAAATCTCCGCGGGATCAAGTCCAGCTAAGAGGTCGCCAATTTGCCCGCCGCCATTTGCCAGGGGACAAGGCTCCCCGGTGGCTTGTCCCTGGCGCCGCCATTTGCCTGGGGACAAGGCCCCCTGGTGGCTTGTCCAGGGCGCTGCCATTTGCCAGGGGACAAGGCCCCCCGGTGGCTTGTCTCGGGCGCCACCATTTTCCCAAAGGCAAGGGTCCTCGGTCCCGGGTCATGTGAGGATCACGCGAGAAGCACCTCGAGAACTGGCGGACACCTAACCGGAGGAAGGATGCTAGTGCCCCTCGATCCAACAGTGGCTAGTGGGGTAGTTTAGTCTATTTGCATCTTTTGGGTCTATATAAGCCCTTGTAACCGCTCATGTGAGGGGAAGAATTCATTTTTACTCTAATAGACAATCAAATAGGTGTGCTCTGGAGCCATCTCTCCCCCGAGAGATCTCCCCTAGCCAACTCCCATTGGGAGCACGTCGACAGGACTAGGGCCTCCACTGAGGCCAAACCTGTATAAATCTTCATGTCACTTGCTGCGTCTACCCGACGAGAGAGGACCGGTAACGCGATCAGCTCGCGTCATCTTTTCTTCACTAGGGACTTCGACAAAACCTGCTGGGGTATTCGCAATACCACGACAAAAGTCGGCAGTTTGAAATGATTCCAAACGTGCTGAAAGAATACCCTAGCTGTTTTTTCTCCCGTGATAGTCTTTCGACAAGATATGAGAATAATCATTTTGGAGAACCGATCAACAACTACAAAGAGGTAGTCATTGCCACATCGAGTCTTAGGCAATCCCCCCAAGAAATCCATGGATATGCTTTCTCATGGTCGCGATGGAACTGGAAAAGGAGTGTACAAATCTAATTTTTGGTTTGTTGGTTTTGAGATGCTGTAGAGACCACAACCTCAAACAAAACTAGCCACATCTTGCTGCATCCGCGGCCAAAGCACATGTCAGTGAAGATTTTGCGAAGTATTTGTAAGCCCAAAGTGATCAGCAACCTTCGATGTCTGCGCTTCTCGCAGCCATTGAATCAAGGTGCTTCACGAGGTATACAAAGCAAATTGCTTTTGTAAAAGAGTCCTTCTCGACGAACAAACTCCATAGGTTTTCCTGCTTCGAGCTCAGCTAGTAGTGATAAAAAATCAAGCTCTTCACTGTACATTGTGGCATAGTCATCATGAAATGAGTGTTCGATCTAAATGAACGTTGATAAGTAGAGAGTCGTAATTGGTGGTCGTGACAACATGTCGGCCAATTTATTGTGTACGCCGTTCTTGTACTTAATCACTAGATTAAATTGCTGCAGATACGACATCCACTTCATATGTTGAGCTTGTTGTAGCTTCGATTGCATTTGCAAATATTGCAAAGGCTGGTGGCCGGTGTGGACAACAGTCTCTTTACCCAAAAGGTAACACTGCCAATGTTTTACACCCTGATGTAGTGCACACAACTTCTTGTCGTAGGTCGAGTAATTCTTCTGAGCTCCCTAAAATAACTCGAAGTGATATGCTACTAGTCGACCTTCTTGCATGAGCACTGCGCCCATTGCATAACCTGAGGCATCAGTTTCTAGCTTGAATGGTTTCTGCAGATTTGGCAAAGCTAGAACAGGAGCTTCACTGATCTTCCTCTTCAGCAAGAGAAACGTGTCCTCATGTTTCCCTGTCGACTCGAACTTCTGGTCAATCATGGTTAATACATGCAACAGAGAAGCCACAATCGAGAAGTGTCAGATGAACTTCCGAAGGTATTGGCATGCTCCCACAAAACTACGCACTTCTGTAACTGTTCGTGGCCGCGGCCACTCGCGAATCACTTTTACCTTATCCAGGTCGATTTGCAATGTTCCGTTGCCAACCATGAATCCCAGGTACAGTAGAGTTTGCTGGCCGAACTCGCACTTCTTATGGTTGAGGCGAAGTCGATGTCACCGAAGCTGTTCGAACACCTTTTTGACATGAATGAGGTGCTCATCCCACGAACGACTAAAGACCAGTATGTCATCAAGATAAATGATCACAAAGTCATCGATGAACTATCACAATATGTCATTCATAAGACACATGAAAGTTGTCAGGGCATTGTAGAGGCCAAACGGCATGACCAGCCATTCGAACAGACCTTGTTGCATTTTGAACACAGTTTTCCAAGTATCCTCCTCTCAGATGTTGACTTGATGATACCCTAACTTTAGATCCAATTTTGAGAAGACAACAACATGCTTCAATTGGTCTAGTAGGTCGTCGATATCAGGAAGGGGGTACCGGTTCTTGATAGTGATCGTGTTTTGTGCTCGGTAGTCAATGCATATACACCAAGTCCCATCTTTCTTTGGCACTAACACCACAGGAGATCCACAATGTGAACTACTTGGTTAGATTACACCATCTCTTAACAATTCACCAAGCTGTCGGACATGAGTTGAATTTCGTACTTGACTGGATGTTTCGGCGGACAACCCTGGGTACTCTTGAACAGTTCACTGTATTTCTCCAGCAGTCTCGACAAACGACCAGAATCTTTTCGGCATGCCAACGAACAACGTTGCTCGAGTACTATCACTTTAACCAATTGGTCGAATCATGACCAGCACGTATTTGTGACATGTGTTGATGATTTGTTTGGCTTGATTTGCAGTAATCAAGTTCAAATTATTGACGTGAATGTCTCTGCTGATCATGAACTTAACTCCGTCTTTAGTGAGCTCATACTCTTGTGCTCGCCAATGGAAGTGAGCATCACGATCATATAGATACAGACTCCCAAAGATCACCTGACAAATATAGATAGGAACAACATCGCATTGGACCTCATCGATATATCAAGCAGAGATTGCAAACTTCAACACACACTGACTCGTAATTTATTGGTTCACGTCAGATGTAAACCAACCCAGTGGATACGGTTGTGGGTGTGTGGTTGTCTTCAAGCCAAGTCATTGAACCAGTCCAGCGGAAACCAAATTCTTCTGACTTCTGCGATTGAATATTTCTGCGACCACTTCTTGCTTCACCTGGATGTTGATAGTGAACAAGTCCTCCGTTGAGTGATGCTCATCGGGTGAATCCGAACCCTTCTCCCTTCGGCGTTGCCATCAGAGATAAGGTCGTATCCGCCTCATCGACCGAAGTTAGTCGGACAACTCCTTCTTTGGGTGGAGCCATAGTAGCGGTAGCTGTTCTTTTCCCTGGTCCGTTTTTCTTTGGTCAAAGCTTAGGATGAAGCTTGTAGCATTTATCCTTGGTGTGTCCCGCAACTTGACAATGCTCAGAAAAGGCACCCGTGTCCGATTTTGAAGCGTTCTTCTTCGGACTCGGCTTTCTTTTCGTCGAGGTCACACTTTCCTTCGTGCTTTTGTCGCTGCGGGATTTGTTCTTCTTTTCGATTGTCATAGCAGTTGTGCTTGCGGTCGCGATGTCTTGGACGCCGAACAGGATTAACTCAGCACTGATCGATTTCTGAAGACCAGATGTATAATTTTGGAATACATGAGGATCAGACAGCGAGATGCCAATGATCATTTCTTGTCTCTGGAACTCCATCGTGTATTCCTAGACAAATTGGTTGCGTAGATGACTTGTTGTCTCTTGACGTCAAGATTCCTTGATTAGGGGTACTTCTGGTAACTCTTTTGGAAACACACTCGGGTATCCTCCAACTTCGGGGATCTGGTTCACTTCTTTCTTCAAACTGTGCATATTTTGGGCTGGGTGTTCTACTAACATTCTCTCAGGATTGGAACGAAACTTCTTTTCCATTAGGACTAGTAAGGGTAACGGCCTTACGCTCACAATCTATTTGTCCTTTATGTTCCGACAACCAGTCCATTCTAGGTATAACATCTCAACTTTGTAGTTTTAGTGCCAGTAGTTTAGCAGAGAACTCCTTTCTGCTTATATTAAATTTTACTCCTTCACACACACTAGCTTTACTGGCATCCTAGAGTCGGAAAACTGAGTAGCTATAGGATACTCTAGACAGGTCATATTCAGTCCACTTTAAATAGCAAAATTTTATGTCTGATGGACCTCCTTCTTCTTCTGATGTGACATAGTTGAGTCTGCCTTGAGTTGGTGTTGAGTTTCCTCGACCTCTTTTATGGCTAGTTGGAAATCTTTCTCTTGCAGCTGGAGCTTCTCGTCCATACTGTTGTATTGGGGTAGGCATTAGGATTTACGTCTGACCTGCAGGCTGTTGTTGACCTTCACTTCTTCTCTTGGCTATTGGATCTGGCAAATTCCTCTAGGGGATTTCTCGCGACAGTGACCAAATCGTCCATAATGATAGCAGTGTGGGGACAATCAAGCTGATAGTGGCTTCTGTGACAAGCCGGGTACTTGGCTGTCATGGGTCTTGGGTACTGTAGATTTGGCTGATATTGCGATGTAGCTTGGGTCTTTGACGGATGCATGAATATTCCTTCACCTGAAATGATGTGGCCCAAGAAAGGAATATCCTTCAACCAGAAGGCACACTTATCAAACTTGGCATACAACTGATGGTCTGTTAGCTTCCTTTAACACTAGTCTGAGATGCTGAACATGCTCTTCTTCGTTCTTGAAAAAAATGAGAATATCATATACAATCACAATAATGAACTTGCCTAGGTATTCCATGAGAACTTCATTTATTAGGTTCATGAATTCTACTGGTGCATTCGTTAGTCCGAATGGCATCACTGTGAACTCATACAATCCACATCTCGCTATGAATGCAGTCTTTGGGATATCCTCTTCTCGAATTTTCAGTTGATGATAACCGGATCTCAAGTTGATCCTTGAAAATATTTTTGCTCCTCTGAGTTGATTAAAGAGATCATCGATTCTTGGTAGAGGGTACTTGTTTTTTATAGTCATATCATTCAACTTCCAGTAGTTGATACAAACTCACAGACTACCATCTTTCTTCTTGGTGAAGGGCATTAGGGTTCATTATCCAAAAAAAACAGCATTGGGGTTCCCCAAGATAAAGAATTTTTTCTGATGAGTCCTTTTTCCTCCAATTCTTCCACTTGGTTCGTCATACATGCCAGTTTCCTTGCGTATGGGGCTGATTGAGGTTCCAGCTCGATGGCAAACTCTATACTTCAGTCTGGTGGCATTCCAGGGGATTTTTTCAGGAAAAACTTATGGGTACTCGTTGACTACTGGGACATCCTCTACTTTGACCTCTTCAACACTGTTCAAGCTGTCTATACGGTCGATTAGTGGAGATCTCTCTTTTCTTCTTTTCTTTTCTTTTTCTTTTTCGCGCAGGATGTGACTTGTTCTCCTTCGGCGTTGGTTAGAGTGACGGTCTTCTTCTCACAATCTATCTGGCCTTTGTGTTTTGCTAGCCAACCTATTCCAAGAATGATGTCTAGCCCTTGGAGATTCAGAACTAGCAAATCTGCCAGGAATTCTAGGTTGCCGATACAAAAGGCAATATTTCTACAGATGGATTTGATTGGCATTCTAGCTCTAGGGGATTGGATTGGATTAGAATAAAGTGCTCTAAGATCTGGTTCTGCACTGACACTGCCTGTTGTCTATTTCGCTCCATTCAAATCGGTACATCATCGACATTTCCTCCTTGCGGTATAACAGATGATGATCCGGGTTGATTTTGGTTGGTACAGTTTATGTTCCCATATGTAGTCCTCATATTACTGGTATCTTCCTCGGGTTTTCTTCCATGAGATCTTCCTCTAGTGTTAACCAAACTGCTCTAACAGGTGGTCAAAGAAATGATTGCTGACTCGGAGGGAAACACAGATAGGGTACAAGCGGAAAACTGAGATCAATCCATGAGACAAGGATTGGAAAGTGCAAGATGTTTTTCATAAATTAAATTTTTATAAAATACATAGTTTTGCCTCTACGGCTTACAGGAATGTTTAGCAACCAACACACATCAAGACAAGCAACTACTACACAAAAGATCTAACGTCTGTTGTGGTTAGGCACAAAAGGTTAAACTAGGGAAAGTCAGGGATCACGCATCGGCATTGGAAGAACCGTAAGGCTCTACCTCTTCTGAGTCCTCCTGATCTTCATCTGCGTCCATTAGGTCCAACTCCACGTTCTGGGATTTCGTAACCTACTACTGAGGCACGAAAGCTGTCTAAGGGGACATAACGCAAAAACACCTAAAAGTTAGAAATAATTTTTTTTTTAAAGAATTTTCAAATAATCAAAAAGAATAACCACATAGCATACTTTTCTTAGACAAATTAGGTTTTCGCAATTAGATTTTAGTCAAATACTGTAACGATTTTCTGTTCTAGGGACTCCAATGTCTATAGAAGGGTCACGTCCTACAGTCAAGCCTTTGCTCTGATACCAGATTCTGTGGGACCCTCATTTGAGGATTCCGGTGGCAACCGTCCAGGTGGATTGCACACAGAAAGGTACATCACAAGCTCACAACAATAGGATTTACTTTAAACAATAAAGCAAATAGATAAAACAAGTACAAGGTCACGAGGACCACTATTACATTATCATAATGCCAAGAATGGCATTAATTAAAGTTGATACAAAAGTAGAGAGTTTTTCAAAATCAAGAATCAAAAAGAATCGGTATCGAGGTACCGAATACAGAAAAATAACACAAAAGCAACAACAAAGGTCTTCATTTCCTTCTGCAGCGGTTCGGCTCAGGCCTTCACCACATCGGACTCAACTTGGCGCATGACCCTCCTAGAAGCTCAAATCGTCTGGAAAGGTTCCTTCCTCTTCTTGGTGCTCAAGGCTAAAGGAATCAGGATCGTCGAATCCTTTCTTCTGAATTTGTGTGAAAAGGCAAGGGTGAGCATGTTTTTACACGATGCTCAGCAAGTCTCGTTATGAGAATGCAGGTATATAGATGAGGGGTGTTCCAGGAAAGAGGTCTTAGTTTTATATATAGGAATAGAATAGATTTTCACTCTTAATTTGAAGAAAAGGTTGTTGTTTTCAAAAGCGAGGCTTTTAAAATCCTAAGCTAGATTTTCAGAAGATGTTATGTGTGGTGGTCTTCCATGAGTCACCACTTTATTCAGATTTTTGTGAAAAATCTTCCAAAAGCTACTTGTGCTGCATCGACGTGGATAGAATCCACCACGCGCAGACTCCATAACCTGGGAGCTCAGAGTATCCGATACTTTTTATAACTTTGCAAAGGTGTACCACCTTAATCCATCGATCACTCAGCTTTCAAGTCGAATCAGCTCCATGCGACTTTTACGCATGTAACAAGGCTGAGATCACACAACAGTTTACAATCCTAACATTAACAATTCCCTGCCTGGTAAATAGACATTCCAGTCCTCATTACCGTTGTGGGTCCTCCCCACTGCCTACTTCCTAGCCTTGGTCTATGTTCTCGCAAGACACATAGCCTCTTTTGATTACAGCCGCACACGACTTAATCAGGCGTAGGGCGACTTCCTTCTTTCCACCTTTTCCTCTCATAATTTTTCTGAACTCACATCACTCATGGCCCTCACTGGCCCACCTGTTTCTCGCAAGAAACCGGACCGACAACCATTGCAGGGAAAAGCTAATACTGAGAGAGCTATTATGTTGCGCCCGTCCCATTCCGGACAAGTGGTTGGTACGTTTTTCTTGCCGCATGGAAGTACAACATAAGGTTCTAGTCCTTATGAATCTTTAGTGAGGAGTCTTTCACATTCCCAGTGCGCACACAGCACCATCCAATCAAACCATCCTCACTATCGATTCCAATCACATTTTCTTTCACAAAAAGGGTTTTTGAATATGCTTTTCTCACATGTGACCATTTAACATTTAACATATAATCTTGAGCATAGCATAGCCTAAGCATGATATTCTAGGGTGACAAGGGTGCAAGGATATTCAATCACAAAAGGGGCTTACAATTATTTAGGTCATATCTAATCACTTTATTTGAATATAGTTCTCATTTGAATATAAGGCATGCATATACTTGAAAACAGTTAACATACTTCATTTCAAAATATTAGGTGAGACATGATCAAGGGATTGAGACTTGCCTTGCAATGCTGGGTCTAGTTACTCAGACAATTCTTCGAAGATCTCTTTCGCTCCTTCAATCTCTGGTTTCACGGCTGATACAAATAATACACACATACACTATATAAGCATACAGAAGATAGTCTTTATGGGAAATGATACATAAAATATATCATGCATGTAGGGGAAAGGTTTGGACAAAGCCGCTTGGGTGCTGATTGAAGAGATGGGCTCAAAAGGAGTTGAATGTCGAAAGGCTGACATTCGATCCACGGCTAGACATAGCCTTAAATTGGTCTTAGGTAGGTTTTCTGGAGAAGTGGCCGAAGAGAAAGTTGTAGAGTACAACTCCAGGAATCTAATGGACAAGGTGGCATTTCAATTTCTCAAGTGTAGCAGGTATAAATCATTCAATGCCCCTGGTGGACATGCACTGACATAGTGCTGGACATGGCCAGAAACTAGGGCTTGGCATAACTTTTTATCCAGGGCTCCAATTGATGCACAACTTTGTCTGAGGGTTAGGCCTTGATAACAGGAACAAAGTACTCAACAGGATCAAGGGCAGAAAGTGGCCGGAGGGCTGCCAAATCTGGCGAGTAAACACAGTGGTCTGGACACAAACTGAGCTACTGGACAGTGATCTTGGCATTGGAATATCTGTTGATTCAGGTCGATTCAGAAGTTGAGCTAGTAGACAATATTGCTCAGGGTACTAGGATCTATCTAAGGGACAAAGTGTCCGGGGCTAGATCGGCCGGAGAAGAATTCCGGCGACCGGCGCTAGAGAAGATGACACCTAAATTGGACGTTTTCGATACAGAGGGTTTGAACTTGATTCTTTGCTCAGGGAGTGAGAGGCTGAAGTGAGGAAACCACTAGTGAGGTTAATTTGGTCGGAGAATGACCGGAGAAGCTCGGCGACGAGAGCCGATTCACTGGTGGCGCGCAAACTGGGGAAAGCCACAATCTTAGCTCAATTTCAAAATCCCGATTGGTAGGCTTGCTAAATAGAGTGTGCTGATCAATTTCTACCACTGGCATGAGGGCTGATTTGGATTGAATCGGGCAGCATTGGTGAAACAGTGGTTTTGGGCTTTTCCGGTGATCGTCGGGGCTAGAGTTCGCCGGGGTGCAATTAAATGCTGTGACACAGACAGGGGGATGAGAGATGCTTACTGGTGGCGTTGGTTTGGAGAGAGATGCTGCGGTTGAAGCTGGCGCCGTGAGCTCCAAAAGTGGCTCGCCGGGGAAGAAGGTGTTCACGGCGGCGCTGGGGAAGTTGGTTGTTCTCTGGTGCTGGAAGCTGAAGCTTGCAGCTACGGGAGTGGTGCGTAGAGATGTTGGGCAAGGGGGAGCTTATATAGGCAAAGGGCTGGGCTCTCGAGAGTTGAAGCATATCACACGGGATACGCGACTGGCACCGGAGGTGGGATCGAGATGGCGTTGGGACGCGACAACGACTGTGCCAGGCAAGGGGAATCACGCCAAATCCGGCTGGAGCAAGGCGACGGGATCGCTGGTCTCGGCATGGCCGCAACGTGGCGCTGGTTTGCTGCTGCTGGAGCACGCGCTCACGCGGGGAAATCACGGCACAGCGCGGCTGAGGTGGCGGCACGGTTGCGCACAAGTGGCCGGTGGCTACGTGGCGGTACTGGTAGCAACGTGGGATACTTCACCGGCGGTGAGTTCAGTGGCGAGGCGAAGTGGCGGGGCGCGGTCGAACGGTGCTGGTCATGGTCGAAAATGGCACAGGGCCCTGGTTGCAAGGTTTGGACTGATTAGCGAATGTTTTGGACTGATCTGCAAGGAATTTGGTTCGGGAATTTGGGCCTATTTGCAAATCTGGGGATCTGGAGGGCTGATCTAAGATCTGGTTTTGCATATGAGTGTTACTAAATCACTTGGACTCATCTAGCAAGAAAAATGGTAAAATCCGATAAGATCTAGTGGTTTTGACAAAAATCGAAAACAGGATAATTAGGGTTTGAAACTTTGGCAAGGCTAAAACTTGGGTTTTGGTTGAGCTTTTGAAATTCTTCCAGAAGGGAAAAATGTTCAGAACAGTGAAAGGGAGATATTCACTGAATCAGATCAAAGTTTGGAAATGGTCTGAGACTTTCAGTCTTTTTGGGCTTCTGACAAATCTGAAAAAGAAATGATCCGCGATACTTTTGGACTAAAAAGCAAAAATGGTCTAAAAGGCGGAGTTTAGCTGCCAACTTTTTAAATTAAGGTAGTGGCACACCTAGGATCATAATTCTGAGATAAAGATCAAAAATGGGGTTGAGACATCCGAGAATCCAATGAAGATATGCTGACTGGCAAGCTAAAGAGGTGACAAAATTTGGGATGTTACAAAGAGGCAATGAAGACCGATGTAAGATCTATAGCCTCCACCCTTCTCTGCAAGTTAAGACTTCACCACAGTCTAGATTTGAACTTGAATCCAGTGGTGGGAGATGTAGAAATCGAGAGTGATGATCAGTTTGAAGCCATTTTAGAAGAAGTCAAACCTTTGGTTGAAGGTCTTATGAAAGGATTGGACTTATTGTAATTTATGTTAATTATGCCTGTAAACATATACTTATACTATGCAAATGCATGCCTTAGGTTTTTTAAAAAGGTGTACTTGATTTCGTTTTATATTACGGCCATATTCTCATAGCCCCCTCCTGAGATCATAAGTACCGAAGACTTAGTGTTATAATCTTAGGAAAAATATGGGTTTTTGACGATCAGAAATATCTAGTGAGTTTCTTACACATTTAGAAATGGTTTATAAAGAAATGACTCAACTTAGATACAATTATCTGGTCACACCGACATTGATCTTAATACAATACCAAGTCTTATTACGAACAGGTAGCCACTCGAATGATCAGAAACATGCTAGTAAGTCCCGTGTGCGTTTAACTTCTTTCAACTAGCACTATTCCATTGTGTGGCGGTTTATTTCTCGAGAAAAACCCTGAGTTTTTCTTGACAAGTAATGATGAATTTATTGACTTGGAGAGCCAGTAATGCGCTTTTAAAACCTCGAGGCACCCGCGTAAGCGAACCATCGCCTCGAGTACTATAAATAGCAGAGCCTCTCAGTTCTTAAGAATCACAATTTTGTGGCTAAGTCTTTCCAAGTTACTCCTCTTCTCTTGTTCCACCCTCCCTCTTCTGTTCTTACCTCAATGGCGAACCAAGGCTCCAAGAACATTATTGAGATTGAGAGTGATGAGCAAGAAAAAGAAGTGATAACCAAGCATGATCAAGATTCCCAGAAGGTAAGTCTCTTCTGAAATTCTAGTTGTAAGTTCTTCTTTTACATCCTGATCGTTTTCAAAGCAATGCGTTTTGGAACTTACAGGTGTTCGAGGAACTGGTTCCTCCAAAGAAAAGAGCGAAGAATGACGAAGGATCTTCCAGTGGAACTGCATCAAAACCTCTAGAGGGGACTGAGACCTAGACTGTCACATTACCCTTCTCTTCGGCCCCAGCAACTTCATCTCCACTTTTGGGGATCCACAACAACCCTTCCAACCGTCCCTCTCTTGGAGGAAGTCTTACATCACCGCGACCAGATGATACACCTTTGGATCATTAGCTTTTGTCGGGTGATCAACTTTTTGGTAGAAATCTCTCACTTCCATGCCTAAATCTACCCCAAAGCCTGGCTTTCTCCTCTGCTTCTCCGGTAATGACCTTCATTCTGTGTGCCAGTCACGCTTTCTAATTGAAACTAACCCATGCAGACATAAATGTAGGAGGCAAGGGCTTCTAGGTCCCTCAGCGATCAGCTTGCTGTGGTCCAGACTCTTTTTGGTGAGAGTGTAGCCTTGTGCAGAACTCTCCAAAAAGAAAAAGAGGCTCTTGAGAAGCACACTGAGGAGATGTCTTCGGCTATTCTGCATCTGGCAGAATGTTATGATGGCTCCCGCGAAGAGGCGCGTAGGTTCTGGTCGGAGAGAGATTACGCTTGACAGCAGCGAGTACTCTCCGATACAATAAGGAACAATAGCACTCCTTTGCTGCGGGATGATGTAGATAGGCTTAGAACTATTCCTAGTTCTCTTGGGGCGGCCAGTGTTGATCCCACTGATGCCAATATGTCCCTTGGAGAACTTTGCAAATTGTTCTCGGATTAGGTTGATGCTCTTGTCGCCTGTATCCTTTTTGTATGTAAAGATTGCAAGAAATAAAGAATTTCTTTTCCTTACATACTTGACTTTTGTAGATGATTATGTATAACTTACAATCACCAATTTAGAATTCTTTACATTCTCTATGTGAAAAATGGTTGCTAGAGGACGTTTCTGCGACCAAACGTACACAAATAGTTAGCCTTTTGTCCGAGATCAACTCGAGACAATTTTCAGGTCTCAGAATAACATTGAGACCATGCGCAATAAAAAATAATACTGCGATCAAACATAGTACTGAGACCACAGGATAGCATTGCGATCATACATAGTACTGCGATCACACATTACTTATATTGCGATCACAGAATAGTATTGCGATCAGTGCAGCAGTTATGAGGTTATCCTATAATCACAAGGTAATTTCTTAACAAATTGTAAGAATTTCTCATATACTTATTTGTACCATAGCCCCCGAATGTGAAATAAAATGACCCTTAGTAAAAGATATATTTTGTTTCAGATTCATAACAGGGTAATGATAACAGGTTTTAATAGGAAAGGCACCCGTTTTGCGAAATTATTAAAATAATGAGCTTGGCGAGGAGTCATCTCGGACATATAAAAAGAAGGGGTAGCTTACTGGAGAAGTTTCACAGCCAAACACCCTCTGCTGCCTTAGACATTCTAGCCACACAAAACCCTCTTTTGCACATCTTGCCCTCATCGTCTCCAAATGTATCGCCTTTTCACGAACCTAACCAACAATGGTGTCCTAGAGCCGATCTATCCACCACATGGAGGAGAGCCTGATTGCGCTCGAGAGAGAAGAGATTCTTCCCTCGCGGCTACTGATCAACTGGCGGCTGGTGGAGAAGAATGAAGAAGCCCCAGTCATTTGTGAGAACGAACTAGTGATCTTCGAAGAATACTTGCGATGCGGGTTTCGATTCCCTGAAAGCAAGTTTCTTCAAGAAATCCTGGCCCACTACAAACTGGAATTGGTGAATCTTCACCCAAATGCCATCGTAATCCTGGCAATTTTCCAACATTTGTGCGAAGCCTTCGTCGGAGTGCTGCCCATCATGGAGCTTTTCCGACGATTCGATTTCTCGGCGTGGTCGAAGAGTTCCAACGCCGCGGGCTGTATCTACTTCCGCAAAAGGGAGAAGAAAGAGTATCCTTTCCTTCCTCTGCAGGATTCGGTGTACGGGTGGCACCGTAAGTGATTCTATTGCACCCCTCCGTGAGAGAGTGGACTCTGGTTTGAGAACACCCGACTAGAGAAAGACAATGAGATGGACTCCGCTCCTACCTTGGATCAAGCGTAGAAAAAGCAAGTCCAAGCCATTCTTTACTTAGCCGAACAGGGCTTAACTGCGCGTGATATCATCCGCGACTTTGTGAAGAACAGGATGAGCCCCCTGCGTGAGAGGGCACATCCGACTTGGGAGGTGGAGTCCATGGCAGATAACACCTTAGATTATAACACAGGTATGTCCTTTGGTCTACAAAATATGCAATTTTACTGATGAAAAATGTCGTATCAAGTAATTTGCTTGTTTGTGACACAGTTCTATCTTTGTCCGAAATTGAAAAATGGACAAACTACCTTCTGCGACCATACAATGCTGCAACCGAAGGAGCTAGAGGGATGCCCCGTTCTCAGAGCTTGATAAATGCTGGTGACGATCTGAAACAGGAACGTCAAAAGGTATAACCTCTTTTTGGCAAAAACCTGTTTGAGATCACCTTATCATATATTTTTTGGGCATTGAATTGAATCTTTGAAATGATGCAGCTGCTAAAAGGGCGATCTACTGGGACGAAACATCCTAGTGACGATGCTGAACCCTTTGGGCGTCAGCGGTGAAGAAGGTAAAGAGAACCTCTTCAAAGCGGAAGATGAAGGAGCCTGCTCCCGAAAAACCTAAGAAGATCTTAGGAGGCGCTTCTTCGAAAAAGAAAACCACAACCGTGAAAAAAACCGCGGTAAGATTTTCTGTGCCCCATATACCCTCAAGTGCGAACAGGAATTACTTCTTAGTCGTATAGGGTGAGGAGAGTGAGGAGGAGGAAGACGACGTTCCTCTTATCCGCCGCAAGAGGAAGGCGATGGACCTTCTGGAGGTAAGCGTTCCAGAGAGGTCAACCTCTCCTCTCATCACTGAAGTCTTGTGTCTGACGGCAAGGACAGAAACAGCAACACAAGATCCCATGGTCGCAGAAGATCTTGCGACCACGGAGGAGACTCCCAATCCGGAGGCTTGCGAAGCCCCAGGGTTGATAACTCCTCCCCTAATGATCAAGGGGACTACTGTGGTAGGAACTTCATAGTCTTTTAATTTTTTTACTTCCCTGCATATACCAATCACGTTGTGATCATGCAGGGAGAAGAAGACACTGCCCTGTTTAAGAAAAGGAAAACAAGGACAAATGCTGATGATACTTCAACAGGGGCACCCAGTGGGCTTCGTTCTCCCCAGAGCTCATTGTCGAAACCCAAACTCTGGACAGGGTTTCGTATAAAGTAAGAATATTTTCTCTTGTTAATTCTATGTCATCAACAAGAGATATCATAAGCTATCATGTTTAGATGCAGGGACCCCGCGCTCAGTGCCCCGACGACCTCAACAACTGTCAGCGCATCAATTACCGTAGAGGTCACGGGTGAGACAGGCCCAACTCCCATGGCTGAGGCATCCTCTCAGGCCATTGTAGAGGAAATAATAGCGGACATCCAATCTCAGGGGATGGAAGCCGCAGTCCTGACCGCAGGGGTGGATCAGCAAGAAGAAACATTCACTGCCCCTGCTGCCAAGGATAAAACTAGTTTTGAGGCTCAAGTCGTAGCTGAACCTGAGAGTAGCTCATTCAGCGACTTTGTAGAGGTAAACATTCTCTTAATGCTTCTGAATATTGCTAATACTTAGGAATGTTCAAGTGTCAAGAGCCATATCTTACTGTGTTTCAGGAGTTGACCCGGATGGAGACCAAGTCAATAGCTGTAGCAAAGCATATTGAGGTCGCACAGTGGGAGATCAGCTGGCTACAACAGTAAGTGTGATGCATTTTTGTTTACATCAACCTGAATTTTCATCTAAGCATAATTTGTTATCTTTCTTGTTACAGAGAAAACGCTTTTCTGAGCAAGAGCATGGCTGATCAGGAAAGCCAGGAGGAAGCTGTAGCCACCAGGTTCTCCTCTATTGAGAGGGAACTTCGTGAGGCGCAGTCAAAACTTTCTTGTAAGTTTACTTTCACCCAGAAAGTATGATTTCGTTACATGAACTCGTTGTAAAATTGATTATCGTGTTCATGCAGTACAAGAGGATCAAATAAGCCTTCTTTCAAAAGATAAAAATGACCTTCAGGCAACCATCGAGTTCCAAAGCTCAAAAATTTACACTATCTTCATAGAGAATGAAACATTAAAAGCAACGATATCATCCTGCAGCAGTACTCAATCGGACATCTTTGAAAAATTGAAGATGGTGGCAACTCTGCTCAAAGCTGACATTGTTGAATCTCAGAAGAGTAATCTCAGCTTTAGCGAATCAGCCACATTGGTCGCGGCCCAAGCTGAATCACTTCTTGAGTATCTTCCTGGAGATACCAAACGGCAGGAAGAGGGAATGAAGTCGAATGTACAATCTGTAGCCTCTGCCATTCTCTGTAGATTGCGATTTCACCATGGCCCAGACCTGAATCTAAAGCCAGTGGTAGAAGATGCAGAGATCGAGAGTGAAGACCAGCTTGAGGCCATTTCTGAAGAAGTCAAACCTCTAGTTGAAGGCCTGCTAAAAGAACTGGGCTTATTATGATTCATTGTAATTAACAAT
This sequence comes from Pharus latifolius, assembly GCA_019359835.1. NCBI lineage: Eukaryota > Viridiplantae > Streptophyta > Magnoliopsida > Poales > Poaceae > Pharus > Pharus latifolius. Next base: position 22,367,087 of record CM033324.1, on the reverse strand, counting down.
GATCCTTTTGGTTAATTGTACCTGCAAATATACAGTTTATACTATGCAAATGCATGCCTTAGGTTTTTAACTAAAAGAAATGTACTTAACTTTGTTTTATGTTATGACCCTATTCTCATAGCCCCCTCCTGAGATCATACATACTGAAGACGTAGTATTATAGTCTCAGGAAAAATATGGGTTTTTGACGATCGGCAATATCTAGTGAGTTTCTTATACGCTTTAGAAATGGTTTACAAAGAAATGTCCCGACCTAGATACGATCGCCTGATCGCACTATTACTGATCTTAATATGGCACCAAATCTTATTACAAACAGGCAGCCACTCAAATGATCAGAAACATGCCAATAACTCCCATATGTGTTTAGAAACGGCTTATTTCTGGGATGTCTTATCTAGATGCGACCATGAGGTCGGCCAACGAATCCGATCAGGTTACCATAGTAAGATGGTTCATCGGCGATCAGCCCCCAAGCATAGCCTGGTATGGGCGTGACAAGAGAGAAAAGACTCGTAACATAATTCGAAGAGAAATACACACAATTTTTTAACAAATCATGCTAATTGAAAAGGATAAAAGGAATGAGGAACTTACATGTAGAACTTGCGTAATTGATCTATGTTCCAAGTATTGTTCAAGATCCTCCCATCCTCCATAGCTAATTGGGCCGATCCTGGCTGCGGTACTGACACTACAGTATAGGGGCCTTCCCACTGAGGAGAGAATTTGTTGCGGTTAGACTGGTTTTGTATTTTCCACAAAACCAGGTCGCCCACATGAAGACTACGCGGGGCACACCCTTTTATTGTGATATTTAGATAAAGCTTGTAAATATACTGCTGATTTGATCAGCGCCGGATCACGTTTTTCTTCAAGGAGGGTAATATCTTGAGTACGTTGTTCGAGTTAATCAGTCTGATCAAATTGATCTACCCGGACAGAACCAATACATATTTTCATGGGTAATATAGCCTCAGCGACATATACCAATTGAAAAGGTATCTCATCTGTAGCCCGACTACAAGTAGTGCGTAGTGCCCATAGAACAGAGTACAGCTCATCTACCCAAGCCCCCGAGCGCATCTTAAGGCGATCGAAAACACGTTTCTTTATGCCTTGTAATATCTGCCCGTTGGCACGTTCAACGGCACCATTGCTCTGCGGATGAGCTATAGAAGCAAAGCACACTTTGGTTCTGATATCGTCGCAATAGTCCAGGGAAAGACCACTGACGAATTGGGAACCGTTGTCGGTAATGAGACGACTTGGAACACCAAATCGAGTGACGATGTTCTTGTGAAAGAACTTCTTTGCCGCAGCAGCGGTAACATTGCGGACTGGTTCATCCTCAATCCATTTTGTAAACGTATCGATGGTTACGAACAGGAACTTGTACCCATTGACCGCTTGGGACATAGGACCTACAATATCTATTCCCCAGACAGCGAAAGGCCATGTTCGAGGAATAGTTTGTAAGGTATATGTGGGGCTGATGAACCTGCCTTACGTGAAATTGATACTGTGTACATGTTTTTACCAGATGCTTGGCATCATCAACTCCCGCAGGACAATAAAAACCCTCTTGGAAAGCTTTTCCGACCAGTGTACGAAATGACGCGTGTGCACCACATACACCGTCATGAATTTCTTTCAAGAGGGACTTGCCTTCCTGTTGAGATATGTAGTGCATATATACTCCTTGAGTACCCTTCATATACAAAATCCCTTCTATGAGTTTGTACAAGCGCGCTTTTTGAACCAACTGATCACTTTCGGTTTTATCCTTGGGCAAGGTCCCATGTTCGAGATAGACTCTCAATGGATGAGTCCAATCCCCTTCATGTCCAAGGTTGGTGACGCAAACTGTCACTGGGTCATCTTCGACCGTAGTCATGATCGAAGGATGTTCTAAGTGTTCAACGAACACTCCCGCCAGGGCGGATGTGCGTGAGGACCCAATTTTAGATAATTGGTCTGCGAGAATATTGTCCTTTAACGAGATATATTGGACTTCGAAATGACTGAAGTGTCTTTTCAATTTCCTCACTTCCCCCAGGTAATGAGCCATTGTCTCATCGGAGGTGATGTACTTCTTGTTTACCTGGTTTACGACTAGCTGTGAGTCTCCCCTCACCACTAATCGACGGACTCGAAGAACTTAGCTGCTCGGAGCCCTGCAATAAGACCTTCATACTCTGCTGCGTTGTTAGTCGCAACAAAGTGTAATTGAATGACATACTTGAGTTGGTCGCCCTCAGGTGTGACCAACACCACTCCAGCCCCTGAGTGTTGAAAACTACGAGAGCCATCAAAATACATAGTCCAATAGTCGGTGCATGGTAAATCTTTGGATTTTTGCATAGGAGGGTCAGGATTCGTCCATTCGACCACAAAGTCTGCAAGAATTTAAGATTTAACTGCGGTGCGAGGGGTGTAACTGATATCGAATGCTCCCAGTTCCACTGTCCACTTCGCAATGCGACCAGATTTCTCTAGATTATGGATTATATCTCCCAGAGGGAAGGACGAGGGCACAATGATTTTGCGCGCCTAAAAGTAATGTCGTAGCTGACGGGAAGCCATCAGAAGTGTGTAAAGTAGTTTTTGACCTCAGGGTAGTGCTCCTTTTGACCATGAAGTACCTCGCTAACGTAATAGACGGGTTGTTGCACACCCTCTCTTTCCGTGATCAGGACTGTGCTGACCGCGTGAGGCGTGGCCGCCTGGTAAAGATGTAGTGGTTCCCCTAAGTTCGGAGAGCCAACACTAGCGGACTGGATAAATATGCTTTAAGCTCTTGAAATGCTTTCGCGGCTTCATCCGACCAGGTAAAACCATTGTGTTTTCTAAGAGCTTTGAAGAAAGGCAGTCCTCGTTCGCCTAGTCGCGATATAAATCAGCTTAAAGCCACCATGCGACCTGCTAGGCGTTGGACGTCCTTCATGGTCGAAGGAGACCGCATTTGCTTAATGGCCCTAATTTTTTTGGGATTGACCTCAATTCCTTTGGAACAAACAAGAAAGCCTAAAAGTTTTCCAGATGAAACTCCAAAAGAACATTTCTCCGGATTCAGCTTTATTCCATGTTTGTTTAGATTACAAAAGGTTTCAGCAAGATCATCTAAATGATTCAAGCTTTTTAAGCTTTTTACAACCAAATCATCAACGTAAGCTTCAAGATTATGCCCCATCTGGGAAAGAAAGGCCTTTTGCATCAAGCACTGGTACGTGGAACTGGCGTTCTTGAGACCAAATGGCATTCTGACGTAGCAGTAAGTGCCAAATGGTGTGATGAAGGTAGTTTTCTCTTCATCTTCTTCTGTCATGCTAATTTGAAGGTACCCTGGGTAAGCATCCAGGAAGCTCATTAATTCGCAACCCGTAGTAGAATCGACCAACTGATCGATGCGGGGAACGGGAAATTGTCCTTCGGACAGGCACTGTTCAGGCTAGTGTAATCGACGCACATGCGCCACTTGCCATTTGACTTTCGGACCATAATCGGACTTGCGAGCCACTCAGGATGATCGACTTCGCGAATAACTCTTGCCTTTTGGAGCTTATCTAACTCCACTTGGATGGATTCTTGCCGATCAACAACGAAGCGTCTGAGCTTTTGATTTATTGGTCGCTGTCCAGGTCGAATTGCTAACTTGTGCTCAATTACCTCCCTTGGGACTCCAGGCATGTCGGATGGTTTCCACACAAACACATCTGCATTTACCCGGAGGAAAGTAACGAGCTCGAGTTCCTATTTGTCATCCAGGCTTGATCCAATCCGAATTGTTCTAGATGGATCATCTGGGTACAATGGAACTAGTTTTAACTTCTCGTCTGGTCGCAGGGCAACTTTGATTGTATTTGCTGCCGTGGTCGCTATCCTGACGCCCCGAAGGGGAAGCTGATCCACTAACTCCATGGACAACCGATCACAAGTTAATGCCACATTCCGGCTGCCTCGGACCGAAATAACGCCTTTGGGACCTGGCAACTTGCCGCACTGATAAGCATAGTGCATCGCCATCATGAATTTAGTGAGAGTTGGCCTGCCAAAAATAACGTTGTACGCTGAATCACAATCAATTACATCGAAGGTAACTGATTATGTTCGAAAATTATCTGGCTCCCCCAGCGTTACTGGGAGTACCACCTGTCCCATTGGCATCATCGAGGGACCAGGGAGGGCTATCGCCAGAGCCCCCGGTGGCCTCTTCCCCCTCTTATGGGAGCCGGGGGTGGGGAGGGGCGTTCTCGCCGGTAGCCTCAGCCCGAAGGCCTCGGCCACCAGGTTCCGGGGAGGGCCCTCCCCCATGACATGCATGATGCGCTCGTGCTCGTCGGCGTAGTACCACCCGAGGAGGTTTTCCGCCTTCTCTCAGGCGACCGGGTACGGCCGGACTACAAAAGGTAAGAGTTAGAAAAATACACGAAAAGAAAACGAGCAAGGTAACCTGGAGCTTACGTCGGGTCACTGGCTTCTGCGGGCGCCGCTGGGCCAGGCACATCCCGATCCCCCTCCTCCCGTGCGAGAAGGGGGAGATCTTCAGCAGCGTCAACTCCTCGGCGGCATCCCTCATAGAGCGGACGCTCCGGGAGCCCACGACCTTGCTGAGGAGCTTCAGCTCCTCCTCGGTCCACACCGGGGGCTTGGGAGCAGACGACCGGCTGTAGGAGGGGGCCTCCGGGGAGTACACCACCTCGTCGTCCCGGACCCAGAGGTAGAACCACCTCTGGATCCCGTCCCCCTAGTGGTCCCGGGAGGCCGCCACCGGGTACTCCGCTACCCGGGACGGCAACAACTGGATCATCATCGAGCCGAAGGGAGACTTTGGCCCTCCCTTCACCAGGTGGGAGCTCCTCGCCGCCGGCTCATAGAAATACTGGAACAGCCGAAGCGTGGGCTCCCGTCCGGTGGCCGTCTCGAAGAGCCAAATGAAGAGGCCCATCCGGACGAACGTGTTCGGTGTCAGGTGGTTCAAGGCCACCCAGTACTCCTTCAGAAACTCCCAGAGCAGCGGGTGCACCAGGAGCCGGAGCCTGGCCTCGAGGAAAGCCTCGAAGGCCACCACTTCCCCGGGCCTAGGGCGGGGGGCTCCATCCTTCTTCGCGGAGATCCGGACGTCCCCGTCTGCAACCAACCCCCGGTCCACCAGGGACTCCAAGTCCCCGGATGTGAACTCGGAGGCCCAGAGAAAGTCCGCGGTGACTTCCTCCGAGGGCACCTCCGCGGCCTTAGCACGGCCCTTGGGTCCCATCTAATTTTTCCAGTGGCTTAGGCTCTAGGAAAAAGGGGGGCTTAGGGGTTCCGGAGGCTAAGCTTCCGGGAGTGAGCTTCCGGAAGAGGGCTGCCGGAAGAGCTAAGGGCACTAAGGGAGTTTGAGGGTTTGAAGTTTGGAATGATTTCTCCGGGCCCCCCGAGGCCTTATTTATAGGGGCCAAACGCGGCCCCGATGGGTGCCACGTGGCCCTTCGTGGTGCATCCGCGCTGTTCAATTCAAACAGCGCGCGGGAAACGAAGGGACGGGCGTGCAAAACGAGACGTTGCCAGTTCGAACCGCGAACGGCCATTATGGCCGAACGGCGCGCTCCCATCGAGACAAGGCCTTAATGAACGACGGCGCGGTAATAAACGCGCGGTGCGGGAATCAAAGCATCACGGCTCCGGTAGCCCGCCCCGGAGATTTTCCCGGTGACACGAACCATCCCCTCCGGGGACTCAAGCATCGTCCCCGGAGGGCATGGGGGGCTACTGTTGGGGGAAATCTCCACAAGATCAAGTCCAAGTAAGAGGCTGTTTGATTTGCCCGGGGACAAGTCCCCCGGTGGCTTGTCCCGGGCGCCGCCTTTTGCCCGGGGACATTGCCCCCCCGGTGGCTTGTCCCGGGCCCCACCATTTGCCCAGGGACATTGCCCCCCGGTGGCTTGTCCCGGGCGCCGCCTTTTGCCCGGGGAAATTGCCCCCCGGTGGCTTGTCCCGAGCGCCGCCATTTGCCCGGGGACAAGGCCCCCCGGTGGCTTGTCCCGGGCGCCGCCTTTTGCCCGGGGACAAGGCCCCCCCGGTGGCTTATCTCGGGCGCCGCCTTTTGTCCTGGACGCCACCTTTTGTCCCAGGCGCCGCCTTTTGTCCTGGACGCCACCTTTTGCCCGGGGACATTGCCCCCCGGTGGCTTGTCCCGGGAGCCGCCATTTGCCCGGGGATAAGGCCCCCCGGTGGCTTGTCCCGGACGCCGCCTTTTGCCCGGGAACAAGGCCCCTGGTGGCTTGTCCCGGGCATTGCCGTCCTTCCGGAGGCAGAAGTCTCCGGTCCCGGGTCACGTGAGGGGCACGTGAGGAGCGCCTCGGGAATTGGCGGACACCTGTCAAGCATCCAAGGTCCCTAACCAGAAGAAGGACATCGCTACCCCTCGATCCAACGGTGGCAGGCGGGATAGTCTAGTCTTTTCGCATCTTTTGGGGCTATATAAGCCCTTGTAACGCTTCATGTAAGGGGACAATTCATTATTATTGAGAATAGACAATCTCACAGGTGTGCTCTGGAGTCATCTCTCCTCCGAGAGAGCCCCCTAGCCAACTCTGGTTGGGAGCACACCGACAGGATTAGGGTCTCCACTGAGCCCCGAACTTGTATAAATCTTCGTGTCATTCGGTGTGTTTGCCCGACGGGAGAAGACCGGTCACTCGGTCAGCTCGCATCATATTTTCTTCGCTAGGATCTTCCACAAAACCTGCCAAGATATTCGCAATATCACGATAAATACAGTTTACTCTCAACGAAAATTCTATATCCAACAAGTATCTCATGGACCAGTTCAGATGGGATTCGTCATCACTTATGCTAATCATTATAGTGATGGGCTCCTACTAATTCTCAATTACTCTTAGCCTTTCTTTTCCTTATAAAAAAATTACCCATAGCTAGTAATAGCTATAGCATGGCAAGATGATTCATCCATGTCACCATGTGGAGGACTAATTAATGGTGCTAGTTAATTAAAGATTAATAAATCTACTGCACTTTATTTGACTTTGACTGATAGATACATTGGCTCTTTCAATCAACTAGACCATACCATGTAGGTGATGCATTTTTCTACGCATTATATCATTATGCAAAGACGGTATATATGTCGTGCGCATGCATGCATGCATGCATAGCCTTTATTAGTTTACTTCCCAACAAAGTTGCACCAGAGTTTTTCGTTACTTTTTGTATAATCAGAGACTTTTACTTAAAGTTAGAACACATAATCTCCCCTACTATTTGGATTAATCCATTCAAACATATTTGTGCAACTATACGTATGTCAATTCCTTCAAAATATTCTATCCGTTTCATGACACGGGGATTCAGGTAACAAAAAAATTAAAGAAATTAAATTATGGTAAGACTTTGATATCCCAAGTAAATAAATTTGGGAAAGGATCAATGGATGATCATGAAGTATATTATGAATGGCACAATTGTAAAAACAATTAACTAATTCATTGAGCTATAAGTAGGTTTGTGTTATGAAACATAAAAAAATTAAATTTATATTATGAAACAGAATGAGTGTTAATCATTAATAGGTGAGTCTCACATGTAAATCTTGCTAGTGTAATCCCACAGTGAGTCAACACATTATGAGAATTAACAGAGAATTTGAAGTAGTAGTGCTACACCTGTTCGATTAATAGAGATGACTAAATGCTCTCTAATATTAAATAGAAGCAGTTGATTGTACAAAATATGAAGCACGTGAAATTTTGCCTTTATTTTGCATCATCTTTTGGGCCCACATTTTTGGACAATTGCACACTCTACTTAATTATCATAGACTCTTGTTGCTCCTATGACCATAGACCTCACAAGCTCCATGAATGTTCTTTGCATCAAGCACTAGGAAGAGTTTTGTTATGACTTGCATTGTTGTTGTGGCTGGACGAAAGTACATAACCACATGCATGTGTACATCAATTTCTTGCAATTGTATCCCCTTTTGTTCTGAGAAACAATCGTTCCTAAGAGCCCTTCAATCAACTTTCGAGCTACCAAGAATTTAAGATTAAGGTGAATAAAAAATTCCAAATATTTCAATTTCTTCTATCTTTAATCTGCAGCTCTGATTTCTAATCAAACAACTTCTAAATCTATGTTATTGGTGTTGTTTGCACAACATAAGATGCAATTCCGAATTTCTTGCCAACTACACATGAACATTGAATTGATGCGTACAGTTGCAACTCATATTTAATGCACTATATATTATACCACCACATGTAATATATAAAATATTTATCTGTAACTAGTTTGACATGCGCCACAAAATGTTATTTAAACCAATCTTGATCTATAAATTTTATCTTTTCATTAAGATTGACTAAACAACATTTCTTTTATGTAAAAATAGCACCATTGGCTCCAATTAGTTTTGTCGACTCAAGTGATTGGTTGATTGACTCGCACTCGAGGAGATTTTGACTATCTATTTTCATATCAAATGGCACTAAAAACTCTTGTTACAATTGGAAAAAACAAAGTAAAATACATTTGTCCTTGTTGCAATTGAAATTGAAAATAGAGACCAATTTGAATTGTTTTGAAATTGAAAGATCAAAGTTAGCCTAGGGATAAAGTGAAGACCAAAAGTGTACTTTACTTAAAACAACATTATGCACAATTTTTACTATATCACTGTGTGAGAGGCTAGTGAATCTCATGCACGAACTTCTCCAATTAATCAGTTTGTATAGTGTTTCATCTTTTAAGCCGTAAATCCCTTTTCATTAGGCCCAAATAAACTTTTAGTAGAAGTTTATGGAACAAATCCAATAAAGTTCCATCTACTTTTAACACAACTTAATCTCATGAACCCAAAATTTGAAATTGAAATTGAAGTCATGTAAAATAGACCCTACACCAAAAGGTTTTTCTTGTATGAATAAATATTGATGCATTGTTCATACATAGTTTGTAACTCCCAGTGGCAGGTGAGTCTTAAACTCTAGCCTGGATATCAAAGCCATAGTTAGTAGATGTAACGATATCTTTTTTCAAAGAAGCATAACACCACTCAAATTAATAATGTGTTTGTGCATGCACACAAACTTGCACAAGCTCATGCAGGACATATCATATTTCCGATGTTTAGGTGTGCAACTTGTATGAGCCCGTACAGAAAAAGGAGACATGGATACCATATTTTTCCTCTTGTGCTGCATGAGTTCATATGAACAATTTGAACGAACATACTCGTACCCAATCAGTTAAAACGTGGGTTATTTTGGTAATTGTTGTTGATCAACGACATCGCTATATGCTTCCAAAGAAAATAGAAATTCAGAAAAATAGCTTTAAATCAGCATGTTGGTTATATGTCACGTGGAAACAAAATTTATTCTCAAAATGGCACTCTAATAAGACAATACTGGCACACTTAGAACAAACATTCTAATAAACGACCACACTAACAAGACAACGACTACGGGATCTCATAGAGTTTTGAGGATAATTCTCCCAACAAAGTTTTTTCTCTAGACTCCCAGGTTACACCGCCAACCTAGGTTTTGAGAGTTTGTTTTGTGTTCGTCAATCCCAGTTGCCGTAGCACATATCTATTCTCTTGCCTTTCCTCCCAGGTTGTTCTTGAGATTCTATTTGCGTGTTGCCTTTTGCTTGCATTGAGGTGTTCATGAGGAAACCCTAGCGCTTCTGAAGGATCTACTGGAGGCATTGATGGCAAAGGACAATGGAAAATCATTGAGTCATGATGGGCATATGATCCTGTCGAGAGACAGATTGGATGGTAAGGAGGGGAGAACATGGAAGATATGTTTTGCCGATTAAATCTAACTGCGGAAGAGGAAAACACCATATACCTCTCAGATGATTCTGATGAGGATATTGCCACAGTGGAGTGGGAAATAATAGGGAAGGTTTTTATAGTCGAAGGTTCTACATGTCCAAACGAGTGGCACTTCAACCGGCGTGGGGGAACCACGAGGAGTAGAGCCAAGATCTGTTGGGGAGAACATTTTTATTGTAGAATTTGCGTCGAAACGGGACAAACATTGTGCTTTGGAAAGGGGTCCGTGGATGGTAGGTAAACATGCTGTGGTTTTGAAGGAGTTTGCTAGCAATCTTCAGCCTTCAAATATGGGTTAATATCCTGAACCTTCCCTTTGCTTTGATGAACAAAAGATGGGGTCAAGAGATTGGAAGTATAATAGGGGAGGTGATTGATGTTAATGGGGATGTCCAAGGTCATGCATGGGGAAGTTTCCTACAGATTAGGATTTTGCCTAATGTGACCAAGCCCATCTGTAGAGGGATTGCTATCTGTTCTAAGAGGAGAGAAGGGATAGAATGATATGTTGAGTATGAGAAAATTCCACACTTCATTCTAGGACACACGGATATTGAATGTCCAAATCTGGGCAAAAGAGATGAAGATGGGAAGTTACCGTATAGTGATAAACTGAGGTCACCTTTCAGAGAAGAAGAAGGGAGAAGGTGTGCAACAAGCTTTCCCTTCTAAGTCTTCGAGTAGGGACGAGGCTTTTTTAGGCTTCAGAGGATCCTCGTCAACTCGGTCAAAGGAGAGGGGCTCTAGAGGTATGGTTGGCACTCAGCAAAAGAGCAGTTCAACTGTGGATGGGGACCTAGAAGAGGGGGAGGAGGTCTCCTCTTCGCTTAAACAAGGTCGGGGGGATGCCTAATGTGCATGAAACCCTAAGTTCTTTTAAAACGAAGGAGCTGTTTATTGTAGAGCAAGGGTCCATGGTGCTCTCTAAGTGCCATCCGGCGAGAGCAGCGATGGGCCTAGAGATTTATCTACTAGGTTTTCACCACGAAAACAAGGCACTGCTACTACACTAATGGATTTGGTAGTGGTGTATAAAAGATTTCAAGAGAATAGTGCTGCTACTTTGAATTTGGAAGAGGGTCCAGTGAGAGGAGGGATAAAAAGAAGGCGAAGAAACACAAGAAGGAAGACAACAAGGTTTTTATATTAGCACAGGCTGGAAACTAACCCCGTCGGGAGCCTTGAATCTTCTAGTTTGGAACTACTGAGGGTGTGGGGATCCTGAGGCAGTTCGTGAACTCCACAGGTTAGTGGAGTTGTTTAAACCCACAGTGGTGTTTGTAATGGAAACAAAAATCCATAGTACAAGAGCAGAACATTTGAGATGGGGGTATGGTTTTTAGAATGGTTTGGCAGTCAAGAGTGAGGAAAGGAGTGCAGGTTTAGCTCTCTACTAGAGAGGAGATGTGGAGGTGAATGTCCTAAGTCTTAAGTTGATCACATGTTGATGTTTCTATCAAATGTGAGGACAGGTGGTGCCCCGTGGCGGTTTACCGATTTCTACAGTGAACTGAAAAGGGACCTTCAGCATAAAAGTTGGTATTTGATGAGGCACTTGAGAAAACAGTCGCTTGATCCATGGTTGTGTGCGGGTGACTTTAATGAGGTCTTATTCGCTAGTGAAACATGGGTAGAAGCATTTGTGTTGAATGGATGATGGCAAGATTTAGGGGGGCAACTAATGATTGTGATTTTCAAGATCTTGGTTATGATGGTCTGCCTTTTATGTGGGATAATAGGTAGGATTGTGGAGATAACGTCAAGGCTCATCTGGACAGAGCTTTGGGGGATACAATTTTCCTATATCGATTTGGAGCGACATCTGTGCAATATGTTCAAACAATACAATTGGGCCATTGCGCCCTACTTCTTGAACTCAAGAGGGGTAACGGCAATGTGGGTGGGGGGGGCGCGGGGGGGGGCGTGGTGGGGTGGGGGTCAAAGGCCGTTCAGGTATGAGAACATGTGGCAGAGGCATGAACAATATGAGGAGATGGTTAAGTCATCGTGATAACATACATCTAATGGACCCAATTTGCAAGATGTCCGTGTGTCCCTGCGGGACATGCAAAGTACTCTTACGCTGTTTCCAATCGTCTTAATTCCGACTTAGTTCTTAAACAAACTATTCCTTGTCATACGTGCAAGTACAGTCTCAAAAAGTCAAGCAACAGTCAAGTCTCCAACAGTTTAGTTCTTGTTGAGCTCTTAATGATTTGACAAATAAATATTAAAACTTATTAAAAAAATTTCGTATCATTGATAGGTAGGGTCCACCAAAAAATTTTGTATCACTGACATGCGTAAACAAAATATTATGTGTCACTTACAAGTGGGGTCAACCGTCATTGGGCCCACACATCAATGACTCAGGTTTGAAACCGTATGCGTGCGTGAACAAACCGAGACTGGTGCACTCACGCGATTTACTTGTCAGGTGGGGCCCACACGCCTCGCTCGCATGTGACGGAAACAGATCTGACTCTCTAATTGACATGTGGAGACTCTAATTGTGGGATCCAGATGTCAGTGATACTGGATAACGTGTGGATCGGTGTCGCACATACTGACAACGTACACTACGCCAGTTGTGGGCCCACGCCTCCGATTTCGTTTCACGCGTGCACCGTAAACACTCTCACTGACAATGGGGCCGTTTGTTCCGTAGACCCATTTGTCATATTTAAAAATTCGCTAGTAAGATTAGACGGTTTAATTTTGGTGGGACCCGCAAAAACGCGTTACGAAGCGCTGCCTTCATCTCCAACGGCGACGCGCTCGTCGCCGCGTGCTCGCCCATCACTCGCCTCCACCCAAAGAACGCGCGCATCCCATCACGCCGAGCAAGCGGCGAGCACGCGGTTGCCTCCATTGACGCACACTGGCGATCGCGCCACCGTTGGAGAAAGCCTTAGGTATGGAGTCAAGACGTTTTTGGCTTGGTAAGTAAAAAACTCAAAGGCTTCAAGACGATTTGGAACGTTTACGAGGCCATCCTTAGAGGTATAAATTGGGCTGGGCCGAGCCAGTATGACACGAGCCTATCGGGGCGGTGGTTTGTGCCATGCAGAGTCGAGCCGGCCTACGGGCTATCGTGCCGGGCCGGTGGCTCGCCGGAGAGGCCCGACACGGCACGATAGCCCATGGGCCACAGTGCGTGTCGGGTCGACACAGGCACAGCCCGTTTCGAATTTGGTGGTTGTCTCATCTCTCGTCTGGTCGAGCCGTCGAGGTCGTCGACGAGGATCGTGATCATCACAGAGGTCGTTGCAGTGGCGACACAAGGTGCTTGAGGGCGGCGCGGCTAGAAATCAAGAGTGGCGATGAGGAACAAGGAGAGACATCGCCATCCGAAGGCTCAACGCCGGTGACGGAAAGGACGAAGGAGGCAGCTCGAGTGGAGCAGATCCGATGGATCTGGCGACGAGTGTCGCAGCAATGTGGCGTGGTGTGTTGCATCTAGGCCGTTATGCCTAACCTAATTTTGATGATTAATGAAAACAAAGTGTTTCAAAACTAACTGTGCTTCTGAGATTTTTGATACAGAGCTTGTTCGGGAAAACACGCAAGATGATCAAGGTGAACCCGACATTAAATAGAAGCACAAGGTGCAAAAGAGCAAAGACGAGACACAAACATAAAGATGCAAAGGATCTAAGGTAATCTGAGATTTTATTTTTACCGATCTTGGCGTAAGGAGATTGATCGGTTTTAGGATTTTGTTTTTAGATTTAACCGTACTATAAAGAGGGGTTGCAAAGTCTTCTCTACATTTCCAACATGAACCGAGAAATTACTAGGTCATTGCATTGCATCATTTGTGGTTGGATTTGATTTGATTTTGGTTTTGAAATATTTGGATTTTCAGTTGAGTTTTTGACAGTAGAAGAGTTTTTCAATTTTCTAGAAAAATCTAGGCAGATCTGAATTTTGCGTCTGTTGACAAAAATGTAGTCCTTAAAATTATCTTTCAAACGAGCTATTAAAATCTCAATTTGGACTTATGGTTTTAAAGTTATGACTATTTTTGTTTAGGATAACTGTCAGTTTATTAAACTGACTGTCAGTTTGAATGTCAGTTCAGTTAAACTGACAGTTGTCCAAAGAGTGTGTTTTTGAGCTGAAATTTTTGTACTAAACTGACTGTCAGTATGCCCATGCTGACTGTCAGTTTGCATTTCGACCTCGAGTGGTTTTATCTGAGTTTCCATTTGATCTGGTCGATGTTTTTGTCGAACTGACTGTCAGTTTGGGGTTTCAGTTTCCATATACGACCACAACCGGCTAGCTAATTTTTATCCGTAAATTTTGTCGGCTGTTGTGTATGTAACTGACTGTCAGTTTGGGTTGCTAATTTTCAGCCCGAGCTCCAACGGTTCTTTTGATCCTTGAGGCTATAAATAGAGGCTTTGAGCTCGTATTTTATACAACAAGCAGCCCTCTTCTCTCTTATACACTTGAGCATTTGTTTTATAGTTGAAAATCTTGATCTGTTGATCAAGTCGAGAGTTTTCAGATCCACTGAGTGCTTTCGTTCGTTTTATTTTGCATACTTAGAGTTTCTCTGTGATTGTTTGAAGGTCTAGAGAAGACCTTGCTGCCTATTACTCTTGGTGAGCGCCCTCACCTAGACGGATGGTGGCATGACCGTAGATCTCTCCAGTTCGGAGATTGTCGGAGAGACTCGGCGCATTTGTACAAGGCATCGATGCTCGCCTTTCCAGAGTGGACAAGGAGCAACCATTAGTGGATAGTATCCTTCGTGGATATTGGAGCAAGACTCAATTTACTTGAGTGCTTCAACGAGGATTAGGGGATACTGGGCGAGTCTCCGAGACCTCGTAAAAATCGTTGTGTTCGTTCTCTCTGTCTCTTCATTTCAATATATTAAATTGCTTTTGGTTCTTCTCTTTGCAACATTTGTTTTTAATTGAAAAGTTTTAAAGCCGCATATTCACCCCCTCTAGTCGGCATCCTTGATCCTACATGGTGCATCAGCGCGGCGCGGCCCGAGCACGCGAGATCTATGGCGTGTGAGGCGCGGCAAAGTTATGACTGTGTGGTGCTTTGACGGAGGCAGCAGAGACCAGAGAGGGGCTGAGGACTGGACTCTGGAGTAAGCAAGACAAAGGGCGTGCTGCCATGCACCCGTGCAGACTGCCGAAGTGCCGAGCGGCAGAGGAGATTAGGACATGCAGCGTATGACAAGGAATTTTGTGGCCCTCGTTGGGCCGAGTTTTGTGGCCCGACACGGCCCGATACCCCGTGCTGGGTTGGCACAGCCCGTTAGCATTCGTGCCGGACCATGCCGCATGCCGGACCAAAATTCCGTGCTTCAGGCTGGCCCGGTAACGACCTGGCCCAACTTACACCTCTAGCCATCCTATGTATTGAGATCTGACATCAAAGGAGGAGACTACGAGGATTGAAGAACTTTTGGCCCGGGAGGAGACTATGATGTCCCAACGGTCAAGAATCTAATAGCTAAAAGAAGACAATCATTCTATGTCTTTCTTTTGAGAAAAAGCATCAGATCGCTCCCGGCAGAACAGGATTTGAGTGATTCTAAGACTAGATGGTACGACGTGCTCAAATCAAAAGGAGATGGAGGTGATGGCTAGTTCTTTCTATTAAGAACCATTCATAGCTCGGCAGCTTCTCGAACCAGAGGTGGTCTATTAGTTTGTCCTGAGGAAGGTAACTGATGAAATGAATTACAGGTTCTGAGGTCAAAAGTCCACTATATAGTAAGGGCCCACACAAAGCTCCAATGGTGGATGGCTTCACAGTAGGATTCTTTCGAAAGCATTGGGAGCTATTGAAATGAAAGGTTATTTTGGCTGCGCTGGGTTTTCTGAATGGAGGTGTAATGTCGGCTGACCTTAATCAAACTTTGCTGGTGCTGATCCCAAAGGTGAAACATCTCCAAGCATTGTCTCAATTTTGGCATATTTCTCATTGCAATCTCCTATACAAAATTTTCACCAAAGCGATGGCCAATAGATTGAGACAAGTGCTGGATGTCATTATTTCTGAGGAGCAGAGTGCTTTGTTCGTGGTAGACTAAAAACGGATAATGTACTCATAGCCTATGAGTGCGTTCAACTTATACAGATGAACAAAAGATAGTGTGGCGTGTGTGCAATCAGACTGGATATGGCAAAAACATCTGACAGGGTAGAACCTTTACACGTCACCTACATCGTCGAGCACTCCGAAATCATTTAGCACTCTCAAAATCCATCTCTAGTGAAACCCTAGCTACAAATGGTGAAGTCATGAATTGACGATCCTAAGGTAGCAGAGCATTTGTGGGAAATAGGAGGTATGATGGCAAAGTCCTAGATCCTGAGGCGACAAATCCTGAGGTGATGGAGCATCCTAGGTGTGAAGGCAAAGGTAGATCATGAGGTGACGATTGTGAGGTGCTGACAAATCGTGAGGCGATGGATCCTAAGGCAGTGGATCTTGATGTGGTGGAGCATCCATCCTAGGTGAAAGGGCGGCGGGTTGCCATCACACAAGCATGTGTCATTCATGGATCCCTCAAGGGTAAGTCATCTTCCATGGCAAAAGTTTACAATTTTGATTTGAGAGTAATTGTGCTGATTGTAGTGGATCATTCATGTACGAATTTGTTGCTAACTCTTATGCAATGCTTTGTACTAATTAGTGTTATGTAGGATGGATCCTAATAGTATGTGTAGGTTGAATATATGGGTTGTTACTTATCTTAGTAAACCAGATAAAATACCACATGTGTGGAGAAATGGAAGGTTATTAGAGTATGTTGTGGACACTGATAAGTACTCAGTGATGGATCTAACTAATGAGCTAGCAAAATAGTTTGATTGGGGTCTAAGAAGATGCTAGACATGTGCTAGAAGTTGAGAGATAGTGAGGAGTATGTGAGTCTAGTAAATGATATGGACTTGTTGCAAGTTTTCAACATGCATAGTAAAGAAAAATTAGTTCATTTTAGAGTGTCTGTGCCAGATTTTGAAGGTCCATTAGCATTATGACCCAGTTGTGAGAAACCCTCTAAAAGAAGGCAATCTGCCTCTCAATCTCCAAGTCCCAAAGAAACAAGACAATTCTGTATTGAAGGCCCCCAGGCACACCTCCCCAATGTACACCGTGTGAGTCTGTTGATGCAAACTAGCCTAGCCAAGCAACTGATACAGACCACACTGAACAGCAAGACATTTTTGTGTAATGTTCTCATCTCATTGCTCAAATTTGCTACTACTTTAAATTTGGTATTTATCTCCTTTATCACAATTAATTACTCATTCATTATGTTCTTCAAACCTACAATACTAGCTTCATGTTGCTCTCCAACCTCCTTATTGATGTGTAGGGCTGGAAACGAGCAGAGCTTGAGCGAGCTCAGGCAGGCTCGGCTCGGGCTAGATAGTGTATTGGGCTAGACTTGGGCTCGGCTCGAAATATTAACAAGCTTAGAACTAGGCTCGGGGTCGGCTCGATAAAGCTCGATAGAGCTCGATTAGGCTCTATACACAAACATTCATCTCTAACTGTAATCACTGCAGCTTCAGGTCACGCCAGAAGCCCCCGCCGGCGTTCCTCACCAATCCTGAAGGAGGCTGCGCCGTCGCTCCCCCACGCCACCGCTCCCCCGCGTCGCTGAAAACGCACCCCCCCCCCCCCCCCCGCGACCGAGAACCCACTCCGCCGCTCCGCCGTGACCGTGAGCCCGTAATAGATCTGGTGGAGGATTTGAGTGAGGGGTTGAGGGCTAGGGTTGGCCGGTTGGGACTTGGGGATTGGGGAATGGCCGAATGGGTCTTAGGTGATTGTGGGTTGTGGCTGCGATCTGTGGACTGTGGCCCATTAAAAATGTAAGGCATTAAATTGGTAATTATAATTCGAGCTTTAACGAGTCGAGCTCGTGAAGGCTCGGGCTCGGCTCAAATTCTCACTCAAGCTTCACTTCAGGCTCGAGCCGATCTTCGATCTGATCCCGCATAGCTCACGAGTTTCGATCTTTTTGTCCAACCCTATTGATTTGCCTATCAATGAGATCTTCCCATAGCCAAAATGAGCATCCTCTCGTACATTACAAAACAAGATCGAAAAGAAACAACAAAATAACAAAATAAGATAAAAACACATTTACCTTCCATCTAGACCACCTCACAAACACTCAGTTAGAATTTTTATTAGTATGTGACATGTACCTGACTGCTCTCAAGCAGCAGTCGCATCAAAATATTGATGCCATTAATGCATCATGAGATCCAATAGAACAGTTTAAGTTACTTCTTTCTCCCCTATTAGATATGCACTCTCTCAATCTTGCTCTCTCTCCTCCTACAATACACCAATCCCCAACCATTACATAGAGGCAAAAAAAAATGGCGCAAAAATCTCTGTAACATCCTTGGTTTGGGGGGTAAAAATTTCCTTTTTCATAAAAAGTCATGCATGCATATGTCTCATTAAGAACCAGCAAATCAGTTCAGATTCACTCTTTCCTAAGCCCAAAAATCTCGAAAATCTTCACTATGGACTCAAATCAAGATCAAACTATACAGATATGGCCTACTAATCATCTTGAGTAGAAAAACCTTCAGAAGCCAAATCAAATTTGATCTCTAACACCTAGGATCATCAATCTCAATTTATTTTCGAAAACAAAATTATTCCTAATTACCCTAAATACTCTAAAATTCAGAAAGCCGATTTGATTAAATCTTGACCTGGTCTAGACCAAATTATTTTAGGATTATGATCCAGGGTATGCCAATACCTTAATTCAAAAAGTTGGCAGCAAAACTCCATCATTCAGATCATTTTCGCAGATCAGTCCAGAAGTATTACAGATTAGTCCTTTTCAGATTCTCCAAAAGCCTGGAAAGGCTAAAAGCCACAAATCAACTCCAAATCTTAATTTGATTTAGGGCATATCTCCCATACACTATTCAATACAGAATCTTCTTCTATGAGAATCTCAGAATCTTATCCTAGGTCTTAGATATTCGACTTCGACAAAACTCAGATTCTAAATACCCTAAATACCCTATTTTCATTTAGTTCAAAATCTGACCAAAACTCCCAATTTTGTCTAATGCGTTTCCTAAATGAATTGCTAAGTTAAATGAGCCACACTGGTAAAATCAAATTCAGCTTTAATCAAATATTTCACAGAATTTACAATTCAGTCCAAAAATTTTCAGAAATTACATTTCGGTCCAAATCCCAAATTCAACTCAGCCGGCACATTTTGAACTAAGTGCCGCCGTGATTCTTGCCGCCGGTGAAGTCTAGTCGTCGCCAGTACGTGTGACCGTTTAAACCTGCATGCTGTACACGCGTACACGCAGGAGCAAGCCACCTTGGCAGCAGCATCGACCAGCAAACCGCCACGCGCAACAGCGAGGAGTTGTCAAAAGCCTCGCGCCACGACGACGCCATGTCGGGGCCAACTCGTCACCTTTGCCTCTGCACCAGCTAGGACCAAGTTACAAGACGCCGACCGTTCTGACAAAGCCGAAGGAGCCACCTGTACACCGTCCCATCGTCACCGCTGTTCACTCCCACCCAGTCGCTTCAGCGGCACAAGTTCCACCATTGCCAACCTCGCAATCTCTGTTCTGTGGATATTTAAGGTCGCATGCGACCAACTTCATTTTCATACAATCCAGAACCCAGTTAAACCGCTATCCAGCTCGTCTTCTTCTTCCACGGCGAGCCGCCAAGGAGGGAGACAACGACCGGGTGCGCCGCTGCACCAACCTTCAAATTGACCCAACTAGTGTGTGCCTATTGCCCATCTTCTTATTCCTTAGCAAGCAATTTGTCTCCAGTCAGCTGTATCACCGGCGATAGCCGGAATTTGATTTTGCCCTGTTCCAACTATCGGACTTAGTCCAGTCCAAATTAGCATCCCTTTTAGTAGAGAAAATCGATTACCAGGGCCCCTTGAACAATCCTGTTCAATCACAATTTGAATTTAACCCGTAATTAAAGATTCCCCGTTCTTGACGCGCTACCGTGGACGGCTCACGCCGCCAGCATGCCTCGCCGTGTTTCCGACCAAATTGACTACACCCACACGTTCCTTGGATCCCATAGATGTTGTAGCAACCGTCAATTGTGCAGCATTGTTCTAAATTGTGAACATCCCTTTTGGACCATCGTTCTCAAGTCTGGCTGTAACACCGGCGAGCCCTAAAACGCCATTGCAACCGAATTCCCCTCTCCAGAACCATCAGCACTGCTCCAGGAGCAAAAGCCCTCAATCAATTTCTAGTTTCTTCAACCGTAGTTTTTTGTCACCGTAACTCGCCTCTGGTTCTCAAAGCCGACGAGTTCAAACTCGTCGTTCGTCGCCATCTAGCCACCATTATTCGATTAACCTTGCCAGCAGCATCCTTTCAACCTCGCCTACACGATTGGCAAAGTTGGCGAAGCTATGCACACGTGGATTGCCCAGATGCGGTAAACCTAGAAATCGACAGTACACTAGCATATAGATTCACTGTGTCAGGGACTTAGCTGCTAATTCCTTGGTTTCTTGGACTTTTCTGTAAAAATCAGTTTGTCAATCAATTAGCTTGTTCCATTGTACACCTAATGCCTTAAACCAAACTTGTTGCGACAACAAAAAATCTTCTAAACCACGCCTATGCCATCCACTGACATTGTCAGGCCGCGAACCGAATGTCAACCAGCAAACATTCGTTGCGTTTGAGCAAACCAGCCGTGAACCGAATGTCAAGATTTATGCCTTGAAACCCTACAAAGCCTCTAACATCCAACCTTAGTCCAAATTCTATAAATTCTAGGGTTCCGACCCAGTTTCAGCTTTCAAACCCAGTCCGCTTCAGCATCATCAAGTTCATTTCTTTTAAGAGCATACCTGCATATAGATCATAAAGCATTTAAAATAGTTAGTGATCATTCTGTGTTTGAATTGTTGCCGAGTAGATCCCGAGACAGAGTTTGAGGACGTCACCACCAACACAACACCAGCAGTTGATTCTTACGATGTGGAAGGCAAGTCATATCTGTTGGATCAAGGATGCCGACTAGAGGGGGGTGAATAGGAGGCTTTTAAAAACTTTTAAGCTTGAACAAATAATTGCAAATCAAGAACAAATAAAATAAGCAAGAGAGGAAGAGAACGAACACAGCAGTTTTTACCGAGGTATCGGAGACTCGCCCAGTCTCCACTAGTCCTCGTTGAAGCACTCAAGTCACTTGAGTTTTGCCTCAATACTCACGAAGAGTATTATCTACTAACGGTTGCTCCTTGTCCACTCCGGAAAGGCGAGCACCAATGCCTTGTACAAACTTGCCGAGCCTCTCCAACAATCTCCGTTCTGGAGAGGTCAACGGCCACGCCTCCGAACCGTCTAGGTGAGGGCGCTCACCAAGAGTAACAGGCAGCGAGGTCTTCTCTAGACCTCCAAATACGCACCGAGAAGCTAAGTGAATGCAAATGCAAAAGAACTGAAGTGCTCGGTGGATCAGAAAATACTCGACTTGATCAAAAGATCAAGATTTTAAGTAGAAAACTAAAGCTCAAGAGTGTATAAGAAAATGCTACTGCTTGTTGTATCAAACTTATGCCCAAAGCCCCTTTTTATAGCCTTAAGAATCAAATGAACCGTTGGAGCTAGGGCTGAAAATCAGCAACTCAAACTGACAGTCAGTTTAGTGCACAACGGCCGACAAAATTTACGGATAAAAAATAGCTAGCCGTTTGTGGTTGTTTAAGGAAAGCTGAAACCCACAACTGACAGTCAGTTATTCAAACTGACAGTCAGTTCGACCACATACTCGACCAAAAACAAATAGAAACTCAGTTAAAAGTACTGTGGTCGAAACCCCAACTGACAGTCAGTTTAGTACAAAAATTTTGAGCCCAAAATACACCCTCTCTGGACAATTGTCAGTTTAAACAAACTGACATTCAAACTGACAGTCAGTTCAGCAAACTGACAGTCAGACTGAATAAAAATAGAGATAACTTTAAATCAAAAAATCCAAAAGAGGTGTTTAATATCTCGTTTGAAAGATAATTTCAAGGGCTACATTTTTGTCAACAGAAGCAAAAATCAGATCTGCCTAGATCTTTCTAGAAAATCGAAAAACTTTTATACTGTCAAAAACTGAACTGAAAAACCAGATTTTTCAAATTAAGTTCAACCCAAATCCAATCAAAATGATGCAATGCAATGACCTAAATTTCTCGGTTTATGTTGGAGATAGAAAGAGAACTTTCGCCACCCCTCTTTATAGTACGGTTAAAACTAAAAACAATTTTCTTAACCGATCATCTCCAAACGCCGAGATCGGTAAAATAAAATACGGATTACCTTAGGTCTTTTCCTTTTTCACATTTGCGTCTTGTCTTCATTTTGCGACTTGTGCTTCTACGTCTTTTGTGTTGGGTTCGTTTTGTTCATCTCGACAATCTTCCCAACAGAGCCCTGTATTAATCAATCTCAAAAAGCACAGTTAGTCCTAAACACTCTGTTTTCATTAATCATCAAAATTAGGGTTAGGCATGAAGGCCTAGATGCAACAATATCCTTGAACATCTTGAACCTATATTTTATGAATTGATATGATATTACCTTGACTATAAGCAGTAGTGCATGTGATGGAATGAATAAAGTATAATTTGACAGTACTAGGCAGTATGCCGATGAAATGTGATAAGATTCATTATAGGATGATCAAGCTGTGAGCCATAACTAATGTGTATATATGTATATGTATGTTCATAAAATAAAAACTTCAGCCGTGACCAGAATGGTATGGAATGGTGGTGTGGCACTGCTGAGTGCAGGGTTGTGGAATAGGCTGGTCACTGGCATATAAGGACTAGAATCTTGTGATATACTTCCAGTGGCATTAAATCGTACCAACCACGAGCCTGGTATGGGACTGGCCTGAACAAGTAGTATGCGGCTCGCACATGCACCCCCTGCATGGATGAGTTGGAAGGAATTGTGCACGATCGGCACAGAGTGTTACTCCACACACGTGATGCACGCTGCCCCAATAATGGGAAGAGCCTAGTCGGGGTGGGGGTATAGCCTGCCACAACTGTGGTTTGTCCGACCACAAGGACAGGGGTGAATTGTGTGTGAACCATAAATAAAGTTCTTGTTATCTCAACCTTGTCACTCGCACATGGCTGTGAGGAAAGGTCTAATCATGCTGATAGGATGGGCATTGAAGTTGAGATATCTTGCGGGTAAATTGGCACACCTCTGCAGAGTTCAAAACATATTCGAATACTCCATACTATCAGGTTAATAGGAGTCTGCTGCAGTGGATTAAATCCACGTCGATGTGACACAAGTATGTTTTCGGAAGAAAACTTTACATAGGATGGACTAAAGACAGTATAATTTGATTTGTGAAATGACAGTGTGTTGTTATGCTAATGGTAGTACTAATATGAGTTTATAAAAAGAAAAATTACTTTGCAACCTTTCACCCTTCTTTACTTACATAGGTTCATATCATCACTATTATATGTATATACTCTTGTATACTATGGCTTGCTGAGGACATAAGTACTCACCCTTGCAATCTATTATCCAATAGATGGAGTGCTCCTTGATCAAGACGAATGCTTGGAGAACTTTTTGGAACCAGAAGGAGGAGAGCCAGTTCCACCCGAACCCTGAAGTGTGTTGCTCTGATTTCAATTTCTTGCTGTGGGGGTTCACTTAGCTTCCGATGAGTAGTAGATGTTTTGCCTGAACCAGACTTATTTATGCCGTGATGGCTTTGTAATCTATTATGCTGTATTAAGGCCAGCAATCCTTACTGCCTAAAGTACTATGTAAATTAATCTGCTGTAATGTACTCCTATGCATAACTTATCCTGGGAAGTCAGTTGGTATGTATGTATGGGACTAGTTGCAGCAAGCTGGGTTCCCATAGGAGTAATAGTGGTCCCCAAGGAGAGCCCACACGCCACAATCTCCCTCCAAAATGTGACCAAGTACGACGCTAAAACTTCCATTTAAGTGGCATATTCACAAATCAAGCACTTTCCGAGTGTCATTTTTCAAAAGGGTATTACATTTATTTTTATCAGTCAAACGTATTGACCTAACGTCATCATAGCTCTATCTTGTCAGAATAACATTTTCAAAACAAATTTCAAAATCCAGTGACATTCAATTAATTAGCCAACTTTTAGTGGAACTTCTCAAATCTTTATTTTTATTAGTGGCATGAACCAAAATCCTCTAATATCAAATCATATCGTTATCATATATCAAAATCCTATCAAATTTTTTAGAAAATTTTTTTTTCTTTAGTCATAGTAAACTTCGTCGAATCCCTGTGCACGCACATTGGTGCATGCAAGGTAGTACGGCCTACAAACTTGATTGATTGCTGGTATCAAACTCAACATGGCTTATTATTTACATAAGGCTGTCTCCAACCCTAGCTCCTTCCTGACAGGCTCTCCAGGAGAATATTCTCCGCCACGTCAGCGAAGAGCCTCAACCAACCATTTCTTCCTCTCCAATGCATAGGCTCTTCGAGAAGCTCTTCGAGAGACTACTCCTCCAAGTGTCTCCCTCTCCAATGCAAAGACTCTTGGAGAGGCTCTTGGGTGGACCCCACGTATTAAATATATAATTTCGGTTTTACCATCATACTAATAATTACATAATCTATATAAATAAATTAAAAATTGTACGACAATATTTCCAACATTTAAAAATATAATTTGCGGATCAAAAATTCGGTATAACAAAAATAAATATTTGTATTAAATTCGGTACAACAAAAATAAATATTTTTATTACATTGGACAGTTGGACATAACATTAAACGTACGACATTGCATACATACATTGGTATTGAAACTTAAAATTTAACATCGACGTGCAAATAAAAAATATTAGAAAAGCGATATATAATGACTAATTTCCGTGGACACCTCCAAAACGCTCCCAAATGTGTTCAATCAAATCTATTTTGAGCGCTGTATGAATCGGTTGAACCCGAATGTTGGTGTTTCTCTGGATCACATTAGCGAAAGCAGCTGTACTGCCATGTTGGATATTAGGCGGTGTTACGGTGGAAGTCCCTTGGATGTCTTCGAAATCATAGAGTGACCCGTCAAAATCTCGCTCATCCTCAACGATCATATTGTGTAGTATGACACATGCCCTCAGGATTTTCGCGAGAGTTGAGCGTTGCCAAAAGGGTGCGGGGCCATGCAGGATGGCAAAGCGGGATTGTAGAACTCCAAATGCTCGCTCCACATCCTTCCTTGCTCCTTCTTGATGCTGCGCAAACAGCCTGTGTTTGTCTGTTTGCGGCAGGGGTACCGTCTTCACAAAGGCAGCCCACTCTGGGTATATACCATCTGCTAGATAGTATCCCATGTTGTACTCGTGCCCATTGATGAAGTACTGCACTTGAGGAGCTCGTCCCTGCAAAATATAGGTGAACAAGGGGGATTGGTTCAACACATTTATATCATTGTTGGAGCCGGCAACACCAAAGAAGACATGCCATATCCAAAGGTCCTGGGAGGCGACCGCTTCGAGTATAATGGTTGGAACTCCGTAATCGCCGCGAGTAAATTGCCCTTTCCATGCAACTGGGCAATTTCTCCACTCCCAGTGCATGCAGTCTATGCTTCCGAGCATTCCCCGAAACTCGCGCGCCTCTCCTTGTTGCAATAGGCGTTGCATGTCTTCGACGGTTGGGCGTCGAAGATATTCCTCGCCGAAGTTGTCAATCACTCCGTCGACAAATTTCTTCAAGCATTCGATTGCTGTGGACTCGCCAATCCGTACGTACTCATCGACAGCATCAGCAGGAGAACCGTACGTCAACAAACGGATGGCTGCTGTGCACTTCTGTAATGGAGACAACCCTCGACGGTTAACGGCATCTACTCTCTCGGTGAAAAAGGTGGACCACTCACCAAGAGATCCGACGATACGAAGAAAGAGGGGTTTGCTCATCCGGAACCTCCGACAAAACAGGTGGTCGGGGTACACCGGATCTTCGCAGAAGTAGTCCGCCATGAGCCGGATATGGCCGGTTTCACGGTCCCTATTGATGTATCGTCTGCCACCGCGCCGATGAAGCGCGAGGTAGAAGCCTGCAGTCTTGCTTGTATACCGGCAAGCACATGCTCTTCTAACTCCACCATGGCGGGATCTGGGTTGACGAATCCCGCAAGGGCACTCCGTAAGGTATTTACGGACTCTTCGTCTTCACTGTACGAGCTTGAACCAGAGCTGGACGGCATGTTTGAGGGAGAGGGATTTCAAAATGAGAGGGATATGATAGTGAGGAGTATTGCTGGGGATGAGAAATATGTGCACGGTCGATTCGGTTTATATAGGCCAGGTTGAATATCCCAACGGCTCTTTTTCAAACTCCAACGGCTATTTTCCAAAAAGATGAGTGCAACGGCTATTTTTCAAACTCCAACGGCTATTTTCTGAAAAGATTAATGCAACGGCTATTTTCCAAAAAGATGAGTGCAACGACTAATTTTCGAACACATGAGTCGAACGGCTACTTTCAAAACACATGAGTCCAACGACTACTTTCAAACACATGAGTCAAACGGCTATTTTTCAAACATATGAGTCCAACGGAAATTTTCCAAACTTATTTCAATTGCAGAAAAGAAGAATACATAGGTGTACAATGACACCTCGAAAATAAAATGCTACACTACTCAGCCTAGTCTAGTTTGGCCTCCTGGATCAAATTTTTTACAAACTGCAATGCTTCCGCATGATCCTTCATTTCCTCCTCGGTGAAGTTGGATTTGTCTGTGGTGACCAATTTTGTTAAAGACCTTGCAAGGACCAGCTTCTGGTTGAGCTCATCGTGTTTGCTCAGAGTGGAGGCCGCAGGGGCTGTTGCCTCGACGCGCTCAGTGTTAGCTCTGACAAAGGCTTGCAGGTCTTCTTGAGCAAACGTGTTGCCCAAGGGAGATTTCTGTTTGCCTTTCCCCTTGCGCTTCTCCTTGGCGGTGTCGCGACCTTCTGGGCGCGTCTCCTCCACCAGCCGCTCATCTGAATTAGACGAGGACGATGTGTGCGCACCGTCCTCGCTCAACCGTGCTCTTTTGCCGGTGTTGACATATGTTCGGTTCCATTTAGGTTGGTCCCGAACATTCGTCCACCAGTGGTCCAGAGCGAATGCATGCCCTGTCTCACTCCTATACAGCTCGCGGGCTTGTGCCATTAGTTGGTCGTCCGAACGACCACTAGCGTACACTTCCTTCATCCTGCACCAACAACCATTAAACTGGATAACTTTTCTATTAGTCCGGAGCCAGTGGTCTTTGCAATGCTTGACCTCCCTTCTACGATTTCGTGGGCTGCTCGCGTTGTACGCCGCAGCCACACTCGCCCAGTCGTGTCAAACTTTTTGCTGTTCCCGTCGACTGGGTCCAACGAGTTGTTCAACCACGCACTTATCTACGCAACCGAATTATAAATGGTGTGATAAAAAATGGATGTAAGAGTTTCAAATAAAATTCAGCAAAATGTTGAAATAATTCCTTCCACAATATCTGAATGTCAAAACGGAATACTCACAAGTCGAACATCGTCGGCCGGTTGCCAAAGCAACCGCCTGCGCCCGGCAGGACCCGGGAGACTATGGTCGTCGTTGTCATCCGCTCCGAGCTCCGCCGTAGATTGTGGCGTACTCACGTCTGGGGGGGATGGGGATCTAAGATTTTGCCCTAGGCCTGGCGGTGGCGAGGGATGACCATACTAAACCGGAGCACCGACAAAATGATAGTTTGGCCCATACAGTGCAAATGGATGGCCTTGTGGAAATGAGTGCGGTGGTGCATATGCGGCGGGATGCGGATATGGAGGAGCATGTGCATACTGTGTGCCGGGGGGGTAGACAGGATACCCGGACGGAAAAGATTGTTGTGGAAAATGAAGATTAGTGGGTGGATATGGTGGAGGATTTGAATT
The DNA here is from genome assembly GCA_019359835.1 of Pharus latifolius. Classification (NCBI taxonomy): domain Eukaryota; kingdom Viridiplantae; phylum Streptophyta; class Magnoliopsida; order Poales; family Poaceae; genus Pharus; species Pharus latifolius. Next base: position 22,339,262 of record CM033324.1, on the reverse strand, counting down.
ACCTGGTATTTCTGGATTTTCTCCAGTTGTACTATGAAAACTAAGCCAGTTTACAAAACCCTCAGGAGGATTATTATCCATATCGACGCCTAAAACTAATTTCGGTGCACAAAGTGTGTGAAAATGGGTGTGTAAAATGTTGTATGATGGGTGAAATAGGTGTGGTGAAGTGAAGATATGAAGCATCTATTTATAGACAGAATTCTGTGAATTTTTCAGAATTTTTTTCGAATTTTTCTGAATTTTTAGGATTTTTTGGAATTTTGGGTAATTTTTTAATGAAAAAACAATTAAATAAAGAGTAACGGCTAATTTTGCAACGGCAAAAACTCCAACGGCCGGAAATTCCGCCACTGACAAGTGGGCCCATCCAAAAAAGACCGTTGGATCACTTTAAAAACTGAAAAAAAAAAATTCATCCGACCGTTGCGAGCTAAAACAGTCACTTACAAGTGGGCCCCGACATACTTTGTCCCCACATGTCATAGGTGTATGCGTGTGAGTGCGGTAAAAAAGGGCCGGTCGAATTAACCTGACGCGTACTGTAGCTGGGCCCACAAACCGCGTGAAAACACTGTTCATCGCGCCCGTTGGTTCGACCACAGGCCTCCAACGCGTCGTTCGACCAGCGCTCGCAGAGGTGGGGCCCGCCCTCGCCACGACCGCCTGCTCGCGCGGCTGAGCACTGTTCCGCACGTTGCTCGCGCGAGGCCAACGGCGGCTTCAACCAGCAAGCACCTCGTGTGGTCGGGCGTTGGAGTTCGCCTAAGAGTTTTGAGAGAAAATATATAGGTTTTGTTGGCTAGATTGGATGACCCTGCTTGAATAAGAGATGCAAAAAAAGTGAATTGCGTCTAGACTCTCAATGAAACTTGAAAGAAAACTATTGAGACCTACTTAATGATACTATTTGGACGGTGATTCACATATATTAAGGGTTTTAGGATGAATTAATGTGTATTAAAGATTATTACAATAGATCAAAAGTTGTTGAGGTGTAATAAAGCAATTAAAAATTTGAACAATATCCTTGTGCCATCATATATTCTCATTTGTATTACCTGTATAAATATTAAATAAATGAGATTTCGGTTTATGCTACTAGAGTAAATGAAAATTTGAGAAATACCATTAAAATTTGCTTAATAGACTACCACTAGATAACAAAAAAAATTTCTGAAAATACCACTCTAACAAAGTCAAAGGATTTGAACCTGATCAAAATAACTCATACACTTTTAAAATTTTGAAATTTTCACACAAATATCGCTTTTCATATCTTCAAAGCGTATCAACCCACATATGATGGACAATACTACAACAAAATGTGGGAAAGAAGATAGGGGTCTTCTTGGTATCCAATAAATTGATTTTTATGATATTTTTAGAAAATAGTGTTTCTCACGTTGTTAGAATCTAAGTCTATGCTTAGTGTTTGTGTTTTTGCGACTATTTAATGAACACTCAGCAGATATACAAGTGTTATAAAAAAAACACATGAAATATTGTTTGCCTAGAGTTAGCAAAAGTATACAAGAAAAGAAGGCTCATAAATCTCATGATAGTGGATGTAACCTTTCAAGTGTTTAAACAAAAACGGTCAGAAACTTTCCATTGCGTCACATGAGGCGGATTTTGCGAGTGTTCTGACAAAAATTGTCGAAATTAAGCCAAAATTTTCAACCCCGCCTCCCTCAATTTTCAAAATTTGAACCTATTTCATTTTTAATATCCCACACAATCACCCCACATTCCAATTCTCCTTCCCGACTGTTTTTTTAAAAAAAAAATTGTCGAAATTACTTTTCCACGATTCTACATCGTCGAATGGTTTTTTTGAGTGTTTACATTTTGCAAAGATTTTGAAGTATTTTGTTGTGCCTATGAGTTTTTCCATAAATCAACAAATACTAAAATTCTAGAAGTATCAATAGTATGGAATAAAATATTTTATTAAATAACTTGTGTTTGCGAGTGTTTCTATCACTTACAAATACTGAAATTCTAATAGTGTCAGTAATATAGAACAAAATATTTTATTAAATAATGTGTTATTATTTTTAAGGGAGAATTTTATGTATGTTATTATAAAATTGAATACTTTATTTTTTATTAGATATAAAATCGATCTTATTATACCAGGCTCATAAATCAAAGTATCTGACTGCTACAGTAATATAAGAAAAATCACCTCGTCCGGCCAGGAAACAGTCGTTTGGCTTCTCAAAGCGGCAGGCATGTTTCGTATGGACATAAAACGAAGTGACAGATCATGCACAGTCCACACGTACGGCTCGCTGCAGACGTTTCGTGCGCCGCTTGACAAACACAACGCTGGCAAATTTATTTATTCACTTGGTGGTAAAATAGAAGGCGTATGTTGAGCACTGAGCACATATATGAATTAAAAAAATTGTAAACTTAGAAGAACATTCACATAAAATTATTAAATTATCTTTATTTATAAATATTTTAAAAATAAGGAAGAAAATGATAGAATGAGATATTAGTTATTTATAATAGAGTGTCGAAATAAAACAATAGTAATAAATTTTATATACATATTTTATATTTTAAAAAAATTATATATCTTTATATTGTGCAATGAAAAAAATATTTACTTTGGTTTGTCAGTCCTTGAATTTAAATTTACTCTCAGTACTCACTCTTTTTCTACTTGTTAATTTAGATTTTTTATAGTCTCAAAATACAATTTTAATTATTAATTTTTATAATTATATGTAAATAAAACTTATAAAATAATAATAATATAAAAATAAATTTGATGACAAATAAACTAGCATTATTTTCATACCCTCGACACTTTTTTTTTAGGGAGTTTTAGGTGTTAAGATAAGTCAAAGTTGAACCAAATAAGGGTTTTAAATTCAGGACTTATTATATAAATTGAAACTCTTTCAAACTAGAAATCCAAATAAAAATATATCTTTTCACTAATTTATTGAGTTTATAGATTTAATTCATCTTATTTGAAATGCTAACTCGCGCCAAAGCACCCTTAGTCTTATTTGATTTGGGATTAAGATGGAGGTCATGCTTTTAACTCGACAAATACTAGCGGATTAAGTGTAGTTAATTTAGCTCAGTCAAGCCAACGACGATTAATAGAGGTGGAATAAATTGACACGCCGAAATACTGTTCTATTTTCTTTATCTCAATCTGTTTAACCGAATTTACCCAACAAATAATATTTTAGATTAACTATATTTATTGTCTGATAAAAATTCTAGATTGAACTAATCTAGTCGGACCACTAACTCAATTATTTTAACTCTAAACCAAACAAGACAACTACAAATTTATTAGTAAGCGTGTACGTGCATTTCATATTGCCAAAGTTCTGATTTACAATCTATTTAAATAAAGATGCAACAAGATGTAAAGCAAGAAAAATTGATACATATAATATATCAGACAGATTTTTGTTGATTGATTGATACCAATTTACAACAATAATGTCATAAAGCCAAATGATCTTACAAAATATTATTTGAGAGAACCATCATTATGGATGAGGTGAAAGATGTGTGATTTAGGAGTAGGATCAACTATCAATATTTCATATTGAATGAAGTAAATCAACAAATACATTGTTTGAATCAAACAATCATTAAAAAAAGAAATATTAAAAATACAAAACTCATATATTATAAAGTAATATAGATATAGATTACTAGTGAAGAGTAAGCGAAGAACCAACCATAAGAATATGGCTTGTTTAGGAGCTTAGTTTTACTTTTAGTTTTTTGGTATAAAAGTGGTTCCAGTTAATGAAAAGTTCTCTCAATTATATTTAATTTAAGAGAACTTAAATTTATTTTTAATAATTCAAAATTAAAATTAAAACTCTCTTAAACTGGATCCATATCATAGTTAGATGGCTATCCTAAATAGCCCCAAACAACGCTGGCCAAAAATTTGATCAGAAGGATTGTTTTGGATCCATTCCACAGTATTAAACAGTGTCATGACCAATCAACTAAATCTGAGATACTCAAATGGGGCACCCTATAAGCCAAATCAGTCCCAAACTGATCAAACTTGTGTGCATGCCGACATTTTGTCACAAACTAAACAAAATCTAATTTATTAGAACATGACTAAAATTATCTATTTAAGATGGACATCCAAACATACCTTTATTTTCCCGATGAAATTTACCTTAATCATTCTCCCATGATGAATATTGATATATATTGTTTCATCATTCTCAAAGAGCTAGATTTATACATTACTGGAAATTCAATGCTACAAATCAAGTACCTCTTGGAATTGCTATTTTTTCAAGTAAATGTAGTATAATTATGGAGTTTAAGGAGGATATTTGATTATTGTTATGAATCAATCTTCCTGATTTATATATTCATTGATGATATTATATTACATTATACATTAGATGTCCTTAAATTGGTAATTTTATTGTTACAAATTACAAGACATAACTCAAGTTACTTCAAATTAGACCTATTTTATCGTTTTGGGAAAAAGTTTCTATTAGATCCTCTAAAATTTTGAAATTTTGCATATGGAATAATAGAATATTAGATTAAACATTTGGAGTGACACCAAAACTTGCCTCTAACGAGAATCAAATTGCACGGCAAACAATAATTTTTTATTGCTACATTGCAAGCTGATTCCCCAAATTCATATTCTCTCTCTCTCTCTCTCTCTCTCTCTCTCTCTCTCTCTCTCTCTCTCTCTCTCTCTCTCTATATATATATATATATATATATATATATATATATAAAATTGGTGTAGTTATATAATCACTTTAATTCAATATCTTATATCAATCATCATGAAAAAATAAGGATCATTATACCCGAATAGTCTAAAATATGTGTAGTACCCTACTCCAACATAGTTATAAGTCACTAATGCGACAGATCCTCCCCCTATAATTTCATATTTCGTCGTATTCGCAAAAAAAAAATGATTTCCACCAAACTAACAAAAAAAATAGCAAAAAAAAAACAAAGAGATAAAACAAAACAAAATCATCAGTTCACATTTTTATCATAAAAACAATCCTTTCTCCTCTCCCTCTTTTCCCCTTAAATAAACTCCAATCCCTCCCTTTCACACATATCTCTCTAAAAAAAAGTTGAAAATAGAAACTCACATATAAACTATCTAATTATTGTAAAAATGATAATTATCTATTTGATCACTGGACACTAATCTTAAAAAATTGATAATATTAATATTCTATAAAACAGATTTAACTAATAGAATTTACTTCAATATTAAGTAGATAACTGAAATGTTACATTCTTCTATTTAAAAAAAGTTGTAATTAAAATGCATATGTCTCTCTCACATCTCTCTCTCTAAAAAGCACACACATCTCTCTCGGTGACATGCGCGCACACACACTAATAAAAGCAGACAAGAGGAAACATGATACTTCGATGATGGCTGCGTAGTCAGAGAAGCAGAGAGAAACAGAGCATGGAATCAACAGCAGTAGCAGGAGGTGGAGGTGGTGAAGGGCCCAGATGCGAAAAGACAAGATTTGGGGCGGTAATTCGCGAAACGGACGAGGAGGCGCAAGAACCGGAGGAGGTGGCCGCCGCGAGCCGCGAGGAGGAGCGGCCGCTGCGACGGGGGCTCGCGGCGGCGAGGGCGCGCCGGAGGGCCGGGCCCGCCACACCATCGCCGTCGTGGAAGCTCGAGGCGTCGTCGCCGCCGCCGGACGAGGAAGATGCGGAGGAAGCGGCGCCGCCGGCGGCCGCCACTGCGCCGAGAAGGAGCTCGTCGGCGGCGTCGGCGCGGCAGCTCGGGGCGACTCTGTGGGAGATCCAGGATGTCATAAGGGTCGCCGGCGCCGGACGGCGGATCCGGCGGCGCCGTGGGCGGGGGCCCGCCGGAGCCGGCGGCGACGAGGTGGATCGGGTAAAAATTTTGTGGCTTTCTTTTTAAAAGAAAACTTGTTTTGTATGTGTTCTCGGTATAATTCTCTCTCTTGTTTTCTTGTAATGGGCCTTGGATTTGTTTTTTAATTTCACATGCGAAGAGGAATTGGGTGCTGCCAAATGCATGATGTTTGCTCTAGAATTCGTAAGGTTGGGCCTTTTGGATCTTTTGGTTACATAGGAAGTGGATGTTAATGGTTTAATGCCCTCATAATTATTTGTTAATTTTTCTGCTTTGGAGGATTTGCCAGTTCTCTTCATCTACTGCACATAGGAATGAAATGCAAATCTTTGGATGCCAACAACAACAGCAACAGCAAAAAAGAAAAAAACAATGGCTTCTTGGGTTTGATAGGGTTCTTGGGATTAGGTGTAGAACTGTAGATCATACCCAGCAATGGACTGTTTCTCATCAGGCTTGTACAGTTCTTTATGTGGAACAGATGAAATCTCAAAATCTAGCTTTTGTATGTTGTGTGCCCATCCGGTTGGTTCAATTATTTCTCTTCTGTGCTTTGTATTCTTTCTAACTTGCGTTGTCTCTCTCTTTTGTTTCTCCACTTTCTTTGTTGGATTGTCGAAGTCCCGAAAAAATGGACAACTAAAGTCACGTTACAATTCTGTGATAGTAATTGATTGTACCCTCTTCTTTGATTGAACCTTTGTTGGTACCATTTTGACTTCTGAAATGAGCATGTAGATGGCTAAAGAAATAGCTTTGTAGGATTCTTTGGTTGCTTGAGCACATAATTCTTTGTGGTATTTAGGTTGGAGCAGCGGCAGAACTTCTGTATGGTAGATAGTATTTTGGAGTATGATCTAACTCTCATAGAAGTTTTTTATGTTATTTTAAATGGAAAACTAGCCACCTTTTGTTGGGAAGAGATGATAACTGTCATACAAGAATGGAGAAGGCCTGTTATGTTAATGTCAAGAATTTCAGGGAAAATGCTTGGAAGCTAAATATTATTGGAATGATGGAATCTGTGTTCTTGGTTTATTTTTCAGAACTGCATTGGGCATTTGTTTTTTAACAGTGTGCAAAACATGAAACTTAGGAAAACACAAACAAGCATGTATGATTATTGTATTTCTTTTCTTAACATTTCTGATTTTTTTTAGAAAGCTTTCCATTGTTAAGCAGAGGCTTTGAAATATCTTTTGCTTCAGTTATATCCTTCAAGTTTGACGCTGCTACTACATTGGCTATTTTACTGTGCAAGGTCTAAGACCTGTGCTTTCTGCTTCTAGTCTTTAACTTTGATCTGCCATTGTAGATAACAATCCTGGAATACCAAGTGTACCTTTGTGCTTGATGCTTTCTTCCTTGGTTATTCCATATATTGTAACTTCCAATTTGAGTACTGAGAACACAACTATGAAGCGCACCTCCAAAATGAAGATTAAGGTTGAAAAGAAACATATTTCTGCTATAGTACCGATGTTTGGTGTTATCTGATTCAGTGATTCCTCAAAGCCTTGCATACCAAATTTCATTAGTGTCCCAACTAGAATATCTTGAAATTTACATATACTGATGCCTCCTTAAAATGGATTTAGTTGAGGTTCATGCTTTCTAGTAGAATTGCCAAAGCTGGGTGCTTTAGGACTTTCTAATGCCTTGCTAATTGTAATAACTCTATTTCTTTGTCTACTGTTTCGGCCACAGAGTTCAGGTGGTTGCGATAGGAATCTTGCAGCTTCATTGATGGAACATCACAAGTTACATGAAGAAAGGAGTCACAAGATACATCCTTTTTCTCCTGCAAGTTATACTAGCTCAATTGGGGTATGCAGATACATCTCTCCCCTTTGTTAACCTCCTCCTTAATTTCGATGTTTTCTACTTTTCTTCATGGATAAATGAGGAGAGCCTGTTGTACCATGTGCATTACGGAAGTGAGCTATTTATTATTTATTACACATGATGAGCTTCATTTTCAGAGAGTTTAGATCATCTGAAATGTAGCTTAGAATTATTTCATTGGAATGGCTATGGTACAAACGTTTTTATGTAATTTCACATTTTTTGTATGTAAGAGTTGTGAATGTTTTAGCCACATCCAAATTTTTTTGTATATAAGAGTTGTGAGTATCTTAGCTACATCCTTATTTCATATGTTGTTTATTGCAAGTTCTAGTTTTTAAGTCAAAACTCACAAGGTTGATTCTCATTTTCAGTTTATATGATATCATTTAATTCATATATACTAATAGTATAGAACAAAAACAAAGTGCGCAATATTTCTAGAAAAAAGTATAGAAAGGACCAAAGCTCTTACTTTTGAAATTCCAGAATGGAGGGACCACACAATTCGAAGGTACTTGCTGGGTGTTGGGGACCTGACCTATTATGCTTTTAGAATTTCCAGGATCCAGCAATATGGATGTATCTAAGTATTCATCGCTCTGTTTGACCATGATAAGAACACAATTTCTATTTTTCTTGAAGAAGACAAATATGATTTTGGTATTTTCCCATATCGGGATTTTTTTAAAAGTACTTCTGGAACTAGGGGTTCTTCTAGTGAGACATGGTAAAGCACTCAAGCGTCTTTTTTTAGGTACTCAGTAACTGGACATTAAGATTGAAATTTAATTTTTACACAATCAATTTTGTAGTATTCACAATGCACAACAACTAGAAATTAAAATTGAATTAAACAAAGGATAAACAAAATAAAAATAACATGTGGTGCTGTAACAACAACTGAGTCGGGACTGGTAAGGGTTGGAGTTGAGATGGTAGTGTGGTGGTGCGCTGTCATGACGGAGGGGAAAAGGAGTGGCGGTTTGGGTGCAAGGTCTCAATTTGGAGGAGAAAACGGACATTGCTGGGTGCAGGGTAGGTTGACATTGTTCAGGAGAAATGGGCTGAGGGGTGTGAGCTTCCTCGTGGAAGGAAAAAGGAGCAGTGATTGGGGTACCGTGTTGCTGGCATGGGATATGGGCTGCCTGTCCAGAGGGGAAAAGGAGGATGGGGGGTAGTGTGGTGATGGCTGCAGCCTACTTTGCTGGACAAGGAGGATGGGGCAACAGTAAGGTGGTGACCACAGACCACCTGCACGTAGAGGGAAACGGGGGGTAATGAACTAGGCATTGAGTATCTGATTTTACCTGTTGGTTTAGATGTGTTGTTATGATGCAATTGCATGTATTGGTGTATTCGTCTAGTGTCTTGCAACTGTAGAATCTTTAGAGCAATGTATATTTCTCAAAATTATTTTTTTTTGTCCTTGTATTTAACAGGCTGCCACTGTAAACATAATCAGCCCAACTCGGTCTTTGGATATCAAGGCTAGACCTAGGGAGGCAGGTTATAGCCTTAAAACGTCAACAGAACTATTGAAAGTTCTAAATCGAATTTGGAGCTTGGAGGAACAACAGACAATTAATGTGTCAGCAATGAAGGGTCTGAAATTGGAGTTACAGCAGGCGCAGGAACACATTCAAGAACTTACGCAAGAGAGGCAAAGATATCGACATGAAGTTGATTATCTAATGAGACAAGCCTCTGAGGACAAAATGATTAGGAAGAACAAGGAGCAAGAGAAGGTTAGAGCAGCCCTTCATTCCCTGCAACAGGAACTTGAAGATGAGAGACATCTGAGGAGACACTCTGAGGGTCTCCACAGAAAACTAGGCAAAGAGTTATCTGAGATAAAATCGGCGTTTCTCAAGGCTGTAAAGGATCTGGAGAAAGAGAAGAAAGCAAATAGCCTATTAGAAAACCTTTGTGATGAGTTTGCAAAAGGAATAAGAAACTACGAAGAGGAAGTTAGGTTGTTAAGGCAAAGGCATGTAAAGGATTATGCACACAAGTTTGATAAGTCAGTACTTCATATTTCGGAAGCATGGCTTGATGGGCGAATGCAAATGCAAAATGCTGATGCCAGGGGAGATTTGGCAGAGAAAACCTCAATCACAGAAAGGTTGTGCAGTGAAATCCAGGGTTTTCTTCTTGCTAGAAGATCTAGTAGCTCCAAGAATGATAACATATACGCCAATAATGGAAAGCGAGATGCCAGCTTGTGTCGGCAGTCCTTGGAGTCTGTCCATTTGAATGGAGTTGCCAGTGCTCCTCGGCTAGCCGAAGATGACGATGATGATTCTGTTGCTAGTGACTTGCATTGCTTTGAACTGAACATGCATGGAGGTGGCACTCAGAACCATAACCATACAGGACCTTGCAGGAGGGTCACAGGCAGCATGCATTCACCCATGAGAAGATTAGAATATTCACATAGTATATCTGCTGAAGGTTCACAGGTGTCACATATTCCAACTTGTTCACAAAAAGACAAGGTGAGGTCTAGTAGCAGCAAAGTACAGCTCATTGCTAGAACACCAGAAATTGATTCGCACAAAGATGCCAGAATTACTCCAGCAGATAAGCAGGATGAACTTCTTATGGCCCAAGTTGCTCAAGGATTGCTTGATAACTTGTCAAAGAACAACTTGGAGGTCACTCAAGTCGTCTATCCAGGGCAAGAATCCCACGATCACTACTCCCGAGCTAGTCAATTTTGTGAAGGCACCACCTCAGGTGATCTATGCAATTTGCAGAGTCCAGTGCGGAAGCTGAATTACCAATGCACATTGTTGGATCATGAAGTATCTGAATCCTCACCGACAAGGCAACTAGATGTGAAAGAGAATACCCTAAAAGCAAAATTACTGCAAGCAAGGCTAGAGGGGCGGCATGCTCGATTGAGGGCATCTGGACATTCCTTAACCAGTACAAGAAGGAGATGAGAGCACTGCTTATAGCCTTACAGGTTCGACAACAACGAGCTTGTGGGATGGACATGGAGTTGCATGTGTAGGCTACCCGACGTAATAGCTATGGTTCACTTGATGCATCATTTCTTGAAGTATTCCTGTACATGGTAAGCTGCACAATATGTGTATCCCTTGCATGGAGCTGAGCTTTCTTGTAATTTAATTCTTCAGTTGTGCAGCTAGAATTGAACCTTGGGAAGGGCTTTTTTTTTTATTATTTTTCAAAAACCTTGAGAAGGATTTTGATTATGGCAATTTATAATTTTGTATAGTGTTAACCTCTAGCTATTTCTTGCTTTCATGACAGCCACCCTCTGAAACATTTGATGTTTCATTTACAGGTTTGGTTCTAGTTCTTGTATGCATTTACTGCTACTGAAGTATAGCTTACCAGTATGTGGATTCTTCCTAGCTCAAACAGGTCTTAACAATAGATGATTTGCTGCTTGTTTCAGCTTTGAATTAGTCTTGTGAAAAAAAAAGGCAGTCCTGTAGCATGTATGGTTTATAGGGAGTGCATCAGGAAACAGCTTAATAAACTCTTGATGTGCCATATAAATTTTTTGTTTAGTATCACTTTGTCTATCTTGCAGTTTATTTCAGATGATACAATGTTGGTCCTGCGAATGCAAAGAACAGTTTCAATAATATATCATATGACAGCAAGCTTCAGTAAAACTGATATAAAAGACATTTCTACTGCTCCTTTAGTTGCATAATATAAGATGGTATAGTTTTTTCAGTCTTATTGTATAATATAAGATGTATATATAAATTTATTATCTTTTCTATTTTATTTTTATTTATTTCTCTATTATTTAGAATTAATTTCTCACATTAGTATTTTTGTTGTAATTTTTAAGTCATTTATGAATATGATGATACTTTAGTCTTTTTTTTGGTTTAATATTCTTTTGAACCTAAAATTTTCTTAATCTATATATATGATCAAAATATGTCTTATATTTTACAACACAAAAAATAATGCGTATCTTGAGATCCTATGTCTGCCATTTTTAACCTATTTGGTTTGCATCAGTGTGTGCCAAACTTGAGTAGTTCAGTTTAGCATTATATTTCGGTTCATTAGCATCTTATCATGTGCTACAAGTCTTTATGCAAGTTTCATCCCGTTGCCACACTTCCCCTTCTCATCCAAAATTGTGACGTAGAAAATAATCCCATTACTCGTTAGGCTCGCTATTATTCCTTCGCAACAAGGTGAGCTTCTATGATCACCACTCAAATAATAGTTATATTAAATTTGCCAATATTATGTTTACATATAGTCATCAACCAAATAGGCTAAAAATTTATAATAAAATATGATCATATCATAAATGTGACACATACATAAACAAAAATAAGGTAAATACTCTTATTTATTTAATCAATAGACAAAAAAATCTCAGTCGGTAGTTGTGATTGGACGATGGATGATGGACTTTACATGATATTGAAATTTTTATCATAGGTATTGTATTGTAGAGTTATTTTTGAAAAAATAACATTTGAAGCTATAATTTGAGCATTGTCAACGTCATCGACTGAGATTTTTTTTGTCTATCGGTTAAGCAAGCAAGAGCCTTTTATACAGATATTAACAGTTAAATCTCATATTTACACATGAGATTGCCTTTAGTAGGCATTATACTGCAAAGGAGCAGCTTTCAACCTATGAAGACCAACTAATAAAGGACTTAGTTCAGCTATCTTGGGTTCTATTTAAGAGAACTTAATTTATTAAAAAAATTCGTAAACTAACCTTTTTAAAAATCTTCTCAATATAACATGTGGATTAAATTTGTCCAAAAAACATCTCTTGATGCACTTTATTTGGGATATTTAAGCTTTTAGCGGTTTTAAAATTTTAACCTCAAGTACCCAAAAATGACCATACACAATTATAATGAAGGTGGTTGAGAAACGTAGGCACATAACTTTTTATCGGTATATTACAATTTTTTTTTATGGATTATCAATTTGTGTTTGGATGAGCATGATCGGAACTGCAGGTGTCATTTTTGTTCATCAAAGAGTATGTTTTTTGAGCTGTTTAGCTTGTAAGTATTTATTTGTTTAAAAAAATTGCATTATTTGTATCTAGATTTGAATTTAATTTTCACTTTTCTTTCTCCCCTACACTTCTCCTTTCTCACTATCATTCTCCTCCTGATCCACCATTGTTGTCAGCACCCATCATTTTCTTATCCCACGATTGCAGTCGCCTATGGTGCCGCTACCACCACCTCGCTGTCATAACCATTATTCTTCCATCGCTCATCTACTCCATGATTGCCACCTCCCACCATCTCTAACTACTGTTGGCAGCACCACTACCACTCCATCACTGCCTGTCCCTAAATTGTTGTTGTCAGAAAAACTAAGAAGGGAGTTAGGTGAATTCTAGAGAGTTAGATCTAAAAAAAGATAATTTGATCTAAGTGTGGTAAAATGTGTATATAAGATAAGAAATATATATATATATATTAACAAATCTCTTTTTTTTTTTTCATATCAGGAAACTCAGAGAAATGGTGATGCATTTTTGGACAAGTCAGAACTGAACCTCCCTTTTTGCTGGGGATGGTTACGAGTACAGTTGGTAGATCTAAAGAATCCTAAAGACAGAGGTAATGACCTTATGCAATTGTGTAAGGCATGTTTGTTAATGGGTGTTTACTGTGTATGAATGAATTTATTGACGGGCACAACAATACTCGGAAGAAGATGCTGGGCGTGGTTAGTCCTACAGCCTCCAATTTTGGTCGTTACTGAAATTAGGTTACTTAGATTTCAACGTCCTAATGTTTGGCTAAAAATGAACACTGACCAGATTTTATAAACATGATGAGACCAAATACCGGTCAGCACAATTAAATTTTGGCTAAACAGTACGGGACAATTCACCACCTAATCTAAACAAACCCTCAATCCAATTTTTCACCAAAACACCACCAAAACTAAGACGTTAAAATTGAACACCTCAGTTTTGGTCACCACTACAAGTGAGTCTAGTGGAGGATGGAGGTAGAAACCTGTGGGGTCTACTGATCCCAGAGATTTTTTTAAAATACTATAACTTTTACTAATATTTATGTTAAAGTCCATACAAACCTAAAATTTATAAAAGAATTGACCCCATTATAGCATGCAAATTTTAAAATATAAATTAGAGCTGGCCCACAGGATATAAGTTCTGAATTAGTGATTGGTTGAGTTCAATTGAGACCACAAATCAAATCAAACACACTCTATCATCGTGCAATTCATTCTAGAATTGAGGGAGAAAAATCAAAAACGAACCGAAGTGTGTGGATATCTATTGGGGCTATCTCAGAAATAAGTAAATGATTTTTTCTTAAAATTTGCACCATCTAAACCATATAAATAAATCTAGATTCAATCTCCACACTCGATCTCTCTTCATCTTTCTCCTCCTCTCTCTCCTAATACCCTTGGTCTATTTTCCCCTTCTTCTTCACTGGCCACTGTCGTCTGCAGTTGATAACGGCGTTGTCTCCCTCTTTCCTTTGCCACCCCTCCACCTTCCACCGGCTCTACATGCGCTAGCAGTGTCACCACTACTTCGTCTCCCTGCCTCCACCCACCGTTATTGTTGTCATCAAAAAAGTTAAAAAGAGAATTAGGTGAATTTTAAAAGAGTAGGTTTAATAAGAGAGATTAAATCTAAAAAATAAAAGAGATATATAAAATTAGAAAAAAAAAACCATATACCTACCATTCAGACAGCTGATATCTATATATGGGTTTGGTCGACGAAAAAGTCGTTAATTACTCGTCAAACTGATAGACCCGGCGTCAAAGTACAACAACGGACGCCAATTATGAAACCGCGTAATTTCGCGAGGCGGCACTTTACAAATGTACTATCGCTAAAAGGCTCAATAATTTTTTTTACGTACTTGGAAAAAAGTTGAAATGCAATGAAAAATATATAGGTTTGGTACTTCGAGATTTTACTCTAGCAACTAACGAGTAACGTACTCTTTCAATTAATTGTAGTCTTAGTTGGTAATGCATCTATGAGTTTTGACAGAGACTAAAGTTCAAATATCGATGTCAATTAAAAAGTACATTGTGAGTTTAAGGCCCCCACTCAGCTTCAATTGTAGCCTATTTAGAATATCAGTGTTCAAATCTCAGCAGAAATATATCATAGGTTTAAATTAGAAAGACATCTAATTGCTATAACGAAAATCAAAATTCAAACTCCTGTGGTGGTGGATTATGGGTTTAAATCCTATGCTACATGTGTGTAAATTATTAATTGTTGATGTGATTTGATCTTATTACCATCTTACAATAAGTGCATTAGCTAGCTCTTCACACTTTCCTTCTTAAAATATGAAGTTTTATTTTGGTCTCAACTCTAGCGTCAAGTCTGTTTTAGAACCTGAAATTTTGAAAGGCATCATTCATTTTGGTCTTGCGAAATTTGGATAGGAGTCTGAATTAAGAAGTCTAAATCACTGACAAGAAGGACCAATGTTAAGTGGGCCTCACTTGATAGTTATTTGTAAACTTAACAAACTTTAGTTTTTTTTTAATAAGAGAGCCCAAAATAGCATCCATTCCTAAAGTGAAGATTAAAATAATGCCATCGCAAAGTTTAGGGTGCAAAATTCATCTTATCCTGAAATTGAGAACCAAAAAGAGCTCCCCTCTTAAAAAAAAGAGTGACAATTGATTTAAAATGAGGAACAAAGCAGTACTCTAAAAAGGTCCACGTAAAACATGGAGTGTAAATTGGTCTTAGCAATTGATGCAGGTCTAATTAATTGCTCAACAAATTAATGCTAATTAAATCGCTTATTACCTCTAGACAACTCACTCAACTCCCTGGACATTTAAGTGCAAACACTTTTAGCTGGTAAGGTAATAATATTTGATTAAAATAGATAAATATTGTTTGAATTATACAAAATCTTTCTCCTATCATTTTTTATGCAATCAGGCTCTTCTATTTAAAACTGGAGTAGATAAATAAATCTCTCTACTGTTTAAAATTTAGACCAGTGCAGTTGGACACTTGTCCATTTTACTATTAATCCTGTTAAGATATTAAGTCACTAACATATGGGACATGCTATTAGGACCAAGGTTCAGTTTTCTCAGTGGTTTCAGCCCACTCTTAATTTTTTTCTTTGTATTTTTAATAAGTTTTTGTATTTCTCCAACTTATATAGTTACTATTTTATACAACTTCTAACATAACAACTACCACATATATTTCAACTAGTATTACATTTCCTGGTTCAGATTTAGATGACTGGTTTTCGCTGGAATCGACTGGTTCCTAGACCTTGATTAGGACTAACATGTAGGTCTAATACATCAGTAACTATAAATAGAAAATGAGTGCACTTTGAGAAAGAGGGGGCTGATTGCGAAATAAGGATAGTTGAGGAGCTTGCAATTTAGCCTTTAATTTCTCATCTTTGGTGGGCACAACGTTTGACTTTATAGAAAGAAAACAAATACATTGGACGACAATCGGTGAAACCTTGAGTACGCTCGAAGTAAACTCCTCCATACTTTATTTTAACTTCTTAGCAAAAGAATATGCCCGACCAAAGTTAGACATCTAGATAGCATGGGGCAAGAGTGGGTTTTAAGATTTGGTAAATAAAATAATTTTAAAATAAAAAATATTTTAATAAATAATTTTGTAAAAATATTATTATAAAATAAAGATATTTAGAAACTAATTAATAAAAAATATATGTATTAATAATAATCGAATATAAGATGCCACAAAATTAGTTAAATGGGTGTATTTATACTTATAGACTATACTAATATATTAAGAAAATATATGATTTTATATAATCGGGATGAGGTGACCCAAAACCACTGTTCTAAAAATCAGAAAAAATCGCCGATTAATCGGCGACTAACACGTAGTCGGCGGGCCGCCGATTCGATTATGCGCAAATCAGCAAATTAATCGGTCAACGCGATTAATCGGTCAAAATCGGGATAATCAGCGATTATTCGGGAGGTTTGAAGAGATTTGAATTGGTTTGAAGAGGGGTATCGGGACGTCGGTGTTGTGTACCACTGTGAAGTGACATTCGGCTAGGTTTGAGGAAGTGACAAGCTGCCGAGACCGCCGCCGCCGCCGGGAGTGCCGCCGCCGCCGCCGCCCATCGGAGGTACCGCCGTCCTCCCTCTCCTCTCCCCTTTACTGCCCCACCGCCGCCGCCTCCCTCTCCTCTCCCCGCTGCCGGCCTCCTCTCCTCTGCAGCTCCACTGCCACTCCGTTGTCCCTCTCCTCTCCGCTCTCCCTCTGATTGCTGTGAATGGTGATTCAGCATTTGCTGATGCAGTGATGCTGCAATTTGTATTTAAGTAATTTTGTATGAATGTATGATGTAGCCTGTAGGATCATGTCGTCAACCCAAAATTTGACGGCAGCGAGCTCAAACATCCTTAAGAGGAATTCCGATGATATAGGATGGGACTATGGGATACTAGTCGATGCAAATAGATTGGATAGAGTGAACTGCAAATTGTGTAATAAGGAATTTGGTGGAGGGGTTTATAGATTAAAGTAACATATTGCTCATATCAAAGGGAATGTTGCTAAATGTCAAAAGTCTAGCAAAGAAGATCAAGAGAGGTGTAGGAAATCTTTGGAGGAGGCACAAGAAAAGAAGAGGGCTAAGAGATCAAGAGAAGAGGAGGTTAGAAATGAGGTGGTCATTGAAGATGAGAGTGATGAGGAAGGGCTTAGGGAGATTGGAGAATTGGCACCTCGTAAGGTAGGGCCTATGGATAAGTTTTCCTCTCCTAGTGATCCTTCTATTTCTTTGGCTCGGTCCAAGCGACAAACGGTCATTAATGAGACGCTCTTCAAAGAAAAAACACACAGGTGCAAGCAATATGTTGCTAGATGGCTTTATGCACATGGTATGGTTTTGTAACTCTTAACCTCTCAATACTTATTGTATTTGCTATTTGCCTATTGCTAACCTTGTATGCATGTATATGTGATTTACTGATTTTTAGGTATACCATTCAATGCCATCAACAATTATGAATTCAAGCAAATATTGGAGGCCGTTGGTCAATTTGGCCTGGGCTTTGTTGGTCCTTCCCAATATGAATGCCGTAAGAAGTTGTTGAAGGAGGAATTGGAACAAACCAAGAATTCGTTGAAGTCGCATCAAGAAGAGAGGGCCTTTACCGAGTGCTCCATCATGACCGATGCTTAGACGGACCAAAAAAGGAGAAGCATTATGAACTTATGTGTGCATTGTAGCTTAGGAATAAGTTTCCTACACTCAAAGGAAGTGTCGGAAGAAGCGCACACAAGTGAGTTCATTTTTGACTATGTGGATGTTTGTATTGAAGAAATAGGTCCTCAACATGTTGTGCAAATTGTCACGGACAATGCTTCTAACAACATGGGAGCAAAAGATATATTGATGGAGAAAAGGCCAAATATTTTTTGGAGCTCATGTGCAACTCATACCATCAACTTGATGCTACAAGGAATTGGTAACATGGCAAGGTACAAGAAGACAATTGATCAAGCAAAGACAATGACTGTTTTTATATATGCACATCATAAGACTTTAGCCTTGATGAGAAAACACACAAAGAGAAGAGATATAATTAGGCCTGAGGTGACTAGATTTTCTTCGGCATTTCTTACTTTGCAAAGTTTGATTGAGAAAAAAACCGAACTAAGAAATATGGCGGTTAGTATGGAATGGGATGAATGCTCTCACACTAAAAAAAGCAAAGGAAAAACGGCAACTAGCATAATCTTGAGTACAGCTTTTTGGAAAGGTGTGAACAATGTTTTAAAGGTATAGTCAAGCATCAAAACTTAGCTACTACCTACTTGTTGCCCATTATTTATTTTTGTATTGTTTGCTAATTATTAGGGTTGTATATTGGTTTTTCTTGAAGGTTTTTGAACCATTGGTGAAAGTTCTTCATATGGTTGATAGGGATGGTCCATCCATGCCCTTTATTTATGGAGAAATTTTAGAAGCAAAGAAGCAAATCAAGGAGGCCTTAAACAATTTGGAGGCCAACTACAAGTTGGTAATCGAAGCAATTGATACAAAGATGAAAGGAAGGCTTGATTCTCCATTGCACATGGCATGCTACTTATTGAATCCATATTCTAGTTATCGTGATCGAACCATTTTTCACAAGATAGAAGTAAACAATGGATTTCAAGAATGTGTTGAACGTTTCTTTCATGGTAATTTGGAAGCAATGGATCTAGCTAGCAATGTTGAACTTGATCATTTGAAAGATCAAGAAGGCACCTTTGGGAGACAAATTGCTCAGCTTGGATGTCAAAAATTTAATTTTAGCCCTGGTAAATTCAATAAGTACTTTACTTCACCTCAAATACTCAATGTCTCAATGCATACATATTATTGACTAATGACTAAATGCTTCTTTCTAGCTAATTGGTGGACTAAATATGGAGGTAGTGTTCCAAATCTGCAAAGAATGGCTATAAGAATCCTCTCTTTGACCTCACGTTCATCGGGTTGTGAAAGAAATTGGAGCACATTTCATATGGTAACTCTCAACTCTCAATATGCAAGTGTTATCTCCCAAGTATAAATATGTTATATAATTTAATTCACTTTGCAACATGTAATATAGGTGCATACTAAACGAAGAAATAGGCTAGATGCTCAACGTATAAACAATCTTGTCTATGTTCAATTCAATGCAAGATTGTTTAGCAAAAAACAGAGAAGTAAGATGAAGAATATCATTGTTCTTCTAGCTAGCAATGCTAGTAATGCTCAAGAGTAGATAATTGAAGGAGATGATGATGATGATGTTGAGCCCGAAACGGAGCTTTCGTGGAGGTTTATTGATAAAGCAAGTGGGACAAATGAAGCCGTGCAACCCCGTAGGAGCACAAGAGCGAGAGAACTTCACGAAGATGATTTCAACTCCGATTCCGAATCCGAAGAGGAGGGCAATGATGAGGAATTTGAGGATGTTGAGTTTGAATCAGACCAAGATGAAGTGGTTCCAACTAAGGATTATGAACAAGAGGATGAAGATTGATGTTTGCTACCTTGCTTTAATTATTATCATGCTTGATGTTTGATACTTGATGCTTACTACCTTACTTTAATTTCTTATGGACTATTATTCAAATTTGCCGATTAGTGTCCACCGATTAATTCCGATTAATCCCCGATTCAACCGATTAATCCCTAGTCCTCTGCTTACCGACCGACTAGCGATTAGCGATTTCTGGAACCTTGCCCAAAACTCACATTCATCCATCTTTGTCACAAGACGAGGCGGGATATCTCTGGATTGGATCGTGTCAGGATCGGGACAAAATATAGATCTCTAATCAAAGTAACTTTCTTTAGTCACGACATGTTGTTAAACTTGAGCATGATGTGCAACTTATGTCACTAAATTTAAATTTTAAGTTGATGGATCTCTAAATTTGCTTGACTGTTTAATTTAGGTTAGTTAAACTAAAAGAAAATGATGTGATATTATGATACGATGTTTCTAAGTTCATGTGACATATTACAGTAGTTTTCTATTATAGCATTGTGTCAAGTTGCAACGAAATGTCAGCTTGTGCCTTCTTGTGCAATTTGTTTTTTATTTTGGGGTAAATTTTTTTATGTACTATAAAATTTTAATATTTTACATATACTGTTGGATGTCTCATTAGTATGTGGTCTAATTTCATCTTGTTAACCTTATAAATAATAATTTTAGAACCTTTGTAATGACATGGAAGAAACTTTCCTCTTTATTTTCAATATTGGTCCTATATTGTAAGCAAAAATGGCATGTAGGCCATGTATTTTGAAAGTGGGAGTGTAAGTCATATGCAGGAGTCTTCTCAAGGTAATTTTTACTTTGACAAGGTTTGTTAAAAATTAGGAAAAATTATCTAGATGATATCGCAAAATATGATTTTACTATTATATACTGGATATGAGACTATTATCTAGTTTTAAGATTTATATGTCAATGAGACACTAAGACCTTGTCCAACAGAATACCTAAAAGGATTGATAGCTTAAAATTTAGGTATCAGTAATACCTTTCTTGCTCCAACAGAATACCTATCTCGATTCCTATTTTAGATATTACTGCAGAGAATTAGTAAATTTAGGTATTCTCTCTCCTCTACCTATATGTTTTTGGATTTAGAGATTCTGTTGGAGAGAGTAGAAATATAGGTATGAAATCTTTTTAGGAAGATATGTATATGAGGATATAGAGATCCAATTCTGTTGGAGAAGGTCTAATACCTTCTCCAACAGGCCCCCTAAAAGAATTGATAGTCTAAAATTTAAGTATTAGTAATACCTTTTTTATTCCAACAGAATACCTATCTCAATTCCTATTTTAGATATTACTGCAGAGAATTGGTAAATTTAGATATTCTCTTTCCTCTACCTATATGGTTTTGAGGTTTAGAGATTCTGTTGGAAAGAGTAGAAATATAGGTATGAAATCTTTTTAGTGAGGTATGTATATGAGAATATAGAGATCCAATTCTATTGGAAAAGGTCTAACAACACCCAAAATTTTTACAGCATTGCAGCTCAATTTTTCACTAAAAATTAAGACGGCCAATTCCAAACCAAATCCAGCGGAGAAATTTTTTTTGTCGCTGGAGAAATTGGTTTCTGTTTCTTTTTTAATTTGTATCGATGAAATCTGGAAGCAAAATTTGTACTTTATATTGAAATATAATTTGATGGGTGCATCCGTATGCTACATATGTAGCCTTGGTATTTCTTCATGGATTAAGTCAAAATTTTAATTAGATTTTAAGTTTCCGGCAGCAGTTTCTGAAGCATTCAGATTTCAAGAATCCTATGATAAGAAGGTAAGCCTTGGAAATCTCACAGTTTTAATTTAAAACTACCAAAAACTTAAACCACATATAACTCTGACAAGAATTGGTGTTTCCAGTGGTAGAAAGATGAGTAATATGTAAAACTTATCCTTGGAGGGAAACCACAATTAGAACAGTTATTAATACCCCGTAAGATGAGGAGCAAAAGGAGAAATTTGTCCTGGAGAGACCTGTATCGGATTAACTAGTTGGTGAAGTAATAACTTATCAAGATGGTCATCATTAGTTGCTCGAGAAGATGATCAACCACACTGAGATTAAAACATGACTCAAAACTCCTACCATAGAGAATTTTCCGTAGTGAGTGAAATCTTGACAAAGCAATAATACCCAAGTCCTATGGGTCTTTATCAAATAGTGTGTTGAACTGAAGTGCCTTCTTCAATAAGTTAATCCCCCTTTTATACCAAGCAACTAAAACATCTCCTTCCTAGATTACCAGATAAACCAATGAATGGAAGAGGCCGACAGATCCCAGATAGGCATTTAGTATCTTGGAAATAATTTTTTTTGGGGTGATTAGGTCTATATTATTTTTAAAGTTATGAATTTAATAAAATATTACTGAATATCTCATTAACATGTGCGTCCAAACTCACATGTCATACCTGCAATCATTGATATTTTACTAAATTAACACTTCTGCAGTGGTGTGGAGTTAATTATTCTTATTCTTTTTTATAAGAGCAACATTATTCTTAAGAAATAATTAGCTATATACCACTTTAAAAATGCGACTTTAACAAAATATTTTACTATGAGTATAACATGTAAAATCTAGATCTGTATATTAATGAGACACTCAATGATATTTTACTAATTTCTAAATTTTACAGTAGTATAAAACTATATAAATTTTTAAAAGCTAGAAGAGAAACGGTGCACGTTAGACTTGGTCTGAAGTTATTTCTTGTTCTGATCATTATAAGACTAAATGTGTGATATAGGTAAGGAGTGTATATTCTTTATGTAACAATAAAATATGGGCATATATTCTGTTTTGATAATTGTCAAATATTCGGTAGTATTTTGTATTTGTCATTTTAGTTATATATATATTTTTTAAGAAATAATATACAATTACAATTCTACCACTAATATCTATAATTAATATCATAAGTATAGAGTAATAACTATGAATGACACTTTTTTAAGAACATAAGTGCATATTTTACCTCAAAAATCTAAAATATTATTATTTTTTAATGCAAATTTCTTTCTTTTAAAACGACAAATAAAAAAACATGATGTAATATGAGTTTTCTTGCAAATAGAATGGTGATGGACACATGATTTTTCTTGCACTGCAGTTGAGGATGCAATTTTCAAAAGAAACAGTTAATATGCTAAAGGGTTATTTGGTTGTCTGAAATAAGTCATCAAATACGATGTATGCTATATGGTATCATATTATTACTATTCATCAAAATATCGCCATTCACCATTAAAAACTAATGACTATCTAAAATCTCTGCTAGTCATCACTAATCATCACTAATTATAATGTGATCAATAGTAGGGACGAGTTCGTTCGTCCTAGTTTTTCTAAGACATGACTAACATATTTAAAATTGACAAACCATCCATTATGTGGGCTGATGTAGCTCAACATGGTTGGGTATGACTTGAGGAAGGGGGGCAGCCTAAGGTATGGGTGGGGCATTTTCTAAACAACATTTAATAAAAGTGTTCTACAGAAAAAATTATAAATTAAGTGTCAAATGATAATTATTTACATATCAAAGTCTTTTTCTTAACTAAAATGATATATATTTCATATCGGTATATTAGTATCTAATGAACAGACTGAATGCACGTAGAAAATTATGAGATCTGTATGTCAATACTCTTTATGAAAATTTATAAGAAATTTACATTTTTGACCTCAATCATTTCTGTTTTTATAATATAAAAGAGTAAGTGAAAAAAATTGTAAGCATTATCCAATAGTCCGAACCAATTCCTTTTTCCCCTGTCTAGAAATATAGCATTCAGTTTTGAACCCAATATGAAGCTTTGTCCACCTAGTGGCGAATCCTAAAATCATACCAAGATCAATATTTAAATAGAAGTACTAAAAGTTTATATAGTGTACCCAAAAAATTACAGGAGAAGTTCTTAAACTTTTCTAATTGTCCAATTTAGATTCTTAAATTTGAATTTTTATTTACAAGATCCCTAAATTTAGGCTCTTCTAATTCATCTAATTCGTTGCATATTCTTTTATATATATTGGACACATTCTTTATGCACTTAGGTGTCTAGACATCCAAATTTAAAATCGTTAAATTACTTGAAGATAGACGTGATCAAAATTAGGTATAACATAATATTTATTGAAAAACATGGTGTTCATTTATATAATATACAAAATAATGATCTAAATTCATGTTAAAAACACTTTAAATCATATAGTTTGTCGTACATTTCATATATACTGAATTATGAACTTGAGTGCATTAATCACAAAAGTTACTTATTGGATCTTCAAAATGAGTTTAGAACTAAGCTATAACAATAGAACTATATTTTAATATAATGTATATCTTAGTTTGTAATTGTCAGACCCAAATACAAATGTATTATATAAAAATTAGTGTAAGTAACTGGGACACTTAGGTGCGCGCACACAAAGAGGGCGTGCTCTCATTATCATAGTCAATTGGTGCTTCCTAGATATTTGTGCCCATATGGACCATGCAAAAAAATTTAATGTATTTGGTGGTGCATACGAAGGAGAGAGATGACGGAAGTATATATAATTAATACGCACTAAAGAAGTGACTGTCCTTTTATTAGAGTTTGAAATTTTTCGCTTGTTAGGAGATAAATTCGAAATTTTTGTTGGGAGAGAAAATTTTTCTTAAAGCTTAATATGACTTATAATTGTACCAGTTATATACTATAAATGTGCACACAGATCACTCAAAATGTACACGTAGATGATTTAAAATTTACATACATATGACTATGGACGTACACATGTTTAAAATGAAATTTACACACATATAATTCGAAGTGTGTACAGATGGTTCGAGATATACATATATATTTCTGGAGATTTACACTTGTTTAAAATGAAATTTACACACCAATAATTTGAAATGTATGCACAAATAATTCAAAATGTACATACATATAATTAGGTATGTACACATATTTAGAATTAAATTTACACAAAAATAATTGAAATGTACACACATATTATTTTATGTACATACATACTCTGGAAAATATACACATTTTAAATTGAAATGCACACATAGATGATTCCAAGTGTACAAACATATGAGTGAAAATATTGACACGCTCAAAAATGGTGCATTTAGTAATAATTGTAAGTGAACGGGTGTTTATTAGATACTTGAGGGTTGAATCCATAAAGAACAAGTGTTGTCGTCTTTTAGATTAATATAGCTAACTAAATTAGAGCGAAAATTGGTTTTGAGAGCTAATTCTAAGTACTACAACTAAAATCACTAGAAGTTAGGGTTTAGAATTTAGAAGCTACAAAAATTAGGATTTTAGAATGTAGAGAGAAAACCTAAGGTTTCGAGAATTCCATAACTATCGGGCATAATTTGTTGCAAAAATTTGTTGAATGCCAAATTAATTTCAAGGATTTTAAACGAGACAAATTAAGTTATTGACTCCAAATCCAAATAGCAATCATAGAGTATCGCACCTACTGCTCTAATTCAACGAGGTGAAAAACCTCTTCCATACCCTAGATTTAGCGTTAGAACGCAACAGTTATGTGTTATTTTAACATACGAGTACTGATCTCTCATGGAGTACGAACATACCGTGGATGAAGAACAAAATCTAGAGTTTAGATAATAAAATTCAGGAAATTATGTTGGCAAACTTGCAAACAAAACTAGAGTCAAAATCATGCCCTCCAGATTAGGTCAACTGTAATCTTAGAGAGAAAACTGCTCGCTAATAACCATGGAAAACATCACAGGAACAAGAAAATAAGAATAACTTACCAAATTGAGCTATTGAAATAAGAACGTCATTCATGTTAGCTTATAATTGAAAAAAAAAGAAACTAGACTAAATTTGAGAGAGGCTCTAAAAACTAGCCTAAAAACTAAATTAAAACTAATTGTGGATGATACTAGATGAGTGTGGATCATAAACTAAGTCAAGTGCCCTCCCTATTTGTCCTAACAAGTCCGATACAATTTAAATACAACTCTTACAAAAAAATCCATGTGTAAATGGATTTGAAATCGGATAAAATGAGGCAAAACGACCCCAAATAGTAGCCAACACACCCTAGGGAAAGAGTGTGGTTGCACTAAGCATGGGAGTGCTCCCATCCTGTGCTCCCTTCTAATTATGTGCCCAATTTTGTTTCTTTGTGTCTTTGTTTCTCGTTGCTCATTTTGACTTCATCTTTTATAAGAATTACTTCAAATTTGACACACTCGACCTTTGAATCATAACAAACACACTCGAGGAAGTGTATTGTAAATATCTCAAAAATGCACATAAAATGACGAGTCGAATGTAAATTCAGCACTGAAACGGTCACAAACTTAGGGCAAAATTTATATTGAACACTTATCAAATGTACATAAATGTAATTGAATATCTGCATATATACTTAAAAACACACACACACACACACAGATATATATATATATATATATATATATATATATATATATAACATCTCCCTATTTTAAAACAACAACAAAAAACACAAGAATCTCCCAAATTATGTACTTTTATATCTCACACAACCAAAATATATAGAGAAAAAACAATAATAAAAACCTAAGTTAATTAGGAAATCCATACCAAGATCAAATAAAGAAAAATACAAAAGGAATAAACTAATACACAACTGACAATTCGAAATGTACATGCAAATAATTCAAAATATTCATACAGATAATTGAAAATGTTCACAAATGTAATTGAATGTATACACAAGAACTCTTTATTCTTAAGCAAAAACAACAAAAAACTAAACTAATAAGAACTATAGATAGACATCCATAAACTAACATTAATATCAAATTAACCAAAAAGATACAACAGTCAATCAAAAAATATACAATCTAATCAAGAAAATAAAATGCTATAAGAACATAGTTATAGCCGCCCGCCTCAGAGCTACTCCTCTTTGCAGCCAACCTTGTGCGGGCAGCACCTCCACTTGTGATGGCGCACACAATGGTATCCATATTAAAAGAAAAAGACTAGTGAGAGAGCGATCGAATTATAAAAAGGTAAAGAATAAAAAAAAATGCTCCCATGAAAAATGAAGAGACTCACTTGCTCTCTATTGCCTCAGTAAAAGGTAGAAGTGCGGGACTAATTTTTTATACCAATTATTATTACTATGTTATAAATGACATGCGGGTCATATTTTGTGTGGTCCCACAATTTTGTGACACACACAACATGAGACATGTATCTTGCATTTGCCTCTCTCTTATCTTGATAAGATATAAAAGGTGGAAAGAAATTAAATTCACATCAACCATTGCACGTACCCACTATCAAGTGCAAACTCCTATTTAGATGGGTACTAACATGCTAACCACGATGATTAGGTCATCTAATCATCAAAAAAATCTCAAAAAATTGTGTAGATACTGCTCAGAGTAATATAACATCTTATAAAATTTTAAGTTGAGAGAAAAAAGAGAAATTTTTTGTGAACAGTGACTTTTTGTTTTGATTTTTCTTTTCAGTTTTATTTCTTATTTGTCAGAATTTTTTTTGTTTCTAATAGCATCGATCAAATTTTGATTTGAAATTTTATAAGATGTTAGA
Organism: Pharus latifolius; assembly: GCA_019359835.1. Classification (NCBI taxonomy): domain Eukaryota; kingdom Viridiplantae; phylum Streptophyta; class Magnoliopsida; order Poales; family Poaceae; genus Pharus; species Pharus latifolius. The sequence continues at coordinate 22,311,829 of CM033324.1, read as the reverse complement.
TGAATTATAGAACTACCTACACAATTGTTTTGAGAATTTTTTATGATGATTTAGTAGCCTAATCAGCGTGATTAGCATTGTAACACCCAATTAAAAATTTGCACTAGATATCTTCTCTATACATACACTCTTTTCATTAATTAGAGATCATGCATTATATAAATTAAGAAATTACATTTTGTAGGTAAAGAAAGTTTAGGTCCATTCTTTCGTTAAATGACCAAAAATGACATGATAAGATATATTATGTGTCACTTAGATCCATGAACTTATTTAAATTGTATCATTTAAGTCTGTGAAACTATTTTTCATCATTGAACTAATGAATGAACATAAATAGCATAATTAGACAATTTCAGGACCTACTAAAATAAAATTTAAGTTAAGGGTCTAAGTTGTAAATCCGGATAAATTTGAAGACATTTGACCCAATTTATGTACTCCTTAGTCTCCTGTCTCTAGAAAATTATGATTTTGGCTTTTCATAATTTTGAAGATGCAATTTTGACTATTAATTTTAATAATTTTATATTAGTAAATATTATAAACAATGATATTAGAAAGTAATTTTGAAGACAAATTTATCAATTTCATTTTCATGGGACTAAACTTCATACTTTTACATATGTTAGTGATCAAAATCGAGAACGTCTAACTACACAGATACTAAAACATCATCCTGTTAGCACAGAGGGAGTATTAGTTATCAAAGTCAAAATTTTTTTTTGACTGCACATGCACTAAAATGACAAGAATAAAGAATAAAAAGAGTGCATTGGTAATAACATTGGAGGGAAAATCTCAATTGGAAGCTTTCTATCAAATATTGTTAGGAAGGTTTTGAGAGACCTCTGATTTTAATTCAACGGTTCAAATAAATCCAGTTCTTTTTGTCAGTCGTACGAGTAGGTTGGATAAGTTCAATATAATGCTTCTTATGAAGTGAAATATAACAAGTATTCAAGACTCGTCCCATAAAAATAATGGGTAACACAAATCTATATAACCCGCTTACGCAACTCATAAACACATATTTGGGGTTTATTTGAGTTGTCGGCTCGAAATCTTTCAATGGATATCTTATAGAAAGCTTTCTATTATTTCTATTGCAAAAAATAAGGTTTACTTTTATCATGCACAAGAATTAAGGTAGCTCCAAATTTAAGAAGAATTCTAAGAGAAATTTACCAATTTGTCCTTATTTAAGTGTCTTATAAAAGATAGAATGTTTAGTATGGAAGATTAGTCATAAAAGTGTGTAAAGTGAAACAAATAAGTGTCGAACAGGGAAAGTTATAGTAAATTTATATGTACACCTTATATTTTATAGTAAGATTAGAAAAATTATATGCTTTAAGTCATTTCTAATACTACTTGGCTCCAGAGAGGCTCTAGGAGAAGAGAGTGTGCCACATCATTTTAAAGTCTCTGAAACAACATCTACTCCGGTAGTCATCTAAACTAACACCCACTTTCATTACAAAAATTCTTTAAAAAGACTCTAAAACAACACCCTAACACAATGTGGCTGATAGGTTGGGCTCACCCAGACTCACTGATCAGTGACAAACCTACTTGCCAGTCTCAATTGGTTGGAATTTGTAAGTACAGGAGCACACAAACCACATGACAAGTACATGCATACTCTGCCATATGCAGGGTAGGGTAATACCCATCCCCTCACACTTGCTGCTTTTCCTAACATTTCTCTTTGTTATTTCACACCTCTCACATCCTTGGTGGACGGGGCTCCCTTGTGCCAACAGCGGGAAGTCGTCGAAGATCTTATATTTCTACAGTAAAGTGCGTAATATTTGATTTTTTATCCACAATACTATGCTCTCCATTCTCCAATCATAAACAAATTTAAAATTTTACCAGAGTATTACGGCTTCTGTTGTTTTGCTTGTCGTTTGATATATATACAAGTCAAAATTTTTAAACTTTAATCATTAATATGCAAAAATATCAAGATTCATCCTATAAAAATAATATTAGTAGATTTATCATGAAATTTACTTTTATATGATAATTAATTTATAATTTTTTATCAGTGTATAGTTATAGAAATTAATAGCTAAAATATATTATAGAGACCGTGTAAAAATGAAAACAAAAACTAAACAAATAGAGGGAGTAATTCCAAATGCAAGAGTAAAAACTTATTAATTCCAACAGGAAAAACCTCATGACCCAGTGCCTATCTTTCAAACTACATAGCAAAATAAAAAAAAGATTGACACAACTCACTGACAGATAGATCTTATTAGACAACGACATCTTCAGATGAACTACCTCACTCCTCACATATATATTTAAAAGACTTTTGAAATTGTCAAATCTCGTGTAAATAATTTTCAATATATCTTATATCACACATTTAAAATAATTCAAAATAACTACGAATATTTCTACACAATTTGTGTCTTACTTATCACCTTCTCCACTCGCGGCTCGGGGGAGCACAATTTGTTTATTTTAACGCGTGCATTTACCACTTTACCCCCAACTGCTTCCCTTTATTACTGTTATAACCCCCACACCATTCCTCTTCCTCGTCTTCCTCTCCTCCCTTCTCCCCACGAGACCTTCTAGAAGCATCCGGCTAGAGTTAGGGTTCCCGGCGATGGCGGCGGCGGCGGCTGTGTGATTGGTGGTGGTGGTGTGGGAGGAGAAAGAGGGGGAGGAGGGGGTGGAGGAGATGGACCCGGACTTCTCGCGGGCGAGCGGGGGGCCGAGCTTTGAGTTCGCGTTCAACTCGGTGAACTTTTCGGACAGGGTGCTTCGGATCGAGATCGTGGCCGGGGACGACGCGGTGGAGACCAAGGGGGCCGGCGGCGAGGGGTGCTCCTCGATCGCCGACTGGGCGCGCCACCGCAAGCGCCGCCGCGAGAAAGGTGGGAAAGGCTCCAGTTTTGTGTGAATTTTAGGGTTTTGGTTGTGGGTTGGACCATTTGGGGGAAATCATTCGAATTTTGGGAGTTGGTTGGGGAAAATGTATCATGTTTTGACCTTATTGGTAGGGATGTATTAGAGGCAGGAGATGAGGAAAATTTTCAAAGAAAAAAAGTTAATTTTTCAAAATTTTGAGTTGTGGATGTGGAAATTTGAGTTGTATTTGTATGCTGTTTTGGTTTTTGAACAATCTCGTGTTGAGAAGATGCGGAAATGGTGGAATTATGGGGTGATAGAGTGGGGAATTGCTAAGTTTTCGGATGGTCATACTTGAATATAGGATCTTGTTCGGGTGAACATTTTGCAAGGAGAAATTTTAACAGTTTCTTGGCTGAGCTGTACTGAGCTTTGTTCGGGGAGAATTGCACCTCGGCGACACAGCCATTTGATTGTGATATGCTGCCGTCGTGCAGCTTCATGTGTACGTGAAGCGAGTCTTGGGCTGCAGCTTGAAGAGCAACGAGGTCAATTAATTGAACAAAAGACGCACTTACTGATGAGTTGTTTGATTGTTGCTGGATAGATAACAATCTGCATGTGACAATGTCTTATGAAATGTAGAGGATTGAGCATTTGCATAAAAAGTTTTCGTTATTTAAGTATTACAATGTATGATATGTTCTATGGAATTAATAGAGTTTATATAATGGTTAGCTATAACTTAAATGGTTAAATTGTTAGCTATTGTCATTATTTCGTTATCTGCAACACACACAATGGTTAGCTATAACTTAAATGGTTAAATTGTTAACTAATGTCATTATTTAGTTATCTACAAAACACACACACACACACACACACACAGTTTTTGGTTAGTTTGATTGGCTGTGTGTGCCTGATTGTTCTGTCTCTATTCATACTACTAGTAATTCTCTGTTTATTTTCCTTGGACATACTCTGTACAATGCAGAAAGCTTGCAGCCTTGAAATTGCTTGTATGTTTTGAAATAAATTCTCTGGATGTCGATTGTACAAGATACAAAAAAATTTCAATTATGCTTTCTACCATTAATTTCATGACTTTATTGTTTTCAAATTGCTTGTATATAGCATTCTTTGGAATATTTACCTAACTCAATCTTATCCTCGATTCCCCTCGATTTCAATGGAAAACCAAAAATTTGCCCACATCACTCTTAGGCTCTGAGCTGGACATGCTTTGGTAAATGAATCAACAAATGTTATTAACAGAACCAGATGGAGAGAGATGGAGACGAAAAGAAATATATTTTCAGGTTCTCAAGGAGATAAAATGAAAAAAAAAAACCCTTTCTTATCACATATTGAAATTATGTTTCTTTCTAAAACTTAGTGTCTTCCAGTTCCTCTCATTCCTTGCAGATTCTGCCATAATATTTTTCCTTTTCTTCTCATTCATCAGAGATGATGCATTTTCTGTGTCAAGCTACGATCTTTTCTCTTCTGTGAAATGTTTGTATAAGTTTTTATTAAGGTAGTGTTAGTTACATGGTTGTTACAGCATCGCCTAAGCGCCGATTAGGTGTCCAGGCGGTGGAGACCAGACACCTGGTTTGGTCGCCTTACCTTATGAGGCCTAGCCATTGCCTTCCATCGTGCACCGTCATTGTCCGCCATCCACCATTGCCCCCAGCTGTCGAGCCCCACTGTCTACTCCGCTGCGCACCCTGCCGTCGAGATCCACCATGCCAACTGTCAAGCCCCGTCGTCGCAATCTCACGGCATCACCCAACTGGGAGAGAGGAAGATGAGAGAGAGGAGAGGGAGAGGGAGAGGGAAGTAACAAGAGAGAGAGGAGAGGGAGAGGAAGGAAGTAGATAAGGCCAAGGAGATGAAAAGGCATGGTGAGGAAGAAGAAAGGCATAGGGAGGAGAAGAAAGCCAGGGGGATGAAGGGGTTTTTTTTTTTGTTTTTTCTTTTTCTTAACAATAATAGCTGCTATTGTTGTGAAGCATGAGTTGGTGAGCTGTGGTAGTGAGTTGTGCTTTCCTTGGGTTTGGTGAGGATGGTTTATTAGACTCTATCTAGATCTTTTATGGTATTTATTTTTAGCCGTGGTAACAACATTGCTTAGTTACGTAGTTTCCTATTGAGGGCCATGCTTTTTATCTTTGGTAAAATCCAAATGGGTTCCAATTAATGCAACCAATCATGGTTGGCGATTCACTTGTTCATGAGTCTTATGTCATTATGGTGTAATCCTCTTGCAATCTTGCTACAGTTTCCCTTTGCTTCCATTTAAATTTCTTTATAGCTTTTAAACTCAAATGTTTCTTTTGTTGCAGTTGGTTATGATCTTTGTTAAGTGTGTCTAATTTTTCATTGTGAACTGAACCTTTTCTACCATCATTTAATGACTGCAGAATCTGGAAAGTACATGTCTGACCAGACAAATTGCAACCAAGTTGAAGCAGAAGAATGTGATACCTATGAAGAAAACAACGAGGATCCTGTAGCTATGATTGAAGAATCGCCACCTGATATTGGTCAAGATGGTCAGTGCAATTAAAATTTGCCATCTGTTATCTTTTTCAAAATTTTTTTCTGTTTCAGTTATTAGTTAGGTTTGTAGTGAATCTAAAGCTTCTTTTATGGGAATATGCAAAGATTTCCTTTTCGGTTAAATCTGTTCTTGATTAAGTTATGTGTAGAGGTAAGCCCATCTGAAGAGGGTACATGATCATTAAATGAAATCTGTCTTATCATTCTATCGGAAGACATATCTATAGAAAATATGTAAGGACCAGATCTTGGAGGTATATCCTTACACAAATTAGAGGTACCTAGGCTGACAAACAGATCTTTTGATCAGAGCTCTGCCATCTGTAGAAGTGGATTTATGTGGCAGTTAGTTTTGCTCTCCGTGAAATGGTTTACATTGAACAACTCCTTTAGCTACATCATGGGAAAATCAATCTCCAAGCTCCCATCCCTTCACCAATACTTCAAGTCTCTTAGACCTTGTTCTGTACCTTGTGCTAAATGAACAAGGGTTCATTGAAGGGACAATGTAGCCAAATATATCCTTCATCATCAACTCCTGAGCTTCAAAGTGGCTAGGTTATGTCTAACAGGCAGTTCTCCAAATAACACATGATGGTGATGCCATGATGAGGCACTATGGTAGCTCACTTTTCCAGGAGAGTAAATACTGATCCCAGGAACACAGTCAGTCATGACCAAAAGCCTCTGGAAATGTTGATAAACTAGCTTAAGGTAATTATCCTTAAGCAAACAATGGTCGCTTATCTCTCTAGGAGAGCTAACATTGATCCCAAGATTACAGGTACTCATGACAAAAGCTTCATGAATTAGAAATGGTTGTAGTTCAGTGAGATATCATTCTAGAAGATCCTTGGGGGTAAATGTTGATGCGATTACTGTATTTATGGGAGCTAGCTTTCCTAGATTCTTGAGGCAGCCAGGATGAGTTTTTTTTTTAACGATTTCATATGATAATTTATGTTATTAGATTTTTGTGTTTGCTTAACTTTGCTTAGCATAATATTGGTCTGCTGTTGTAGAAGAATGCGGTGATTCAAGTATTTTGAGAACAGAACACCCATCTTGTGAAGCTAATGTGTATTAATTTCATCCTTTTTCCTATTTATCCTTCAATTTACCATACCTCTTTTGCAGGTGATGATGCACAAAGTAGTGACTCATCTTGGAGTATGGAGTGTACTCAGGTTTTGCGAGTAAAGTCTATTTATATCAGTTCTGCAATTCTGGCTGCGAAAAGCCCTTTCTTTTACAAGGTAATTCTGGTTACTAGATGGATGCATCTATTATTCTATTGTGTATTGCATCTTGCTTGTTGTTAGCTTGCTAATAAGCTTATTGTATTCTTCTTCTTAGCTTTTCTCAAATGGCATGAAAGAATCAGATCAGAGGCATGCAACTCTTAGAATTACTGCTTCAGGTAATGTTGCAGCTCTAGTACATATGCATGTTTGGATTTTCTCAAAATTTAAATTGCTTTCTCATCCTATCATTGATGTTTTTTTTTTTTGCTTTGTTAATTACTCACTATTCTGCACTTCTGAGATCAGCATTTAATTCTGAAGTTGGTGTTATTATACTTAAATAGTGATGTGAATAGTCCTCTTTTTCCCCTGTGCTGTAGCACTCTGTCATGGATATTTCTTTCAAATTTTCATGTGAGCTTCCAAGTTTGATTGTTTTTGCCCACTGTTGTGCATCTTTACCTGTTCAGCTCTAAAAAATCAACAATTATATGCTTCACTTGAACAGTCCTACAAATTTGTAAGAAAAAAAAAAGCAGATTGTTTTTCTATTTGGTTTTCTAGGTAACAGTTGCCTTATAACTATCTCATCATTGTATTTCTACTTGGAACAGAGGAAAATGCCCTTATGGAGCTTTTAAGCTTTATGTACAGTGGAAAGTTGACGACAACTCAGCCAACCCTTCTACTGGATATATTGATGATTGCTGACAAATTTGAGGTTGTTTCTTGCATGAGGCACTGCAGTCAACTGCTAAGAAGCTTACCTATGACAACAGAATCTGCACTGCTCTATCTAGATCTCCCCTCCTCCATTTCAATGGCCGCGGCAGTTCAGCCACTGACTGATGCTGCCAAGGATTTCCTTGCCAACAAATACAAGGACTTGACCAAGTGAGTTATCTCTGTATCAAGTAGAGCTAGCAATAAAGTTATGGAATCAACATAGTTTACTGAAGGAACACTTCCTCTTTTTAGGTTTCAGGATGAAGCGATGAACATTCCCCTTGCTGGGATTGAAGCCATCCTGTCGAGTAATGACCTCCAGGTGGCATCTGAGGATGCCATCTATGACTTTGTGATCAAGTGGGCACGGGCACAGTACCCAAAATTGGAGGAAAGGCGCGAGATCTTGGGTTCCCGCTTGCTTCCCCTTGTTCGGTTCTGTCATATGACCTGCAGGAAGCTGCGGAAGGTCCTTGCATGCAATGATCTGGACCATGAGAAAGCAACTAATTGTGTCACCGAGGCACTTCTATATAAAGCTGATGCGCCACATCGGCAACGTGCCCTTGCAGCAGATTTGATGACCTGTAGGAAATATGCCGAGCGAGCTTACAAGTATCGCCCACTTAAGGTGGTTGAGTTTGACCGACCATACCCACAGTGCATAGCTTACTTGGATCTAAAGCGTGAGGAGTGTAGCCGGCTTTTCCCATCAGGACGGATATATTCGCAAGCATTCCATCTTGCAGGACAAGGTTTCTTCCTCTCCGCACACTGCAACATGGATCAGCAAAGCGCGTTTCACTGCTTCGGTCTCTTCTTGGGAATGCAAGAGAAAGGCTCGACAAGTGTTACAGTAGATTATGAGTTCGCCGCAAGGACAAGACCATCAGGTGAGTTTGTGAGCAAGTACAAGGGCTACTATACCTTCACTGGTGGGAAGGCAGTTGGATACCGGAATCTATTTGCAATTCCATGGCCCTCATTCATGGCTGACGACAGCCTTTTCTTCATTGATGGGGTACTACATCTGAGAGCTGAGTTGACAATAAAACAACCCTAGCAACCGCAATCCGAGACAGTCGATGGTGCACCACTAACTGTGTGTATGACCTTCATCGTGGCCAAAACTCCAAATTCGTTGATGACGAGCCATTGTGTGAAAAAACTTGTGTGGTTCAGACCTTTGTTTTTTCTGAAGCACTTAAATAGACAGTTTGGGAACAGGAGGTAAAAGCCCTGTTGTTTTACTGGAAGGAAGGTCTGTTCATCTTGTGCTGTCTTAAAACTCTTAAATTAATTATTCTGCTAATCAAAAGTTTAAGAAATGAGCCACCTCACTTGGAACTTAAGTAAAATGCCAGTTGTTGTGTGGATAGCATCTGATTCTTTTGGACCAACTTGAGTTCTAAGATAATAGTTTGTCTTTTTTCCTCTGAACAAACTCTTTATATAGCCTTATATTTGTCTAAACATTTGAAAGGTTGGAGATGAGGAGAGAATTAGAATAAGGATGAGAAATTTTGCCGTGGTCACACAAACTTAAATTTCTTTTGCACAAATTCAAACCAGAAAATTAGCTTTTTTTCTGTTTAAAAAAGTTAGTTGTTCATAAAAAGAAAATTTCACTGAAATAGGGGAGTTGTTCCATGAGGGTGTTTTGCTGGATTTATTTGCAATTTATCAGCTTAAATATACAAAAGATGTGGTCAAATACTTAACTTATTTGCTATGGTTCATCCATGATTTCAACTTTTTTGGTATGATAAATAGTAGCCAAGTGACCTTGGCTTATTATTGTTTCCACCCCTCTTGCTGTAAGATGTTTGGCACAATTAAGGCTTAGATGAGTGGGACGGGACCAATAAGGAGTGTTATGGTTTGAGTTTAGGTTACTTTAAAGTTTATTGGCCAAAATAAGTTGAGATTGGTTTACACTTAGCTTAATTTAGGTGGTTTAAGGGGGCTTTAGCTTAAGCCGCAACATCAAGTCATCAGCTCATGCAATTTATTGCTCTCACATCCTTCCTTTTTTTTTTCACATATCAAATAAGCCTAAACTTTTGGCAAGCAACTCTTTGGCCTTATTAAATATGAATTTAGAGTTGTAAAATATTGATAAATTTAAGTTAGCTCAAGCACATTACAAGTCATAAGGCAAGAATGGTTCGTCCGGACTTTAGTTGAAGTCTCTCATTGATGACCATTTGACCTAACTTAAGCCGGTTTAAATTTATAAACACAGTAAATTGGTGAAAAGTGGTTAGAATATGTTTGATAGAATTTTAGTTTCAGTTTTTCATCAAGATAAGTTGAAACTCCTATCAAACATACAACTCTACTCATTTTGATCCATAAATTATAGTTGTTAGACCCCAATTTTTCATGAGTTCTCCTCTTCAATCCTATCTCATGTTTGTCTTCCTTACTAACACCATCGCCATTTGATCCATCACCTTCGTGGTCACTGTAAATGCCATCATTGTTGCTATCGCAACATTCGTAGCTCTCGTGGCCGTTGATATCCCGCACTTCTTTGTTGTTGGTACTTCTCATACTTTTGATCATAGACAAGGTGACGATGGCAAATTGGGATCAAAGGCAAATCAGGAATGAATGCATCTAAAAAGAATCTAAAATGAATATAGGAATCCCTATCCATTCATTTCTCTTTATGCTTTCTAAACACAAAAACATAATTTTCAGCTTATAAACCCTAAAAATTATCAAATATTTTTTGATTTATCTAAATAAGTCAGTCTTTTGAGTTTAGAAGTCAATAGATTCATGAGCTAGTTTATTTGAAAAACTCCAACTCAACCAAATATGTATTTAATATTTATGAGTTCTATTTGGTCTAGTTTAATTTTAACTTATAAGTTAGTTTAAAATTGACCTCAACCTAAAAATAAACCCGTAAACTAGCTCAAAATTGACTTCAACCTAAAAATAAACTCAAAATTTAACTCTTTATTTGACTCGAGTTAGTATCTATTAAGTCTAATTTAGTTTAAACTTATAAACCAGTTTAATCATATAAACCTAATAAATTAGTTCAGAAGAGTTTAAATTTATTTGAGATTTATAATTCAAAAGAAAATTTAATTTAAAAGATAAACTTAAAATTTGATCGGCATAACTTTAATATATTAAAAAATTAAAACCAGAATAAATTAAGATAAGCAAACCCTTAATTAGAGCCATAGACTAGTCCAATCTCGCCCTAACCTGGAATCAAAAGAAAGAAAAGATTGTGAATTTGACCGACCCAGCTTACGGAAACGCGCAGGCCACCACCAAAATCCGCGTCTCTACTACGTCTACCACGCTTTCCCCGAGAAGCCAAAACCGTGTGCCATCAGAAGCTTCCAGAGTCCATCCAATTCCCCTATTTATACGCCCCCCTCATCTTCCCCCTCCCATTCGCGATTAGATTTAGATTTCTTACTTTTTGGGGAGTCTTTTTCTTGGGGGAAACCAAATTTGATTTTGATTTGGGGGTGTTTGTTCTGTGTTGATGGCGTCGAAGCGGATCTTGAAGGAGCTCAAGGACCTGCAGAAGGATCCTCCCACCTCCTGCAGCGCTGGTGATTCTTTTCTTCTTTCTTCCTTCTTTCACCCCTCTTTTCTGGAAGAAGTTTGTGATTGGTATGGTGATTTGATCTTGCGGATGCTTTGCTAATTGGGGAGGATCTTTTGATTGTTCTTGGGCGGTTAGATTCTTGGAGTTGAAGTGATTGTATGGGTGCTTCTTGGGATCTTGGTAGATCTGTCGAATTTGGGAGGATCTTTTGTTTCCTATGATGCTATTAGGTTCTTGGATTTTAATTGGGATTGTGATGGCAAATAAGCAGTTTAATCGGGTAAAGAAAGAACGGAGGTTATCTATGACAGTTAGGATTTGAAGAGCAGATTGATAAGATTGGTGTTATTCTTGCAGTATGATGCGGAAGAGTTGCAGTCTATTTTGAATTTACATTTTGTTATTTCGCTCTCGTAAAAATTTGTGGACTTGTTCGAGATTTCATGGTGTAGAGAAACATCTCCATGGTGTAAAAATTGTGAGACATGAGTTAATTGAGGTGTTCATTTAAAAGAAACGGGAGATGGTGTGCAAACTTATATTCAATGGTTTAAAGCATTGGTTCCACCACCTTCTCTGGTGTAGAACCGATATGGAAGTACACACCCGATAGAAAATAATATCGGTGAGTTAAATTTTGAAAATCTCGCAAGTGTGCTCTTCTGAACTACAGGTTTGCCGAAGTTTTAACCTTGATATGCACTATCAACAATTCATTTTGAGCCCTGGTTGTCAAATGCAAGTCTCAGGCTGCTATAATCAGAGTTGGAATGAGTTCTGGAATGCATGAGTGGACGAGCTTTCTCTTCTGATGTGTGTGGATTGTAGAAAATGCTTGCTTCAAGCATTAATCTGCAATAATTAGGAATCGTGTTTAATCCTAATTGAGTATGTGTCAATATCTAGATATATGGGTGGTGAGCATCGTCCTGTTTAGGTGGATAGTGTGAAATGCATAAGATATGCAGTCGTCTATGAACTTCAGTACCTGGCTGGAAGAACTTAACCTGGCTGGAAGTTCTTCCATGACTGTCAATTAGCTTTCACTTTGATGTTGACTCTGACAGTGCGATTCGTATGCTTCTAGGTTATGTAGTAAGCTGTGTTACAATTTAACAACTGAATTTTTGAGTTCCATTTTGTACAACCGCTCTCGAAAAGTTGAGGCTGAGTATGCATGCATGACTGAAGTACATGCTTTTTGTACACCAAACAGGCCCTGTGGCAGAAGACATGTTCCACTGGCAGGCAACAATTATGGGTCCATCAGATAGCCCATATGCAGGTGGTGTCTTTTTGATTACCATCCATTTTCCACCAGACTATCCATTCAAACCACCCAAGGTATGCACACAAAGACATCCCCCTCGGACTCATTGTTCTGATAATTATTTTCTGTGAATATCAAAGCATTACTTCCTTGCTACAATATTATACTAGTCAAAATTCAAGAAGACAATCCATATAAGTTATATTCTTGTCAATGTTTGTATGGGCATTCCTTTTTCTGGGTACATAGAGGCGCATGTCAGGTGATTATTAGGTTTTTCTTTTGGAGGAAGATATGTAGTATAAACATGTAGGGTTGGACAAAAAGATCGAAACTTGCGAGCTATTCGGGATCGGTTCGAAGATTGGCTTGGTTCGGGATCGGCTCAAGCCTTTAATGAGCCGAGTTCGAGCATGAGGTGAAGCTTGAGTGAAAATTCGAGTCGAGTCCGAACCTTTCCGAGTTTGCTCGAGCTTGACTTGTTAAAACTTGAATTAAATTGTAATGCACATTTTCAAGTCGAGCCTAATCGAGCTCCAGTGTGTCCAATCAAACCTCACAAGAAAGACGAATTTGAACTGCATTTGTCGAACCGAGCTTGAACTCTATCGAGCTTGCTTCAAGCCGAGCCCGATCTTGGTTTTAAGCTCGTGAATATATCAAGCCGAGTCCGAGTTGAGCTCAGTACACTATCGAGTCTGAGCTGAGCCCAGTACACTATCGAGCTCAAGTCGAGCCTGTTTAGGCTTGTTCGAGCTCGTCTTGTTTCCAGTCCTATAAACATGAACTTGACTAGCTCTAAGATGATTAAATTTGAGCAATTTTCTTTTCATAAATGTTCATCAAAATAACTGTTGATCAATGAACTTGTGTAATGCAAGCTAGTGTCAGAACTCATATCTCTTTGTTGTACATCACAAAGTTATCTTGCATGAAACGTCCTAGTGAATAGTGATCGTTTTTGATGATCAAATGGCACTCCTGGAGATTAAAGGAGCCACTTGTTTTGTGCATTTGAAAACCATAGAAGTTCTGTACTTGCTTGTTTGAAGTATTGCACAATCAGTTCATGAGCATCAGTATTTGGCGTCCTAGTAATTGCTTATAATGAGACTTCCGCGTCACTTTCTTCTAGGATAGGTACTTCTTGATATCTTAGCTGAATCACTCTTCATAAAAAATGCACTAGGACAATTTGATTCTAACTTAAAGAACAAAAAAGGAAAAATAAAAAAGTGAAAACCATTATGCTGTGGATCTGGCGAATATCAAGTTAAGGAACAAAAAGAACAGGTAAAATAAGCAAGGACGGAGGATTAGCTCAGTATGGTTTACAGATGGAATAAACATAGGATGAAATCAGTGGAACATTCTCACTGATCAAAACCAACTTCTTGTGATGTCCTTGTTGTCAACCAACATGGTCAGGGTAAGATATTATGGGAACTTTTTGAGAGACTGATTGCCTTTTATCCCTGTAACTCAAACTGATCTTTAAAAACAAATAAAGGGTTTGAACTCTTTCTGTGTTTGATGTTTCTGCATGCGATCAGTTGTAGAGGATAGCACATGTGCTGTGTTTATGGTTCAGGTAAGAGCTGTTGGTATATAAGACACTACAAAATTTTTGTCACGACGAATGCAAGATTATGTCAAGCAGATAATTAACCTGCTCTATGTGTTGTGTTGAGTCGTGCTTTGCAAAGCTTATATTGGACTTGAGCAAATGTTTGTTAGTAACTCAAGTAAATATTAACTGTGAAACTGTGACTGATCTTTCCTTCATATTTCCTTGTTCTTGTGCTTTTAATGTTCACTGCAATTAATTTATGACGAGGAGTAAATTTCGCAGGTAGCATTCAAGACGAAGGTTTTCCATCCAAATATCAACAGTAATGGGAGCATCTGCCTTGATATCTTGAAGGAACAATGGAGCCCTGCATTGACAATTTCAAAGGTTGATTGATGGTTCTTTCATGCTTCTGTAGCAATGCCAAGGTGCAAGGCTACTGTAGTACCTGGTTACACATGCAAATTTTGACCTGTACAGGTAGTTGAGGCTAGGGGCGTAAACGAGTCAATCTTGAGTGAGCTAGATCCTGTTCAACACAGCTTGTTTGAGAAATCGACTGAATTTAGGTTGAATTGAGTTAGGGATTGAGCTCAGGATTTGGCTCATGCTCAGCTTGCAACGAGCTCGAGCCGATATCGAGCCAACTATGGATAATAAAATTTTTAGATAAACGTGTAATTTATAAATATAAAAGTTAGGAGAAATTTTTTTTTATCACTATAAAATTTTAATATTTTGTATTTGTCATTAAATATTTTATTGATATGTAGGTTTGGTTCTATTTTGTTAGTCTCACAAACCACAATTTCAAAACTTTTGTATCAGCATAGAAGAAATATTACCTAGTTAAAGATCTTGACTTTTAATTATATTTGGGGCTATATGAGGCTATTGGAGCAATTTTTTAAAACAAAAGTTAAGATCCTAATTAGTTATATCTACTTAAATTAAATGAAAAGGTATTTGAAATCCAAGCTATATTGAACCAAAATCAAGTGAGCTAGCTAAGTTTGAACTCAACTCGTTTTTCCATCTGAGCCCCTCAAGTTTTTCTTGCAGCCCTAGCTGTGGTTGTATGCTAGCCTAGAACCCCTTGATCAATACAGCCTGGTCTTTTTGGACCGGTGATGACACCCCCAGATTTCTAGAGTTTTTCAGTATTTACCTTTTTTCTCTTAAAAACTTGCATGCTGCTATACAGGTACTCCTTTCAATCTGTTCCCTATTGACGGATCCAAACCCCGACGACCCGCTGGTCCCAGAAATTGCGCACATGTACAAGACTGATCGAGCAAAGTATGAGTCAACTGCCAGGAACTGGACCCAGAAATATGCGATGGGCTGATACTGCAGGCAACAGGAAAGGATATGATGTCCTTTCTTATCTTCTCTTCTGTAGCTACCTCCGGCATGTCTTTGTTCCTCTTAATATTATATGGATGTACCGCCTGCCTTCTGTGACTGCAACTTTTGTGTCAACTAATGAAGTTCGTAAACTTAAAAACTATGCCCTAGAACAATTTAAGGAAAGGAAAATTGAAACTTAAATTGTTTGCTCCAGGTGACATCCATTTTTTATTGTAAATTATTTCCCCTGAAATCCTAGACTAGCATGCCTGCTAATGTACTGGTTGTGGTGATCTTGTGCAGTTCTCAATAGACATCAAAATTGGTTCTTGTGCATCTGATACACATGTCAAGAGCTTCAGGTTTGCAGTGTTCAGCTGATGTAGCCTTCGCCGCTCAGATGATTGTTGGCTGGGTGGGTTGGTGGGGTGTAGTCTGAAGAACACTGGTCAGACAGATTCATGGATTAGTGTTTCAAACTTTCTGTTAACATAATACTAATAGTAAGCATGGTTGTACTTCTCTTTCCGCCGTTTTCAATTTATTTAGAAGTTTCTAGTTCAAATAAAATTTATACTTATAAAATAAATCAGAGGAGAATCTGGGCTTTGGTTGAGTTTCAGTTTGGACATCAGATTTATAAACTAATATTGTGATCAAACACCCACTTAGCCACAAGTGCAAGAGAGGCGGCTGTAAAGCATGTTGGCAGTGCCAATGTGGGTTAGGTTGCAACTGGGGGGGTTGGCGTGGCCGACGGGAGGGGAGGCTCAAAGGGTATGCATTGAAGAGGCATGTCTTGCTAGTATAATTTTTAATCTTTCAAGGCTGTAATTATACATTGCGGAAGTTTCAAAATAACTTGCCTGATTTTTTTATAACAATAACTTGCCTGATTTTTTTTGTATATTCTTCTTATAGCATGTGTACCAGTGCACTTTGCAAATCATAAGGGCCTCTATGTCACAAAAAAGAGCGCACAAATAGGGCATGTAAAAAGGACAGGTGCAGGCACTTGTGCAAAGAAGACCCATTACAGATCACACCTGTTAAGAGAGCCGCAGAGAAGAGCCACAATCAGTGTGACACTTCATTGATGGTGTATTGAAGAAAGTCCCAATGTTATGCCCAATTTAGAACAGATGAATTTTGGAGAAAAGAGTTCTCTTCCAAAATTACTGTGTTTCAAATAGGCTATTGGTGATTTGATTCTGAACTCTACTAGAAAAAAAAATAGCTGGAAAAGATTTGGACCATTGGTGGTTGTCTGCTTTACAGCTTCCATGAGTTGTCTTCACAGCCACAAGCAATGCAATACAACATGAGAGATGAACTCTGCAAAATACTGAGATGACAAGAAACCAGAAGTGACAATGACATTATCAGACTTGCGAACAAACATCAACAGATGTAGCTGTTCGTCCTCATGTTCAGTTGTTCGGGAGGCAATGAGACATCAATAATCTCCAAATCTTCTCGAAAATTGGGTACAAGGTTGAAAAATCTTCTGTTTCCTTTCCAAATGAAGGGATCCAACGATCCGGCTTAGATTTTGGCCAATAAAAATACAAATATGATCCCTCTCTAACAAATTTTTCAAGAAAATCTGAAAATACATATTTCTCCATATTGTAAAATATAAAGTATAATTTGACCATGCACATAGAATATAAAAGATTAAATTTAATAGAACATTGAGCGAAAAAAATTAAATTATTTTCATTCATAAATCTTTTGAAAATAAGTGAGTATCAGTGAGAGGAATTAGTCAAAGATAACAAAAAAGAGAGAGTGAAGAAGTAAATAAGACTAATTTAGCAAAGTTAACCACATCTTATATTTTATAATAAAATTAAAAAATTGCATCTTTTATACTCTGCAATGGAGTGAGTATTGAGTTCTCTTATAGTTGAGAGTTTAGCGAGAGTTCAAAATTTCTAAAATGTTTAGTTCAGGAACCATATTTCGATTTTATTCAAAAAGGAGAAGCATATTCTATATTGTGGTTGCATATTTGCCTCCAAATAGATGCTCATTGCACATATGTCCACACTTTTTCTTTCTCTGTCCTGTAAGATTAGTGAAAAATTAAATGTTCCTCTATTGGAACCTCTCCTTTTCATTCTAACAGTTTCAAATTTGAATAAAGAGGAACACCTGCTAGCAAGACAGATCATGGAATCAATCCCCTTTTCCAAAAGCAGAGTGAAATTCCAGGACAGAAGAAAATGATTCATCCAGATCTTGCTCATGATTGACATCACAAAAGAAAAAGGAATTCACACTTTACTTGTCCAATCAGCTTTTCCTTCTTCAAACACAACCTTGCCATGTCACTTCAAATGAAGCTTCCAGTTCCAAATTACACAATCCTGTAGTGTGCGCAATTTTGCAGTGTTTCAGGATTTCAGCAGAATATACAGGTGTAATACAGGTATAAATGATCACATCCATTCATGCATAAGATGGCTGAATTTACAAGAAACTCAAGCAGCAATGAAGCATTAGGTACCCCAATCCATAAAGTGACAAAGTAACTCAACATCTTCAAAAGAATGGGTTCGGCATCAAAAATGATCTCAGAAGCAAGGCACGAGCAATATTCCAATGCAACGCATTAAAAAATGGACACATACACCACATGTAATAATACTGTCTCCAACAAGTACAAATTAAAAAGCTGAATTTATCAGGTAAGCAAAGAACCTTCACACTTGTCATAAGTGTGGAAAATGAAGCATATTGTCGATTTGATGCTGCTCAATTGCCATCGAAGTTAGTGAATGACGCCCCTAGTGATGCCTCAAATGAAAAAACTGACTTCTCGGGTAAGCAAAGAACTTCACACTTGTGATAAACAGCACAAAAAATGAAGCATATTGTCGATTCCATCCTGTTTAATTGCATGCACAGCTGTTTATGAGGGGACTCTCCTTTGTGGCACTGATCAAACTCCTGCCATCAAAGTTAGCAAACCAAGCCTCTATACATGCATCTTGATTTCTACCATTTACAACCAAAATATTTGAATCCGTGGCAACACCAAAATTAGATCTGTCAATCTGGTCCCAGTAAAAAAAAAAATACCAAAGGGCAGCATAATTATGTCCAAAAACTGTTGTCTTCAGACATGGCCATGTAGGTTGGTTGGTGAAAGGGAAATGATTTGCAAAAGTTCTGCGATCAATCCATCTTCCTTCTCAAACCATATACAAGTTTCGTGGGACAACACTGACTAGTCCATCCAAAAGAACATTCTGACTAGTACCATAACAAAACTGACAGAACAAAATTGCTAATCAGTTCATCTCTAAGCTCAAACCCATTTACAAGTTGTGTGGTACAACACCTGCTAGCATAAAAGGTAGGGCAGTTCATCCAAAAGAATATTATGATTAGAGCCCTAATAAAACCAACAAAACTGAGGACCAAACAAAACTTTCTGTACAAGCAACAGCCGATGATTCCTCAACCTCTAGCTGACAAAACCTCGAGATGCTTTTCTTTACCATTCTTCCGTGAGCTTTCAGCCTGAAAATGGTTATCAATTCTCTCCCTATATTGGATTGCTGGAGTTTTACTTCTAAAGGCAACTTGATGCAGCTGCAGGAAAGTTAGCATACTTACTGCAAACACCGCAGCATTACTCAACACGCCACCAATCCTCTCCAATCTAATAGAATTCTTGGCCAAAGCTAAAGAACACGATAACATGCGCACAAGCATATTTGAACGATGTCCATTGGTGTTCTCCCCCAGTTGGCAATGTGTCATGTAAACATCTTCTGATGGCACAAATCGGCTCTTGTCATGCATCTCACCTACAAATGCCAAAGCCTCCTCAATGACTTTGTGATTCTTCCCCTGATATTTGGCCAGCCTTGTAGTGAGGACAATACGGCTCTGCTCCAGCCTACCAATCGCGGCATCTCGTTCGGACTGTTGTTGTGATCGAACAGCCTATGGGGCAACATTAACACAAATAAGCAATAAATTATGACAATTAGCTATTGAGCACCACAGAAATAGATGGAAGCTCAGCAATTGGGCACTCTACATTAAGAATCAAATAATAAACTTAGCAGCTTGCCGCATTTAAAAGTGAGAATTTGATCACTTATAAAAAAGCCGCAAGATCTTGACGCTTTTCGTTTGTCCTGGAGCATTTTCTGTGCTCATAGAACTGTGATGTTTGGGAGGATTTCTACTCCGGACGGTTTCATCCGAACAGGGTTTAATCCATTCAATCCAAAAAAAGCAGCAAGATAATTGTTGTCTCAGAAGGAATTGTAAAGAAATGAAGTTCACAATTAACAGGTTTCTGTTAATGCCTAGAATTAAACCAGAAGACATGAAGCTAGCTTAAACAGACAACTAACTACGGTAGCAATCATGTCTGTATGTGTTGTACTAAAATAATATCATTGCCTCCTAACATGCACAGTGGTCTTGGTTCCCAAATCCCCCTCTATTTGGACCCTACAAGTTCTAGAGAGAGAGAGAGAGAGAGGTGTTGTTCCTCACGTGCAAGAAGCGGAGGTGGCCCTCGAGGTCCTCGAGCGCCGCGCGGATGGCGCGCAGGCTTCTGGCGTCCGCCATGGCCGTCGGCGAGCCGTAGCCGGCCCGGGCCCGGCGGTGGAAGAAGGCGGCATGCCGGCGGGTGGCGGCGGCGGCGGAGGCTAGAATGGCTTGGCCGAGCTGGTCGTGGAGGTCCAGTATGCGCTCCTGCACAGCCTCCGCCTCCGCCTCCGCCACCGCAGCCTCTCGTAACATCTCATCACCACCTTGGCTAATACTGCGAGATTTAGGGTTAGGGTGTGGTAGGGGAAAGGACAGGAAGCTGTGGAATGGGAAACGGAGAGGGAAGAAGGTGGGGTTGGGAGTGGGAGGAGGGAGGCATCATGTGTGTTCTTGATGGAAAGAGATCCACTGCAACTGCAGATGAACTGTTTTTTTTTTTTAACCGTGATCCATCTCTTTTATAATGTTGAATTTTGATCTAACATTTTACACACACACACACACATATATATATATATATATATATATATATATATATATATTGTCGTGGTATTACGGATACCTCGGCAGGTTAGGATGTGCACGGCACGAGTACAACGGCGCGAGCAGATCGAGTTAATGGTCTTCTCCCGCCGGGCAACACAGAAACTGACACGGGGTTTAATACAGGTTCGGGTCCCAGTGGGGGCCCTAGTCCTGTTGGCTCTCTCCGGACGCGAGTCCGCTGGGGAGGTGAGCTCTCGGGGAGAGGTCTCCAAGAGAGCCGGATATTACGTTTGTATAAATGAATCCGAATCCCTGAAAAGGGGTACAAGAGGGGTATTTATAGCCCCTAAGAAGTACAAAAGACTAAAGAGCCCTCGCTGCAACCGTCGGATGGAAGGGCGGGGACGTCCTTTGGCCAGGGGGACGGCTTGGATGCTTGACACGTGGCGTCACGTGGCCTCACCGGCTTCCCTGAGGCTTCACGGTCAGCAGCCGCCCTTCGGGAACCCGGGGACTCTTCGAGACTCTCCGGGGGTCCGGGTCTCTCCGGGTCTCACCGGGTTTCCGGTGACCCTCCGGATCTCACCGGGGACCCGGTGGCTCTCCGGGTCTCACCGGGTTTCACCGGGGATTCCCCCAACATATATATATATAGACACACACACATAATTTGATATGCATTATAGCAAATTTGATTCCGATCTTGATGCTAATTATAACACATGCCACACATTTTTAATACCGATTCGAAAGGATTCTATATGTCTGGAAGAGAAATTCTAAATCGATAAGTTTCTTAGTAGAAAGGAATTTGAGAATAGTCTAGATACAAATCGTGAAAAATATTCTTTTGTTAGAGTAGATTATGATGGAATCATAAGTTATAAAAAAGAGTCTTGTCGCAACCAGAAAATGATAAAAAAGAAGACAAGTACCTAACTCTAGATTGAATCCTCAAAATCTAGATAGAATCTAAGGAAATCGCTCTCGTGTAACTTAGGTAGTCTTATATTCATCTCACCACGTTGTCTTCGAGTGCTTGGTTAGAAGTAGATCAATTGTATAAGTTAGCCACTAAACCGATAATAAGAGTTTTGAGTGCTTTACAATTGTTTTGTAATATATGTGTAATCAATATGTGCACTTTATCCTTATTGATATAGTGTAAGATAATGAATACCCTCTCTAGTGGTTTTTTTCAAGATGATTTAGAAGAGTATGGATAGAAGTAGAGAGACGTCTTCTGCTCCTGAATCTATATAAATTTATGTGTTTCCCTTTTTGGCTCAGTGCATCCTGAGAAAGAAACGACGGATATTGGTATGCCTGTGTTCTTTTTTAAATAAACTACAAATTCCTGCGACATGTATCGAGTATTAACCATGGGGAAGAAGCTGTAGAATATATCTTGATATTACAAATTTTCCTTCAAGCGCTCAGGCGGCGAACAAATAATTGCTCCATAAGGTACTTGCCTCTGCGGAACATCATGACCAAGAATTCAAAGAACTAAGCAGCGTGATTGCCAATATGGAAGATTGCTTCATATCAATGCTTGGAGTGCATCTGTCAACTCGTCAGATAGGAATAGTTCCTGATGGAGGTGCTCCACCCGCCGTGCAAGGCGATGAACTTTCGCCCAACAAAGTTGGTAGTGGCCTTCGAGCTAATGGAAAAGAGGGCGGATAGCCTGATGGGTCCCATCTCTAGATGGCCAAGCAGTTCGGAGATTGGTTCCCCGTGATCGGTCTCGGTCTTGAGTGAATGACCATCTTGATGACTCGAGGCACCATCGTCGCCATAGAAGCCCATGTTGGTGATCTCCATATGAGAAGAAAAAATAAACACTCCCACATTAGGTTGTCCAATGGACAATCGCAAACCGATAGTTTCAAGTCTTTAGAAGGAAGGTGAGGAGAGCATCTTCAACAGCCTGGAGGCTAAGGGTAGTCGCTTGTCCTCCCCTGAGAAGCACCGTCTCTGAAGAGAACGTATACCCTCTTCTTAAAGTAGTGAAAGTGACCGCACCATCGCTCACCCTCCAGAGAAAGCAGTCATTGCTCTCACACCCCTAAGCAGTCGGACTTTAGACCGCCAAGACTCCCCTCCTACAAGTATGATATAAGCAATTATGATAGAAGCATCCACTCGGCACTTGCGTACCATCAAGTGGATAGATTGGTTTCAGATCAATCTCTACGCAGTATGATGACATGGACCGAGAGGGTCGTGTTTGAGTAATATCGCAAGTGAACAGTTGACGTTGAGCACATGAGGGTTGAATTCCACGAATAACAAGTGTATTTATTTTTTAGGTAAAAAAATTGCTGATTAAGTCAGGGTGAATTTGGGGGTTTATCTGTCTACTACAAAATTTTATCACTAAAATCTATTAATTTAGAGTTTGAAAGCAGTAAAGAAACAAGTATTAGAAATTTGAAATCAAGAGAGAAGCAGCTACTAAGGGTTTAGAATCTTGGGGAGAAAACCTAGGGTTTTGGACCATCAGGCGTAATTTTTGCCAAGGCCTGAGAATTGCAAACCAGCTTCAGGTGTTTTCCAAGATAGATTAAGTTGTCGGTACGGTCACTGGTACAACGGTCAGAGAGTCACTTCCACAGTTAAGTTTGGTGAGAGCCTCTCTCTTGTTCAGGATCCTGCGTCAAGGTGTGAAGAAACTCTAGAACTCCCCTAAGTTCTTGCTTAGACTCAGCTGTTACGTTTATTACCAGGGCGAAAATTTAGGGTTTAGAGGAAGAAAACGCGAGAAATGAAGTCACAAAACTTGAAAATGGGACCGAGGAAGAACCACGGTCTCTAGATTAGGTCATTTCTAATTCTAAAAGTGAATTACTCACAAAAAACCATAAAAATACAGAAATAACAAGAATCAAAATAAAAACTTACTTAATTGCATCCAATAATGAAGTCTGCAGTCCAGGCTGGTTTATAGACGCGAAGACTAGAATTGAATACAGAAGGGGGCTCGAACTAAATTTGAATTAAAACTAGAAAACACACCTAAATTGAATCAAAAAGCTTCTCAATTTGTTATACAATATTACAAACGTGACCGATTACAATTGTCAGCATGCAAATGACGGAATCCGAATTCGAATGGCATGCGAAATGGATGAAACTCAATGAAACAGATGCGAACTTAGCAGCACAGAGTTGGGCATGGGCCGTGCCAGTGCTTGTGCCGAGCTTTGAGGGTTTGGGTCCCTCGGGGCCCTTTATCTTCCGATTTTCGTGTTTTTCTCCTTTTTGGTGCAAACAAACTCAAAATTCTTCCAAATTTTGTATGCATGATCCCTGAAACATATCGAACACAACCGTAAAAGTAGATTGTAAAAATGATACAAAAATTCACATAAAATTTCACATATAAAAAGTTTTCAGCATGATCTGATTATGGTATAGACTAGGTTTTGGCGAATTTTTCGTACGAAAAACCCTAATTAAAATAATAATTTCACAAAAAACACAAAAGAAAATAAAATTGCAAAAATGACCATAGTCGCCACTCGGGCTGGCGACTTAGCACCGAAAACCCTCAGTCACCAGCCGGGTTGGCGACTGACGCTTGCGCATTCTCTGTCGCCAGCCGGGCTGGCGACTTAGGGCACTATATAACCACCAGAGGTGGCGACTGAGGGGGTGCGTCGAAAAAAAAATTTAGTTGGAGAGAGCCAGAGAGGGAAGGAAAAGAGAGGAAAAGAGAAGAGGAGAGAAGGAGGAAAGGAAAGGGAAGAAGAAGAAGAAGAAGAAGAAGAAAGGTAAGTTTTTAAAATTTTTCTAATTAAATCTGTTTTAGAAATTAGTTTTAAATACATATCAGTTTTAGAAATTAAATTTAAAATACAGATATACTTTAGAAATTAATTTGAAATGCATATCTGTTTTAAAAATATAGTTTAGAGTATAGATCTGCTTTAGAAATTTGTGGAAAATACATATCTGCTTTAGAAATTAAATTTGGAATACAGATATGTTTTAGAAATTAGGTTTAAATATATATCTGCTTTAGAAAATTAGTTTAGAGTATAGATCTGATTTAGAAATTTAGTTTAGAGTATAGATCTGATTTAGAAATTTAGTTTAGAGTATAGATCTGATTTAGAAATTTGTGGAAAATACATATCTGCTTTAGAAATTTAGTTTAGAGTATAGATCTGTTTTAGAAATTTGTGGAAAATACATATATGCTTTACAAATTTAGTTTAGAGTATAGATCTGCTTTCGAAATTCATGGAAAATGTGTTAATGACTTAGATATGTTGTGTGAACCTTCATGCAAGATGTGATGTGTACGTAAAATAATTTAGATCTGTTGTATAATGTTGTGTATTTATAAATATGATGTGTATATAATATTATGGATGAGCTGTGTGTTAAATTGTACCTATAACAAATAAGATTATTTAAAAAATAAAGCAAAGATTAATTTTAAATTTTTGTCGTAGACAATGTCAGAAAGAAGAATAGTGTATGTTTTTCACGGGGAACAAGTACTCAGAAACGGACCACATGGAGATGACCTATGTAGCTGTCATTGTGTAGACATGGAATTGAATGATCTCAGTGCAGTTAATTTTGAGGATCTTAAGACCCGAGTCGTGGACATACTAAATATTGACCCATCTAAATACGAAATTGTCATAGAAGTGTTGGTGCCTGTTGGTGAAATAGGTAGTTGGAAATTATATAAACTTAAAGACGATCAGTCTTAGGGTTCTCTAGTTAGGAGAGTGTTAAATCCCATTCATGGCCCAGATGACTGCGTGCTGTATGTAACGGTATTAAACATCGAACCGGCGGAAGAGGTACCCGAGCTAGTCATTGATCCAACAATAGCACAGGAATCTGCCAGTGTCCCGAACACAGGATTCGTGAGTGGGCATTTCTGGACTGGGGACGAGGCTTACGCCGATGAATGTGAAGACGAGGGTATGCAATGCTCAGGCAGCGAAGGTTTGGAGGTGGGTGCAGACTATGCGGATTTATCTAGCGAAGAAGATTATCGTGGGATGGGACCTCCGCAGCAATGGTTAGATCCAAGTGGTTTTGATCATGCACGAATCCGCGATGATCGCAGTTCGGGCTTGGCATCGGATGAGCAAAGATTAATTTTAGAACAACATTTCCGAAGCAAGAAGGAGGCAAAGCAAGGCGTGGCGATGTGGTCCATTGCACTACGTCGCTCTTTCAAGGTGGATAGAACAAATCCGTGGCTGTACGCAGTGAAGTGCACAGTAGAGGGATGTAGATTTTATGTTCGTACTGCCCGGTAGAAGGATAGTGAGCACTTTGTTGTTTCGAGAATCACCGAACATGACTGTTCGGTCACAGAAGCCTCACGGAGCCACAGGAATATATCATCCGCTTTTGTGGCAAATGTGATTTTGGCGAACCTTCATGCAAATCTGGACATGGCACCAAAAGAAATTATCGCTCAAATCACCGACACTTTCGGATACAGCATTCAGTACGGCAAGGCATGGAGAGCGAAACAACTTGGCCTTGAGATGCTATTTGGATCTTTCTACGATTCATATAACTACGTGCCCAGACTGATACAGCAAATCGTCGATACCAACCCTGGCACTGTAATGGACATGGTTCATAGGCCAGTTGTGGGCACAAACGGTGACGTGGTGCATAGAGCGGAGTACATGGAGCGTATATGCTGGTCATTCGGGCAGGCTATCTCTGTATTCAAGTACATGCGGCCAGTACTTTGCATGGATGGCACATTTTTAACTGAGAAGTACAAGGGAACTTTAATGACAGCTGTTGGCACAGATGCAAACAATCAGCTACTTCCGATGGTGTACGCCATCGCAGAAGGCGAGAGCACAGACAGCTGGGTGTGGTTCCTTACAAATCTGAAACAAGCTGTTGTGAAGGATAGACGGAATGTGTGCGTCATCCATGATAGACACAAGGGCCTGTTGAGTGCCATTGAGTTCATGTTGTGCACAGAGGACCCGCAGTACAGATGGAATGACTTGATAAGTTGGTGGTGCAAATGACATCTTGTGGCGAACTTTTTCACACACTACAGAAACACAGGCCTGATGAAGAAGTTCAAGCGGTTGTGTGATCAGAACCAGGGCCATAAGTTCCAACGAATTTGGGATGAGCTAGAGAAAGATACCTCGGACCTAGTTAAAGCTCAAAGATCTGAGGCAAGCAGTTCGCAATAGGCAGAGGATGGAGAAAATGTCATGGGAACTTCAGATGGGCCGATACGTCGTAGCCGGAGATCAAGAACAAAGAAATTTAGTGAATGGATCGGTGACAAAGCTCCAGAGAAATGGTCACTACTACACGATAAGGCAGGAGCTAGATACGGAATAATGACAACCAATATGGCGGAGGTGTACAACTTTCTGTTGAGTGGGGTGCGAGGTCTTCCGCTCACCGGAATTGTGGAATTTACATGGCATCGCACTGCTAAATACTTCCATGAGAGGGGTACAGCTGCAAGAGCACTACTTGGGGTCACACCATCAAAATATCCTCACGAAGTGCAAAGGTACTTAGAAATGAAAGCCACGGCCGCTCACAAACACTCAGCCCAGTGCATTCCAAACAGCAGAAGGCAAAGTTGGATTGTTTATCTGAAGAGTAAGAATGTGGGGGCAGGATACATGCGGTCGATCAGAAAGAAAGGTGTCATTTTTGAAGATGGCGTCAAGTGCACTTGTAACAAGCCTGCTTTGTTGCATAAACCGTGCTCCCATGTGATGGCAGCATGTGCGCATGACAACAAGTCGATTGAGACATACATATCACTTTACTATGGCGCACGGTTCCTCGCTAAAACATGGACTGTAGACTTCGAGGTTTGGGGAACTCAGGAGCACTACAGAGAGCTGTCACGCAGAGCAGGGCAGATCTTGTATGTTCCACCCCCACACCTGGAGCGGAGAGGCCCTGGACGACGACGAAAACTTTGAATCAGTAACGACATGGATAATGCAGAACGCGATGAGCTGCGAAAGTGTGTTGTTTGTCGACAGCCTGGCCACACAAGGAGGACATGTTGAAATGCATCCGGATCGCACTGAACGTGAATCAATCAGCACTGTTGTGCAATGCGTAATCATTCCTCTCATGTATTTTATGTTTGTTTGTCACTCATTTCGTATGGCGTACTAACTCAATGTTCCTGCTTGCAGACATGGCTCATGATCGTAGACAGCTTCCTAAGCTACTAGATCAGTACTACGATGATCGTTATCGAGCTCGAGCCCTTAGGACCGGAGAGGAGCTTCAGCCGTTCCGCCTACGATCGCCTGGCACGGCCTGGCCTCTTGACATGAGATACATCGCACGGCTGAGGGCGGTGGGACTTCTTCCTTTTGTCAGGACGATCACCAGAGCAGAGTCCTTCAGGCACGATCGATCAGTGGTGTCTGCTTTGGCGGACAGATGGAGACCCGAGACACACACATTTCACTTCCGGTGGGGGAGATGACCATCACCCTGGAGGATGTGGTGATGTTATTCGGCCTGCCGATTTGCGGACAGGCCTGGGTACCATCACTCACTCCTGCCGGGTGGGATGTGGCATTCACATAGAGGTTTCACCCCCTACCTCTAGGGCACGAGCCCTTCCACCATGACGTGGGAGTTCCTGCAGCCTGGCTCACTCACTTTCGGATATGCCCAGCAGATGCTGATGAGTGGACAGTCAGCCGACACTTCGAGGCGTACCTACTACACCTATTTGGTAGCTTCATGTTCACTGGTACGCTTACTCATGGTACATACACATGTATGTTACTTACTGCATTTAAATCTTAACTTCCTGTTTGTTTTTGTTTGCAGGTAAGCACGACGACACGGTGGACCGTTGGCTTGTTCCATTGGCGCAGATGCTCGCAGACATGCCAATTGAGCAGATTCCACAGATCAGCTGGGGCTCGGCGGTTTTGTGTGCGACGTATCGAGCGTTGTGTGCAACTCCTGCGTTCGCCGTGCCTGGCAGGCAGTTATGGCTGGGTATCCTCTTCTTATTCTCCTGTGGTCGTACGAGCACCTTCCTGTAGGACAACCGCTTGGCACTGTTGTGCCCGTGCGGCTGCCAGAGGGGTACCCGCCCAGGGATGCAGAGGACGAGGTCGATCGCTCGACCATGGGGGATCGCTGGTTGCAGTATGAGCTGCAATGGGCCACGGTCCAGGTGCACGCATGCTACGGGGCGTACAACGATGAGCTGGAGCTGCTCCATCCCTCGTGTGTTGTCTGGAGGGCCTGGACGGCCACCTACGTTGAGAGCACAGATGCAGGCGGGATCTCATCGATATGTACAGGGGACCGGGACTTATGGCTCACCCGATGTGTTCTTGTCTTCAGCCATATATTGGAGGTATACGCTCCATGGAGGGTGATGCGGTAGTTTGGCTTATTTTAGCCGGTCCCTCCTATCGACGCTCCACATCAGTTGTCGCACGCCCAGCATGAGTAAGCTCGCGATCATCTCTACGCATAGTGTTTTGGCTTCACGAAAAGGCTTAACACTTTTGTTTTTCCTGCAGGCAAACCCGCAAGGGCAAGAAGGCTTTCACTTGGGAGGATCGGCAGGCTCCGTACACTCACCGCTGGTAGCAGAGAGCAGGGATGGATCTAGTGCGCGAGGATAGGCCATACGATCCGAGGACATATAGCGACTACCTTCGATGGTATATCCCCCGCACCATTCCGCACAGCTTGGTGATGCGCCTCCGTCGTCGCAGGACCCTCCTGATACAGGTCTCGATCGGGCGAGCGCCCAACCACCACCACATCGACAGTCGTCACAGAGGACGGTGCGGGGACACACCACCTTCTCACCCTCACCGTTTCAGCGGGACCGGCCTAGTCGTCCGAAGAGGGCCGACATTAGTTTTTTTTCAAATTTCTTACTCTCTCAATGAAACATGATTTTTTGTTTACATGTATGTATGAAACATGGTTTTTCTACAATTTAGCCTTTCTACTTTTCAGTATTTTTGACGTTCAGCTCTCACTTTTGGTAACCCCACAAATTAAATTAACCATGAAACATACGAATCAATCAACCGAACCCCTCGCGACTCTTTTTCTCCCTGATTGGGCTGGTTGCGGTTGTTCAATATGCCTTTTTATGTTTTACCTGCAATTATTCTTTTTGTTTCGGTTATTCATACATAAAAAACAGCCTTGCAAGCTATTTTAGAAACAACATACACCACATGGGTTATTTTTGAAATAATCAAAACTACATTGGTTATTTTGAAAATAATATAAAACAAAAAATGTTAGTTTATAAATAAATCTGGCAGGAAAGGGGGGGCCCTAAGTCGCCAACCCAGGTGGCGACTTAGGCTGGCGACTGAGCACGTGGCCTTAAGTCGCCAATTGGGCTGGCGACTTAGGGTTGCGGCCACTCAGTCGCCAATTGGATTGGCGACTGTGGTCGTTTTTGCAATTTTGTTTTCTTTTGTGTTTTTTGCGAAATTATTATTTTAATTAGGGTTTTTCGTACAAAAAATACTTGAGCAGATACTAATTTGCTCTGATTGAGGTATAGACGGGTTTTGACTATACTCGATGAGATGCTAATATGCGGAATACGGGATCTTACTCTGAATTACCGAAACCCACTATGACTTCTGGGATCAAATACTACTGTGACCACTTCGTGCTTCACTTAGATGTTGATTGTGAACAAGTCCTCCGTTGAGTGATGGTCGTTAAGTGAATCTGAACCTTTCTCCTTCGGCATCGCCATCAGAGATAAGGTCATATCCGCCTCATCGACTGAATTCACTCGGAGAGCTCCTTCTTCGGGTGTAGTTGTAGTAGCTGTAGCTGTTCTTTTTCTTGGTCCGTTTCTCCTTGGTCGAAGCTTAGGATGAAGCTTATAGCATTTATCCTTTGTGTGGCCAGCAACATGCAATGTTCACATGAGATGCTCGTACCAGATTTTGGAGTACTTTTTTTCGGACTCAACTTTCCTTTTGATGAGGTTGAATTCTCCTTCGTGTTCTTGTTGTTGCGGGATTTATTTTTTTTCTCGATCGCCATAGCAGTTGTGCTCGCGGTCATGATGTCCTGGACGCCGAACAGGCTTAGGTCAGTACTAATCGATTTCTGAAGTCCAGACGTGTATTTTCGGAAAACTTGAGGATCAGAGAGCGAGATGCCAATGACCATTTCTTGTCTCTGAAACTCCATCGTATAATCTTGGACGGATTGATCGTGCCATTGATACAATCTGTGCCAACGATTCCATCTCTCCTCGAGATAATCCATCAAGTAGAATTCTTGTCATAGGAGTCATTTGAATTGACCCCACGCAAGGTCGTCAACTTCTCCACTCGCGACAAGGGCCTTCCACCGTGTCTTGGCGTGGTCTTTCATATTCAAAAGTGCAAACTTCATCTTTTAAGTGCTACTGAAACCTCGTAGGTCAAAGTAGGTCTCAAATTGATTAATCCATGAGTCCAACTTATCGGCATCGATCACCCCATCGTATATGGGTATGTCAACCTTAGCTTCGACCTTGAAAGATCCGACAACTAAGGAGGTGTTGGTGAGGTTGTCAGCCTTATGGTCGTCTTCATCTTCATCTTCGTTTGGCCTGCGCAAGCCTTCCCCAATCTTCACACCCTTAACCTTTCCTTTTGAAGCATCAACTTTAGAAGGTACAGCCATGGCCTGCTGCTTAATCCAAGCAAGCACGGTATCTATGTCGGAGGAGAGTTTAGCCACTTGTTCGGCTAGGTTAGCTTGAACGGAGGTATCGTCAGACATCTTCGGAGACGTGACTGTAGGCATCGTCGGAGGTTTTGTAACCTTGGCGAGTCTTCACCACCCACAGGACAGGATAGTTGCTCTGATACCAACTTGACCTGATTACGGTATAGACCAAATTTTGGCTATACTCGACCAGATACTAATTTTCTCTGATTGAGGTATAGACAGGTTTAGACTATACTCGATCAGATGCTAATATGCGGAATACATGATCTTACTCGGAATTATCGAAACCCAAGTGATCGAAGACACAGTTCAAAGAAAACACAACTCTTTATTGAAAAGAGGGGTCTTATACACATCGAACGTTAGGACGCACTCGCCTACGTCGATGAACTAGACTCGATCTGATCTATGAGGTAGATAACCAGGTAGATAATATATCTACACGTAGATAATATATCCTATTACAAGGTATTTATAGTCCAATTGTATGAATATGTATCAGACTCGACAATTAACCAAACCTAATCGGATAAGACTCAGTTATATACTTTATATCGGACTACTAACTGAATCGGACGACCAGACAGAGTTCAAATCTGTTAAGCATTCGACCTGCTGTATTCGACTTGAAGATCCACCCGGATCACAGCATGTTTTTATATGCAAACCTAGGGAAAAAACTATACTGATCAAGCACGTATCAAATCCTCCCAAGCTAGCATCGTGCTTTTTCTCAAGCAAAGAATGACAGTGAAATTTTTGGAAGTTATCAAATTTGGAATGCCTATGTTAATAAAATTTTCAATAAACAAACTTCTGGCTATTCGCATCACAACAAGGCATACGAAACAGTTGATCTAAGTACTTTAAAAATTTTCAAATGCAAGTGTTTGACTTATCATGTGTCAACCTTAGGAAAGAATGGGCTTGACCAACTAAATTTATTTTGACAACTTCTTTCATAAAGGGCTTAGAATAAACAATCGCTAAATCAAACAATTGCAGTGTCACAAATTATACTAAATTTGCTAAATTGCTCCAACTAAAGATAAAAATTTAAACACTTTTATTATTGTTTATATATATAAATATATTTCTTTTTCCATTCTCTAACTTTAATTGGATCATTCCGTCGCGGGCAGAGGAGACACAGCTGAAGGTGCTTACTTATGTGCAGTTATAGATAGGCAGTTTTGTCGGTTTCCTAAGCCCCTATAAGTAATCTTGTTGTTCGGTATACCTTCCCTTCACCACCTGGTCGACAATTCATCATCGTCTTCTCCCAACGAGTTGCATATAAGTTACAAAAGACTAGGCAAAACTATATCTTAAGCAACCGTTTTATCATAACAAAGGAAAAATTTTTGAGTGCATAAGTCAAGTAAATCTTCCCTTCTTGAGTGATTTGGGAGGATCTTTGGGTCCTTCAGGTCGAGTTCGCAAAAGCTTCACGACTTAGACTTATTCGAGTTTGGAAAGACTTCACGACCTTGGAAAGGATACGCGACCTCGGGAAGGATCTAATCTCTGGTCGGATTGTATTCCGATCAATATATATAACTAAGTCTTATCTGTTAGGTTTAGTTAGTGTCCGAGTCTAAGACATTTAGGTTATTGAGTCTGATACGTATTCATACGATTGGACTAAAAATACTCTGTAATAGGTCTAGTTTAAATCATCAAAGAGTCATTGAACTTAGTTAAGTCTTAGACACATAGTTCATCGACGTAGGCGAGTGCGTCCTGACGTTCAACGTGTACAAGATCCCTCTTTTCAATAAAGAGTTGTGCTATCTTTTGAACTGTGTTTTTGATCAACTTAGGTTTCAGTAATTCAGAGTAAGATCCCGTTATTCCGCATATTCACATCTGATCGAGTATTGTCGAAACCCGTCTATACTTCAATCAGAGCAAAGCAGCATTTGGTCGAGGCTAGATCGAAACCTAGTCCAGCTCATAATCAGATCAAGTTAGTATCAGAGCAACTATCCTGTCCTGTGGATGGTGAAGACTCGCCAGGGTTACAAAACCTCCGGCGAAACTCTAGGCGATCATTCGACGGTTCCTACAGTCGCGTCTCCGAATATGTCTGACGATACCTCTGTTCAAGCCAACCTAGCCGAACAAGTGGCTAAGCTCTCCACCGACATTGCTACCGTGCTTGCTTGGATTAAGCAGCAGGACATGGCTGTACCTTCTGAAGTTGATGCTTCAAAAGGCAAGGTCAAGGGTGTGAAAATTGGTGAAGACTTGTGCAAGGCAGACGAAGATGAAGACGAAGACCACCATAAGGCCGACGACCTCGCCAATGCCTCCTTAGCTGTCGGATCTTTCAAGGTCGAAGCTAAGGTTGATATACCCATATACGATGGGGTGATCAATGCTGAGAAGCTAGATTCTTGGATCGACTGGCTTGAGACCTACTTTGACCTACGAGGGTTCAGTAGTGCTCAAAAGGTGAAATTCGCATCTTTGAAGATGAAGGACGACGCCAAGACATGGTGGAAGGCCCTTATCGCCAATGGTGAAGCTGACAACCTTGTGTGGGGTCAATTCAATGACTCCTATGACAAGAATTCTACTCGTGGGTTATCTTGAGGAGAGATGGGATTGTTGGCACAGATTATATCAGCACCGCGACCAATCCATCCAGGATTATACGATGGAATTTTGGAGACAAGCAATGATCATTGGCATCTCGTTCTGTGATCCTCAAGTGTTCCGAAAATACACATCTGGACTTCAGAAATCGATCAGTGCTAAGTTGAGTTTGTTCGGCGTCCAGGATATCCCCGACCATGAGCACGACTACTATGGCGATCGAGAAGAAAAATAAATCCTACAACGACAAGAAAGAGAATTCGACCTTGTCACATGGAAAGTTGAGTCCGAAGAAGAGTACTCCAAAGTCCAGTACTAGCATCTCTTGCGATCATTCTCATGTTGCTGGGCACACAAAGGATAAGTGCTATAAGCTCCATCTTGAACTTCGACCAAAGAGAAACAAACCAGGAAAGAGAACAACTACAGCTACTATGGCTACACCCGAGGAAGGAGTTGTCCAAGTAAATTCGGTTGATGAGGTGGATACGACCTTGTCTCTGATGGCAATGCCAAAGGAGAAGGGTTCGGATTCACCTGACGACCATCACTCAATGGAGGACTTGTTCACTATCAACATCCAGGTGAAGTACGAAGTGGTCGCAGCAATATTTGATCCTGAAAATCAGAAGAATTTGGTTTCTGTTGGACTGGTTCAACGACTTGGTTTGAAGACAACCACACATCTGTGACCGTATCCACTGGGTTGGTTTACATCCGACGTGAACCAATAGATAATGAGTCAGTGTGTGTTGAAATTTGCGATCTCTGCTCGATATATCGATGAGGTTCAATGTGACGTTGTTCCTATCGATATCTGTTAGGTGATCCTTGGGAGTCCGTATCAGTATGATCGAAACACCCACTTCCATCGATGAGCGCAAGAGTATGAACTCACTAAAGATGGAGTTAAGTTCGTGATCGGTAGAGACGTCCACGTCAACACTTCAAATTTGATTACCGCGAATCAGGCCAAAAGAATTGTCAATGCATGTCATAAATACAAGCTTGTTATGATTTGACCAGTTGGTCAAAGTGATAGTATTCGAGCAGCATTGTTGTTGATGTGCCGACAAGATTTTGGTCGTTTGTTGGGACTATTGGAGAAATACAGTGATCTGTTTGAAAGTACCCAGGGTCGTCCACCAAAACATCCAGTAGAGCACGAAATTCAACTCGTGTCCCATGCGACACTTCCCAATCTGAGTATGTATTGCAACTCGGTATTGGAAAATGAAAAGATCAAAAGACAACTTGGTGAGTTGTTGACTGATGTTGTTATTCAACCAAGTAGTTCACCTTGTCGATCTCTTGTGGTGTTAGTGCCAAAGAAAGATGGGATGGCGTATGTGCATTGACTACCGAGCACTAAACAAGATAACCATCAAGAACCGGTACCCCCTTCCTCGTATTGATGACTTGCTAGACCAATTGAAGCATGCTATTGTTTTTTCGAAATTGGATCTTAAATCAGGGTATCATCAAGTCAGCATCCGAGAGGAGGATACGTGGAAGACCACGTTCAAAACGCGACAAGGTTTGTTTGAATGGCTGGTCATGCCGTTTGGCCTCTGCAACGCCCAGGTAAATTTCATGCGCCTTATGAATGACGTATTACGACAGTTCATCGACGACTTTGTGATTATTTACTTCGATGACATACTGGTCTATAGTCATTCGTGGGACAAGCACCTCATTCATGTCGAAAGGGTGTTCGAATAGCTTCGGCAACATTGACTTCGCCTCAACCGTAAGAAGTGCGAGTTCGACCAGCAAACTCTATTGTACCTGGGATTTGTGGTCGGCAACGGTACGTTGGAAATTGACTCAGATAAGGTAAAAGTGATTCGCGAGTGGCCGTGACTGCGAACAGTTACGGAAGTGCGTAGTTATGTGGGAGCATGCCAATACCTTCGGAAGTTCATACGACATTTCTCAATAGTGGCTTCTCCGTTGCATGCATTAACCAGGATCGACCAGAAGTTCGAGTGGATAGGGAAACATGAAGACACATTTCTCTTGCTGAAGAAGAAGATCAGTGAAGCCCCAGTGTTAGCTTTGCCGAATCTACAGAAACCATTCGAGCTAGAAACCGATGCCTCAGGTTATGCAATCGGTGCTGTGCTCATACAAGAATGTCGACTAGTAGAATATCACTCTGAGTTATTCCAGGGAGCTCAGAAGAATTATCCAACTTATGACAAGGAGTTGTGTGCACTGCATTAGGCCGTAAAACATTGGCGGTGTTACCTTTTAGGTAAGGAGTCTGTTGTCCACACCGACCACCAACCTTTCCAATATTTGCAAACGCAATCGAAGCTACAGCAAACTCGACATATGAAGTGGATGTCGTATTTGCAGTAATTCAATCTAGTGAGTAAGTACAAGAAGGGCGTACATAATAAACTTGTTGACATGTTGTCGCGACCACCAGTTACGACCCTCTGCTTATCAGCGTTTATGCAGATTGAGCCCTCATGTCATGATAACTATACCACGATCACTTTGGACGATGATGGATACAAAGCTAAAGAGGAGTACCTCTTTTCATCCTCAAACTGATGGTCAAACCGAGGTGGTAAATCGAACAATCGTTCATCTCTTGAGGGGCTTTAACTCAAAGCATCTGAAGACCTGGGATGAAAGAATACCGTATCTGTAGTTTGCTTTTAATAGAGTAGTGTATGGTTCGACTAGAAAGTCGCCCTTTGAGGTCTGTTTGGGATTTCTACCACAGAGTCCCTTCGACATGGAATTTGTGATCCCCACCTTAGTGCAGAATAGCAAGGAAGTATCTGATTAGGATCGAGCTCAAAAGTTCCTGGAAGGTATTCAACGGCTCCATAGTGAGGTTGAATAGAACTTGCTGAAAGTTCAACTCAAGTACAAGGTGCAACATGATTGGCACCAAGTTGATGCTCAATTTCAAGAGGGTGATATGGTCTAGTTACATCTGAGTAAGGAGAGACTTAAAGGTGAAGGTAAAAATCTTAAACTCATCCATTATGGTCCTTTTCGGATTTTACAGAAAGTTGGTATTAATGCTTGTCAGCTCGAGTTACCTCCATACATGGATATTTACTCGGTTGTCAATGTTGCACACCTCAAACTCTTCGAACCTTCATTGCTGGATGATGACCCAGATACCATAGTACCGTCTGTTGAAGACTTGGTCTATCAACGGGAAGAACCTCTACCTGACGACGTGATCTTGGAGAAGAAGGTCACAACCACCTGCAGTGGCACACGAGAGACTTTTCTAATCGGCCGAAAAGATCAACGAGCACATGCGGCAAAGTGGTACACCTGAGAAGATGGTCAAGCTCAATTTCCACATCTTCAGTTTTGATCACATGGTCGCCAACGGGGGTTGGCTCCTTCTCAACAGGGGAGTCATGATCCGAGAGGATCTTTGGGTCCTTCAGGTCGAGTTCGCAAAAGCATCACGACCTAGAATTATTCGAGTTCGAAAAGACTTCGCGACCCTGGAACGGCTTCGCGACCTTGGAAAGGATATGCGACCTCGAGAAGGATCCGATCTCTGGTCGGATTGTATTCTGATCAATATATATAACTAAGTCTTATCTGTTAGGTTTAGTTAGTGTCCGAGTCTAATACATTTAGGTTATTGAGTCTGATACGTATTCATACAATTGACTATAAATACTCTGTAATAGGTCTAGTTTAGATCATTGAAGAGTCATTGAACTTAGTTAAGTCTTAGACACATAGTTCATCGACGTAGGCGAGTGTATCCTAACTTTCGACGTGTACAAGATCCCTCTTTTCAATAAAGAGTTGTGCTATCTTTTGAACTGTGTTTTCGATCAACTTGGGTTTCGGTAATTCCATGTAAGATCCCGTTATTCCGCATATTCACATCTGATCGAGTATGGTCGAAACCCATCTATACTTCATCAGAGCAAAGCAGCATCTGGTCGAGGCTAGATCGAAACCCGGTCTAGCTTGTAATTAGATCACTGAGCTGGTTGATGATTCATCACTACCTCCCCCTAGTGGGTTGATTATGCTTTACTTATACAATTTTTTTAAAGAGAAGGGAAAATAGTAATCAAAGCATAAAAGGTGACAAAGGAAAATTAAATCTAGATGGTAGTTTATTAAAAACCCTAAATTTGGAAAAATTCAATATTAATTTAAAAGACAAGCACAATCTTTAATGGTTAAGATATGATGGATACTAAACACAAGTATTTGAAATTTTAAAGAGAGCTAAGTTCCATTGATCATACACAATGATGTAATAGAATAAACCATCTCATTGATTAAAAACATCCTCATAACCAGGCATCCCAAATTGACATCAATTTATTTTTGTCTTATGATGGAAAAATGTGAAATGATGATGTACTGACGGTGGAGCAAAAGGCAAAAAGGCTATCCCCCAAGCTAAATCAAACATTGTCCTCAATGGATGGAGAGAGATACAGATTACTGTTTGTGATTGTTGTGGCGGTGGTAGAAGATTATGGGATTGATGAGGTGGAAGAGGGTGTTGTGGTCCACGTAGCTTTGGTCATTCAATCCAAGGTGTCACAAGTTAAAACCTGAAAAGAAAAACATAAAGAAACAAAAAAGAAAAGAAAATAAAAATAAAAACTTGCATACCTTGGAGATCAATCATCGGAGGGTGGTGGATGTGGTTGGTGGAAGTACTATAGGGGGTAGTATGGGTAGGTTGGTGGTGGATAGGGTTGCGGAGGATTGCCGGGGGTGTGAGGATGAAACCCGTGGTAGGAATATGAATATGGATATGTGCTATCCGAGAGGATGTGGCCTGTGTGTACATGATAGTCGTAGAGGTGGTCCACACGGCCGGTGAGGTGATCCATCTTGGAATCCATTGAAGCCCTGTAGTCTAAAAATTCCGATCGGAAGTTGGAGAAACTAGTGCCCATAGACTCTATGGAAGCATGAATGGTAGTGAAATCATACATCGTTGGTTGGTTAGGGTCGACGGTGGTTGAGGAATTAGGACCGAAAGAGCTAGACGGGAGCAATTTCCAGTTTCGCTCATTAGATATGGTCATGCGAGGGATGTTGGGCAAAAGGATGGATGAAAGTTCACTAATGAACCAATGGAAAGAATCTCCTTCCCTCCGGAAAAACCCCATTTTGAGTAGTGTGGGTAGGTCAAGGGCGGCAACAAGTAGGTACTCCTGTTGGCCGCTAGTGTTGAAACCGACAGAAGTGGCAATGTGGGTCAGGAGGCTACCTAAAACTATGGGTGAGGTTTTGTGCAAATCTTTGCCTATTAGGTCAAGGCGGCGGGTAAGGTAGGCGGTGGATTGTCACGTCTGCCACGACTGTGACATCACCTGTGAGGGGCCCAGCTCGGTGCAGCTGGTCCCATAAACCACTTGACTTCCCAGGATGAGTCAATCACAGGATTACATTGCAGCAGCAAAATAGTACAATAGTCATAATTGTATGGCCAACAGGCCTTAGTACAAAACGAGGTACAGTGCCTTACAAGGCACAAGGGTCTAACAAAATAACACATCTAGTCGGCGGAAGCTAGGCCCAAAAGCAATCCACAGGAAACAGAGGTTGACAGCAAGACAGCACCACATCAGGGCTCCGGAGGAAACTGCTCGTCAACTCCTGGGTCCGCAGCATCTTCAGGGTATCCTCCAAGGTCGTAGAACGCTCCATCTATTAAGGAGTTGTTGCAAGGGTGAGTACTTACGTACTCAGCAAGTCATAGGGAAGGTAGAGATACATATATATATATCTGACATGAACCTGTGCTATTGGGGAAAGAGCGAAAGGTTTTTCTTAAAATACAATTCTTTCTCAATTCTTACTCAACTTCTGATCGTACCCATGGCAGTAAATAAATCATATTGATGGTGATACATATACCCCATATCCAAGGCGATATAATCTCATATCACACTACTCTTATTCAAGTCTTTCAATCATATACTCATAGCAGTATTTCATAACTTAGGGCATAAACCACATGCCTCTTAATTATCATATGCTTGCTAGATTATGGTATTACTGCGACACGTCAACACATGACAGCCCACGGCAACGCCCCTTATCATGACAACACATGCCACTTGGGTAATCTTGAGCTAACAAATTTTAGTTTATAAAACAATACTTGTGTCACACCCCGTGGATTTAATCCACCGCGGCATACTCCTAAAACTCGGGAGCACGAAGTATTCGAATACATTTTTAAACTCTGCAGAGATGTACCTCTTTTTAAATCCACTTTTTCACTCGACTTCCAAGTCGGGCCAACTCCATGCGACTTATACGCATGTGACAAGGCCGAGATCACACAACGTTTTTTGCAGTCTAGTATTAACAGTATCCCTGCCCGGTAAATGGACAATACCGTCCCAAGTACCGTTGTGGGTCCTCCCCACTGCCTTACTTCCTAGCCTGGGTCTATGTTCCCGCAGGACACATAACCTCTTTTGATTACAGTCGCGCACGACTTAATCTGGCGTAGGGCGTCTTCCTTCTTTACACCTTATCCTCTCATAATTTTTCTGATCTCACATCACTCATGGACGAACTGCGTCCCACCAGTTTCCACGCGAGAAACCGGATCGACAAGCCATGCAGGGAACTGATAATACTAAGAAAGCTACTAGGTTGCGCCTGTCCCATACCAGGTTAGTGGTTGGTACGTTTTTCATGCCACTAGACGCATAACACAAGGTTCTAGTCCTTACATGCCAGTGACCAGATCATACCACAAACCATGCACCTTCAGTGCCTACACCTTCAGTGCAGCCAAGCACCTCCAGTGCTACCACCATTCCATACCGAAATACTGGTCACGGCTAGGGGTTCTATTTCATGAATATAAATGTACATGTTTAAACTTTTATTAGTTCGTGGCTTACTATCTTATCAAGT
This sequence comes from Pharus latifolius, assembly GCA_019359835.1. Classification (NCBI taxonomy): domain Eukaryota; kingdom Viridiplantae; phylum Streptophyta; class Magnoliopsida; order Poales; family Poaceae; genus Pharus; species Pharus latifolius. The sequence goes on along the minus strand of CM033324.1, from coordinate 22,271,402 downwards.
TCACATTCCTCAAGTATTCAATCTATCACTGCCATAATATCATTGATCTCAACACATGCAATATTAATGAGGTATCTACTCATGGAATAGCATAGCAATTCATAAAATATGGGTTTCAATATGATCAAAGTATGACTTGCCTTCCGCGTCGTAAGTATCAGCAGTCGATGACAGTTCAGCGACAAGATCTTCAACCCCGGACTCTTGCTCTAAACAAGATCAAACAAGCAAACAGGCATTACAATTCATTCTATTCTTACTAATCCACTACATGCAAAGATGCAAGGAGAAAATACTCTGGGAGAACAAGGTTTGGAAGCGATTAGAGTTAAACTATGGGAACCAGGGTTAAGATTAGTTGTTAAGGTTTACAAGGTTCCAAAATATCAGGGTAATATCAAGGTGGTGACTGGATCGCCCAAAAACAGCGAATGTCTTTAGGTTGGCATTTGGTTCAAGGCATCGACATAAGGTCGATGGTTGATAGAGGGCTCAACTCAAGTTGTGACAGTAGAGGAAAGTGTAGATCACAATGTCAGGAGTCTAAGGGACAAAGTTATTTTCAAGTTTCATGGCTGGAAGTGGGTGAAAAGGCTCAATGCCACTGGCTGACATAGGCTGACAGTGCTCTAGAATGGCATTGACATGGTTTGAGCAGTTTCCAGTGGCCAAAGTAGGTTTTGATCCAAGCATATGGTGCACAAGGTAGTGAGACAACTATTTGACAAAGTAGTTTCTGTTTTACACGAGCAGAGGTGGGTGAACAGGGCTAATGCCACTGGCTGACATAGCCTGGCATAGGGTTGACATGGCCAGAAACTAGGGTTAGCCTTATCTTTTGACTCAGGGCTCCAAATGATGCACCACTTTGTCTGGTGGTTAGGCATTTGTAACAGGAACAAATGTCTCAACAGGATCTAGGGCAGGAGATGGCCGGAAAGTGATGAAAACCGGCGAAGAACACGGTGGCCGAGCTGTTCTCAACAGTTTCTGGACCAAACTTTGGCATGGCGATACCTCTTCATCTGGGCCGATCCAGGTGTCAAGCTAGAAGGCAAAAATACTCATGGGGTCGGGGCACATCTACTAGACAAGGTGGTTGGGGTTGAAACGGCCGGGAACAAAATCCGGCGACCGGAGCTAGGGAAGAAGACACCAAAATTGGGCATTTCTGTTCTAGGGCAAACGAACTCGAATCCTTGCTTGAGGATGGTCTCTGGGGCATAACAGAGCTAGGTGTGAAGTCAATTTAACTGGAAGATCACCACAGAAGCTTAACGGCGAGTTCCATTGTGCATGCAAGGTGTAAACATGGGGTTTTTCATATTTTAGCGAAATTGGTGATTCTGGTTGCTTAGATGTGTTCTAAACTGTCCACTGATCATGTTTGATTACAGGCTCGAGAGCTAATTTGACTTAGTTAAGGATTAATTGCTCGCCGGAGTTGTCGGGGAAAAACAGCGATTCCCGGCGATGAGGTGCGACAGAACTCAATTGGCTGCTACTACACAGGTAAGTGGTTGAGAGTAACTCACTGGTAGCTTCAATTTGGAGTTCGGTGCAGTGGATTGGCCTGGCACCGTGAGCCTCTTCTCGAGCTCGCTGAAGAAGACGAAGACGACGGCGAGTTGAGAATTTGAGTGGTTCTGGCGTGTGAGTGCGTTTGAGCTGGGCTGGGGTGGCTTTTATAGGCGCAGCAAGGAGCTCGCAACGGCTGGAATTGCCTGGAGAATTGAAGCGGGCTGGAGGTGACAACACGGCTGCATCCCGGCGAAGTGACGCGCTCCAGCGGCCGTGCCGGCTTTTGCAGCCTGGCGCACAGTCCTGGTTGATGCAACGGCGAGTTGATGCTTCCCCCAGGCATGCTTGCAACGTGGTGCAGCTGTGCTGCCGTTGTCGGGCGCGCGCACGGGAGAACGAAGGTGCTGCTGGCGGGCGAGGCGATTCCACGGTGGCGAACACGGTGCGCACACGCGGCAGGGAGACAGTGGCGGAGGTGGCGACGCTGAAGATCGCCGGAGACGAAGCCACGGCAGCGGCAACGGCGACGACCAAAATCCGGCGCTCGTGGTCGATTAAACGCCCTGGTCGTGCACAGTAGCCTGTGGTCGAACCAGGGACTGATTTGTGATGATTTTTGGTTTGGCTTTGGACTAGATTGCAAATCTGGTCTTTGAGAGGTTTAATTTGAGATTTGATTTCATGGCTGAGTATAATATTTCTATTAATACCCATTTAGCTCAATTTTGGAGAAAGTTTGATAAGATTTGAGGGATTTCACCTATTTTCGAAAATAGGGTAAAATTAGGGTAAACTAAATCTGGATTTTGTCGATCTCCAATTCTGGTGATTGGAGAGAGATTTTGAAGTCTGATCAAACAGGAGATCTGTATCAAATAGCATTTGGGAGGTGTTCCCTGAAGAAATTCTGGAGTTGGAATTGATTTGCAGATTTTAGCCTTTTCAGGCTTCCAGGTAAACAGAAAAGGACTTATTCGCAGTAAAATTTGGACTAAACTGTGAAAAGTGTTTAGATGAATTAATCTGGCTCCCAACTTTTTGAAGTGAGTTGAGGATGAACCTAGGAACATATTCCAGGGGTTACTTGAGTCTGGATAAGGTTAAATCAAGATAACTCAATTATCTGGAAACTGGGGTACTTAGGGTAAATCTGAATTTTCCTGTTTTCGAAAACAGAGAGAGGCTTAGGTACTGGGAGTTAGGGTCAGAATTTGATCTGGCTCCTGAAGACTTTTATCTTCAGGGTAACTGGTAGGTTAAATCTGGATGGTCAGATCTTGATCTGGATCTAGAGAATAGATTTGGAGATTTTTAGTGTTTGGGAGAGATTAGAGTTCAGCTGATCTGGCTACTACTACAGAGATACATGCGTGCAGGGTTTTTATGCAAAACTTTTCACCCCCAAAACTAGGGTGTTACATGGATGAGAGTTCAATTTTGCTTAGAATAGACCACATAAATTCAACCTCAGTCTCTCATGTCATCATGGTCAAAAATTGTTTTGACCATGAGGCGTTGTAAGTAGCATCAGGTAGGGTTGCAAATTGTGGCCGCTTTTGATTTTCTTGGGTGAAATTGGTGCTACCCCTCCTCAGTGATGCTTTGCCAAATGCGACCGGGGCTGCATATGAGAGAACCTTGAAAGGATCCCTCGGTCCTAAATCCTAAAAGTCCAAAAAATTCATCTAGGGCGAATTGGTAGTCCTCATTTTTTAATATGAATTTAACGCCTTCAGATTGGCCAGGAGGAACTCGCAGGGTGTTTTGTTCGAAGGAGGCTAGAATCTCCCAAACGACTTTGTGAAAAGTCAGAACTAGAACTCCATGAGCATATCCCAGGCCACATTATGAATAAGGAACAGCACATCATCCTCAATCCCTAATGATCTAATGGCATGGGCATCTAGAAAACGGGTCGGCCATAATGACCACTTTTTGTTATGCATGAAGCGTGTAAGATGATCAGGTTTAGTGAAAAATATGTGCAGAAAATCAGGATTGGAGTAAGTGTTGGATGACACACCTTTTTGGCACTTCCCTGTTTGCTTGATGTTGCATTGTGTCATTGTCATTGGCGTAGAAGTTGCAGATCCAGAGGAGTCGTGGCGCGAGGAGTTGGAATCCGGGGTCGGATCGAGATTTTATCTGTTGGATTTGGAGATCTGGTGGCTGTTTTGTGGAGGTTTTTGTGGAGTTTGTGGATGAATAATGGAGTTTGGGGGCTGTTGGGGAAGGAGGAAGAAGATATCTTTAAATAATACAAGTTGGTAAAAGTTTGGGTGAGATAAGGAGGCAAAAGGGGCAAAAAGGAAGCCAAACCGAGCCAGGAACGAGTGTGCCACCGCCCATGCTCGGCTTGGGTACTAGTGCTAGGGTTTTGTTTTTTTTTCTTTCTGATTTTCGAGTATTTTTTTATATTTCATGGATACGGCTTCCGGAAAACAACTTTTGGAAGGTCAAACAACTTTGGAAATGAGCGATTCTTTTGCTGCTGTGTTTATAAGAGAGAATTCTACATGTTAGTACATCGGGTTGCCCCTCGACTAGTGCTGGTTTAATGTCCCACTCGATAGAACGTTCTCAGTCGTTCAAAAAAAGATGGAATGGAAAGAATTGACTGAGTTCAGTGTATGTACCTCGTCTCCTGCATTGTGCAACTTGATGCGATATATGTTTACCTTAAAAGTGATACCGTTGTGCACTTGAAGCTTCTTGTCACCATATGGGAAGATTTTTTCGATCGCGTATGGCCCAGTCCATCGTAATTTCAGCTTTCCTAAGAACAATTTTGATCTTTTTGAAACCTAGCCTTGGTTTTCGCACTAGGCTCGCCTATATTCTAATATGCGGAATAACAGGATCTTACTCAGAATTACCAAAACCTAAAGGTTGATAAAAAACATGGCTCAAAGTAATTGCACAACTCTTTATTTCAAAGAGGGCTTTACATGTTGAACGTTAGGACGCACTCACCTACGTCGATCAATGGACTATAAGTGTCTAAGACTTAAATAAGTTCTATGAGTCTTCGATTCGATGATCTAACCAAGAATTATAACAAAGTATTTATAGTCCAATCGTATGAGTATGTATCAGACTCAATAACCTAAACGTATTAGACTTAGACAACTAACTAAACCTGAATACATAAGACTTAGTTATATGTATATTGATCGGACTCCAATTCTGACCAGAGATCGAATCCTTCCCAAGGTCGTGAACGAATCCATGGTCGTGAAGCCTTTCCGAACTCGATTAGGTACTATGGTATCAGACTCATCATCCAGCATGGACAGCTCAAAGAGTTTGAGGTGCTCAACATTGACAATCGAGTAAATATCCATGTATGGAGGTAACTCGAGCTAACAAGCATTAGGACCAACTTTCCACAAGATCCAAAAAGGACCATAACAGGTGGGTTTAAGCTCTTTACCTTCACCTTTAAGTCTCTCCTTACTCAGATGCAGCCATATCATATCACCTTCATGGAATTGAGCATCAACTCGGTGCCGATCATGTTGCGCCTTGTACTTGAGTTGAGCTTTTAGCAAGTTCTGTTCAACCTCACCATGGAGCCATTGAATACCTTCTAGGAACTTTTGTGCTCAATTTTGGTTAGATGCTTCCTTACTGTTTTGTGCTATGATAGGGATCGCAAACTCCATGTCGAATGGACCCTGCGGTAAAAATCCCAAACAGACCTCAAAAGGCGACTTCCCAATCGAACCATGCACTGCTTGATTAAAAGCAAAATGTAGGTACGGTATGCTTTCATCCCAGGTCTTCGGATGCTTAGAGTTACATCTTCTCAAGAGATGAATGACTGTTTAATTTACCACCTCAGTTTGATCGTCAGTCTGAGGATGAAAAGCAGTACTCCTCTTTAGCTTTGTGTCCATCATCGTCTAGAGTGATCGCCAGAAGTGACTAAGGAACCGGGTATCACGATCAGACACAATAGAAGTTGGCAGTCTGAAATGTGTCCAAACGTGTTGAAAGAATACCCGAACTGCCTCTTCTCCCGTGATAGTCTTTCGACAAGGTATGAGAATTATCATTTTGGAGAACTGATCAATGACCACAAAGAGATAGTCATTGCCACGTCGGGTCTTAGGCAATCCTCCCAAGAAATCCATGGATATGCTTTCCCATGGTCGTGATGGAACGAGCAAAGGAGTGTACAAACCTAATTTTCAGTTAGCTAGTTTCGAGATGCTGCAGAGACCACATCTTGCTGCATTCGCAGCTAGAACACATGTTGATGAAGATTTTGCAAATTCTTCATAACCCCAAAGTGTCCAGCAACCTTTGATGTACGCGTTTCTCGCAGCCATTTAATTCGAGGTGCTCCACGAGGTATACAAAGCAAATTGCCTTTGTACAAGAGTTCTTCTCGATGAACGAACTCCATAGTTTTCCTTGTTCCGAGCTTAGCCAGTGTTGATAAAAAATCTGGATCTTCACTGTACATTGTGGCATAGTCATCATGACATGAGGGCTCGATCTGCATGAACGTTGATAAACAGAGGATCGTAACTAGTGGTTGCGACAACATGTCGACTAGTTTATTGTGTACGCCCTTCTTGTACTTAATCACCAGATTAAACTGCTGCAGATATGACATCCACTTCATATGTCGAGCTTGCTGTAGCTTCGATTGCGTTTGCAAATATTACAAAGGCTGATGGTCGGTGTGGACAATAGTCTCTTTGCCCAAAAGGTAACACCGCTAATGTTTTACAGCCTGATGCAATGCACACAACTCCTTGTCGTAGGTCAGGTAATTCTTCTGAGCTCCCTGAAACAACTCGGAGTGATATGCTACTGGTCGACCTTCTAGCATGAGCACTGCGACCATTGCATAACATGAGGGATCGGTTTCTAGCTTGAATGGCTTCTTTAGATTTAGCAAAGCTAACACAGGAGCTTCACTGAGCTTCATTGATCTTCTGAAACTCCGTCGTATAAATCTGGATAGTTTGGTCGCACCGTTGGTACAATTGGTGCCAACGATCCCATCTCTCCTTAAGGTAACTCATCGAGTAGAACTCTTGTCACAGAAGCCGTTTGAATTGACCCCATGCAAGGTTGTCAACTTCACCACTGGTAACAAGAGCCTTCCACCAAGTCTTGGCGTGGTCCTTCATCTTCAAAGGTGCAAATTTCACCTTTTGAGTGCTAGTGAACCATTTCAGGTCAAAGTAGGTCTCAAGCTGGTCGATCTAAGAATCCAGCTTCTTGGCATTGATCACCCCATCATATATGGGTATATCAATCTTAGCGTCAACCTTAAAAGATTTGATAGCTAAGGAGGTGTTGGCGAGGTCATCGGCCTTATAGTCATCTTCGTCTTCATCTTCGTTTGTCCTGTGCAAGCCTTCACCTATCTTCACACCCTTAGCCTTGCCTTTTGAAGCATCAACTTCAGAAGGTACAACCATGGCCTGCTGCTTAATCCAAGCAAGCACGGTATCCATGTCGGTGGAGAGCTTAGCCACTTGTTCGGCTAGCTTAGCTAGAACGGAGGTATCATCAAACATCTTTGGAGACGTGACTGTAGGAACCGTCGGATTATTGCCTGGAGTTTCGCCGGAGCTTTTGTAATCTTGGCTAGTCTTCACCATCCACAGGATAGGATAGTTGCTCTGATATCAACTTGATCCGTTTGAGACCTAGCCTTGATTTTCGCACTAGGTTCACCCAGATTCTAATTTGTGGAATAACAGGATCTTACTCAAAATTACCGAAACCCAAAGGTTGATTGAAAATATAGCTCAAAGTAATTGCACAACTCTTTATTTCAAAGAGGTCTTTACACGTCGAACGTTAGGACGCACTCGCCTACGTTGATCAATGAACTATAAGTGTCTAAGACTTAAATATTAGAACTATTACAAAGTATCTATAGTCCAATCGTATGAGTACGTATCAGACTCAATAACCTAAACGTATTAGACTCAGACAACTAACTAAACCTGAATACGAAAGACTTAGTTATATATATATTGATCGGACTCCAATTTCGACCAGAGATTGAATCCTTTCCAAGGTCACGAACCAATCCATGGTTGCGAAGCCTTTCCGAACTCGATTAGGTCGCGAAGCCTTATGTGAACTCGACTTGAAGATCCGCCCGGATCAAATTTCAAGCGTGTATTGAATAATAAAATCAAATCACTTTCTTTAAACTTACGATCGAGGATCTGTTTGTCGTGCCACTTTTTTGTGTTGTCCTTGTAAATGAGGGCACTTTCGTAGGAGTTGTTTCGAAGCTTTTCTAGTTCATGCAATTTAAGGATTCGCCTTCGCCCGTGTTGTGGAAATTCCAGTTAAGTTCTTTTAATGCTCATAACACCCTGTGTGACCATTCAACAAGAAAATGACAGTTCTTACCATAAACAATTTAATAAGGCGTCCTACCTAGCAGAGTTTTGAATGCGGTGTGATATGCCCAGACAATGTTAGAGAGTATGAGTGCCCAGTCCATCCGTGATGGTGCCACCACCTTTTGCAAGATCGTTTTGATTTCTTTGTTCGAGACTTCAACTTGTCCACTTGTTTGAGGGTGATAAGTAAGAGCAATTTTATGAATAACCCCATATTTCATCAACAATTTCTGAAATTGGTTATTAGTGAAATGCGCACCGCCATCACTAATCATCGATTGCGGTACACCAAATTGGGGAAAGATGATTGTTTTTGATCCAGTTGGATCTCAGGTTGAGTTCGGAAAGGATTCGCGACCATGAAAAGGAGCGCAACCTTGGAAATGATTTGATCTTTAGTCAGAATTGTAGTCTGATCCATATACATATAACTGAGTCCTATATAGGTTTGGTTAGTGTCTGAGTCTAATACGTTTAGCTTATTGAGTTTGATACGTATTCATACAATTAGACTATAAATACTTTGTAATAGTTATAGTTTATATCATCGAGTCTAGGTTGAACTTATTTAAGTCTTAGACACATGGTTCATCAACGTAGGTGAGTGTGTCCTAACGTTCTACGTGTAAAGATCCCTCTTTGAAATAAAGAGCGTGCTTTCTTTTGAATTATGTTTTTCGATCATCTTGGGTTTCGGTATTTCTGAGTAAGATCCCGTAATTCCACATACTAGAATCTGATCAAGTATAATCGAAGCCCGTCTATACTTCAATTAGAGCGATCAGCATTAGAGTGGATCTAGTCCAAACTTGGTCTAGGTCTCAATCTGATCAAGTTCGGATCAGAGCAACTATCCTGTCCTGTGGATGTGAAGACTCACCAGGATTACAAAACCTCCGGTGAAACTCTAGGTGATCATTTGATGGTTCCTACAGTCGCGTCTCCGAAGATGTCTGATGATACTTCCGTTCAAGTTAACCTAGCCGAACAAGTGGCTAAACTCTCTACCGACATGGATACTGTGCTTGCTTGGATTAAGTAGTAGGCCATGGCTGTACCTTATGAAGTTGATGTTTCAAGAAGCCTGGTTAAGGGTGTGAAGACTGGTGAAGGCTTACGCTGGACAGACGAAGATGAAGACGAATGCGACCATAAGGCTGATGACCTCGCCAACACCTTCTTAGTTGTCAGATCTTTTAAAATCGACGCTAAGATTGATATACCCATATATGATGGGGTGATCAATGCCGAGAAGCTGGATTCTTGGATCGACCAGCTTGAGACCTACTTTGTCCTGAAAGGTTTCAGCAGCGTTCAAAAGGTAAAATTTGTACCTTTGAAGATAAAGTACCATGCCCAGACATGGTGGAAAGGCCTTGTCGCCAGTGGTGAAGTTAACGACCTTGCATGAGGTCAGTTCAAGGGACTCCTACGACAAGAATTCCACCCGATGGGTTACCTTGAGGAGAGATGGGATCGTTGACACAGACTATACCAACGACGCGACCAATCTGGCCAGGACTACACGACGGAGTTCTAGAGACAAGCAATGGTCATTGGCATCTCGCTCTCTGATCCTCACGTATTCCAAAAGTATACGTATGGACTTCAGAAATCGATCAGTGTTGAGCTAAGCCTGTTCGGCGTCTAGTACATCATGACCGCGAGCACAACTGCTATGGCGATCGAGAAGAAAAATAAATCCTGCAACAACTAGGACAAGAAAGAGAATTCGACCTCGTCAAAAGGAAAGTTGAGTCCGAAGAAGAGTACTCCGAAGTCTAGTGTGAGCATCTCTTGTGATCATTATCATGTTGCCGTGCATTCCAAGGATAAGTGCTATAAGCTCCATCCTGAACTTCAACCAAAGAAAAATGGACCAGGGAAAAGAACAGCTACAGCTACTATGGCTCCACCTGAAGAAGGAGTTGTCCGAGTAACTTTGGTCGATGAGGCGGATACGACTTTGTCTCTGATGGCAATGTCAAAGGAGAAAGGGTCGGATTAACCTGATGACCATCACTCAACGAAGGACTTGTTCACTATCAACATCGAGGTGAAGTACGAAGTGGTTGCAACAATATTCGATCCCAGAAGTCAGAAGAATTTGGTTTCCGCTGGACTGGTTCGACGACTTGGTTTGAGGACAACCACACACCCACGACCATATCCGTTGGGTTGGTTTACATCCAACATGAACCAACATATTACTACTCAGTGTGTGTTGAAGTTTGCGATCTCTGCTCGATATATCGATGAGGTCCAATGCGACGTTGTTCCTATCTATATTTGTTAGGTGATCTTTGGGAGTTTGTATCTGTATGATCATGACACTCACTTCCATCAGCGAGCACAAGAGTATGAGCTCATTAAAGATGGAGTTAAGTTCGTGATCAGTAGAGATGATCACGTCAACACTTCAAACTTGATTACCGTAGATCAGGCCAAACAAATTGTCAACGCATGTCACAAATACGTGCTGGTTATGATTTGACCAGTTGGTCAGAGTGATAGTAATTGAGCAGCGTTGTCGTTGGCGTGCTGAGAAGATTCTGGTCGTTTGTCGAGACTACTGGAGAAATATAGTGATTTGTTCGAGAGTACCCAGGGTCGTCCGCCGAAACGTCCAGTCGAGCACAAAATTCAGCTCGTGTCTGATGCGACACTTCCCAATCTAAGTATGTATCGCAACTCAGTATTGGAGAACGAAGAGATCAAAAAACAGCTTGGTGAATTGTTACGAGATGGTGTAATCCAACCAAGTAGTTCACCTTGTGGATCTCCTGTGGTGTTAGTGTCAAAGAAAGATGGGACGGCTTATGTGCATCGACTACCGAGTACTAAACAAGATCACCATCAAGAACCGGTACCCCCTTCCTCGTATTGACGACTTGCTAGACCAATTGAAGCATGCTACTGTCTTCTCAAAATTGGATCTCAAGTCAGGATATCATCAAGTCAGCATTCGAGAAGAGGATACGTGGAAAATCGTGTTCAAAACGCGACAAGGTCTCTTTGAATGGTTGGTCATGCTGTTTGGCCTTTGCAACACCCCGGCTACTTTCATGCGTCTTATGAATGACGTATTGTGACAGTTCATCGATGACTTTGTGATCGTTTACCTTGACGACATACTTGTCTATAGTCGTTTGTGGGATGAGCACCTCATTCATGTCGAAAAGGGTGTTCGAACAGCTTTGGCAACATCGACTTCGCCTCAACTGTAAGAAGTGCGAGTTCAGCCAGCAAACTCTACTGTACCTAGGATTCGTGGTCGGCAATGGTATGTTGCAAATTGACCTGGATAAGGTAAAAGTGATTTGGGAGTGGCCTCGACTATGAACAGTTATGGAAATGCATAGTTTTGTGGAAGCATACCAATACCTTCGAAAGTTCATCCGACACTTCTCGATTGTGGCTTCTCTGTTGCATGGATTAACCAGGATCGACCAGAAGTTCAAGTGGACAGGGAAACATGAGGACACGTTTCTCTTGCTAAAGAGGAAGATCAGTAAAGCTCCTGTTTTAGCTTTGCTGAATCTACAGAAAACATTTGAGCTATGTCGTGGTATTGCGAATACCACGGCAGGTTTTGAGTGATCCTAGCGAAGATTACGCGGCGCGGGTTGACCGGATGACCGGTCCTCCCCCGCCGGACAAGCACAAAGAATGACACACGGGTTTATACAGGTTCGGGTCCCGGTGGGGGCCCTAGTCCTGTCGACGCGCTCCCGACCGGAGTCGGCTGGGGAGGCTCTCTCCGGGGGAGAGGCTTCCGGAGCACGCCTGTGAGTTTAGCTATTCCAATAAATGAATCGATCCCTTACAACAGAGGGGTACAAGGGCTATTTATAGCCCCCAAAAAGCAGCAAAAAACCTAAACTACCCCGGAAGCCACCGTCGGATTGAAGGGCAGGACCGTCCTTCTCCCGGTCAAACGCCTTGGATGCTTGACAGGTGGTCGCTAGTTCCCGAGGTGCTCCTCGCGTGACCTGCACGTGATAAACAGTTCAATACTTTACCTTTAGGAGGGTGATGAGGACCGGGACGGCGCCGGAGGCCACGTCCCGGGAGCCAAAAGGCGGCGCCCGGGGAGGCCCCGGAGGCCACGTCCCCGGGCAAATGGCGGCGCCCGGGAGGGCACCGGAGGCCACGTCCCAGGAGCCAAAAGGCGGCGCCCGGGGAGGGGCCGGAGGCCACGTCCCCGGGTAAATGGCGGCGCCCGGGAGGGCACCGGAGGCCACGTCCCGGGGGCCAAAAGGCGGCGCCCGGGGAGACCCCAGAGACCACGTCCTCGGGCAAAAGGCGGCGCCCGGGAGGGCACCGGAGGCCACGTCCCGGGCGCCAAAAGGCGGCGTCCGGGAGGGCATCGGAGGCCACGTCCCGGGAGCCAAAAGGCGGCGCCCGGGGAGGCCCCGGAGGCCACGTTCCCGGGCAAATGGCGGCGCCCGGGAGGGCACCGGAGGCCACATCCCGGGGGCCAAAAGGCGGCGCCTGGGGAGGCCCCGGAGACCACATCCCCGGGCAAAAGGCGGCGCCCGGGAGGGCACCGGAGGCCACGTCCCGGGCGCCAAAAGGCGGCGTCCGGGAGGGCACCGGAGGCCACGTCCCGGGAGCCAAAAGGCGGCGCCCGGGGAGGCCCCGGAGGCCACGTTCCCGGGCAAATGGCGGCGCCCGGGAGGGCACCGGAGGCCACGTCCCCGGGTAATCGTGACACATCTTACCTGGACTTAGTCTCGTGGAGATTTCCCCCGACAGCAGCCCCCCATGCCCGCCGGGGACGATGCTCGAGTCCCCGGTGGGCATGGTTCAGGTCACCGGGAAGATCTCCGGGCCAAGCTACCGGAGCCGCGACGCTTCGGTGTCCGTGCCCCACTTAAGGCCGCGCCGTTTCGCCATAAATGCGCGCGCAGTTCGAACCGGTGCCTCGATTCACGCGCCCGTCCCTTCGTTTCCCGCGCATGGTTTGAACTTCTACGGTCCAGATTGATCCGCGGGTGCCACGTGGCGTGCATCTAGACCACGGCCCGCCCCTATAAATAGGGCCTTGGGGGGGCCCGGAAGCTCATTCGAAATTCTCAGCCCCAACGATCTTTGCTCTCCCGGTAGCCCTCTCCCGGTAGCTTTTTCCGGTAGCAGGCGTCCGGGAGTTTCTAGTAGTAGCCTCCTGCAAAGTTAGCCACCAAGAAGAAAACTAACCTCATGGCACCCAAGGGTCGAGCGAAGACCACGGAGGTGCCCCCGGAGGAAATCCCCTCGGATTTCCTCTGGGGGTCCGAGTTCACGGCCGAGGACGCCGAGTCCTTGGCCGAGAGGGGCATCATTGCGGCCGGGGACATCCGAGTCCCGGTGAAGAAGGACGGAGCCCCCTGCCCCAGGCCTGGGGAGATCGTGGCCTTCGAGGCCTTCATCGAGGCGGGGCTCCGGCTCCCGGTGCATCCCATGCTCCGGGAGTTTCTCAAGGAGTACGGGGTGGCCCTCAACCACCTCACCCCGAACGCGCTGGTCCGGATGGGCCTCTTCATTTGGCTCTTCGAGACAGCGACCGGGCGGGAGCTCGACCTTCGCGCCTTCCGGTACTTCTACTAACCGGCGGCGCGGACCTCCCACCTGGTGAAGGGGGGCCCCAAGTCCCCCTTCGGTTCGGTCATGGTCCAGATGTTGCCGGCCCGGGTAATCGACTACCCGGCGGCGGCCTCCTAGGACCACTGGGGGGATTGGGTCCGGAGGTGGTTCTACCTCCAGGTCCGAGACGACGCGGTGGTGTACGCCCCGGAGGCCCCCACCTACAGCCGGTCGTCCGCACCGAAGCCGCCGGTGTGGACGGACGAGGAGTACGAGCTCCTCGGCAAGGTGATCCTCTCCAAGAAGACCCGCTCGATGCGGGACGCGGCTGAGGAGATGGCTCTCCTCCGGATCTCCCCCTTCACCGGCGGGAAGAGGGGGATCGGCATGGGCCCCGAGCAGCGGCCCCCGGTGAAGTCGATGACGCGACGTAAGCCCCGGGAACCCGCTGCATTGCTCTTACAAAATCTTAATGAAATTGACTAACTCTTTACCTCTTGCAGTCCGGCCGTACCCGGCGGCGCGGGAGAAGGCGGAGAACCTCTTGGGGAGGTACTTCGCGGATGAACACGAGCGCGTCGTGCGCGCCGTGGGCGAGGGCTCCCCCAAGAACCTGGTAGCGGCGGCCTTCGGGTTAAAGCTGCCGGAAAGGAAGCCTCTCCCCACCCCCGGGTCGTATAAACGGGGGAAGGAGGCGGCCGGGGGCTCGGAGCCCAAGAAGGCCCGGGTTCAGAAGACCCCCGGCCCATCGACGACGCCGGCTGCGACACCGGCGAAACCCCGGGACGAGACCCCCGAGGGTGAGCGTACCCGGGCACCGTCCCGGAAGGAGGCAACGCCTCCCCCCCCGAAGGGCCCCGTCGAGGCGCGGGGGAAGGAGGCGACCGTGGGCGGGGCGGCGTCCGACTTGGCTAACTACGCCCCGTCGCCACTCGCGGTGGAGCTCCTCCCGCCCCTTCCGGCTTCTCTGGAGCCGGAGAGGCTGGAGGTGAGATTCGCGGGGGCCTCGCCCCCGCGGGTCTGGACGGTGGACGAGGGGGGGGAGCCCCTCGGTGTACGAGGTTCCTCCGGAGGAGGGGGCCCCGAGGACCTTCCGGCCCGGGGCAGGGAAAGGCTTGATGGTTCCCCTCGGGCGGAGGCTCCCGCCGAGAGCTCCTCGGCCACGTCTTTGGAGGGCACAACCTCGTCAACGAAGACGCCGGCCGCACCGGCGGTTCTGGGCGGGAGACCCCTTTGCTCCCCGCGGGGGAGGTCGCCCGCTTCTCGGAGGGCCTGCACACCCGGAAGGTGCAGGCCTTCATCACGGGAGGGACGCTCCATGAGCGTTTCGAGGGGCTTCAGTCCCTCGGGGCCCAGGTAACCCGTCGATAACACCTTCGCTCATCCCCTGCACTTTGAAATTTTTCTAACTTATGTGTTTTGTAGGTGGCAGCTGTTACCTGGGGCCTTGAGCAGCGGGTCGCCCAACTGCTCAAGGAGACGGAGGGCCGGGCCTCAGCCTCCGTAGGGCAGCGCGAGGAGGCCCTCCGGGAACACGACGAGGCGCTCGCGGAATTGAGCCGGGTCCGGGCCCAGGTTCACATTTCCGAGGCCATCAACGCCTGCCTCAGGGAGGAGGCCAAGGCGAGGGAGGAGACGCTTCGTGAGCTCGAGAGCTCAAGCGTCCGGGCGGTGGCGGATGCGGGCCGCTCCGTCCGGACGGCCCTCGAGGGCCTTGGCGTGAGCCTTGGCTCCGGGAGCAGAGAGGTGCCACCGGCGACCCTCGCGGAGGCTGTGCGTTTCCTTAACGCACAGGTCTCCGCCATCCCGGAGGCTGCCGATGTTCTGGCGCGGGGTCGGGCGATCCCCGTCATCGCGGCCGCTGCGGGGCTCGTCGAGTTCCGGGGGGTCGGTGCTCGGGCGATCGGGGGCCGCATCCCTCGAAGCTTCCCGGACTCCTTCGAGCCTTCGCGCCGGGAGGTCGAGCAGCTCGCCGGAGGGTTCTACGACCGGATCATCCGGGCGTGGTTCCTGGCTCCGGCGCCTCCGGCAGGAGACGCCCCAGCCCCGGCCTCGGAGGAAGCCCCCCGGGGGGAGGACGCCAATGAACACGTATGAGCCTCCCCCCGGGTCTTAGTTAGGGCCCCCTTTTTTTGTTTTAGGATTTTGATTCCGGTAGCTTCTTAGAAGAAGCCCCGGGCACTTGTACATAAAAATTTTCAATGCAATGAAGTTAGAATTTTTTCTGTCTTTGAATTGAACTTACTGTTACCAGGGTTCCCGGGAGGTTGCTCCCGGGCGAAGGTCCGGGAGGGGCTCCCCGGGGGACGCCCAAGCGGCTTTAATTTTGCTAAGCTTTCTCTCCGGGAATCGCGGCGAGGATAGTGTCCGGGAGCCAATCCGGTTGAGGTGGCGTGCGGAGTGGCACTTGGACAACTTTGATAATCATCGTGCCGAATTGTCCCCACCGCGACCGGGACTCCGGATGATCCCTCCCCTCCGGATACTTCCACCGGCGGGTTACGAGTTCTGGCCTGAAGATGTGCTCCGGGACGCTTGGCGCCGCGTACGGGCGTTGTACCGGGACTTGACCCGGGAGCTAGCAGAGAGCCTCCGGGGGTATTAGGCGTAGGAGCTTTAGGGCTTAGAGAATCCTCCGGGTTAGAACCCGGGTTGTATCATTTCCGAAGCCCACCGGAGGGGGAAGATGTCCTCCGGGTTTGCTGATCAATAAAGCGCCGTGTTGTTGTTTCCTTTTATTGCGCCTCTTTTATTTTTTCTTGGATGGTCTGGACGACTCATCTTAACAAGGATGAGCTAAGTTTCCTCGTGGGCGGTGCGGTCGACACCCGGGGGTTCCTTATCCCCCCCCCGCCCACAGCGGGCCGGAGGATAACTCCGCGCGCTGTGGGGGTAACAAGGCCCCCGGGATAGAAGTTACCTGTAGCATAGGAAATTTTCTAAGTTAGAAAATCTTAAAGCGAGGTTTTCAAGGAGAAGACCTTCTGGGAGATAATCATCCGGTTGCCGTGAGAACGGGGAGCCGGGAATAAGGCCTTAGGCGGAAGGAATGTCCAAGAGAACCCAATGGGATTTCCAGAGGCGAGCTTCCTGGGAGACACTCGTCCGGTCGCCGTAAGAACGAGGAGCCGGGAATAGGGTCTTCGGGGAAGGAAATGCCCGAGAAATCTGACTTCTCCGAGAGACAATCGTCCGGTTGCCGTGAGAACGGGGAGCTGGGAATAGGGTCTCCGGGAGGCATTCATCCGGTCGCCGTGAGAACGGGGAGCCGGGAATAAGGTCGCTGGGGACCAATCGTCCGGTCGCCGTGAAAACGGGGAGCCGGGAATAACGTCGACTCCCGGAGGAGGAAGATAGATCCAATCAAGCCGCAAGGGGCTGATCTTCCGGTCGCCGTGAAAACGGGGAGCCGGGGATAACGTCGACTCCCGGAGGAGGAAATGCCCGAAGAGGGGACTTGAGTGTTTGGGCAGGGGACTAGTCTCCCAAAGTGACTCGTTACCACGGCCACTGTGACCGGGTTGCCGCTTACACCCTCAGTCCAGGAGGGCTGATCGTAAGCCACCCTACGGGAGTGCAGGCTCCGTTGTAGGGACTTGTTGGGGCTGGCCCACTTCCTCGCGGGGAGGGCATCCTCACAAGGAGGGCATCCTCGCGGGGAGGGCATCGCCGCTAGGGGCGGTAATGAGAAAGACCTGCAACAAGACAGTTTGCAAAGCAAGACCTATGTATTGCTAATGAAATGAAGTACAGGGCCTCCCCCTGCGAAGCCGCGAAAGGGGAGGAAAATATAGCGTCCCTCCTCCCCCTCCGGCGTGAACGCCCCAGGGGAGGGGACATGCCCGTAAGGCTAAACATAGAACTTGCGAAGTAAACGCAAGTTCCACGTGTGTTTCAGCTCCTGCTTTTGGAGGTTGGAGAGCTTGTAGGCCCCCGAGCCCAGGACCGCGGAGATCCTGTAGGGGCCCTCCCACTTGGGGGAGAGCTTACCCTGGGCCTGGGGGTCCGTCACGCGCTTGAGGACAAGGTCCCCAAGGAGGAAAGCTCTCTCACGCACGCGCTGATTGTATGTGCGCGCTATTTCTTGCTCGTAGATGGCGTGGCGGAGGAGCGCTCGGTCGCGTTCCTCCTCCACGAGGTCGATCTCCAGGCGCTGATTGGCCTCGTTGGCCTGATATGCCGAGGGGGTGGCTCCCTCCAGGAGCTCCACCCGCAGCGACCGAAAGCCAATCTCCGGGGGGAGGACTGCCTCCGCCCCGTAGACCAGGGAGAAGGGAGTACGTCCCGTTGCCCGGGACGGGGTCGTGCGCATGGAGCAGAGGATGCTAGGGAGCTCCTCTGCCCATGCACCCCGCTTAGAAGCGGTTTGCTCGAGTCTCCGGCGTAATCCCTGTAGGATCACGCCGTTGACCCTCTCGACAGCCCCATTGCTCTGGGGATGGGCTACAGAGGCGAAGTGGATAACGAGCCCCAGGCCTTCACAGAATTCCCGAAAATAAGCCGAGTCGAATTGGGTCCCATTGTCCACGGTGATTTCCCGGGGTACACCAAAACGACATACGACGTTTTTCCAGAAAAACCGCTGAACGGCCCGGGACGTGATGCTGGCCAAAGGCTCCGCCTCAACCCACTTTGTAAAATAGTCGACTGCGACTACCGCATACTTGTATCCTCCGGGCGCTGGGGGAAAGGGCCCTAGGAGGTCGATCCCCCAGCGCACAAAGGGCCAAGTGATGGGGATCGTCTGCAGCGCTATAGGGGGGAGGTTCGAGCCCTTGGCCATCTTCTGGCATGCCTCGCACGCGGAGACGAGGTCTCGCACGTCGCGCATGACCGTGGGCCAGTAGAAGCCCTGCCGGAGGGCCTTGGCTGCGATGGCACGCGGGGCTAGGTGAGAACCGCAGCTCCCCGCGTGGATGTCTTCGAGAAGTTGAAGTCCCTCCGGTCGGGGGAGGCAGCGCAGGAGGGCGGAAGCCCCCCGCTTGTAGAGCCTCCCCTCCAGGAGGAGATATGCCTGGGCTTTAGCCCGGAGACGTTTAGCCTTGGTCTCACTAGGAGGGTCCCCCTCCCCCCTTATGAAGGAGATGAGGGGGTCCATCCAAGACGGAGTCCGGGTGATCTCGGCGACCTCCGGGACATGAGGCTCGTCGCCCGTGTCCAGGGAGGCCACTGAGGGCTTCGTGATGATCTCCAGGAAAGCCCCCTTGGGGAGCGATTCCCGGGCGCTGGCCGCCCGGGCCAAGGCGTCGGCCCGGTCATTGTCCCTACGTGGGATATGCCGGGCCTCGAGGCCGTCGAAATGCCTCTCCATCTTTCGTACTTCCTGCAAATAAAGACTTAAGTTTGCGTCATGGCACAGGTAAGACTTGTCCATTTGGCAAATTACGAGCTGAGAATCTCCATTGACTAGGAGGCGCCGGATCCCCAGGGAGCGCGCGAGGCGCATCCCAAGGAGCAAAGCCTCGTATTCGGTGACGTTGTTGGTTGCGGGGAACTCGAGCCGTGCGGCGTACTCGAGTTCCTTCCCCTCGGGGCTCCGGAGGACTACTCCCGCGCCAGCCCCGGCCAGACACAGCAACCCATCGAACATAAGGGTCCAATGATCACTGCGTCGGGGCGGCACAGGGAGATCTTCGTCCCCGGACCCAGAGGCGGGAGTCCATTCTGCGACGAAGTCGGCGAGAACCTGCGACTTGATGGCGGAGCGGCCGGTAAGGGACAGGGAGAAGGGGGCGAGCTCAGCCCCCCACTTCCCGATCCGGCCGGTGGCTTCTTTGTTCCGCAGTACCTCCCCAAGGGGGAGGGACAACGGGATGGTGATGGGGTGCCCCAGGAAGTAATGCCGAAGCTTTCGGGACGCCATGAGGAGGGCGTAGCAGATTGTCGTGGTATTAAGAATACCCCGGCAGGTTTTGAAGACGATCCTAGCGGAGATTACGCAGCGCGGGTTGACCGGGTGACCGGTCCTCCCCCGCCGGACAAACACAAGAATTGACACGTGGATTTATACAGGTTCGGGTCCCGGTGGGGGCCCTAGTCCTGTCGACGCGCTCCCGACCGGAGCCGGCTGGGGAGGCTCTCTCCGGGGGAGAGGCTTCCGGAGCACGTCTGTGAGTTTAGCTATTCCAAATAATAATGAGCTGATCCTTTACAACAGAGGGGTACAAGGGCTATTTATAGCCCCAAAAAGAAGCAAAAAGCCTAAACTACCCCGGAAGCCACCGTCGGATTGAAGGGTAGGACCGTCCTTCTCCCGGTCAAACGTCTTGGATGCTTGACAGGTGGTCCCTGATTCCCGAGGCGTCCCTCGCGTGACCTGCACGTGATAAACAAGCAGGGGTTTTACCTTTTAGGAGGGCGATGACGTCCGGGACCCCTTCCGGAGAGCAGGGTCCCGGGAACCTAACAGGCGGCGCCCGGGGCAGGCACCGGAGGCCACTGTCCCCGGGCGAATGGCGGCGCCCGGGACATGCACGGGGGGCACGGTCCCCGGGGCCAAATGGCGGCGCCCGGGGCAGGCACCGGAGGCCACTGTCCCCGGGCAAATGGCGGCGCCCGGGACATGCCCGGGGGGCACGGTCCCGGGGGCCAAATGGCGGCGCCCGGGGCAGGCACCGGGGGCCATTGTCCCTGGGCGAATGGCGGCGCCCGGGACATGCCCGGGGGGCACGGTCCCGGGGGCCAAATGGCGGCGCCCGGGGCAGGCACCAGAGGCCACTGTCCCCGGGCGAATGGCGGCGCCCGGGACATGCCCGTGGGGCACGGTCCCGGGGGCCAAATGGCGGCGCCCGGGGCAGGCACCGGAGGCCACTGTCCCCGGGCGAATGGCGGCGCCCGGGACATGCCCGTGGGGCACGGACCCGGGGGCCAAATGGCGGCGCCCGGGGCAGGCACCGGAGGCCACTGCCCCCGGGCCAACGGCGGCGCCCGGGACATGCCCGGGGGGCACAGTCCCGGGGGCCAAATGGCGGCGCCCGGGGCAGGCACCGGAGGCCACTGCCCCCGGGCCAATGGCGGCGCCCGGGACATGCCCGGGGGGCACGGTCCCGGGGGCCAAATGGCGGCGCCCGGGGCAGGCACCGGAGGCCACTGCCCCCGGGCCAATGGCGGCGCCCGGGACATGCCCGGGGGGCACGGTCCCGGGCAATCATGAACTTACCTGGACTTGACCGCGTGGAGATTTCCCCCAACAGCAGCCCCCCATGCCCTCCGGGGGCGAAGCTTGAGCCCCCGGAGGGAATGGTTACGGTACCGGGAAAATCTCCGGACGAAAACTCCGGACGAAAATCACCGGAGCCCTGGCGACGCTTCGGTTTCTGTGCCGGGCGCTTTATGGCCGCGCCGTTCTCGCAATAAATGCACACGCGGTTCGAACCGGTGTCTCGATTTATGCACCTGTCCCTTCGTTTCCCGCGCACGGTTTGAATTTCAGTGGTTCAGATTGCCCCGAGGGGGCCACGTGGCGCGCATCTAGATCACGGCCAGCCTCTATAAATAGGGCCTTAGGGGGCCCCGGAAGCTCATTCCAAACCTTCAACTCCAGCTTCAGGTCTCCCGGTAGCGCTCTTCCGGTAGCTTCTCCGGTAGCCTTTTCCGGTAGCGAGCGTCCGGGAGTTGTTGACTTAGCCACCTGAAAACTTAGCCACCCAAAAAAGAAAGAACTGACCTAATGGCGCCCAAAGGTCGAGCGAAGACCACGGAGGTGCCCCCGGAGGAAATCCCCATGGATTTCCTCTGGGCCTCCGAGTTCTCGGTCTCGGACGTGGAGTCCCTGGTCAAGAAGGGCATCGTCGCGGAAGGGGACATCCGGGTCCCCTTAAAGAGGGACAGAGCCCCTCGCCCCAGGCCCGGAGAGGTTGTGGCCTTTGAGGCCTTCCTCGAGGCAGGGCTCCGGCTCCCGGTGCATCCGATGCTCCGGGAGTTCCTGAAGGAGTACGGGGTGGCGCTCAACCACCTCACCCCCAACGCCCTCGTCTGGATGGGTCTCTTCATCTGGCTGTACGAGACGGCGACCGGGTGGGAGCCCACCCTCCGCGCCTTCCGGTATTTTTACGAGCCGGCAGCGCGGAGCTCCCACCTGGTGAAGGGAGGACCGAAGTCCCCCTTCGGCTCGGTGATGGTCCAGATGCTGCCCTCCCGGGTGGCGGACTACCCGGCGGCGGCCTCCCGGGACCACTGGGGGGACTGGCTCCGGAGGTGGTTCTACCTCCGGGTCCGGGACGAGGCGGTGGTCTACGCCCCGGAGCCTCCCACCTACAGCCGGTCATCCGCACCGAAGCCGCCGGTGTGGACGGACGAGGAGTTCGAGCTCCTTGGGAAGGTGGTGCTGACGAAGAAGGCCCGCTCGATGCGGGACGCCGCGGAGGAGCTGGCGCTCCTGCGGCTTTCCCCCTTCTCACGCGGGGAAAGGGGGATCGGCATGGGCCCGGAGCAGCGGCCTCCGGTGAAGCCGGTGACGCGGCGTAAGTCCCCTGCATTTTTGTACTTGCAGTTTTTTATGAGAAATTGACTAACTTTTTACCTCTTGCAGTGCGCCCGTACCCGGCGGCGAGGGACAAGGCGGAGCACCTCCTGGGGAGGTACTTCGCTGATGAACACTAGCGCATCGTGCGCCTCGTGGGGGAGGGGCCTCCTCGGAACCTGGTGGCCGAGGCCTACGGGCGGAGGCTTCCGGAGAGGAAGCCCCTTCCCACCCCCGGGTCTCATAAGCGGGGGAAGGATGCGGCCGGGGGCTCGGAGCCCAAAAGGCCCCGGGTGCAAAAGACCCCCGCCCCGACGACGACGCCGGCGACGACGCCGGTGAGAGCCCGGGACGCGGCTCCCGGAGCCGAACATGCCCGGGCGGCGCCCCGGGCAGAGGCGACGCCTCCGCCCCCGGAGGCCCCCGTCGAGGCCCGGGGGAAGGAGGTTGTTGTCGGTGAGGCGGGGTCCGATTCGGCGGACTACGCCCCGTCGCCAATTCGCGTGAAGCTCCTCTCGCCTCTCCCGGCGGCATTGGCGCCGGAGAGGCTAGAGGTGAGGTTTTCGGAGGCGGCGCCTCCGTGCCTCTGGCCGGTTGATGAGGAGGGGGGGAGCCCCTCAGTCTTCGAGGTCCCCCCGGAGCAGGAGGCTCCGAGGGGCCTCCGGCCTGGGGCGGGGAAAGGCCCGATGATCCCCCCCGGGCGGAGATCCCCGCCCAATCCTCGTCTTCATCGTCCTCGGAGGAAACTTCGTCGACGAAGACGCCGGCGACGACGGCCGTGCTCCCGGACTCCGAGGTCCGGGGGCCCTCTCCCGGCCACAACAGCGGCGCCGGGCAAGATACCTTTCTGCTTCCCGCCGGGGAGGTGGCCCGCTGCGCGGAGGGCCTGCACAGCCGGAAGGTGCAGGCCTTCGTAGCGGGGGGAACGCTCCACGAGCGTTTTGAGGGGCTCGAGTCCCTCGGAGCCCAGGTAGCCCGAGCTCTTATGATTTGTCCTGCACTTAAGATTTTTCTAACTCTTTATGTATTTTGTAGGTAGCGACTGTTACCTGGGGCCTTGAGCAGCGGGTCACTCGGCTGCTCAAGGAGGCGGAGAGCCGGGCCGCGGCTTGCGTGGAGCAGCAGGAGGCGGCCCTCCGGGAGCGGGACGAAGCTCTTGATGAGCTGTCCCGGGCCCGGGCCCAGGTGCACCTTTCGGAGGGCGCCTACTGCCGCCTCCGAGAGGAGGCCAAGGTGAGGGAGAAGGCGCTCCGGGAGCTCGAGAGCTCCAGCGTCCGGGCACTGACGGACGCGGGCCGCTCCGTCCGCTCGGCCTTGGAAAGCCTTGGCGTTAGCCTGGGCTCCGGGAGCGGCCCGGAGGTGCCCCCGGCGACCCTCGCGGAGGCTGTGCGTTTTCTTCACGCACAAGTCTCCGCCATCCCGGAGGCTGCGGACGTCCGGGCACGGGGCCGGGCGATCCCCGTCATCGCGGCCGCCGCGGGGCTCGTTGACTACCGGGGGGTCGGCGCCCGGGCGATCGGGGGGCGCATCCCCCGGAGCTTCCTGGAGGCCTTCGAGCCAACGCGCCGGGAGGTGGAGTTGCTGGCAGAGGGATTCTACGACCGGATCATCCGGACGAGGTTCCCGACACCGGCGCCTCCGGCCGCGGATGTCCCTGCCCCGGACTCGGAGGAAGCTCCCCGGGGGGAGGACCCCAATGCTAAAGTATGAGCCTCCCCCGGGTCTTTAGCTAGGACCCCTTTTTATTTTTGTTAGACATTTTGATTCCGGTAGCTTCTTAGGAGAAGCCCCGGGCACTTGTACAAAAACATTTTGCAATGAAATATATTTGAAATTTTTCTGTCTTTGCGATGAAATGTTACCAGGGTTCCCGGGGGGTTACTCCCGGGCAACGGTCCGGGAGAGGCTCTCCGGGGGACGCCCAAGCGGCTTTGATTTTGCTGAGCCTTGTCTCCGGAGAGCGCGACGGGGGTACTGCCCGGGAGCCTGTCCGGTTGAGGTGGCGCCCGGAGTGGCACTTGGACAATTTCGACAATAGCCGTGCCGAGCTATCTCCCCCGCGTCCGGAGGCCCAGGTGGTACCACCCCTCCGGATACTTCCACCGGCGGGGTACGAGTTTTGGCCCGAAGATGTGCTCCGGGACGCTCGGCGCCGCGTACGGGCGCTGTACCGGGACTTGACCCGGGAGCTAGCGGAGAGCCTCCGGGAGTATTAGTCGTAGGAGCTTTAGGGCTTAGAGAATCCTCCGGGTTAGAACCCGGGTTGTATCGTTTCCGAAGCCCACCGGAGGGGGAAGATGTCCTCCGGGTTTGCTGATCAATAAAGCGCCGTGTTGTTGTTTCCTTTTACTGCGCCTCTTATTTTTTCTTCTTGGATGGTCTGGACGACACCCGGGGGTTCCTTATCCCCCCCTGCCCACAGCGGGCCGGAGAATAGCTCCGCGCGCTGTGGGGGTAACAAGGCCCCCGGGAAGGAAGACACCTGAAGCATAGGAGATTTTCTGTTAGAAAATTTTAAAGCGAGGTTTTCAAGGAGACCTTCCGGGAGATAATCATCCGGTCGCCGTGAGAACGGGGAGCCGGGAATAAGGCCTTAAGCGGAAGGAATGTCCAAGAGAACCCGATGGGATTTCTAGAGGCGAGCTTCCTGGGAGACACTCGTCCGGTCGCCGTAAGAACGGGGAGCCGGGAATAGGGTCTTAAGCGGAAGGAAATGCCCGAGAAATCTGACTTCTCCGAGAGACAATCGTCCGGTCGCCGTGAAAACGGGGAGCCGGGAATAGGGTCTCCGGGAGGCATTCATCCGGTCGCTGTGAAAACGGGGAGCCGGGAATAACGTCGACTCCCGGAGGAGGAAGATGGATCCAAATAAGCCGCAAGGGGCAGATCTTCCGGTCGCCGTGAGAACGGGGAGCCGGGAATAACGTCGACTCCCGGAGGAGGAAGATAGATCCAATCAAGCCGCAAGGGGCTGATCTTCCGGTCGCCGTGAGAACGGGGAGCCGGGAATAACGTCGACTCCCGGAGGAGGAAGATAGATCCAATCAAGCCGCAAGGGGCTGATCTTCCGATCGCCGTGAGAACGGGGAGCCGGGAATAACGTCGACTCCCGGAGGAGGAAGTGCCCGAAGACGGGACTTGAGTGTTTGGGCAGGGGACTAGTCTCCCAAAGTGACTCGTTACCACGGCCACTGTGACCGGGTTGCCGCTTACACCCTCAGTCCACGAGGGCTGATCGTAAGCCGCCCTACGGGAGTGCAGGCTCCGTTGTAGGGACTTGCTGGGGCTGGCCCACTTCCTCGCGGGGAGGGCATCCTCACAAGGAGGGCATCCTCGCGGGGAGGGCTTCCTCGCGGGGAGGGCATCGCCGCTAGGGGCGGTAATAAGAAAGACCTGCAATGAGACAGTTTGCAAAGCAAGACCTATGTATTGCTAATGAAAATGAAATACAGGGCCTCCCCCTGCGAAGCCGCGAAAGGGGAGGAAAATACAGTGTCCCACCTCCCCCTCGGGGGAGGGGACATGCCCGTAAGGCTACACATAGAACTTGCGAAGTAAACGCAAGTTCCACGTGTGCTTCAGCTCCTGCTCTTAAAGGTTGGAGAGCTTGTAAGCCCCCGAGCCCAGGACTGTAGAGATCTTGCAGGGGCCCTCCCACTTGGGGGAGAGCCTACCCTGGGCTTGGGGGGCCTAATGCGCTTGAGGACAGGGTCCCTAAGGTGAAAGGCCCTCAAGCAGCGACGACCGGGACCGGAAAGGGGGAAGCCCCTGTGGCGAAGACCGGAATCGAAGTGGAGGGGCCCCAATGGCCTCGACCGGAACCGGGAAGGGAGCAGGCCCTGTAACACCCGGGACCGGCGAGGGGGGAGCCCCTGCGGCGACTTCCGGAACCGGGGAGCCAACGAGCGCGTCGTCGTGGGGGAAGCGAACCCCCCGCGCGTCTTCTGCCGTGAAGGTGAGGGGGACGTCCGACCACTTTGGTGGCGGGGACGTGTGTAGCACCCCCACAACCTTAACTTCACGCGCGTACTCCCTACGTTGGCGCTTGGAGTCCCGCCCGGAGGCAGACCCTCCCATGATGACGTTGATGCGGCGCTGAGGGGTCTGGAAGGGGAGAGCTTCTGAAGGCTCCCCCTCCTGTGCCTGCTCACCCCCCGCGGGAGCGGGAAGGGCCGGAACAGCTGGCCGAGGGAGCAAGGAGGCCGGAGTCTCCCCCCCCTGCCTGCGCTGGTCGAGGAATGCCGCGAAGTGCTGCAGTAGTTGGTCGCAGTCTCGGGTAGCGTGGGTACTGGACCCGTGGAAGCTGCACCACGGTCCTTCCCGCCTTCTCCCCGCGGGGCCTTCCCGGCCGCGCGAAGACTGTCCTCCCCCATGGCCTTTCGGCTTGGGGAAGGGGCGGTTGCCCCTCGGGGGGTCGCGCGAGCCGCCTCCACCCTCGAGGACAAAAGTGTCCCGAGGCCATGGCTCGTTATGCCCCCCCTGTCTGGGGAGTTTGGGGGGATCCCTGGCCCCCCGGTCGACGGGGGCGAGAGCCCCCTGGGTCTTCTTCCAGATATCGTCTTCCTCCGCCCGAGCGTACTTTTCGAGCATGATGAAGAGCTCATCGGCGGAAGAGGGGCAGCTCCAGGAGAGCCTTCGGTGGAGCTCCCCCGGGAGGATGCCGCTT
Organism: Pharus latifolius; assembly: GCA_019359835.1. Classification (NCBI taxonomy): domain Eukaryota; kingdom Viridiplantae; phylum Streptophyta; class Magnoliopsida; order Poales; family Poaceae; genus Pharus; species Pharus latifolius. Next base: position 22,244,803 of record CM033324.1, on the reverse strand, counting down.
TTACAGGCTTCGATGACCGTAGAGTCGGGGACGTGGGCCACTTTGCTCTTCACCTGGGCAAAGCGCTTGAAGAAGCTTCTGATGGTCTCCCCGGTTCTCTGGCGCACTGTGTATAGCTGTGAAGAATCCAGGGGACGTATGTAATTTCCCTGAAAGTTGGCGCAGAACTCCCGCTTCAGCTGCGAGAAAGACTTGATGGAGCCCGCTTTCATATTGTAAAACCAGGAGCGGGCAATGCCAGTGAGGTAGAGGGGGAAGACGTTGCATTGGACGCTCTCGTCCCCCCCGCCGCGGAGATGGCTGTGGAGTAGATCTGCATGAACTCGTAAGGGTCCGCCTCGCCATTATAATGCTCGATGTGCGGGGGACGGTAGGGCCGCGGCCATCGGATGCTGCGGAGTCTTCGACACAGAGGCTGGTTCGCCCCTGCACTTCCCGGGGGGAGCCCCAGTCACTGTCTTCTTTAACGGGGGACGCCCCCTCGTTATCTGAGTCAGGTAGCGGCCCAAGAGGGCCGCCAGAGTGGTGGTGACGACGCTTCTCTTCCGGGCCGGGACTGATTTCCCGGACGTCCGGGCTTCCCTCCGGGGAGGATGGTTCTTCGGCTGGTCTCTTCCCCCGACCGGTGCGAGAGCGAGGCTCCCTGCGACAACGGCCGGGGGGAAGCTCTTCCCCGCGGCTGGGAGAATGCATTCGCTCGACCTCCCCCCGGGAGAAGCGGACCTGCTTCGTCGGGGGAGGGAGCTCCTGCACTGTAGCAGCCGGCCCGGAAGCTAGCGGGGCCTGCCGGGGGGAGCCCCCTGCGACGGCCCCCGGGACCGGAAAGGGGGGAGCCCCTGCACCATCCGGAACCGGGGAGGGGGCGCCCGGGGCGGCGTTTGGATCCGAAGAGGGGGCCCCTGCGGCAACGACCGGGACCGGAAAGGGGGAAGCCCCTGCGACATCCGGAACCAGTGGGGGGTGAGCCCCCTCGGCGACGTCCGGGGTTGGGGAGCCAATGCGGGGGGAAATTCGCTGAGGCACGGGAGCTGCTCTGTCGACCGGCCCCGGTGCGGTAAATGCGACGCGAGGGGCGGGACTGGCTCCCGGCGTAGGAATAACCCCTGGCATGAAATGACCCCCCAGCCCCGGAAGCGGGCCGGGGACGGGGTACCCCTCTGGTGCCACGAAGGGCCCGGGCATGAAATAGCCTCCCGGCACCGGGACAGGCCCGGGTGCCGAGAAGTGTCCGGAAGTATATCCCGCGGGGGGAGGGAACCCCCCGGCGGGATCATACGGGGTAGACAGCCCCCCGGAGACCGGAGGGGCCGCCGGGTATCCCATAAACGGGGGCATGATCCCCGGATATGTGTGCGATGAAAATGTGGGGGCCGGGGGCCGCGCCAGCACACTGAGGAGCTCGTCCATAGAGCGCTGGGCGCGGAGCTGGCCCTCCACGAGAGCCTCCAGCAGGGCATCCCGGGGAGCCGGGGGAGCCGTCGGGGGGAAACTTGTCCCGGCCGAGGTCCCCGCGGCCGCCGGGAGCGACCCGGAGGTGGAGGCACCTAGATTGAGAGGAAAGGTGGGAGGCGGTACCTGGGAATGGTCGCCTCCGGACGGAAGCGCCGGAACAGCAGTGTCCCGGAAAGGCGGCGCCAGGTCACCGGGACCGGCGTCACCGGGAAGGGCGCGGGCCCTTGTTCTCGGAGGAGCCATGGCGATTCGTCACGGGTCCCCACGGACGGCGCCAACTGTCGTGGTATTAAGAATACCCCGGCAGGTTTTGAAGACAATCCTAGCGGAGATTACGCAGCGCGGGTTGACCGGGTGACCGGTCCTCCCCCACCGGACAAACACCGGGCAGGCACCGGAGGCCACTGTCCCTGGGCAAATGGCGGCGCCCGGGACATGCCCGGGGGGCACGGTCCCGGGGGCCAAATGGCAGCGCCCGGGGCAGGCACCGGAGGCCACTGTCCCCGGGCGAATGGCGGCGCCCGGGACATGCCCGGGGGGCACTGTCCCGGGGGCCAAATGGCGGCGCCCGGGGCAGGCACCGGAGGCCACTGTCCCCGGGCGAATGGCGGCGCCCGGGACATGCCCGGGGGGCACGGTCCCGGGGGCCAAATGGCGGCGCCCGGGGCAGGCACCGGAGGCCACTGTCCCCGGGCGAATGGCGGCGCCCGGGACATGCCCGGGGGGCACGGTCCCGGGGGCCAAATGGCTGCGCCCGGGGCAGGCACCGGAGGCCACTGCCCCTGGGCCAATGGCGGCGCCCGGGACATGCCCGGGGGGCACGGTCCCGGGGGCCAAATGGCGGCGCCCGGGGCAGGCACCGGAGGCCACTGCCCCCGGGCCAATGGCGGCGCCCGGGACATGCCCGGGGGGCACGTTCCCGGGCAATCATGAACTTACCTGGACTTGACGGCGTGGAGATTTCCCCCAACACAGATTTTCTCCATTTCCGTGTACCGAGTTTTGGCCCCTTGGAGGGCCTCACTCACGTAGTACACCGGACGCTGCTGCCCCCCTTGCTCCTTCACCAAGACTGCGCTGACGGTGACAGGGGTCGCGGCGAGGTAGAGGAGCAAGGGCTCTTCCGGGGACGGGCTCACGAGCATTGGAGGGCTCGTGAGGTACTTCTTGAGGTCGTCGAACGCCTCCTGGGCCTCGGGGGTCCAGCGGAATCCCTCGAGCCCCCGGAGGATCTTGAAGAACTGGAGGCCCCGCTCCCCCGACCGGGAGACAAAACGGCTGAGTGCGGCTAGGCGGCCGGAGAGCCGCTGGACATCCTTGACGGAGCGCGGCGGGGGCATGTCTAGGAATGCCCGGATCTTCTCGGGGTTTGCCTCAATGCCCCGCTGGGACACGAGGAAACCTAGGAGCTTCCCCCCGCGCACCCCGAAGGCGCACTTCTCCGGGTTCAGCTTGAGCCCGAATGCGCGGAGGTTCCGGAAGGTCTCAGCCAGGTCGTCGATGTGGGAGGCTGCGCGGGGACTCTTGACAACCGCGTCGTCTACGTAGACTTCAATGTTGCGGCCGACTTGCTCTTTGAAAACCAGTGTCATCAGGCGCTGGAAGGTCGCCCCCGCGTTCTTGAGCCCGAAGGGCATATGGACGTAACAGAAGGTTCCGAGGGGAGTAATAAAACTCGTCTTTTCCTTGTCCCCTTCCGCCATCCGGACTTGATGGTAACCCGAGTAGGCGTCTAGGAAGCTCATGAGCTCGCACCCCGTAGTGGAGTCGACGAGCTGATCAATCCGCGGGAGCGGGAAGTTGTCTTTGGGGCAGGCGCGATTAAGGTCGGTGATGTCTACTCACATCCGCCACCTGCCGGTTGATTTCTTGACGAGGACGGGGTTCGCGAGCCATTCGGGGTAGCGTGGGTATTGGACCTGTGGAGGCTGCACCACGGTCCTTCCCGCCTTCTCCCCGCGGGGCCTTCCCGGCCGCTCGAAGACTGTCCTCCCCCATGGCCCTTCGGCTTGGGGAAGGGGCGGTTGGTCCTCGGGGAGTCGCGCGAGCCGCCTCCGCCCTCGAGGACAAAGGTGTCCCGAGGCCGTGGCTCGCTACGCCCCCCTTGCCTGGAGCGTTTGGGGGGATCCCTGGCCCCCTGGTCGGCAGGGGCGGGAGACCCCTGGGTCTTCTTCCAGATATCGTCTTCCGCCACCCGAGCGTACTTTTCGAGCACGTTGAAGAGCTCGTCGGCGGAAGAGGGGCAGCTCCGGGAGAGCCTTCGGTGGAGCTCCCCCGGAAGGATGCCGCTTTTGCAGGCTTCGATGACCGTAGAGTCGGGGACGTGGGCCACTTTGCTCTTCACCTGGGCAAAGCGCTTGAAGAAGCTTCTGATGGTCTCCCCAGTCCTCTGCCGGACAGTGTACAGCTGCGAGGAGTCCAGGGGACGCACGTAGTTCCCCTGGAAGTTGGCACAGAACTCCCGCTTGAGATGCGAGAAAGACTTGATGGAGCCGGCCTTCAGGTTGTAGAACCAGGAGCGGGCGATGCCGGAGAGGTAAAGGGGGAAGACGTTGCACTGTACTGACTCGTCCCCCCCGGCCGTGGAGATAGCAGTGGAGTAGACCTGCACAAACTCGTAAGGGTCCGCCTCGCCGTTATAATGTTCAATGTGTGACGGTCGGTAGGGCCGCGGCCACCGGATGCTGCGAAGTCTTCGGCATAGGTGCTGGTTGGCCCCCTGCACTTCCCGGGGAGAGCCCCGGTCGCTGTCTTCTTTCACGAGACCTTCGTTGTCTGAGTCTGGAAGCGGTCCGAGAGGTCCGCCAGAATGGCGGTGGCGACGCTTTTCCTCCGGACCAGGGCTGAACTCCCGGACGTCTGGGCTCTCTGCCGGAGAGGTTGGCTCTTCAGCGGGTCTCTTCCCCCGGCCCGTGCGAGAGCGAGGCTCCCCGCGCCCGCGGCCGGGGGGAAGTTCTTCCCCGCACTCTGGTGAACGCATTCGCTCGACCTCCCCCGGGGCGAAACGGACCTGTCCCGCCGAGGGAGGGAGCTCGTGCGCTGTAGCTTCCGGAGCCGGTTGGGGCGAGCCCCCTGCGACGACCCGCGGGACCGGAAAGGGCGAAGCCCCTGTATCGTCCGGAACCGGGGAGGGGGTGCCCGCGGCGACGCCTGGAATCGAAGTGGAGGGGGCCCCAGTGGCCACGACCGGGACTGGGAAGGGGGCAGGCCCTGTAACACCCGGAATCGGCGAGGGGGGAGCCCCGGTGGCGGCGTCCGGAACCGGGGAGCCCATGCGAGGGGAAGTCCGCTGCGGCACGGGGGCTGCTCTGTCGACCGCCCCCGGTGCGGTAAACGCAACGCGGGGGGCGGGACTGGCTCCCGGCGCAGGGTAAACCCCCGGCAAGAAGTGGGCTCCCGGCCCCGGGATCAGGCCGGGGACGGGGTACCCCCCTGGTGCCACGAAGGGCCCTGGCATGAAATAACCTCCCGGCACCGGGACGGGCCCGGGTGCCGGGAAGGGCCCGGGCGTGTATCCCGCAGGGGGAGGGAACCCCCTGGCAGGATCATACGGGGCGGACAACCCCCCCGAAGCCGGAGGGGCCGCCGGGTAACCCATAAACGGGGGCATGTTCCCCGGATATGGGTGCGACGCAAACGTGGGGGCCGGAGGCCGCGCCAACACGCTAAGGAGCTCGTCCATAGAGCGCTGGGCGCGGAGCTGGCCTTCCACGAGAACTTCGAGCAGGGCGTCCCGGGGAGCCGGGGGAGCCGTCGGGGGGACGCTTGTCCCGGCCGAGGTCCCCGTGGTCACCGGGAACGACCTGGAGGTGGAAGCACCTAAGTTAAGAGGAAAGGAGGGAGGCAGTACCTGGGCCAGGTCGCCTCCGGAAGGGACCGCCAGGACAGCAGTGTCCCGGGAGGACGGCGCCGGGTCTCGGAGACCCGGGTCACCGGGAAGGGTGTGAGCCCTTGTTCTTGGGGGAGCCATGGCGTCTTGTCACGGGTCCCCACGGATGGCGCCAACTGTCGTGGTATTGCGAATACCACGGCAGGTTTTGAGTGATCCTAGCGAAGATTACGCGGCGCGGGTTGACCGGATGATCGGTCCTCCCCCGCCGGACAAGCACAAAGAATGACACACGGGTTTATACAGGTTCGGGTCCCGGTGGGGGCCCTAGTCCTGTCGACGCGCTCCCGACCGGAGTCGGCTGGGGAGGCTCTCTCCGGGGGAGAGGCTTCCGGAGCATGCCTGTGAGTTTAGCTATTCCAATAAATGAATCGATCCCTTACAACAGAGGGGTACAAGGGCTATTTATAGCCCCCAAAAAGCAGCAAAAAACCTAAACTACCCCGGAAGCCACCGTCGGATTGAAGGGCAGGACCGTCCTTCTCCCGGTCAAACGCCTTGGATGCTTGACAGGTGGTCGCTAGTTCCCGAGGTGCTCCTCGCGTGACCTGCACGTGATAAACAGTTCAATACTTTACCTTTAGGAGGGTGATGAGGACTGGGACGGCGCCGGAGGCCACGTCCCGGGAGCCAAAAGGCGGCGCCCGGGGAGGCCCCGGAGGCCACGTCCCCGGGCAAATGGCGGCGCCCGGGAGGGCACCGGAGGCCACGTCCCGGGAGCCAAAAGGCGGCGCCCGGGGAGGGGCCGGAGGCCACGTCCCCGGGTAAATGGCGGCGCCCGGGAGGGCACCGGAGGCCACGTCCCGGGGGCCAAAAGGCGGCGCCCGGGGAGGGGCCGGAGGCCACGTCCCCGGGTAAATGGTGGCGCCCGGGAGGGCACCGGAGGCCACGTCCCGGGGGCCAACAGGCGGCGCCCGGGGAGGCCCCGGAGACCACGTCCCCGGGCAAAAGGCGGCGCCCGGGAGGGCACCGGAGGCCACGTCCCGGGCGCCAAAAGGCGGCGTCCGGGAGGGCACCGGAGGCCACGTCCCGGGAGCCAAAAGGCGGCGCCCGGGGAGGCCCCGGAGGCCATGTTCCCGGGCAAATGGCAGCGCCCGGGACGGCACCGGAGGCCACGTCCCCGGGTAATCGTGACACATCTTACCTGGACTTAGTCTCGCGGAGATTTCCCCCGACAAGCTAGAAACCGATGCCTCAGGTTATGTAATGGGTGCAGTGCTCATGCAAGAAGGTCGACCAGTAGCAAATCACTCCGAGTTATTTCAGGGAGCTCAGAATAATTACCCGACATATGACAAGGAATTGTGTGCACTACATCAGGCTGTAAAACATTGGCGGTGTTACCTTTTGGGTAAAGAGATTGTTGTCCACACCAACCACCAACCTTTGCAATATCTGCAAACTCAATCAAAGCTACATTAAGCTCGACATATGAAGTGGATGTTGTATCTGCAGCAGTTTAATGTGGTGATTAAGTACAAGAAGGGCGTACACAATAAACTGGCTGACATGTTGTTGCGACCATTAGTTGCGACCCTTTGCTTATCAGCATTCATGTAGATCGAGCCCCCATGTCATGATGACTATGCCACAATGTACAGTGAAGATCATGATTTTCGCTCAGCACTGGCTGAGCTCAAAAGAAGGAAACCTATGGAATTCGTTCATTGAGAAGCACTCTTGTACAAAGGCAATTTGCTTTGTATACCTCGTGGAGCACCTCGAATTCAATGGCTGCGAGAAGCGCATACATCGAAGGTTGCTGGACACTTTGGGTTACGAAGACTTTGCAAAATCTTTATCGACATGTGTTCTGGCCGCGAATGCAGCAAGATGTGGCTAGTTTTGTTCGAGGTTGTGGTCTTTGTAGCATCTTGAAATTGAAAAATCAAAAATTAGGTTTGGACACCCCTTTACCAGTTCCATCGCGACCATGGGAGAGCATATCCATGGATTTCTTGGGAGAATTGCCTAAGACCCGATGTGGCAACGACTATCTCTTTGTGGTTGTTGATCGGTTTTCTAAAATGATAATTCTCATACCTTATCGAAAGACTATCATGGGAGAAGAAGCAGCTCGGGTATTCTTTCAGCACGTTTGGACACATTTCGGACTACCGACTTCTATTGTGTCTGATCGTAATACCCGGTTCCTTAGTCACTTTTGGCAATCACTCTGGACAATGATGGACACAAAGCTAAAGAGGAGTATTGCTTTTCATCCTCAAACTGATGGTCAAACTGAGGTGATAAATCGAACAGTCATTCATCTCTTGAGAGGATTTAACTCTATGCATCCAAAGACCTAGGATGAGAGCATACTATACCTACAGTTTGCTTTTAATCGAGCAGTGCATGGTTCAATTGGGAAGTTGCCCTTTGAGGCCTATTTGGGATTTCTACCACAGAGTCCATTTGACATGGAGTTTGTGATCTCTACCTCTGTGCAGAACAGCAAGGAAGAATCTGATCAGGATCAAGCACAAAAGTTTTTGGAAGGTATTCAACAGCTTCATAGTGAAGTTGAGCAGAACTTGCTGAAAGCTCAACTCAAATACAAAGCGCGACATGATCGGAGGTGATATGGTCTGGTTACATCTGAGTAAGGAGAGACTTAAAGGTGAAGATAAAAAGCTTAAATCCACCGTTACGGTCCTTTTCGGATTTTGTAGAAAGTTGATAACAATGCTTGTCAGCTTGAGTTACCTCCATACATGAATATTTATTCAATTGTCAATGTTGAGCACCTCAAACTCTTCGAGCCTTCAATGCTGGATGATGAGCCAGATACCATAGTACCATCTGTTGAAGACTTGGTCTATGAACGAGAAGAAACTCTACGTGATGACATGATCTTGGATAAGAAGGTGACGACTACTAGAAGCGGTACACGAGTCTTTTCGAATCAGACGGAAAGGTCAACGGGTACGTGCGGCAAAGTGGTACACCTGGGAAGATGGTCAAGCTCAATTTCCACATCTCCAGTTTTGATCACAGGTCGCAACGGGAGTTGGCTCCTTCTCAACAGGGGAGTCATGATCTGGGTGGATTTCAGGTTGAGTTCGGAAAGGATTCGTGACCATGAAAAGGAGCGCGACCTTGGAAAGGATTCGATCTCTGGTTGGAATTGTAGTTCGATCCATATACATATAACTGAGTCCTATATAGGTTTGGTTAGTGTTCGAGTCTAATACATTTAGTTATTGAGTCTGATACGTATTCATATGATTGGACTATAAATACTTTGTAATAATTCTAGTTTAGATCATCGAGTCTAGGTTGAACTTATTTGAGTCTTAGACACATAGTTCATCGATGTAGGTGAGTGCGTCCTAACGTTTGACGTGTAAAGATCCCTCTTTGAACTAAAGAGCGTGCTATCTTTTGAATTGTGTTTTTCAATCATCTTGGGTTTCGGTATTTCTGAGTAAGATCCTGTAATTCCGCATACTAGGATCTGATCGAGTATAGTCGAAGCCTGTCTATACTTCAATCAGATCAATCAGCATCAGAGCGGGTCTAGTCCAAACTTGGTCTAGGTCTCAATTTGATCAGTTTTGAAAAGCTTAATTACGTGTTTTGAAGGCTTCTACCCACTTTGAAAATAATCAACTGCGACTAAGATGTAGGAGTTACCAATAGAAGAAGGGAAAGGACTCATGTAATCAACAGTCTTTACATCAAAAAGTTCAATTTCAAGTATGTTTGTCAAGGGCATTTCATGTCTTTTGCTCAAATTTCTCGAACGTTGGCAAGGATCGCACTTTTGGACAAAGTTATGAGCATTTTTGAATAAAGAAGGCCAAAAGAAACCTGATTGCAATACCTTTGCCACTGTTTTTGAAACCCTGATGTGTCCACCACATGGAGATGAATGACAGTTGTCGACGATTCGGACTCGGGGTCCTCAACCGAACTTATGCAAAATTTATAATAGTGAGACCTTTCAGGGTGACCCTCCGAGAAGGTATGTAGAATTATGGAGAACTGGAGCACAGAGAAATTTATACAGGTTCGGGCCCTCGATGGTGGAAGTAAAAGCCCTACGTCCTGTTGGGATTGCACTATGTGTAGTAAAGAGTTACAAAGTGGCAGGAGAAGACCTTCACAGACAAAGGTTTTCCCTATACAAATGTACAAAGTGAAGTCTAGAAGGCTTATGGAAAGTATCTAGTCTAAATGGTAGCCTTAGTTGTTTGAGTCGTGTCTTGATCTCTTGATCGATCTCTTTTGTTTGATACATCATGCCACCCTTTTATATTGTTTGAAAGGGCGCCAAGTCGTAACTGCATCAAGCAGTTGCTTGGATGCAGTTTGGAGAACCGCTCTTAACTCCCACGCAGGTTTAACACGTGTTATTTGTTGATAACTGCACGTATTAACCTCCTGACGATTGATCCCCACGTGGAAGAATCTTCGGGATACTTGGGATATTCCTGTTATAGGAAAAGAATACTCCCTCGTTCGCTGGTCGAAGATTCTCTGACCGCGCGATGTTGGTTGACCGCGCAACATCTTCGACCTTCTGTCCGCGCACAGCACACGAACTTCTGACCGCGCACTAGCTGCGATCTGATCGCGCAAAGCCTGCGACCTCGGGCTGATGCTTCCCAGAAACGACTTGAGTTCGCACCGCCGGGCACATGTCTGGCTCGAATCTGTCCTGAACCAACAGTGCATTTATTTGAACTGACTCGGGTGTCAATCCTCATTAGCTAGCCACCAAATTCGAAGAAAATGAAGGGACGTGTTTATTTTGAATTTAAAGACATGCATCGGATTTTTAACCCGACTCTTCAAATCTCCCACTTAGTGGTGCACTAAGTGGGACGGTTGGTTCTCCGAGACGGGCTCTGGTCATTACGTGACAGGTAATGATGCCGCCGTTGGAATGTTTTTTAACCCGAGGTGAAATTGTAAATGCTTTAAAAACCCGAGGCGTTTGGAAAGTGAATCGTCACCTTGGAGGCTATATGTAACACCCTGGTTTTGGGGGTGAAAAGTTTTGCATAAAAATCCTGCATGCATGTATCCCTGTAGTAGTAGCCAGATCAGTTGAACTCTAATCTCTCCCAAACCCTAAAAATCTCCAAATCTATTCTCTAGATCCAGATCAAGATCTGACCATCCAGATTTAGCCTACCAGTTACCCTGAGGATAAAAGTCTTCAGGAGCCAGATCAAATTCTGACCCTAACTCTCAGTACTTAAGCCCCTCTCTGTTTTCGAAAACAGGAAAATTCAGATTTACCCTAAGTACCCCAGTTTCCAGATGATTGAGTTATCTTGATTTAACCCTATTCAGACTCAAGCAACCCCTGGAATATGTTCCTAAGTTCATCCTCAACTCACTTCAAAAAGTTGGGAGCCAAATTAATTCATCTAAACACTTTTCGCAGTTTAGTCCAAATTTTACTACGAATAAGCCCTTTTCTGTTTACCTGGAAGCCTGAAAAGGCTAAAATCTGCAAATTAATTCCAACTCCAGAATTTCTTCAGGAAACACCTTCCAAATACTATTTGATACAGATCTCCCTTTTGATCAGACTTCAAAATCTCGCTCCAATTACCAGAATTCGAAATCGACAAAATCCAGACTTATTTTACCCTAATTTTACCCTATTTTCGAAAATAGGTGAAATCCCCCAAATCTTATCAAATTTTCTCTAAATTTGAGCTGGATGAGTACTAATAGAAATGTTATACTCAGCCATGAAATCAAATCTCAAATTAACCACCTCTAAGACAGAAATTACAAATCAGTCCAGATTTCAAATAAGAATCATTGCATTTTGGTCCCTGGTTCGACCAGAGGCACTGTACACGACCAGCAGCCGTGCACGACCGCGACCACCGTGCTGCCACGCCAGGAACTTCGTCGCCGGTGAAGTCCCGTGGTCGCCACCCTTGCCACTGCGTTCCTGCCACGTGTGCGCACGCCGTTCGCCACCGTGGAGCCACCGCGGCCGCACCAGCATCGCCGATTTTGCCCGCGCGCGCACGCCATTGCTGCAGCCACTGCAGAAGCTTTGCGCCACATCGCAAGCATGCCTTGGAGAGGCATCACTTCGCCTTCACCTCCACCAGAGCAGCAGCGCAGCCGACACGACCGGTGAAGACGTCGCTTCGCCGCCTGTCTTCGCCGCCGGTCACTTCCCAGTCAATTCAAGCCGGCTTCAACTCCCCGTGCGCCTCTAGCCATTGCAACACCTCCGAATCCTCTATAAATAATCCCCGGTCTCAGTGAAACATCACACACCCACCAGAAACACCTAAGCCCTCAAACTCGCTGTGTCTTCTTCTTCCCCGGCGAGCAGCAAAGGAGGAGCACGGTGCCAAGCTTCTCCACTGCTTCATTCTTCGATCCAACACCCCCAGTGAGCTCCTCTCATCCCCCTCATGCTTCTCGAGCTTGGAATTTAGTCTAAATACCCTCAGTCGCCGGCAATTTCAGTTTTACCCCAGTAGCTCCGGCGAGCAATTAATCCTCAACCAGATCGATTCAACCTTCGAACTAGTAATCAAAAATGCTCACTAGACCTTGCTTAACATCCCTAAGCAACCAAAATCGACAGACATGCTGAAATACGAAAAACCCCAAATTGGAACTTTGCTTGTGAACTGAGCTTGCTGTTCAAGCTTTTCTGATGCATTTCTAGTTAATCTAACCTCACCAGTAGCACTCTTATGCCCCAGAGACCATCCTCAAGCAAGGAATTAAGTTTATTTGCCCTAGATCAGAAATGCCCAAATCAGGCTTGAGTTAATCTTTTCTCCGGCCAATATCTCCTAAATCCAGCCAATCCAGCCATAGAAACCTTGCCATCTAGATGTTTTGGACCATTCTGAGCAACTTTGTCTTCTATCACGACTTCTAATTCGGCCTAGATTGTGAGATATAGCTATGCCCTAGTTTGCTGTACTGTTCACACTGCATGTGCTCCAGGCCAGCCAGCTTCTTCGCCGGTTTTCATCACTTTCCGGCCATCTCCTGCCCTAGGTCCTGTTGAGACATTTGTTCCTGTTACAAATGCCTAACCACCAGACAAAGTGGTGTATCATTTGGAGCCCTGAGTCAAAAGATATGGCTAACCCTAGTTTCTGGCCGTGTCAACCCTATGCCAGACTATGTCAGCCAGTGGCATTGAGCCTTTTCACCCACTCCCAGCCATGCACTTTGAAAATAACCTTGTCCCTTAGACTCCTGATGTTATGATCTACACTTTTCTCTACTGTCACAACTTGAGTTGAGCCCTCTATCACCCATCGACCTTATGTCGATGCCTCGAACCGAATGCCAACCTAAAGACATTCGCTGTTTTTGGGCGAACCAGTCACCACCTTGATATTACCCTGATATTTTGGAACCTTGTAAACCTTAACAACTAATCTTAACCCTAGTTACTGTAGTTAAACTCAAATCGCTTCAAAACCTTGTATCACCAGAGTATTTTCTCCTTGCATCTTTGCATGTAGTGAATTAGTAAGAATAGGATTGATTGTAATGCCTGTTTGCTTGTTTGATCTTGTTCAGAGCAAGAGTCCGGGGTTGAAGATCTCGTCGCTGAACCGTCATCGACTGCTGATACTTACGACGCGGAAGGCAAGTCATACTTTGAACATATTGAAACCCATATTTTATGAATTGCTATGCTATTCCATGAGTAGATATTTCATTAATACTGCACATGTTGAGATCAATGATATTATGGCAGTGATAGATTGAATACTTGAGAAATGTGAACTTGATAAGATAGTAAGCCACGAACTAATAAAAGTATAAACATGTACATTTATATTCATGAAATAGAACCCCTAGCCGTGACCAGTATTTTGGTATGGAATGGTGGTAGCACTGGAGGTGCTTGGCTGCACTGGATGTGCAGGCACTGAAGGTGCATGGTTGTGGTATGATCTGGTCACTGGCATGTAAGGACTAGAACCTTGTGTTATGCGTCTAGTGGCATGAAAAACGTACCAACCACTTACCTGGTATGGGACAGGCGCAACCTAGTAGCTTTCTTAGTATTATCAGTTCCCTGCATGGTTTGTCGATCCGGTTTCTCGCGTGGAAACTGGTGGGACGTAGTTCGTCCATGAGTGATGTGAGATCAGAAAAAAATTATGAGAGGATAAGGTGTAAAGAAGGAAGACGCCCTACGCCAGGTTAAGTCGTGCGCGACTGTAATCAAAAGTGGTTATGTGTCCTGCGGGAACATAGACCCAGGCTAGGAAGTAAGGCAGTGGGGAGGACCCACAACGGTACTTGGGACGGGATTGTCCATTTACCGGGCAGGGATACTGTTAATACTAGACTGCAAAAACGTTGTGTGATCTCGGCCTTGTCACATGCGTATAAGTCGCATGGAGTTGGCCCGACTTGGAAGTCGAGTGAAAAAGTGGATTTAAAAAGAGGTACATCTCTGCAGAGTTTGAAAATGTATTCGAATACTTCGTACTCCCGAGTTCTAGGAGTATGCTGCGGTGGATTAAATCCATGGGGTGTGACACAAGTATTGTTTTATAAACTAAAATTTGTTAGCTCAAGATTACCCAAGTGGCATGTGTTGTCATGATAAGGGGCGTTGCCGTGGGCTGTCATGTGTTGACGTGTCGCGGTAATACCATAATCTAGCAAACATATGATATTTAAGAGGCATGTGGTTTATGTCCTAAGTTATGAAATATTGCTAGAAGTATAGGATTGAAAGGCTTGAATGAAAATAATGTGATATGAGGATATATCGCCTTGGATATGGGATATATGTATCACCATCAATATGATTTATTTACTGCCATGGGTGTGATCAGAAGTTGAGTAAGAATTGAGAAAGAAATGTATTTTGGGAAAAACCTTTCACTCTTTCCCCCAATAGCATAGGTTCATGTCATATATATATATATGTATCTCTACCTTCCCTATGACTTGCTGAGTACGTAAGTACTCACCCTTGCAACAACTCATCAATAGATGGAGTGTTCTATGACCTTGGAGGATACCCTGAAGATGCTGCGGACCCAGGAGAAGATGAGCAGTTTCCTTCGGAGCCCTGATATGGTGCTGTCTTGCTGTCAACCTCTGTTTCCTGTGGATTGCTTTCGGGCCTAGCTTCCGCCGACTAGATGTATTATTTTGTTAGACCCTTGTGCCTTGTACGGCACTGTACCTCGTTTTGTACTAAGGCCTGATGGCCATACAATTATGACTATTGTACTAATTTGCTGCTGCAATGTAATCCTGTGATTGACTCATCCTGGGAAGTCAAGTGGTTAAAGGGCCAGCTGCACTGAGCTGGGCTCCTCACAGGTGATGTCACTGTCATGGCAGACGTGACACTATAAGTACCGAAACCTTCGAATTGCAAAGCTTCACAATTGCTCCTCACAGTTAAGTTTTTTCCAAAGTTACCTTCATTCTTCTCTTCATACACTCCCCGATGGCAGATGATAACATCATCGAGATTGTAAGTGATGAAGAGGAAATTTTCAAGCAGGAGCCTCAGATGCCTGAAGATCCATCTCCTTCAAGGAAGAAACCCAAGGTCGACGAAGGATCCTCTAACAGAGCAAAGGTAGAAGATATATCAACATTCTTTCTTCCTTCTGTTCTTCACTCCAACACTCCCTGCTTTTGTTTGGGTGATCAATTTTCTGGTCGGCAAGCGGTGACTACCCGACCAAAAGATCCTCAACTTGTGTTGGAGAAGCAATCACCTGGCGGGAAGGTTGCACTTCCGTCATCGGGTGATCATCCGCTTTTATCGGATGATCTACTTTCCAGGATGGCTATATCAACTCTTGCAAATGTAGGAGATTGGAGGCCCTGGTGATCAGCCTGCTACGATTCTGCCTCTTCCACTCGGACGGATTCTTCAAGATGAGAAGAAGGACCCGGAGAAAAAGACCGAAGAGATGTCTTCGGTGATTCTGCATCTGGCAGAATGTTTTGAACAATCCCGTGAAGAGGAGCACCAGTTCTGTCGAGAGAGGGACCACGCTCAGCAACAGCGGGAACTCTCCGATTTAATTAGGAATAGTAGTGCATCTCTTGTTAGGGACGATGTAGATAGGCTTAGATTAGTTGCTAGTTCTCTGGGGGTTGTCAGTGTAGATCCTTCTGACAACAACATGTCCCTTGGAGAACTTTGCAAACTTCTTTCGGATCAGGTCGACGCTTTAGTCGCCGGTATCCCTTTTGTATGTAAAGAATGTAAGAAATAAAATCTCTTTCTTTACATCTTTTGTGCGAATACATGGCCGTAAGTAATGTCTTTGCGACCACTCATACACAGGGAAACTTCAGTTCTGCGACCAGAATCACGCTTTCATAAAAGTACCGCGACCAGCACTGATACTGCGATCAGACTTGTAGCCACGGTCAGAATCAAAGCTCACGGCGATCAGAACCAAGATTCGGTCAGACCGCCACTTCGATTAGAATCGAAGCTTAGTCGAAAACATGGTCCCAATCATACCATAACCCGATCAAAATATATCCGTACGTCCAAAAATCGGGCCATAGGATTTATTCATGAAAATTTACAAGGCACATGAAGGAAAATGTTCTCCGAAAACCCCTAAAAAACTTTTCAGGCCTTTGTACCTTCAAATTCTGAAACAAAGAAGTCCTTTTGATTCAAATCCGATGCCAGGAACACTTTAACGGGTCCGCCAGAGATAATATCCATTATGGGAAATGAATAAAATATTCAGTGAAACGTTTGAGTGGAACGTTACTCACAGAAGTGCGCCTCCTTGGGTCTATAAAAGGAGCAGGTAGCTTCTTGGGGAAGCCACACAACCAAAACCCTTGCCATTCCCGCCGCACAAAACCCTCGTTCTTCTCAAGCTCCATCTTCCCAAAGTCTCCAACTTTTCCCCCCAATTCCTCACGAAGAATGGCGTCTTGGAGCCGATCGATCCACCACTCTGAGGAGAGCTTGTTGGCGCTAGAGAAGGAGGAGATCCTTCCTCCGCGGCTGCTAATCAACTGGCGGCCCGCGGAGAAGGACCAAGAAACCCCAATCGTCGGAGAGGGCGAGTTGGTGGTTTTTGAGGAATATTTGCGCTGCGGGT
The DNA here is from genome assembly GCA_019359835.1 of Pharus latifolius. Taxonomy (NCBI): domain Eukaryota; kingdom Viridiplantae; phylum Streptophyta; class Magnoliopsida; order Poales; family Poaceae; genus Pharus; species Pharus latifolius. Next base: position 22,228,387 of record CM033324.1, on the reverse strand, counting down.
TCCAATTCCCTGAGAGTCGGTTCCTAAAGGACGTCCTCGGGCATTATGGGTTGGAGTTGATCAATCTCCACCCAAATGCAGTGCTGATCCTGGCGGTGTTTCAGCATCTGTGCGAGGCGTTCGTTGGAGTGTATCCCAATGTGGAACTCTTTTGACGCTTCTACTTCTCGGCGTGGTCAAAGAGTGCCAACGCCGCCGGATGCATATACTTCCGGATAAGGGAGAAGAAAGACTATCCCTTCCCACCCCTGCGTGACTCAGTGCACGGGTGGCACCAGAAATGGTTCTACTGTACCCCGCCAACCGAGAGCGGGCTGTGGTTCGAGAACTTGCGGCCGGAGAAGCCGAGCGAGTTGGACTCCCTCCCGGCGATGAACTCGGAGTTCATGAAGCACGCCGAGGTGATCCTTCACTTAGTCGGACAGGGGTTGACAGCACGCGATGTCATCCGAGACTTTGTGAAGAACCGGGTGAGACCCCTGCGTGAAAGGGCTCATCCAGCTTGGGAGATCAAGTCCATGGCGGACAGCACCTTGGACTATAATGAAGGTACCCTTATTTGGCACTGAGATCTTTTATTTTTGAAATGCATCAGTTAACTTGCATTCTGGAACAGTCCTACCCTCATCCGAGATCAAGAGGCGGACCAACTACCTCCTCAGGGCTTATAATGCCGAGGTAGAGGGCCCCAAAGGATCGCCTCGCCCCCAGAGCTTAGTTCACGCCGGTGACGACCTCAAACAGGAGCGCCGAAAGGTATGTCATCCTTCTCTTAGCTTCTGTTCGCAGGTCTTATGTATGTCCAGTACTGACGATTCCATTGGGATGAAAACAGCTCTTAGGGAGGTTCACCGAGGCGACGTTCCCGAGCGAGAATGTCGGTTCCCTGGGAAAGCCAACAATGAAGCACGTGAAGAAGATTTCCTCGAAGCCCAGGATGAGGAATCTCACCCCCAAGAAAGCCAGGCAAAATCTTGGAGAGGGGTCTTCACGGAGCGTTCCTCCTACCGCAAGAAAGACTGCGGTAAGATATCACGTTCCTCCTGTCTTTCTAGGTGCAGACTGGAATCACTTCTTCGTCGTACAGGGGGAGAGGAGCGAGGAGGAGGAGGAAGATGATGTCCCCCTAATCCGTCGGAGGAGGAAGATAGCGGGCTCTCCATCCGGCGACGCTCCAGCTTGTCCCGCAGAAATAACTGCTCTCGCAGAAGCGACTGCAGCGGACTCTGTGGCCACCGAAAGTCCCATGGTCGCGGGCGACATCCCTGCTCCTGAAGCCCCCGAGGCTTCAGGGTCAGTTGCCTCTGCCTCTCCGATCGAAGGGGTGATCATGGTAAGATTCTTTCATGGTCTTGTTTTCTTCAATTCCCTCTGTATGCTCGTTCGTTAAGTTAACGCTTATTCAGGGAGAAGAGCTTCCCCCTGCGACTCCTGTGAGTCCCAGGGAGGAAAATCCTCCACTCCGGCGGGCAGGAGAGGAGGTGACCGAACAAGGCCCTGTGGGAGTTGCGGACGCGGTGCTGGTTCCAGAAGTCCAGGAGCCATCCAGACCTTCGGACGCAACCCCGTCGACCGGACAGTTTGCTCAGGTATGAACTCTTACCATTTGTCTTTACCTTCCCTTAGAAATGTGCTTACAGGAGAACACACATAGGGGAAAAAGGCCTTGTTCACCAAGAGGAAGACCAGGATAGACGACGACTGTCCCCTTTCTCAGGGAGAGCCTTCCCTGAAATTCCAAAAGCTGATGGGATTTCAGATAAGGTAAGAACCTTACCTTGGTTGTACTAAAATGAGTTGTGATGATTACCAATCATGATTGTTGGTTCATTCTTTCTTGGCAGGCGAAAAGAAGCAGCACCAAGCCCTTCAAAAGCTCCGGGGAGGGTTGAAGTGGCTACTAGTACCGGAGCCTCCACTAAGGAGCGCTCCGCCCCCTTGGTCCAGGAAGTAGTTCGGACCGTAAGGGGAGAAGCAGGCGCGGGGACCCAGTCGCAAGTAACAGCGACTGAGGATAATGTCCTGCAGACGCATCCACCGGCTGCCTCCGTCGTGGCCGCAACGGGTCCCTCGACGAGACCTCCTGTCATCTCGGAAGATGTTTCGTTCCGGGAGTTCACAAAGGTATGGTAAAATTCTCTTTGGGTTCTTGAATTGTACATAGGGCACCCTTAACTTCTCTTTGCATCGCAGGACCTATCCCGGATGACGGCCAGGTCGCTCGCTATGGTAGCGAGCGTTGAGGCCATACAAAAAGAACGAGACATCTTGCGCAGGTAAGGATCATTACTCTTCAACTTGTATAGATACAAATTTGTTATGACCACTTCTTTTGTTCTGTCACAGGAGGTGGTGTTTCTGAAGAAAGAAGTGGCCACGGTCAAGCTTCATTCGATTTCCGTGGCTTCAAACCAAGGGATCGAGATCAACAAGCTGCGGTCACAACTCTCTGGTAAGTCGATTCCTGATTAGGAAGACTTAACTTCATAACATGTGAGTAACCCTTTCTCTTACTGCAGCGCAAGCAGGTCAAATAAGACAACTCAGTCAGGAAAAGGTGATCCTCCAGGGCTCTATTCAAACCTCCGAGAAGGCGAACAGAGAGCTGAGCCGGTCGATCTTCGAAAAGCTGAAGATGGTGGCTCGTCTCCTGAGGGCTGATGTGGTCGAAACCACAAAAGATAACCTCAGCCAAAATGACTGGTCTACACTAGTCATTGCCCAGACGGAGTCACTTCTCGAGTATCTTCCTGAAGATACACGGCGACGAGAAGAGGCGATCAGAACCAGGGTTCGGTCAGCCGCTTCCACCATTCTCAGCCGGTTTCAACTTCACCATGGCCCAGATGCAGATCTGAATCCATTAGTGGGACCGGTTGAGGTCAAGAGTGAGGAACAATTGGAGGCCGTCATGGAGGAGGTCAGACCCCTTGTAAATAAGCTCCTGACTGAGCTTGGGATCGAGTGATCCCTACATCTGTATAGAAACAGTTATGTATAATGCAATGTATGTTGAAACTCATTTTTGAAAATGAATATATTCTCAAATATATTCTTGTTTTATGTTGTTTCATATTATAAACATATCCCCCCTAGCCCCCGCCTGTGATTGTAGATACTGAAGACTTAGTATTACAAACGCAGGAGAAAAGTGAATATAACGACCAGGGATGTGTGATCGAACCAGCAATTATGATTAGTGTAATGCCTAGCCTTGTTTGCAAACCAGCAGCCACTCAGATGACCGAGGACTTGCCAGAAAGCCCCGCGTGCATTGAGAAACGGCTAATTTATGAGTGACTTGTCTGGAAGCGGTCATGAGATTGGCCAGCGAATCCGACTAGAACGTTGTAATGATCTAACCGCCGGCGACCAGCCCCCAAGTCGAATTCGCAGTATATGGGCATGAAGGGAAATATTCATCGTATGAAATCAAAATATTTTTTGTTTTATGAAAAAATGATAATTGAACAGGAAAAGAGATTGAGTACTTACATGTAGAACTTGCAAAGTTGATCGATGTTCCAAGTATTGGGCATAATTAGACCATCCTTCATGGCTAATCGCGCTGATCCTGGTCGCGGCAGTGAGACAGCAGTATAAGGGCCTTCCCACTTTGGGGAGAATTTATTGTGATTAGACTGGTCTTGAATTTTTCGTAAAACCAGGTCGCCCACGTGAAGACTACGTGGTCGCACCCTTTTGTTATGGTACTTACGCAAAGCTTGCAAGTATGCCGCCGACTTGATCAACGCACGATCACGCCTTTCTTCTAAGAGGATGAGATCCTGTGATTGCTGTTCGGACTGATCAACTCGTTCGAATTGTTCTGTCCGAACGGACCCTATACTAACTTCCATAGGCAACACAGCCTCGGCCCCATAGACCAGATGGAAGGGCGTCTCACCGGTGGCTCGACTAGAGGTAGTTCGCAGTGCCCATAGAACGGTGTAGAGCTCGTCTGCCCAAGCCCCCGAGCGAGTCTTAAGGCGATCAAAAACACGCTTCTTGATGCCTTGCAATATCTGCCCGTTGGCCCGTTCCACAGCACCATTGCTCTGTGGATGCACCACCGAAGCAAAGCACACCTTGGTTCCGATCTGATCGCAGTAGTCCAGAAAAAGACCACTAGCGAACTGAGAACCATTGTTTGTGATGAGACGGTTTGGAACACCGAATCGAGCAACAATGTTCTTATGAAAGAACTTTTGTGCTGCTAAGGCGGTAATATTTCGTACTGGTTCGGCCTCAATCCACTTTGTAAACGTGTCAATGGCTACGAACAGAAACTTGTACCCATTGACCGCTTGTGGCATAGGACCAACAATGTCCATCTCCCATACCGCAAAAGGCCATGTGAGGGGAATGGTTTGTAACGCGTAGGCAGGTTGATGAACCTGTCTCGCGTGAAATTGACACTGAGGACACATCTTGACCATGTGCTTGGCATCATCAAGTGTCAAAGGCCAGTAGAATCCTTGCGGAAAAGCCTTTCCGACCAGTGTTCGATATGACGCGTGCGCACCGCATACACCGTCATGTATCTCTTTCAAGAGGGATCTACCTTCCTCTTGAGATATGCAACGCATGAATACTCCTTGAGTACCCTTTCTATACAAAACCCCATCTATGAGCTTGTACAGACGCGCTTTTCGAATTAACCGATTGCTTTCGGTTTTGTCCTCGGGTAGGGTTCCATGTTCAAGATAGACTCTCAATGGATGAGTCCAACCCAGTTCCTGACCGAGGCTGGTAACGTAGGCTGTTACCGGATCATCCTTGACTGAAGTCATGATCGAAGGACGGTCCAAGTGTTCAATGAACACTCCTGCCGGAGCGGATGTGCGTGAGGACCCAATTTTGGATAATTGGTCTGCGAGAATGTTGTCCTTTCGCTGGATGTATTGGACTTCGAAATGACTGAAGTGTTTTTCCAATCTCCTCACTTCCCCCAGGTCATGAGCCATTGTCTCATCGGAGGTGCTATACTCCTTGTTTACCTGGTTTACGACCAGCTGTGAGTCTCCCATCACCACTAATCGACGGACTCCGAGGAATTTGGCTGCCCGGAGCCCTGCAAGAAGACATTCATACTCCGCTGCGTTGTTAGTCACAACGAAATGTAATTGAATGACATACTTAAGCTGTTCGCCCTGAGGCGTAACTAAGACCACTCCAGCCCTCGAGTGTTGAAGACTATGGGAGCCGTCAAAGTACATTGTCCAGTGATCGGGGCATTCCAATTCCTCGGGCATCTGCACGGGGGGCTCAGGGTTGGTCCAGTCGACCACAAAGTCGGCCAAAACCTGAGACTTAACCGCCGTGCGGGGCGTGAAATTGATATCGAAAGCACCGAGTTCGACCGCCCATTCGGCGGTTCGACCAGATTTCTCTGGATTTCGCATAATAACCCCCAAAGGAAAGGAGGAGGGTACTGTGATCTTGTGAGCTTGAAAGTAGTGTCGTAGCTTACGAGAAGCCATCAGTAGCGCGTAAAGTATCTTCTGGACCTCAGGGTAACGCTCCTTAGGACCATGAAGCACTTCGCTCACATAGTAGACGGGTCTGTGTATCCCTTCCCTATCCGCGATTAGGACAGCGCTGACCGCGTGCGGTGTGGCCGCCAGATAAAGAAGCAATAGTTCACCTTTGTCGGGAGACACCAACACTGGCGGACTGGATAGATATGTCTTTACCTCCTGAAACGCTTTCTCGGCCTCATCGGACCATGTGAAATTGTGATGCTTCCGCAAGGCTTTGAAAAAAGGTAATCCTCTTTCACCTAGTCGCGATATGAAATGACTTAAAGCCGCCATGCGACCAGCCAGGCGTTGAACATCTTTCATGGTCGAGGGCGACCTCATTTGTTCGATGGCCCTGATTTTCTCAGGATTGACTTCGATGCCTTTGGAACAAACGAGGAAACCAAGAAGTTTTCCTGAAGAAACCCCAAAAGAGCATTTCTCCGGATTTAACTTTATTTCAAAGCGATTCAAATTACAGAAGGTTTCAGCGAGATCATCCAAATGAGACAATCTCTTGGTACTTTTTAAAACCAAATCGTCTACATATGCTTCGAGATTATGCCCTGTCTGGGAAAGAAAGGTCTTTTGCATCAAACGCTGGTACGTGGAACCTGCGTTCTTGAGACCGAATGGCATTCTGACGTAGCAGTAGGTGCCGAACGGGGTGATGAAGGCAGTCTTCTCTTCATCTTCTTCTGCCATGCTAATTTGATGATATCCTGAGTAAGCATCCATGAAGCTTATCAGTTCGCAACCCGTGGTTGAGTCGACCAGCTCTTCCTGAAAAGGTGATCCGTTTGAGACCTAGTCTTGGTTTTTGCACTAGGCTCGCCCAGATTCTAATATGCGGAATAACGGGATCTTACTCAGAAATACCGAAACCCAAAGTAATTGCACAACTCTTTATTTCAAAGAGGGCTTTACACGTCGAACGTTAGGCACACTTGCCTACGTCGAAGGAACTATAAGTGTCTAAAACTCAAATAAGTTCTATGACTCTTCGATGATCTAAACTAGACCTATTACAAGGTATTTATAGTCCAATCGTATGAGTACGTATCAGACTTAGTAATCCTAAACGTATTAGACTCATGTAACTAACTTAACTAATCCTAAACAGATAAGCTTAGTTATATATAGGATTACAATTCCGAACATGGAACGAATTCCTTTTCCTGGTCGCGAACCAATCCATGGTCGCGAAACCTTTCCGAACACGGTTAAGGTCGCAAAGCCGTATGCGATCAGGACTTGGTCGCGAATCCGTATGCGATCAGGACTTGGAGATCCTCCCGGATCAGTCCCAGACGGGAAGTTGGTCGACCATCTCCAGAGATAGCCGGTCACACGTGAGTGCCACGTTGCGACTGCCTCGGACCGAGATGACACCTTTGGGGCCAGGCAATTTGCAGCACTGATAAGCATAGTGCGTTGCCATCATGAACTTAGCAAGAGTTGGCCTGCCAAAGATTGCATTATATGCCGAATCACAATCAATTACATCAAAAGTAACCAATTCTGTTCGGAAGTTATCCGATTCTCCCAGGGTGACCGAGAGGACCACTTGTCCCAACGGCATCATGGAGGGGCCTGGGATTATCCCATAAAACGGATGGATTATGGGCTTAATCTTCGAACGAGGGATTTGCATCTCGTCGAGTGCCTTGACCAATAAAATGTCAAGGGAGCTCCCTCCGTCGATCAGGACTCTTTCGACTCTCGCATTGCTGATGATTGGGGTAATGACCAGAGGAAGCCTCAATGGTCGTGTAAGCCCCGTAGGACAATCAGTGCGATCAAACATCAAAGGCGTATCCGACCAACGGGGGTCTGAGGTTCACCAAGGGATGTGTCCGTTTGGTTAACCTCTCGGTAGAAGGCTTTGAACTGCCTTTTGGAAACAAAAGAGGAAGAACCCCCGAAAATAACATTAATGTGATTTTGAGGTACCTGGTAAGACATCTCCTCGTCTCCGTCGGTGTCTCTAAGTCCGCATGCTTGTTCTTTAGCCGGTAAGGTCGGCATTGGTCCAACTCCCTGGTAGAAGTCATCCAACTGCTTCAACCAACTCCTGCAGTTCTTGAGGTCGTGGCCTGCGGAGTTGTGGAGTGGACACCACTTCTTGCCTTCCTGCGGATTAGTCGACTTTTCTGGCTGGTCGGCATTACGACCACCAGGAGTATTTTTATTCTTAAATGAAGGCTTGTTACCTTTGGTCGAAGGCGGCTTCTCTGCGACTGCGACCTCGCGGTACTGTCCAGAGCGGTTCCTCTTCGACTTTTTTGACTTCCCACCTGACAAAGATTCTGGCTTCTTGCTTGAATCTTCTTTCCTGGCGTCTTTGAAACCTGGTTGAGGTGGTAGGTCACCCTTATCGACCATCCGGTTCCATTCGACCGCTTCGGCCACGTCGGAGTACCGATCGGCCATATCAAAAAGATCGGCCACTGATCGAGGAGGGTGGATACGCAAGTCTTCGGTGAATCTCCGGTATCGAACGGCATGTTTAAATGCCCTGATAACGGAGCCATCAGATATGTTCGGGATGGTATTCCTCACCCCAACAAATCTCTTGACAAACTGACGAAGGGTTTCCGTCGAAGTTTGTCGTAGTCGATGAAGATCGTCCTCCTTACCCGGCTTTTGATAACAGTTTTGGAAATTGCTGAGGATGGCGTCGCACAGCATTTCCCAATTGTAGATGGAACCCTCGGGCTGATTAAACAGCCAGGTTCTAGCCTGTCCTTCGAGGACTGTAGGCAGGTAGTTGGCCATGACCCGGTCATCGCCTCCTGCCGCTTGGATGGCAATGATGTAGATTTGAAGGAACTCGGATGGGTTCTGAGTTCCGTCGAACCTTTCAATGGCCCCTGGTCGAAACTTATCAGGCCAAACGACCGCACGAAGGCCGGGCGAGAAAGCTTTACAACCGACGTAGGGACCGTTAACTGCCCTGTGACTCTCGACCGGGTCACGGGCGACTTCACGCAACGGTGGAGTTATCCGTGGTCCCAAACGAGAGTGGACAGGGACTTGATCCCTACCACGAGAATCCTATGTCCGCTTGTACTTGTCTTGGCGGGATGGTACAGGCGGCGGGTAACTTCGCCGACTAGAACCAGAGTGAGAACACTCTCGTTCGCGGGAACGTGTTATCGACCGGGAAGAGGCCGTTGGGGTCGCCTCGGATGCGACCTCATCCAGTCTTTCCGCTAGGATCCTGGTGAAGGCTGGTTTCTGCGCATCTGTGACCGTAGGAGGGAAGTTACGCATGACTTCCGCGATAGATCACAGTCGACCATGGGTACTTCTCCTAGGGGCACCAGGTGTTACCATTTCTTCGTCCACCGGGAAATGCTCCGGAGGCAAAGAGGGGGTCTGGTTGCGTCTGCGACCGCGTGATCGTCGAGAAGAGCTTGGAGCAGCATCGTAACGAGCCTGCGCATCTTGAAGAGCCTCAAGGGCAGTTCTGCGTAGTTCGTTGTTTTGTTGCTCGAGATCTTGATCCTCCTTCTCTTTGCGATCCCGTTCTTCCCTAGTAGCCTGTTGATCAAGAGTTTCCTCCGATAAGGCAGCAAACTGTCTAGGGAGAGAGGTCGCCGATGGGGAAAACATCTCCGTTTGTTCCGAGTCGGACTCGAAATCAAAGAGATGGTGGAGGTTATCAGGGTCGAATCTCCCCGGGCTGATTTCCAGGTTGATATCATCCTTCCCCTCAGCGGGGTAGTATGATGGACCGGACTAACCCTTTAGCGCATTAAGAACCTCGGTGGGTTTTGACCTTGCGCTAGTCGCTCCCTGGTCGATGGACATGACCTGGAGAGATGATTCAACCTTTGGGAGATTTTTGCCTCCAACCTCCTCCATCGGAACAGGGTCGCTTGGAGAAGGCATCGGGATGTGAGCATAATCCTCGAGATCGAAGTCGTTCTCGGAATCATATACTCCAGCCATATTTCAGCGAACCTCCGGATGAAAATTAGGACGCCTTGAGAAAGGCCCCACGGTGGGCGCCAGCTGTCGACGATTCGGACTCGGGGTCCTCAGCCGAACTTATGCAAAATTTATAATAGTGAGACCTTTCAGGGTGACCCTCCGGGAAGGTATGTAGAACTATGGAGAACTGGAGCACAGAGAAATTTATACAGGTTTGGATCCTCGATGGTGGGAGTAAAAGCCCAACGTCCTGTTGGATTGCACTATGTGTAGTAAAGAGTTACAAAGTGGCAGGAGAAGACCTTCACAGACGAAGGTTTTCCCTATACAAATGTACAAAGTGAAGTCTAGAAGGCTTACGGAAAGTATCTAGTCTAAATCATAGCCTTAGTTGTTTGAGTCGTGTCTTGATCTCTTGATCGATCTCTTTTGTTTGATACATCATGCCGCCCTTTTATATTGTTTGAAAGGGCGCCAAGTCGTAATTGCATCAAGCAGTTGCTTGGATGCAGTTTGGAGAACCGCTCTTAACTCCCACGCAGGTTTAACACGTGTTATTTGTGGATAACTGCACGTATTAACCTCCTGACGGTTGATCCCCATGTGGAAGAATCTTCAGGATACTGGGGATATTCCTGTTATAGGAAAAGAATACTCCCTCGTTCCCTGGTCAAAGATTCTCTGACCGCGCGATGTTGGTTGACCGCGCAACATCTTCAACCTTCTGTCCGCGCACAGCACACGAACTTCTGACCGCGCACTAGCTGCGATCTGATCACGCAAAGCCTGCGACCTCGGGCTGATGCTTCCCAGAAACGACTTGAGTTCGCACCGCTGGGCACATGTCTGGCTCGAATCTGTCCTAAACCAACAGTGCATTTATTTGAACTGACTCGGGTGTCAATCCTCGTCAACAGTGTTCAAGAACACTTTGGATCTCGTGGTGGGGCAAGCATCATCTGTAGATGTTGTCAACTCCTTTCTTGAAAAGGTTCGTATCATCCTAGTAGTAGTGTCGGATGTCATGGAGGAAGGGCTTGCATTTCTTGTATGTCAGCCTTGGAGGAAGTTCATGGTTGAATATATAATTTGCATAATCAGCATACCATGGTTCTTTGTGAAGTGAGTAAAGGTGCTCGTCGGGTATGGCATCATTGATGTGAACATCGGCGGTGTCAGTGAAGAGTCATGAAAGATGGTTGGCGATGATGTTCTCGGCACCTTTCTTGTCTTTTATTTCCAAATAGAACTCCTACTGTAGAAGGATCCATCGTGTGAGTCGCAGCTTGGTTTTTGTCTTGGTCAAAAGATACTTGAGAGTAGTATGATCAATGTACACAATAACTTTTGAACCAATCAAATATACTTGAAATTTGTCTAGGGCATATACTACAGCAAACAATTCTTTTTCAGTTGTGGTGTAATTAATTTGAGCATCATCTAGTGTCTTTCTTACATAGTATATAGCATGTAAAACTTTTTTCGTTCTTTGCCCTAGAACAGCGTCGATTGCATAATCACTAGTATCACATAACAATTCAAAAGGTCATTCCAATTTGGGTTGGATGTTGGGAGCAGTGGTTAAAGTATGTTTCAATTGATTAAAAGCATCAAGATGTTTTGATCTGATTATGGTATAGACCAGGTTTTGGCTATACTCGACCAGATACTAATTTGCTCCGATTGAGGTATAGATGGGTTTTGACTATACTCGATCAGATGCTAATATGCGGAATACGGGATCTTACTCGGAATTATCGAAACCCAAGTGATTGAAGACACAGTTTAAAGATACCACAGCTCTTTATTGAAAAGAGGGATCTTGTACACGTCGAACGTTAGGACGCACTCGCCTACGTCGATGAACTAGGCTCGATCTGATTTATGAGGTAGATAACCAGGTAGATAATATATCTATTTGTAGATAATCTATCTATCCTTTACAAGGTATTTATAGTCCAATCGTATGAATACGTATCAGACTCGACAACTAACCAAACCTAATCATATAAGACTAAGTTATATACTTTATATCGGACTACTTACCGAATCGGACGACCAGACAGAGTTCAAATCCGTTAAGTATTCGACCTGCCGTATTCGACCTGAAGATCCACCAAGATCATGACTCCCTGTTGAGAAGGAGCCAACTCCCGTTGTGACCATTTGATCAAACTGGAGATGTGGAAATTGGGACTGACCATCTTCCCGAGTATACCACTTGGCTGCTCGTGCACGTTGATCTTTCTATCCGATTTGAAAACACTCTCATGTACCGCTGCGGGTGGTCGTCACCTTCTTCTCCAAGATCATGTCGTCAGATAAAGGTGCCTCTCGTTGATAGACCAAATCTTGAATAGATGGAACTATGGTATCAGGCCCATCATCCAGCATCGAAGGCTCGAAGAGTTTGAGGTGCTCAACATTGACAACCGAGTAAATATCCATGTACGGAGGTAACTCGAGCTGACAAGCATTAGTACCAATTTTTGGCAAAATCCGAAAAGGACCATAACGGATTGGTTTAAGCTTTTCACCACCTTTTAGCCTTTCATTACTCAAATGTAGCCATACCATATCACCTTCATGGAATTGAGCTTCAACTCAGTGTCGATCATGTCATGCCTTGTGCTTGAGTTGAGCTTTCAGCAAGTTTGTTCAACCTCACTATGGAGCCATTGAATACCTTCCAAGAACTTTTGTGCTCGATCCTGATCAGATGCTTCCTTGCTGTTCTGCACTGAGGTAGGGATCACAAACTCCGTGTCGAATGGACTCTACGATAGAAATCCCAAACAGACCTCAAAAGGCGATTTTCCAGTCAAACCATGCACTGTTCGATTAAAAGCAAACTACAGGTACGGTATGCTTTCATCCCAGGTCTTTGGATGTTTAGAGCTAAATCCCTTCAAGAGATGACCGACTGTTTGATTTACTACCTCTGTTTGACCATCAGTCTGAGGATGAAACGCAATAGTCCTCTTCAGCTTTGTATCCATCATCATCCAAAGTGATCGCCAAAAGTGACTAAGGAACTGGGTATCATGATCAGACACAATGGAATGTGGCAGTCCGAAATGTGTCCAAACGTGCTAAAAGAATACTTGAGCTGCTTCTCCCGTAATAGTCTTCTTACAGGTTATGAGTACTATCATCTTGGAGAACCGATCAATGACCAAAAAAGGGTAGTCATTGCCACATCGGGTCTTAGGCAATCCTCCCAAGAAATCCATGGATATGATTTCCCATGGTCGTGACGGAATTGGCAAAGGAGTATACAAACCCAATTTTTGGTTTGCCAGTTTCGAGATGCTGCAGAGACCACAGCCTCGAACAAAGCTAGCCACATCCTGCTACATTTGTGGCCAGAGCACATGTTGATGAAGATTTTGCAAGGTCTTCGTAACCCCAAAGTGTCCAACAACCTTTGAGGTATGTGCTTCTCGCAACCATTGAATTCGAGGTGCTCCATGAGATATACAAAGTAAATTGCCCAGTGGATATGATCGCTGGTGTGTGGTCGTCTTCAAATCAAGTCGTCGAACCAGTCTAGCGGAAACCAAATTCTTCTGACTTTTGGGATCGAATATTGCTGCGACCACTTTGTGCTTCACCTGGATATTGATCGTAAATAAGTCCTCTATTGAGTGATGGTCGTTAGGTGAATCTGAACCTTTCTCCTTTGGCATTGCCATCAGAGACAAGGTTGTATCCGCCTCATTGACCGAATTTACTCGGACAACTCCTTTTCGGGTGGAGCCGTAGTAGCTGTAGCTGTTCTCTTCCTTGGTCCGTTTCTCTTTGGTCGAAGCTCAAGATGGAGCTTATAGCACTTATTCTTTGTATGCTCGGCAACATGACAATGATCATAAGAGATGCTCGTACTAGACTTTGGAGTATTCTTCTTCGGACTCAATTTTCCTTTTGACGAGGTCGAACTCTCTTTCTTGTCATTGCGGGATTTATTTTTCTTCTCAATCGCCATAGCAGTCGTGCTTGCGGTCGTGATGTCATGGACCCCGAATAGGCTTATATCAGCATTGATCGATTTCTGAAGTCCAGATGTATATTTTTGGAACACTTGAGGATCAGAGAGCGAGATGTCTATGACCATTGCTTGTCTCCGAAACTTCGTTGTATAATCCTGGATGGACTGATCGCGTCGTTGATACAACTTGTGACAACGATCCCATCTCTTTTTGAGATAACCCATCGGGTAGAATTCTTGTCGAATGAGTCATTTGAATTGACCCCACGCAATATCGTCAGCTTCAGCACTGGCGACAAGGGCCTTCCACCATGTCTTGGCGTGGTCCTTCATCTTCAAAGGTGCAAACTTCACCTTTTGGGTGCTACTGAAACCTCGCAGGTCAAAGTAGGTGTCAAGCTGATCGATCCAAGAATCCAGCTTCTCGGCATCGATCACCCCATCATATATGTGTATGTCAATCTTAGCTTCGACCTTGAAAGATCCGAAAACTAAGGAGGTGTTGGCAAGGTTGTCGGCCTTATGGTCACCTTCGTCTAGCCTGCGCAAGTCTTCATCAATCTTTACACCCTTAACCTTGTCTTTTGAAGCATCAACTTCAGAAGGTACAGCCATGGCCTGCTGCTTGATCCAAAGCAAGCACGGTATCTATGTCGGCGGAGAGCTTAGCCACTTGTTCGTCTAGGTTAGCTTGAACGGAGGTATCATTAGACATCTTCGGAGACACGGCTGTAGGAATCGTCGAATGATCACCTTTGTTTGCAAGAGCTTCTTGCAGAGTTTCGCCGAAGGTTTTCTAACTTTGGCGAGTCTTCACCATCCACAGGATATGATAAGTTGCTCTGATACCTACTTAATCTGATTACGGTATAGACCAGGTTTTGGCTACACTCGACCAGATACTATTTGCTCTGATTGAGGTATAGAAAGGTTTCGACTATAGTCGATTAGATGCTAATATGCGGAATACGGGATCTTACTCAGAATTACCGAAACCCAAGTGATTGAAGACACAGTTCAAAGATAGCACAACTCTGTATTGAAAGGAGGGATCTTGTACACATCGAACATTAGGACACACTCACCTACGTCGATGAATTAGACTCAATATGATCTATGAGGTAGATAACCAGGTAGATAATATATCTATCCATAGATAATCTATCTATCATATTACAAGGTATTTATAGTCCAATCGCATGAATACGTATCAGACTCGACAACTAACCAAACCTAATCATATAAGACTCAGTTATATACTTTATATCGGACTACTAACTGAATCGGACGACTAGACAGAGTTCAAATCCGTTAAGTATTCGATCTGAAGATCCACCCGGATCATATTTTGCATTGAAATCAAATGGCGCATCTTTACTAAGAAATTGAGTAAGAGGTTTAGCAGTTTTTGAAAAATCTTTGATAAAATGATGGTAAAAACCTGCGCGTCCCAAGAGATTGCATATGCCCTTCACATTGGTCGGTGGTGTTAGACTCACGATGACATTGATCTTTGCCTTGTTGATTTCAACCCCTCACTCGAAAATTATGTGGCCAAGTGCCACGCCTTCTTATACCATGAACTAGCACTTCTCCCAATTGAGTACTAGGTTTACTTCTTCGCACCTGGACAAAACTCTAGAAAGATTATATAGACATGCATTGAAAGAGGAACCATAAACACTGAAGTCATCCATGAAAAATTCCATGATTTCTTCAATTAAATCTGAAAAGATAGCCATCATGCATCTTTGGAAGGTTGCAAGTGTGTTACATAGCCCAAACGGCATTCGACGATACACAAAAGTACCAAACGGATATGTAAACGTCGTCTTGTCTTGATCATTGGGATGAATTAAGATTTGCAATAACCTCGACTACCCATCAAGAAAGCAAAAATATGAATATTTGGCTAATTTTCCAACATTTGATCGGTGAAAGATAATGGAAAGTGATCCTTCCTAGTGGCGCTATTCAATTTACAATAATAAATGCACGTATGCCATCTAGTGACAAGTGTAGTAGAGATCAATTCATTGTTTGCATTCTTAACCACAGTCATACCCCCTTTTTTTTGAAACCACATGAACAGGGCTAACCCAACTACTATCAGAAATAGGATATATAATACCCACATCTAATAGTTTAGAAATTTCAGCCTTAACGGTTTCCTTTAAATTAGGCTTTACTCTACGTTGGTGTTTGACGAGGATTATCACCCGAGCTAGTTAAAAGTATTACATGTCTGGTTTAAGACAGAATCAAATTAGGCGTGTGTTAATAAGTCCGTTGGTATGGTCTCAGACGACCTAAAGGGCGCGGATACATAGATATTTTATGGTCGTAGCCCCTGCGCGATCATGAGATCACAGACAGTGCGCGGTCAGGAAACTCCAAACAGTGCACGGTCATAGGATCATTGATTATCTGCGACCAGGATAATCAGGGAAGGCCTAACACTTTGAATGGGCATATCCCAAGAATCATGAAGATATTTCCACGTATGAAGACAACTGCCAAGAGGTTAACATGTGTGGTTATCCCTCGTTTGCACGTGTTAAGCCTACATGGGAGATAAGTGCAGTTAACAAAACTATATCTTAACAACTGCCCAAGGCCGTTTCGTATTGGCGCCCTTTTGTCCAGTATAAAAAGGTAGTCAATACACGTTCTAAAGACAAGTGACAAGTGATTCATTCAGTCAAGCATACAAGCACAACCAGGCATTCACCAAACCTGAAGCCTTAGATATAGTTAGGTAGATAATAACATAGAAGAGATCATCGCCTGTGATCTTCTCTTCTACCCTCCTGTACAAACATTTTAATACATATAGTGAAATCACAACAGGACGTAGGGCTATTACTCCCACTATCGAGGGCCCGAACCTGTATAAAAATCTCTTGTGCCTCTACAAACTTGTTTCATCTTACCTTTCTGGAGGAGCGCCCTGAAAGGTCCTACAACTCACAAATTTGCATAAGATCGACTAAGGACCTCGAGTCCAAATTGTCGACAGCTGGCGTCCACCGTGGGGCCTTTCTCAAGGTGCTTTCCCTTCATCCGAAGTTTTGGCGAACAATGTCTGGGGCATATGATTCCGAGAACGACTTCCATCTCGACGATTATGCCCATATACAAATGCCTTCAACTAGTGACCCCGTTCCAATGGAAGAGGTCAGTTGTGAAGACATTCTGAAGGAACATCAAGAGGACACGTTTTCCCCTACCCGAGTCATGTCCATCGACCAGGGAATGAGAGAGACAAGTCCGAAACTTGATGCCAGTTTCACTATTTGTAAAATTGAGTCTCGGTCACCATGTGTTCCCGTCAGGAACCAGGATGGCAGCGACCAGGAACTCAGTCCCGGGAGGTTTGATCTCGACAACCTCTACTCTCTCTTTGATTTCAAATCCGATTCGGAGCAAACAGAGGTGTTCACTCCCTCTGTAGCTTCGCTTCCTAGAGAATTCGCCGCCTTGTCGGAAGAGAATCCCGATCAGCGGATCGCTAGGGAAGAACAGGACGCAGACAAAAGGAGAAACAAGAACGCAAGCAGAAGGAGGATCAAGACCACGAGCGACGAGATAACGAACTCTGCAGGACAGCCCTAGAGGCTCTCCAAAATGCACAGGCTCGTTATGACGCCGCCCCTAGTTCCTCCCGTCGCCCACATGGTCGCAGGCACGACCAGATGCCTTCTTCACCATCGGAGCATTTACTGGTGGATGAAGAGACAGTTACACCTGGCGCACCAAAGAGGAGTACGCAGGGCCAACTTCGATCTATCGCAGAGGTCTTGCGTAATTTCCCTCCTACCCTCACTGACGCGGACAAACCGGCTTTTGCTAGGATCCTGGCGGAGAAACTGGATGAGGTTGCATCTGATGCAACCCCTACAGCTTCCTCCCGGTCTACGATACGTTCCCATGAAAAGGAGTATTCTTACCCTAGTCATGGTAGGCGTAATCGATTACCATCTGGATCACTTCAGCATGACAAATCCAGGCGCATAGGAAACTCTCGTGATCGAGATCGAATTCCTGTGAATTCTCATATGGGACCACGCGGCACATCCCCATTGCATGAAATCGCTCGTGGGTATGCTGGAAATCGCAGAACTCTCCACCGTCCATATGTAGGCTGCAAGGCTTTTTTGCCAGGCCTCCGTGCGGTCGTTTGGCCGGATAAGTTCAAGCCAAGGGCTATTGAGAGATTTGATGGGACCCAGAATCCGTCGGAGTTCCTTCAAATTTATATTACCGCTATCCAAGTGGCAGGTGGGGATGATCGCGTCATGGCCAACTATTTGCCGACGGTTCTTGATGGGCCGGCAAGGACCTAGCTCTTCTATCAGCCCGAGGGTTCGATATATAACTGGGAAATGTTGTGCGATGCCATCCTCAACAATTTCCAAAATTGTTACCAAAAACCTAGGAAAGAAGACGATATTCATCGTCTATGGCAAACTTCCATGGAGACTCTCTGACAGTTTGTCAAAAGGTTTGTCGGGGTGAGAAATACCATCCCAAACATATCCGATAGCTCTTTTATCCGAGCGTTTAAGAGCGCAGTTCGATATCGGAGATTTACGGAAGATTTACTTATCAACCATCCTCGATCAGTCGCTGATCTCTTTGATATGGCTGATCGCTATTCAGACGCGGCTGAGGCCGTTGAATGGAATAGGATGGTCGATAAAGGAAACCTACCACCCCAACCAGGTCTCAAGGACGTGAAGAAAGAGGATGCAGACAAGAAGCCAGAGTCTTCATCGGGCGAAAATCAAAGAAAACCAAAAAGAACCGAACCAGACAGTACCGGGAGGTCACAGTCAAGGAAAAGCCGCCGCTGGTGAAAGGTAATAAGTTTTCATTTAAGAATAAAACTGCTTCTGGTGGTCGCAATTCCGACCAGCCAGAAAAACCGACTAACTCACAGGAAGGCAAGAAATGGTGTCTGATCCACAACTCTCCGGGACACGACCTCAAAAATTGCCGGAGCTGGTTGAAGCAACTAGATGACTTCTACCAGGGAATTGGGCCGATGCCAACTTTGCCATCGAAAGAGCAGACTTGCGGGCTTAGAGACGCCGACGGGGATGAAGAAATGTCCTACCATGTACCTCGTAATTATGTTAATGTCATTTTTGGAGGTTCCTTCTCTTTTGTTTCTAAACGACAGTTTAAAGCATTTCATCGAGAAGTTAACCATGCGGAAGCTCCCCTTGATGAACCTCAATACCCTCGTTGGTCAGACACCCCTTTGACATTTGATCGTTCTGATTGTCCCGTTGGGCTTACTCGATCACTGAGATTACCTCTGGTCATTACCCCAATAATCAGTAATGCAAGAGTCGAAAGGGTCCTGATCGATGGAGGCAGTTCCTTGGACCTTTTACTGGTCAAGGCATTGGACGAGATGCAAATCCCCATTCAAAAATCAAACCCATAATCCATCCATTTTATGGGATAATTCCTGGTCCCTCGATGATGCCATTGGGACAGGTGGTGTTCCCGGTCACGCTGGGTGAACCAGATAATTTTCAAACAGAGTTAGTTACTTTCGATGTAATTGATTGTGATTCAGCTTATAACACGATTTTTGGCAGGCCAACTCTTGCTAAATTTATGATGGCAACGCACTACGCCTATCAGTGCAGCAAGTTACCAGACCCCAAAGGCGTTGTTGGGGGAAATCTCCGTGAGACTAAGTCCAGGTAAGTTGCGTCACATGCGCCCGGGGACATGGCCTCCGGTGCCTCCCCGGGCGCTGCCTTTTGGCCGCCGGGACCTGGCCTCCGGCGTCGACCCGGGCGCCGCCACTTTCCCGGGGACCTGGCTCCGGTGCCTCCCCGGGCGCCGCCTTTGGGCCCCCGGGACCGGGCCTCCGGCGCCGGTCCCGGGCGCCGCCACTTGCCCGGGGACTTGGCCTCCGGTGGCCCCCCGGGCGCCGCCTTTGGGCCCCCGGGACCTGGCCTCCGGCGCCGGTCCCGGGCGCCGCCATTTGCCCGGGGACGAGGCCTCCGGGGCCTCCCCGGGTGCCGCCTTTCGGCCATCGGGACCTGGCCTCCGGCGCCAGTCCCAGGCGCCGCCATTTGCCCGGGGACATGGCCTCCGGGGCCTCCCCGGGTGCCGCCTTTTGGCTCCCGGGACCTGGCCTCCGGCGCCGGTCCCGGGCGCCGCCATTTGCCCGGGGACATGGCCTCCTGTGCCTCCCCGGGCGCCGCCTTTTGGCTCCCGGGACCTGGCCTCCGGTGCCGGTCCCGGGCGCCGCCATTTTGACCCCCGGGACTTGGCCTCCGGCGCCGGTCCCGGGTGTCGCCATTTGCCCAGGGACATGGCCTCCGGTGCCTCCCTGGGCGCCGCCTTTCGGCTCCCAGGACCTGGCCTCCGGTGCCGGTCCCAGGCGCCGCCATTTGCTCGGGGACGTGGCCTCCGGCGCCTCCCCGGGCGCTGCCTTTTTGCTACCGGGACCTGGCCTCCGGCGCATGTCCCGGGCCTCATCGCCCTTCTAAAGGTAAAGTCTCGAGTTGTTTATCACGTGCAGGTCACGCGAGGAGCGCCTCGGGAATTAGCGACCACCTGTCAAGCATCCAAGACGTTTGACCGGGAGAAGGACGTTCCTACCCCTCAATCCGACGGTGGCTTCCGGGGTAGTTTAGATTTTTTGCTTCTTTTTGGGGCTATAAATAGCCCTTGTACCCCTCAGTTGTAAGCAGGTGATTCATATTGATTGGAATAGCTAAACTCGCAGGCGTGCTCTGGAAGCCTCTCCCCCGGAGAGAGCCTCCCTAGCCGACCCCGGTCGGGAGCACGCCGACAGGACTAGGGCCCCCACTGGGACCCGAACCTGTATAAATCCTCGTGTCTTTTCTTGTGTTTGTCTGGCGGGGGAGGACCGGTCATCCAGTCAACCCGCGCCGCGTAATCTTCGCTAGGATCATTAACAAAACCTGCCGGGGTATTCACAATACCACGACAGTTGGCGCCGTCCGTGGGGACTCGTGACAAGACGCCATGGCTCCCCCAAGAACAAGGGCTCGCACCCTTCCCGGTGACCCGGGTCTCGGAGACCCGGCGCCGCCCGTCCGGGACACTGCTGTCCCGGCGCTTCCACCCGGAGGCGACCTGGCCCAGGTACCGCCTCCCCCCTCTTCTCTTAACTTAGGTGCTTCTACCTCAAGGTCGCTCCCGGTGACCGCGGGGACCTCGACCGGGACCAGTCTCCCCCCGACGGCTCCCCCGGCTCCCTGGGACGCCCTGCTTGAGGCTCTAGTGGAGGGCCAGCTCTGCGCCCAGCGCTCTATGGATGAGCTACTCAGCGTGTTGGCGCGGCCTCCGGCCCCCACATTTGCGTCGCACCCATACCCGGGGACTATGCCCTCGTTTATGGGTTACCCGGCGGCTCCCCCAGCCTCTGGGGGTTTGGCCGCCCCGTATGATCCAGCCGGGGGGTTCCCTCCCTTGGCGGGATATACGTCTGGACCCTTCCAGGCGCCCGGGCCCGTCCCGGTGCCGGGGGGCTACTTCATGCCAGGGCCCTTCGTGGCACCAGGGGGGTACCCCGTCCCAGGCCCATTCCCGGGGCCGGGAGCCCATTTCATGCCGGGGGTTTTCCCTACGCTGGGAGCCAGTCCCGCCCCTCGCGTTGCGGTTATCGCACCGGGGGCCGTTGACAGAGCAGCTCCCGTGCCTCAGCGGACTTCCCCCCGCATCGGCTCCCCGGTCCAAGACGTCGCCGTGGGGGCTTCCCCCTCGCCGGTTCCGGATGTTACAGGGGCTTCCCCCTTTCCGGTTCCGATCGTTGCCACTGGGGCCCCCACCACTTCGGTTCCAAACGTCGCCGTGGGCGCCCCCTCCCCGGTTCCGGATAATACAGGGGCTTCCTCCTTTCCGGTCCCGGGGGTCTTCGCAGGGGGCTCCCCCCAGCCGGCCCCGGAAGCCTCCGGGCCAGTAGCTACAGTGCATAAGCTCCCTCCCTTGGCGGAACAGGTCCGTTTCGCCAGGGGGGAGGTCGAGCGAATGCATTCCCCCGAGCGCGGGGAAGAACTTCCCCCTGGCCGTGGGCATCGGGAGCCTCGCTCTCGCTCAGGTCGGGGGAAGAGACCCGCGGAAGACCCAGCCTCTCAGGAGAATAGCCCGGACGTTCGGGAACTCAGCTCCGGTCCAGAGGAGAAGCGTCGCCACCGCCACTCCGGCGGACCTCTCAGACCGCTTCCAGACTCAGACAATGAGGGCGTGTCCCCCGTCAAAGAACACAGCGACCGGGACTCTCCCCGGGAAGTGCAGGGGGCTAACCAGCCCCTGTGTCGAAGACTTCGCAGCATCCGGTGGCCGCGGCCCTACCGCCCTCCGCATATCGAGCACTATAACGGTGAGGCAGACCCTTACGAATTTGTGCAGGTATACTCCACAGCCATCTCGGCGGCCGGGGGGGCCGAGACGGTACAATGCAACGTCTTCCCCCTCTACCTCACCGGCATTGCCCGCTCCTGGTTCTACAATCTGAAAGCCGGCTCCATCAAGTGGTTCACGCAACTCAAGCGGGAGTTCTGCGCGAACTTCCAGGGGAACTATGTGCGCCCCCTGGATTCCTGGCAGCTGTACACCGTCCGGCAGAGGACTGGGGAAACCATCAGAAGCTTCTTCAAGCGCTTTGCTCAGGTGAAGAGCAAAGTGGCCCACGTCCCCGACTCTACGGTCATCGAAGCCTGCAAAAGCGGCATCCTCCTGGGGGAGCTCCACCGAAGGCTCTCCCAGAGTTGCCCCTCTTCCGCCGACGAGCTCTTCAACGTACTCGAAAAGTACGCTCGGGCGGAGGAAGACGACATCTGGAAGAAGACCCAGGGGGCTCCCGCCCCCGCCGACCGGGGGGCCAGGGATCCCCTCAAGCACCCCAGGCAGGGGGGGGCGTAACGAGCCACGGCCTCGGAACACCTTTGTCCTCGAGGGCGGAGGCGGCTCGCGCGATCCCCCGAGGGGCAACCGCCCCTTTCCCAAGCCGAAAGGCCATGGGGGAGGACAGTCTCCGCGCGGCCGGGAAGGCCCCACGGGAAGAAGGTGGAAAGGACCGTGGTGCAGCTTCCACGGGTCCAGTACCCACACTACCCGAGACTGCAGCCAGCTATTGGGGTCGGGGGAGTACCCCGTTCTAGGCCTATTCCTGGGGCCGGGGGCCCATCTCCTCTCGGGGGTTTTCCCTGCGCCGGGAGCCAGTCCTGCCCCTCGCGTCGCGTTTACCGCACCGGGGGCGGTCGACAGAGCAGCTCCCGTGCCTCAGCGGACTTCCCCCCGCATTGGCCCCCCGGTTCCGGACGTCGCCGCAGGGGCTCCCCCCTTGCCGGTTCTGGATGTTACAGGGGCTTCCCCCTTTTCCGGTTCCGGTTGCCGCCACGGGGGGCCCCCTCTCCTTCAGTTCCGAACGTCACCGCGGGCGCCCCCTCCCGGGTTCCGGATGACACAGGGGCTTCCCCCTTTCCGGTCCCGGGGGTCTTCGCAGGGGGCTCCCTATAGCCAGCCCTGGTAGCCAGCATCACGTCCCAGGCCGCCAACCAGCGCGTCCACGAAGGATCCTTCCACCTTGGGGACCTTGTCCTCAGGCGCGTGACGGACCCCCAAGCCCAGGGTAAGCTCTCCCCCAAGTGGGAGGGCCCCTTCAGGATCTCCGCGGTCCTGGGCTCGGGGGCCTACAAGCTCTCCAACCTTCAAGAGCGGGAGCTGAAGCACACGTGGAACTTGCGTTTACTTCGCAAGTTCTATGTTTAGCCTTATGGGCCTGTCCCCTCCCCCGGAGCGATCATGCCGGAGGGGGAGGAGGGACACTGTATTGACCTTTTCCCTCCCCTGTCGCGCCCCGCACAGGGTACCACGACTACTCCCGTGGAGACCTAGCTCGCTGCAGCTGGCCTCATATATACATACCACTGACTTCCCAGGATAAGTCAAACACAGGAGTTCATTGCAGCAGAGTAACTTACAAAATATTATTCATAGACAGTATGGCCTACTGGCCTGATACAACAAGAGTAATACAATGCCTTCACGACACAAATGGTCTAATTAAAACAAAAAGACAACTACTCGGCGGAAGCTAGGCGAAACCCCCACAGTCATAAGAAGTTGACAGCAGAACAACATGTTGGATCAAGGATGCCGACTAGAGGGGGGGAGAATAGGAGGCTTTTAAAAACTTAAAACTTAAAGCAAATAAAGAACAAATCAAGAACAAATAATATAAGCAAGGGAAAGAGAACGAACACAACAATTTTTACCGAGGTATCGGAGACTCACCCAGTCTCCACTAATCCTCGTTGAAGCACTCAAATCACTTGAGTCTTGCCTCAATATCCACACAGGATATTATCACTAGTGGTTGCTCCTTGTCCACTCCGGAAAGGCGAGCACCGATGCCTTGTACACACTTGCCGAGCCTCTCCAACAATCTCCGTTCTGGAGAGGTCAACGGCCACGCCTCCGAACCGTCTAGGTGAGGGCGCTCACCAAGAGTAATAGGCAGCGAGGTCTTCTCAAGACCTCCAAACACGCACCGAGAAGCTAAGTGAATGCAAAATGCAAAGAACTGAAACTCTCAATGGATCAAAAATCACTCGACTTGATCAAAAGACCACGATTTTAAGTGGAAAACTAAAGCTCAAGAGTGTATAAGAAATGCTGCTGCTTGTTGTTGAAAACTTATGCCCAAAGCCCCTTTTTATAGCCTCAAGAATCAAATGAACCGTTGGAGCTAGGGCTGAAAATCAGCAACCCAAACTGATAGTCAGTTTGCCTAACTGACAGTCAGTTCAGTGCACAACGGCCGACAAAATTTACGGATAAAACTTTGCTAGCCGTTCGTGGTCGTTTATGGAAACTGAAACCCACAACTGACAGTCAGTTCGACCACAAACTCGACCAAAAACAAATAGAAACTCAGTTAAAATCTCTGTGGTCGAAACCCCAACTGACAGTCAGTATGGACAAACTGACAGTCAGTTTAGTACAAAAATTTTGAGCCCAAAATACACCCTCTCTGGACAAATGTCAGTTAACACGAACTGACATTCAAACTGACAGTCAGTTTAGCAAACTGACAGTAACAGAGATAACTTTAAATCCAGAAATCCAAAAGAGGTGTTTAATAGCTCGTTTGAAACATAATTTCAAGGGCTACATTTTTGTCAACAGAAGCAAAAGCCAGATCTGCCTAGATCTTTCTGAAAATTGCAAATACTCTTATGCTGTCAAAAACTGAACTGAAAAACCAGATTTTTCAAATAAGTTCAAAAACCAAATCCAACCAAAAAGATGCAATGCAATGACCTAGGTTTCTCGGTTTGTGTTGGAGATAGAAAGAGGACTTTCGCCACCCCTCTTTATAGTACGGTTTAAAACTAGAAAATAATTTCCCTAACCGATCATCTCCAAACTCCGAGATCGGTAAAAATAAAACTCATAATACCTGAGGTCTTTCACATCTTCACGATTTGCGTCTTGTCATTTTCTCTCCTGCATCTTGTGCTTCACTTCAAGTCGGGTTCATCTTGATCATCTTGTATTTCTTCCCAACTGATCCCTGTATCAATCAATCTCAAAAGCACAATTAGTCCGGAACACTTTGTTTTCATTAATCATCAAAATTAGGGTTAGGCATGAAGGCCTAGATGCAACACAACACACATCAAGGCTCTGGCAGAATTGGCTCTCCTTCTGGATCCATGAAATCTTCCAAGCCTTCGTCTTGGTCATGAAGCGTTCCATCTATTGTTGATAAGTTGCAAGGGTGAGCACTTATGTACTCAGCAAGTCATAGGTAAGAGTAGAGATACGTATAGTAGAGATGACATGATCCTATGCTATTGAGGGAAAAGAGGTGAGAGGGTTTTTCCATAAATACTTTTCTTCCAAGCTTTTCAAATCTCATGCTCATGGCAGCATTTCATATACTTAGGGCACAATCCACGTGCCTCTTAGCTATTATATGATCACTAAATTATGGTACTACCGCGACACGTCAACACATGACAGCCCACGGCAGCACCCCTTATCATGACAACACATGTCATTTGGGTAATCTTGAACTAACAAATTTTAATTTATAAAACAATACTTGTGTCACACCCCGTGGATTTAATCCACCGCGGCATACTCCTAAAACTCGGGAGCACGAAGTATTCGAATACATTTTTAACTTTGCAGAGGGGTACCAATTTACCCGCAAGATATATCCACTTTCATGCCCTTCTTATCACAAGGATTGGACCCCTGACTCACTTCATACTATGAGCAGCAAGGTGGAGATAACAAGAACTTTTGCCATGTTTCACACACAATTCACCCCAGACCCCGTGGTTTTCTTTACGCAAACCACAGTTGTGGCAGGGTTACACAACCTCCACTAATTGGCATCTTCCCCTCAGGGTCAGCGTGCATGATCACATCCTGTAATATGTGTTGGAGCGCACCCCGTGCTAATCGTGAGTTTGTCATATAGGGGTTTCATGTGTGATCCACATACTACTTGTTCAGGCCTGTCCCATACCAGGCTTGCGGTCGGCACGTTAATCATGCCACTAGACGCACAACACAAGGTTCTAGGTCCTTATATGCCAGTGACCAGCTTATACCATAATCCATGCACCTTCAGTGCCTGCACATCCTGTGCGGCCAAGCACCTCCAGTGCTTTCACCATTCCATACCAAAATACTAGTCACGGCTAGGGGTTTTATTTCATGAATATAAATATACATAATATATTAGTTCATGGCTCATTATTTGATCAATTCACATTTCACAGGCATCAGCCTGATGCTGCCATTTCATAATTAAACTATTCTCAATCTTTCTCATGCAATATTATTATTTTATAATCAAGGTATATTCTAGCAATTCATAAAATATAGGTTCAAGATGTTCAAGAATATGACTTGCCTTCCGCGTCGTAAGAAACAATAGTTGATGTCGGGTCTGCGATGAAGTCTTCGAACTCAGACTCTTGCTCTGAACAAGGATCAAACAAGCAAACAGGCATTACAATCAATCCTACTCTTACTAATCCACTATATGCGATAATGTAAGGTAAAAGCGTCTCGGCGATACAAGATTTGAGAGCGATTAGGGTTAAAATATGGAAACTAGGGTTAATATTAGTCGTCAAAGGTTTACAAGGTTCCAAAGGTTCCAAAATATCAGAGTGATATCAAGGTTGCGACTGGTTCGCTCAAAAACAGCGAACGTCTTTAGGTTGACATTCGGTTCAAGGCATCGACATAGGGTCGATGGATGATAGAGGGCTCAACTCAAGTTGTGACAGTAGAATAAAATGTAGATCACCACATCAGGAGTCTAAGGGAAAAAGTTATGTTCAGTTTGCATACCCAGAAGGGGTCAAACTGGCCCAATGCCATTGGCTGACAAGGGCTGACAATGCCGAAGAATGGCATTGACATGGTTTGAATAGTTCCCAGTGGCCAAAATGGGTTTTGATTCAAGCATATGGTGCACAAGGTAGTGAGGCAACTATTTGACAAAGTATTTTCTGTTTTTCATGACCAGAGGTGGGTGAACAGGGCTAATGACACTGACTGGCATAGTTTGACATAGAGTTGACATGGCCAGAAACTAGGGTTTGTCATATCTTTTGATCTAGGACTCCAAATGATGCACCACTTTGTCTGGTAGTTAGACATTTGTAACAGGAACAAATGTCTCAACAGGATCTAGGGCAGGAGATGGCCGGAAAGTGATGAAAACCGGCAAAGAAGTTGACTGGCCTGGAGCACATGCAACATAAACAGTGCAGTAACTAGGGCATAGCTATATCTCACAATCTAGGCCGAATTAGAAGTCATGATAGAAGACAAAGTTTCTCAGAATGGTCCAAAACATCTAAATGGCAAAGTGGCTAGGGCTGTATCGGCTGGATTTGGAAGATACTAGCTGGAGAAAAGATGAACTCAAATCTGATTTGGGCATTTCTGATTTAAAGTGATTGAACTCAATTCCTTGCTTGTGTATGGTCCTCAGGGTACTATAAATGCATTGGTGAAGTTAGATTAACAGATTGCTCAACAGAGAAGCTAAATCAGTAAGTACAAGTTCATGTTCATGGCTGGAAATTGGGGGTTCTTGTTTTACAACGAATTTGTTCAAACCAATAGCTCAGGGGTCTTAAGTGAGCTATTCTAAGCATCTTTCACTACTGGCTCGAAGATCAATTCAATTTAGGTGAGGGTTAATTGCTCATCGGAGTTCTAGATGAAACACGGTGATTGCCGGTGACTGAGGGTATTTAAACTAAATTCCAAGCTCGAAAAGCATGAGGCAGATGAGAGAAGCTCACTGGGGGTGTTGGATCGAAGTATGAAGCAGTGGAGAAGCTTGGCACCGAAGCTCCCTTTGCTGCTCGCCGGGGAAGAAGAAGACACAGTGTTGTTGCTGGTTTTCTGGTGTTTTTGCTGAGTGGTGAAGTTGGCTAAGTCCCAGGGGGTATAAATAGGTAAAGCTGGAGGTTCTCAACGGTTGGAAAAGCTCGGGGAGTTGAAGCCGGCAAGGAAATGACAGGATTGAACTTCACGGCGAGCTGGCGATGGAGGTGACTTGGTTCAGCGGCCGTGAGGGCTTTTGCGGCTGGAGCTGCTGCGAAGTGAAGGCGACTTGATGGCTGGCCGCGGCAAGGACTCCACGTGGCTAAGATTTCCTGCTGGAGCTGTTGCCGGTGGCGTGCAAACGGGAGAAACAACTGGCTGTGAGTCGCGCCGGGGAAGATCCACAGTGGCAAATGGCGAGCACACACGCGGCGTCGAGGTATTGGCGAAGGTGGCGACCACGTGGCTACTGTAGAAGTGCAGCAGGTCGAAGAAAACACGAGCACAGCAATGCACAGGTCGAAGCTCCCGTGCTCGTGCGCTGCATCCAGGTCGTGGTCGAAGCAACAGGGCTGGTCGAAATCACTTTCTGGTCAGTTGCACTGGTTGGTCGTGAACTGAGGTGAGGTCGAAGTCGAAATTAGCTGATCTGGTCGTGAACAGCAAGCTCTGGTCGATCCAGGGGCATAATTGTGACGATTTTGGTTGAAAAGTGGACTGATTTGTAAATCTGGTTTTAAAGAGGTTTACTTTGGAATTTGATTTCATGGATGATTATAATATTTCTATTAATACTCATTTAGCTCAAATCTGGAGAAAATTTGATAAGGTTTGAGGGATTTCACCTATTTTCGAAAATAGGGTAAAATTAGGGTAAAATAGATTTGGATTTTGTCGATCTCAAATTCTGGTAATTAGGGTGAGATTTGGAAGTTTGATCAGAAGGGAAATTTGTATCAAATAGTATTTGGGAGGTGTTCCCTGAAGAAATTCTGGATTTGGAGCTGATTCGTGGATTTTAGCCTTTTCAGGCTTCCAAGTAAACAGAGAAAGGACTTATTCGCAGTAAAATTTGACCTAAACTGCGAAAAGTACTTAGATGAAACAATCTGGTTCCCAACTTTTTGAAGTAAATTGAGGATATACCTAGGAACATATTCCAAAAGTTACTTGAGTCTGGATAGGGTTAGATCATGATAACTCAGTTATCTGGAATCTGGGGTACTTAGGGTAAATCTGAATTTCCTGTTTTCGAAAACAGAAAGAGACTTAGATACTGGGAGTTATGGTTAGAATTCAATTTGGTTCCTGAAGACTTTTATCTTCAGAATAACTGGTAGGTTAAATCTGGATGGTCAGATCTTGATCTGGATCTAGAGAATAGATTTGGAGATTTTTAGGGTTTGGGAGAGATTAGGGTTTAGCTGATTTGGCTACAACTATAGGGATACATGCATGCAGGATTTTATGCAAAAACTTTTCACCCCCAAAACCAGGGTGTTACATCCCCCTTTGCGGCTTCGCAGGGGAGGCACTGTACTTCATTTTGTTAGCAATACATAGGTCTTGCTCTTCAACTGTCTCATTGCAGGTTCTCCTCATTACCGCCCCTAGCGGCGATGCCCTCCCCGCGAGGAAGCCCTCCCTGTGAGGATGCCCTCCCCGTGAGGAAGTGGGCCCAAACCCAGCAAGTCCCTCCTGTAGGGCGGCTTACGATCAGCCCTCGTGGACTGAGGGTGTAAGCGGCAACCCGGTCCCCAGCGGCCGTGGTAACGAGTCACTTTGGGAGACTAGTCCCCTACCCAAACACTCAGACCTGTCATCGGGCACTTCCTCCTCCGGGAGTAGACGCTCCCCCCAGTGGGACGTCTAATGCCTTTCTTGGATATCACTTCCTCCTCCGGGAGTAGACACTCTCCCCAGTGGGACGTCTAATGGCTTTCTTGGATATCTTTTCCTCCTCCGGGAGTAGACACTCTCCCCAGTGGGACGTCTAATGGCTTTCTTGGATATCTTGTCCCCGGAGACTTTATTCCCGGCTCCCCGTTCTCACGGCGACCGGATGATTGCCTCCCGGAGACCCTATTCCCGGCTCCCCGTTCTCACGGCGACCGGACGATTGTCTCCCAGAGAAGTTACGGATTTTTTGGACATTTCTTCCCCAGAGACGTTATTCCCGGCTCCCCGTTCTCACGGCGACCGGACGATCATCTCCCAGGAAGCTCGCCTCCGGAAATCTCATCGGGTTTTCTTGGATGTTTCTTCCACACGAGGCCTTATTCCTGGCTCCCCATTCTCACGGCGACCGGACGATTGTCTCCCGGAAGGTCTTTCCCTTGGAAACCTCGTTTTAAAATTTTCTAACTTAGAAAAGTTCCTATGCTATAGGTCACTTCCACCCCGGGGGCCTTGTTACCCCCACAGCGCGCAGAGCTACCCTCCGGCGCCGGTCCCGGGCGCCGCCATTTGCCCGGGGACGAGGCCTCCGGGGCCTCCCCGGGCGCCGCCTTTCGGCCCCCGGGACCTGGCCTCCGGCGCCGGTCCCGGGCGCCGCCATTTGCCCAGGGACGTGGCCTCCGGTGCCTCCCCGGGCACCGCTTTTTTGCTACCGGGACCTGGCCTCCGGCGCATGTCCCGGGCCTCATCGCCCTTCTAAAGGTAAAGTCTCGAGTTGTTTATCACGTGTAGGTCACGCGAGGAGCGCCTCGGGAATCAGCGAGCACCTGTCAAGCATCCAAGACATTTGACCGGGAGAAGGACGTTCCTACCCCTCAATCCGACGGTGGCTTCCGGGGTAGTTTAGGTTTTTTGCTTCTTTTTGGGGCTATAAATAACCCTTGTACCCCTCAGTTGTAAGCAGGTGATTCATATTGATTGGAATAGCTAAACTCGCAGGCGTGCTCCGGAAGCCTCTCCCCCGGAGAGAGCCTCCCTAGCCCACCCCGGTAGGGAGCGCGCTGACAGGACTAGGGCCCCCACCAAGACCCGATCCTGTATAAATCCTCGTGTCTTTTCTTGTGTTTGTCCGGCGGGGGGAGGTCCGGTCATCCGGTCAACCTACGCCGCGTAATCTTCGCTAGGATCGTTCACAAAACCTGCCGGGGTATTCGCAATACCACGACAGGCGTAATCTCGGTCCGAGGTAGCCGTAATGTGGCATTGACTTGCGATCGGTTATCACTGGAGCTCGTTGATCAACTTCCCCTTCGGGATGTCAAAATTACCACCACGGGTGCGGATACGATCAAGGTTGCCCCTCGACCAGAGGAAAAGCTAAAACTGGTTCCATTATGCCCAGATGATTCATCTAGAACAATTCGGATTGTGTCAGGCCTGGACGACAAATAAGAACTCAAGTTCGTTACTTTCCTCCGGGCTAATGCAGATGTGTTTGCGTGGAAACCATCCGACATGCCCGGTGTCCCAAGGAAGATAATTGAGCAAAGGTTAGCAATTCGACCTGGACAGCGACCAATAAAGCAGAAGCTTAGGTGCTTTGCTGTTGATCGGCAAGAAGCTATCTACGCGGAGTTAGACAAGCTCCAAGCAGCCGGGTTCATTCGAGAAGTCGAACATCCAGAATGGCTTGCAAATCCGGTTATGGTCTGTAAGTCAAATGGTAAGTGGCGCATGTGTGTCGATTACACCAGCCTAAACAGTGCCCGCCCGAAGGATGATTTCCCCTTCCCAGCATTGATCAGTTGGTCGATTCTACTGCGGGTTGTGAACTAATGAGTTTTTTGGATGCTTACTCAGGATATCATCAAATTAGCATGGTAGAAGAAGATGAAGAGAAGACTGCCTTCATCACACCATTTGACACCTACTGCTATGTCAGAATGCCATTTGGTCTCAAGAACGCCGGTTCCACGTACCAGCGCTTATTGCAAAAGACCTTTCTTCCCAGATGGGGCGTAATCTTGAAGCTTACGTAGACGATTTGGTTGTAAAAAGCTTGAAAAGCTTGACTCATTTAGATGATCTTGATGAGACCTTTTGTAATTTGAACCGATTCGGAATAAAATTAAACCCGGAAAAGTGTTCTTTCGGGGTTTCATCTGGTAAACTGTTAGTTTTTCTCATTTGTTCTAGAGGGATAGAGGTTAATCCCGAGAAAATCAGGGCCATCGAGCAAATAAGGTCTCCTTCGACCATGAAGGAAGTCCAATGCCTAGTAGGTCGCATGGCGGCTTTAAGTCGATTTATATCACGACTAGGTGAAAGGGGATTACCTTTCTTCAAAGCTCTCCGCAAGCACCATTGTTTTGCCTGGTCGGATGAAGCTGAGAAAGCATTCCAAGAGGTTAAAGCATACTTATCTAGTCCGCCGGTATTGGTTTCCCCGGTCGTAGGGGAACAGCTACTTCTTTATTTGGCGGCCACACCTCATGAGGTCAGCGCCGTCCTGATCGCAGTAAGAGAAGGTGTGCAATGACCAGTCTATTACGTAAGCGAGGTACTTCATGGTCCTAAGGAGCGTTACCCTGAGGTCCAGAAGATACTTTACGCGCTACTAATGGCTTCCCGCAAGTTATGACATTACTTTCAGGCACATAAAATTACAGTGCCCTCGTCCTTCCCCTTGGGAGATATAATCCGAAACCCAGAGCAATCTGGTCAAATTGCGAAGTGGACTGTGGAACTTGGAGCATTTGACATCCATTTCACCCCTCGCACTGCGGTCAAGTCTCAGATCCTTGCAGATTTTGTGGTCGAATGGACTAACTCTGACCCTGCAAGGCAAGAGTCCAAAGACTTGTCATACACCGACCTTTGGACGATGTATTTTGATGGTTCTCGAAGTTTCCAACACTAGGGAGCTGGAGTTGTTTTAGTAACGCCTCAAGGAGACCAACTCAAGTATGTCATTCAATTGCATTTTGTTGTGACTAACAACGCAGCAGAGTATGAAGGTCTTATTACAGGGCTCCGGGCAGCGAAATTCCTCGGGGTCCATCGATTAGCGGTGAGGGGAGACTCACAGCTAGTCGTAAACCAGGTAAACAAGGAGTACAACACCTCCGATGAGACAATGGCTCACTACCTGGGGGAAGTGAGGAGATGGAAAAACACTTTAGTCATTTCGAAGTCCAATACATCCTGCGAAAGGACAATATTCTCGCAGACCAATTATCTAAAATTGGGTCCTCACGTACATCTGCTCCGGCAGGGGTGTTCGTTGAACATTTAGAGCATCCTTCGATCATGACTACAGTCGAAGATGACCAGATAACAGTCTTCGTTACCAACCTCGGACAAGAAGGGGATTGGACTCATCCATTGAGGGTCTATCTCGAACATGGGACCTTGCCCAAGGACGAAACCGAAAGCGATCGGTTGATTTGAAAAGCGCGCTTATACAAACTTATAGAAGGAGTTCTGTATAGGAAGGGTACTCAAGGAGTATTCATGCGTTGTATTACTCAAGAAGAAGGTAAATCCCTCTTGAAAGAAATCCATGATGGTGTGTGTGGTGCGCATGCGTCATTTCATACACTGGTCGAAAAAGCTTTCCGATAGGATTTTTTCTGGCCTTCGGCACTTGATGATGCCAAGAATTTGGTCAAGACATGCCCCCAGTGTCAATTTCATGCCAGACAGGTTCATCAGCCCGCGTATGCCTTGCAAACTATCCCATTAGCGTGGCCCTTCGCGGTCTGGGGGATGGATATTGTAGGACCTATGCCACAGGCCGTTAATGGTTACAAATTTCTGTTTGTAGCCATTGACATGTTCACAAAGTGGATTGGGGCTGAGCCAGTCTGCAATGTCACCGTTGCTGCAGCACAGAGGTTCTTTCATAAGAACATTGTTACTCGATTTGGTGTTCCAAGTCGTCTCATTACTGACAACGGTTTCCAATTCGTTAGTGGCCTCTTTCTGGACTATTGCGATAATATTGGAACCAAGGTGTGCTTTGCTTCTGTAGCTCATCCACAGAGTAATGGTGCTGTCGAACGTGCCAATGGGCAAATATTACAAGGCATCAAGAAACGTGTTTTCAATCACCTTAAGATGCGCTCGGGGGCTTGGGTGGATGAACTCTTGTCGCGCCCCGAAACTGGGACTACGACTACTCCTGTAGAGACCTAGCTCGCTGCAGCTAGTCCCATATATGCATAGCATACACATACCCTTGACGTCCCAGGATAAGTCAAGCACAGGAGTATATCACATTGCAACAGAGTAACTTACAAAATAGTTAAGCAGTGTAGCCTGCTGGCCTTGATATTACATAAGGAGATTACAATGCCTTCACGGCATACATGGTTTAGCAAAATAACATCTACACAGCAGAAGATAGGTGACCCACCCACAAAAGAGAAGTGGACAGCAGAACAACACACATCAGGGAAATGACGGGACTGACGCTCCTCCTTCTGGATCCAATAAGTTCTCCACGCCTTCATCTTGATTGTTGATTGCTCCGTCTATTGATTTGTAGATTGCAAGGGTGAGTACTTACGTACTCAGCAAGTCATAGGTAAGAGTAGATACATATAGTAATGATGATATGAACCTAGACTAGTCAAGAATTATGGATGTTTATAAAATAATCTTTTTCTTTTATACCTCATCTCATGGCAGCACCTTTCATAATATATCATCAACATTCATGTTCACTAAATTATAGCACTACCGCGACACGTCGACACACGACAGCCCATGGCAGTACTCCTTATCATGACAACACATGTCATTTGGGTAATCTTGATTAAAACATATTTTATTTAGAAAATAATACTTGTGTCACACCCCGTGGATTTAATCCACCGCAGTAGACTCCTATAAAACCCGGAAGCTCGGAGTATTCGAATACGTTTTTAACTCTGCAGAGAAGTACCAATTTACCCGCAAGATATTCCACTTTCAAGCCCATCCTATCATAACAAAATAATTAGACCCCTCCTCACAACCATGTGTGAGTGGCAAGGTGGAGATAACAAGAACTTTTGTTATGCATCACTTACAATTCACCCCTGACCCTGTGGCTCTCAGCGAAACACAGTTGTGGTAGGCTGTATCATAACCTCCACCCCACCTCATTTTCCCATTACTGGGTCAAATATCAGATCACCTTCAGTGATAGTAGGAGTCAGCCTCCAAGTCAATCATCACAACACATCTCATGCAGGGGTTTCATGTACGATCCACATAAGTACTTATTCAAGCCTGTCCCATACCAGGCTTGCGGTTAGCACGTTGTTCATGCCACTAGACGCACAACACAAGGTTCTAGTCCTTATATGCCAATGACCAGACCATCCACAACCCTGCACCTTCAGTGCCTGCATTCTTTTGCAGTCTAGCACCTCCAGTGCTACAGCCATCCACACCATTTTTCTGGTCACGGCTAGGGATTTTATTTCATGAATATAAGTATATAAATACATATAATAGTTCATGGCTCAAAACTTGTTTATTTCACATTTCACAGATAACCAGTCTAGTACTGCCAATTCATAAATCAACTATTCTCGATCATTCACATGCAATATTGCCTATATTCAAGGTTATATTATAGCAACATTTAAAATATAGGTTCAAGATGACCAAGGATATGACTTGCCTTCTGCGTCGTAAAATACAGTAGTCGATGACGGATCAACAGCAAAATCTTCAAAGTCAGCTTCTGAATCTGCTCGACGACAAACAAACACACAATGATTACTTATAATATTTAAAATGTTTTATGATTTATATGCAAAAATGCACAACAAGCATGATTGAACTATACTGGGGATAATTTGAACTGCAAACTGAACTGAGATTCTAGGGTTTCAAGGAATTTGGGCTAAGGGTGGTGATTAGATAATCTCAGGGTTTCAGGATTATGATAGGGATAACAATTTGGTGGCTGGTTCAATCAAAACAGCGAATGTCAACAGATCGACATTCGGATCAAAGCTTGGACATAGCTTTAAGAAAAGCTAGGGTGCTTATCTCAAGTTGTGGTAGAAGAAGAAAATGTAGATCACAACTCTACAAATTCAGTGGACAAAGTGGATTTCAATTTACACAACCAGAAGTGGGTAAACAAGGCCAATGCCATTGGCTGGCATATACTGAGAAAATGTCAAAAATTAGGGTTTAGCAACAAATATAATTCAAGGGCTCAAATCAAGTTGTGATAGAAGAAGAAATTGTAGATCACAACTTCAGGAATCTAAGGGACAAAGTTATGCTCAAGATGCACATCTGGAAAGCAGTGAAAAGGGCTAATGCCACTGACTGACATAGCCTGGCATTAGTCTTGACATGGCCAGAAACTAGGGCTTAGCATAACTTTTGATCTAGGGCCCCAAATGATGCACCACTTTGTCTGGGATGTGGGCCTCAGTAACAGGAACAATTCATTCAACTGGACCTAGGGCAGGAGGTGGCCGGAGAGTGATGAAAACCGGCGATGAACTCGGTGGCTGAAATTTCAATTCACAGCACTGGACAAGAATTAGGGCATAGCTATATCTTCTGATTTAGGCCGAATTGGAAGTCGAGCTAGTAGGCAAAGTTGCTTAGGAGATCAAGGCGCATCTGGTGGACAAGGTTTCTGGAGCTGGATCGACCGGGAATGGTTTTCCGGTGGCCGGCGCCGGAGAAGAAGACACTGATATTGGGGGTTTTGGCTACACGATGTTTGAACTCGATTCCTTGCTTGGAGAGCATCTAGAAGGTATAAGAAAGCTTCTGGCACGATTGAATTGGCCGGAGAATCACCGGAGAAGGCTGGCGACGTTCGCCGGCGGCTGGTGAAGCTCGGGCTAGCGAAAAACTCCAGTTCTTGGTCAATTTCACCATTCAACTTCACAGGCTTGCTTAAAATAGCTCACTGATCATTTTTGTCTATTGAATCGAAGGCTAATTCGGGCTAATTTGACTTGTGCAACTGGAACAGGGCATTTCACTGATTTCAGCAATTTCCGGCGATCACCGGCGATGAAGTGCATAAGAATTCAATTAAATACTACAGCACGATGAGGTAGGTAGGAGAAACTCACTGATGCTGTCAATTTGAGGATTGAGGCTGCGGTTAAGGCTGGCGTCGTTGACCTCCTCGGCGGCTCGCCGGAGAAGACGACGACAGCAAGGGAATTTGAGAATTTGGTTAAGCTCTGGTGAAGTGAGGATTGCACAAGGTGTTGATTGCTTAAATAGACTAGAGGGCAAAGCTTGCAAGGATCAAACAGCAATGAATTGGCGTCAGTGACTTGCCGGGCGCAGATGCAACAACGGCGAGCAGTAACGTGATGGCGCACAGGCGGTGCAAAGCTGATTAAGTTGTCGGCTTCATTGGGACTCAACAATGTCGGGTGGTGCAAGGCGGTGGCAACACAAGCTGGCAAGGCAAAGCAACGTGGTGCCGTGTTGCTGACAAAAGCTGCTGTTGGTCGCGCGCGGAAGCAATTGCTGTTCAACGTTGCTGCCACGGCGAAGGCTAAGACACGGACGCGTGCGCAACAGCAACAGCAAGCATGCACGAGCACAAATGCAAGCGGGGCTTGGCCGGCGGCGAACGTGCACGGCGCAAGATCACAGCGAGCTCTGGTCGTGCGCACAGTTGCTGCTGCTCTGGTCGAAATAGGGGCTGATTTGCAATATTTGATTTTTGATTTCGGGCTGAATTGTAAATCTGATGATTTGGAAGGTTAAATCTGAAATTGATTGCATTAATCTGGTAGGCTTGATTTAACAGATGACTTGGCACAAATAGAAGATAAAATTTGAGACATTTGGATGATTTTTGATATGAACTGAAAACAGATAGATTAGGGTAAAATAAGTCTGAAACTTATTGATCTCGAATTCTGGGATTTAGGGTTTGATTTTGAGATACTCATAAAAGAAGAATTTGTATTGAAAAGCATTTGGGAGGTATTCCCTGAATCAGATTTGAATTTGGAGATGATTTGCAGCATTTTGCCTTTCTGGTTTTTAGCAAAATCTGGAAGAAGGACTGATCTGCGAATCTGGAGTTTTGGAAGGTTTAAACTGAATTTGATTTCACTGATATAGCAGATTATATTCAACAGATTATTTGGCAAGAACAATTGATAAAATTTGGCACATTTGAGTAGTCTTTGATACAGACTGAAAATAGGGTATTTTTAGGGTAATTGAATCTGAGCTTTAATTGATTTCGAATTATGGTAATTAGGATGAGATCTTGAAATCTGCACAGAAGAAGAACTTGTTTCAAAAAGCATCTAGAAAAGATTTGCCGAAGAAATTCTGAATTTGGAGTTAATCTGGAGATTTTAGCCTTTTTGGGTTTCTAGATATCAGATAAAGGACTAATTTGTAATAACTCTTGGACTGATTTGCGAAAAAGGTTTAGATGGTAAAATCTGGCTGCCAACTTTTTGGATTAAGGTATTGGCATACCCTTGATCATAATCCAGGAATAATCTGGTCTGAACTTAGCTAAGATTTTGATTAAATCTGAATTTCTGAAACTTAGGGTAAAAGGTAATAACAGATATTCTGTTTTCAAAAACAGAAAAGAGTTGATAATTCTGGAAGTTAGGGATAGAATTGAATCTGGGTTCTGAAGGCTTTTAGGTTTAGGATAACTGATAAATCAAATCTGGCAAGTCAGATCTTGACTTAGGGTCACAGGATAGTTTTGAAGAAATTAGGGCTAGAACAGAATAAAGCTGAGGCTGATTTGGCTGATCTAGGAGAGACATATGCATGATTTTTTTTTTTTTTTTTTTAAGAAAGAACTTTTCACCCCAAAACTCAGGATGTTACAACTCTACTCCGTTCTATGGGCACTACGCACTATCTATAGTCGGGCCACTGGTGAGGCACCTTTCCAGTTGGTATACGGCGCTGAGGCGGTGTTACCTATGGAAATCCGTATTGGTTCTGTTCGAACAGATCAATTCGACCAGATTGATTAGATCGAACAACGTACCCAGGATTTAACCATCCTCGAAGAAAAGCGTGATTGAGCGTTGATACGGTCAGCGGTATATTTGCAGGCTTTGCGAAAATATCACAGTAGGAGGGTGCGGCCGCATAGTCTTCACGTGGGTGATCTGGTTTTACGAAAAATACAAAACCAGTCTAACTGCAATAAGTTCTCTCCTCAGTGGGAAGGCCCTTATGTTGTTGTTTCAGTACTGCGACCAGGATCGGCTCAGTTAGCAATGGAGGACGGTAGAATCTTATCCAATACGTGGAATATTGATCAACTGCGCAAGTTTTACGTGTAAGTTTCCCAATCTTTTTTCTTGTTCAATTAGCATAGTTTAACAAAAACTTCGTGAATACTTTTCTTCGGTTCATGTTATGTTCGTTTCCTTTATTTGCCATACCTATACCGAGCCTGGCTTGGGGGCTGATCGCCGATGATCATCTTGTTACAAATATCTTAACCGGATTCATTGGCCGATCTCGTGGTCGCATCCAGCTAAGACATCCCTCAATAAGCCGTTCCTCAACGCACACGGGACTTACTGGCATGTTCCTGATCATTCGAGTGGATGTCTGTTCTTAATAAGGTCGGATGTTGTATTGAGGTCAGTATCGGTTCGATCGGATGATTATATCTAAGTTAAAGCAATTTCCTGGGTAATCATCATGCCCATATTTTTCCAGAAATTATAATACTAAATCTTGAGTATTTGTGATTTCTGGAAGGGGCTAGGAGGATATGATCATGCTATGAAACGAAGAAAGTATCACTCTTTTCCAAAAATTTAAGGCACACATTCGCATGTTATAAATGTAATTTTACAGGTATAATTATT
Source organism: Pharus latifolius (assembly GCA_019359835.1). Lineage (NCBI taxonomy): Eukaryota > Viridiplantae > Streptophyta > Magnoliopsida > Poales > Poaceae > Pharus > Pharus latifolius. The sequence goes on along the minus strand of CM033324.1, from coordinate 22,188,815 downwards.
AAGAGAGATCATTACAAAAAATCAAATGAGGCCTAGCTCTTTCAGTAGATCTTCGACTAGAGGCTTGACTTCTTCAAAGATGGCTTCAAATCGATCACTCTTGATCTCTGCATCTCCTACCACCGGCTTCAAATTCAAATTTGGGCCGTGGTGGAATCGTAATCTGCAGAGAATGGCAGAGGCTACGGATCTGACATTTGATCTCAGCGCCTCTTCCTGCCGTTTGGTATCTTCGGGAAGATACCAAAGGAGTGATTCGGCTTGGGCCGTGACCAGTGTGGCTAACTCGCTAAGGCTTGGATTGTCCTTTTGCGACTCTATCACATCTGCTTTTAGCAGAGTAGCCACCATCTTCAGCTTTTCGAAGATGTCTGGTTGAGTATCGCTGCAGGAGGAAATTGTTTCATTTAGTCCCTTATTCTCCATGCTGGTAGTATTAATTCTCGAGCTTTGCAACTCGATGGTCGCCTGAAGGTTTCTTTTCTCTTGAAAGACGGCTTATTTGATCCTCTTGTGCTGTATGAACGCAGTGAACATTTACTATAAATAAAGTTCATATGATGAGAACATTTCTTCTGGTTGGTGATACACTTACAAGAAAGCCTTGACTGCGCTTCGCGAAGTTCCTTCTCCAGAGAAGAATATCTCGCAGCTGCGGTCTCTTCTTGATTCTCTCAGTCAGCCATGCTCTTGTGCAGAAAGGCATTTTCTCTGTAGCAAGAAGAACGACCAGTTACGCTTGAATACGGATTCAAGTTAACATGGATAAAGAGCACTATTCTTACTGTTCTAGCCGGCTGATCTTCCATTGCGCGACCTCAATATGCTTTGCTATAGCTGTTGACTTGGTCGCCACCCGGGTCAAGTCTTGGAACACGATAAGAAATTGCTCTTGAGACTTGAATGTTTCAAAATTTTTTGCGGATTGGAAAATAAAAATTGTTCATACCTCTATGTAATCGCTGATTGAGTCGCTCTCAACATCAGCATGAGGTCTAACCTCAGGACTTGTTGTGTCCGCGGTAGGGGCAGCAGAGGATTTTTCCTGTTGTTCCCCCTCTATGACCGGGACTTCGGTTTCCGTCCCTTGGGATCGGATTTCCTCTTCCATTCCATCCACGATGGCCCGAAGAACCTCTTCGGCCATGGGAATCAGGCTTGGCTCTCCCGTGACCTCTGCAGTGGGTGTACCATGGCTTGTCGAGGTCGCCAGGGTACTGGGTGCAGCATCCCTGCGCCAACAGACAGACACATTGTAGGATGAAGAAGTTTCCCATCGATCATATTTAGATGACGATAGGAAAAGTTCTCACTTTATCCGAAACCCCACCCACGGTTTGGGTTTCGTTGATGTACTCCCAAGAGAGAGGAGCATGATGGCTACTCTCGGGGAAGAGTCTTCTTCTGTCCTCAATTTCCTTCTATTAAAGAGGATGGTATCCTCCTCTCCCTGTAGAACACAATTCGATGGGTGTGTACAGAGAAACGAAAACATGCAAGATTGTGAGAATTCTTACCACAGTCGCTCCTTCTATTAGAAGGGGAGGTGTTGCAAGTCCTGAGGCTTCATGAGCTTCAAGCACTAGGGTTCCACCCAAAACCACTGGATTGTCAGTGGATATGGGGCCACTATAGTCCTTTCTGTCCCTCCGGTCAGGGACAAGATTTCATCGACCAGAAGGGAAGTCGACCTCTCTGGGACGCTTGTTCCTAGAAGGTCACTTGTCTTCCTCTTGCGGTGAACTAGAGGAATGTCGTCTTCCTCGTCCTCGCTCCCTTCGCCCTGTACGACGAAGAAGCAATTTCCACTCGTACTTGGGGTTACAGGAGGTATCGAAAATCTTACCGCAGTATTTTTTGCGGTAATGTTTTTCTTTCGCGAAAAAGTTTCTCCCGGGATCTTCTTGGATTTTTTGGGAGTAGATTCTTTCGCCTCATGCTTTGAAGGGGTTCTTCTCACCCTCTTCGCAGTCGGTCTTCCCGAAGGACCAATGTCTTCACTTGGGCGTGTTGCCCCGGCAAATTTTCCCAGAAGCTGTATTATTCAACATGTTTTTGGTAATACAAGACAAATGGATGTTTTCCTACAGAGCTTGCTTTAATAAATTATACCTCTCGGCATTCTTTTTAAGATCATCGCCGGTGTTGATCAAGCTTTGGGGATGAGGCGATCCTTTAGCTCCCTCTACGGTGGCGTTATACGCCCGAAGGAGGTAGTTTGTCCGTTTCTCGATTTCGGACAAGGATAGCGCTGTATTACAAACAAACGGGTTAACAAATATGATATCTTTTAATCAGTAAAAATGTCTGTTTTGTTGATTAAAGGACATACCGTTATTATAGTCCAGGGTGCTGTCCGCCATGGACTTCACTTCCCAAGCTGGATGTGCCCTTTCACGCAGGGGGCTTATCCGATTCTTCACGAAGTTGCGTATGATATCACGCGCGATCAAGCCTTGCTGGACTAGGTGAAGAATATCTTGAGCTTGTTTCTTCTGTTCTGCGCTCAGAACGGGAAGGGAGTCTAACTCACTGGCTTTCTCCGGTCGGGTGTTCACGAACCATAGTCCGCTCTCCGACGGAGGGGTGCAGTAGAACCATTTATGGTACCACCCATGATAGAGTCCTGTAGGGGTGGGAATGAGTACTCTTTCTTCTCCCTTATACGAAAGTAGACGCACCCAGCGGCATTGGCACTTTTTGACCATGCCAAGAAGTAGAAGCGTCGGAAAAGCTCCACGCTTGGAAGTACTCCAACAAAGGCTTCACAGAGATGTTGGAAAATCGCCAGGATAAGGACTGCATTTGGGTGGGGATTCACTAACTCCAGCCCGTAGTGGTCCAAGATTCCCCGCAGAAACTCACTTTCTGGGAATCAGAACCGGCAGCGCAGGTATTCCTCGAAGATCACCAATTCGCCCTCTTGGACGATTGGGGTTTCTTGATCTTTCTCCGCTAGCCGTCAGTTGATTAGCAGCCGTGGGGGGAGAATCTCTTCTTTTTCTAGTGCCACCATACTCTCTTCTGTATGGTGGACGGATCAGCTCCAGGACGCCATTACTATGAAGGATTGAGGAGAAAAAGTGGTGCTTTGGAGACAACGAAGACGAGGAATACAAAAGAGGGTTTTGTGCGGCAGGAGGGTCTAAGACAACGAAGGGTTTTTGGTTTCTCCAGTAAGCTACCTCTTCCTTTTATATGTTTGAAACAACTTTTCACCGAATATTTTATTAATTTTCCATAATGGGTGTCTTTCCTCTTGAAACCCGTTATCCCTACCCAGTAATGAATCCGAAATGAAATATGTTCTTATTATTTTATTTTGCATTCGGGGGCTATGGTACGGATAAAAATATTGGAAATTCCTAAATCTTTATTATGGGAATAATTCTTTTTGATTGTGGAATAAGTTTATCATCTTTACACTGATTGCAACATAATCCTATGATCATAACGGATATGTGTGATCACAACAGCTATGGTCGCTGTATAGTCAAAAGGTTGTCTATTCTGTGATCGTTCTGATAGCAGTATATGGCCTCAATGCTATTATGAGACCGGAGAGCTATTTTCTGATCGTTACTCTAGTTTTGATCGCAGTCTATGGTCTTAATTCTATTCTAAGACCGAAGAACCGAGCCAGTTTCCGACAGAAGTTTACTTGTGCATTTTTTGGTCGCAGAAGCATTCTTGTGTAACTATTTCTCATCGAATGTAAAGAATCTTAATTTGGATTATAAGTTTTACATAATCCTTTCAAAAAGATCGAGTATGTGAGGAAAAGAAATTCTTTATTTCTGACAATCTTTACATACGAAAGGGACACAGGCGACCAAATCGTCAACCTGGTCTGATAACATTTTACAAAGTTCTCCCAGGGACATATTAACATCAGTGGGATCAACACTGGCTGCCCCTAGAGAACTGGCTATGGCTCTAAGCCTATCTACATCATCCCGAATCAAAGAAGCGCTATTATTCCTTATTGCATCGGAGAGTTTTCGCTGCTGTCGAGCATAGTCCCTCTCCAAGCGGAATTGGCGCGCCTCTTCGCGGGAGTTGTCATAACATTCTGCCAGGTGCAGAATGGCCGAAGACATTTCTTCGGTCTTCTTCTCTAGAGCCTCTTTTTCTTTTTGGAGAGTTCGCTTGAGGGAAAGAGGTTGGACCTCAGCAGGCTGGTCACTGGGGGCTCTAGAGATTTTCATCTCCTGCACATATATGCGTTAGTTTTACAAGATAAAACGACCAACAGAGAGAATGAAAATGATTACCAATCCTCGCAGTAAGATTGGACGGGAGGATGAAGCGTTTCCCCCAGAAAGTAGATCGCCTGACAAAAGTCGAGGACCATCTGGTCGCGGGAGTGCAACTTTCCCACGAGAAAATTGATCACCCAACAAAAGCTGGGGATCGCTTGATCGCAATGGAGAAAGCTGATCAGAAGAAGAAGAAAACCTTGAAGCAGGGTTATGGATCTCCAAAGGTGGAGATGAGGGTTCGACCTGCCGAGTTGTATGGACAGGAAGAACTACATGGGACAAGGAAGGAGAGTGCAATGATGCATTCCCAACCTTTGCACCCGTCAATGAAGCTCCACTGGAGGATCCCTCGTCAACCTTTGGCGTCTTCCCTGGGGGAACCAGCTCTTCAGTCACCTGTGAATTCCCAAAAAGCATTTTGGAAATGATCAGAATATAAAATGATGACTTGAACCAAAATTTCTAGAAAAGACTTACCTTTTGGAAGTCCTGGTCAAGTTCGGGTATCACTTCTTCTTCATCACTCTCAATCTCAATGATGTTCTTGGGGTCTTGATCTACCATCGGAACAAGAACTGAGGCTTAGAGGGAGTAACTGGAGAGGAGAAGTTGCTCTGAAAAAAGACTTAGTCGTGGTAAAGAAACTCGTGAGTACAAAGAACCGAAGGGCTCTTCAATTTATAGAGCTTGAAGGCGTCGGTTTGTTTCCACACACGTCTCGGGTTCTTAAACCGCACTTCGGTTGCCATTACGATGAGTCACCAAAATCATCATTACCAACCAAGAAAAACTCAGGGTCTTTTTAGGATATGAACCGTCACACGGCGGAATAGTATCAGCTGAAGTTAAACGTCGGGTTCATAATTCGATGCAAGATAAAAGTTTGAAGTAAATATGTTCTTTCATTTTTCTTCAAATTTGGGGGCTAGCTGACGAGGATTATCACCCGAGCTAGTTCAAAGTATTACATGTCTGGTTTAAGATAGAATCAGATTAGATGTGTGTTAATAAGTCCGTCGCTATGGTCTTAGACGACCTAAAGGGCGTGGATACAGAGATATTTTATGGTCGTAGCCCCTGCGTGATCATGAGATCACAGACCGTGTGTTGTCAGGAAACTCCATACAGTGCGCGGTCAGAGTATCGTTGATTATCTGCGACCAGGATAATCAGGGAAGGCCTAACACTTTGAATGGGCATATCCCGAGAATCATGAAGATATTTCCACGTATGAAGACAACTGCCGGGAGGTTAACATATGCAGTTATCCCTCGTTTGCACGTGTTAAGCCTGTGTGGGAGTTAAGTGTAGTTAACAAAACTGTATCTTAACAACTTCCCAAAGCCGTTTCGTATTGGCGCCCTTTTGTCCAGTATAAAAAGGTAGTCAATACACGTTCTAAAGACAAGTGACAAGTGATTCATTCAGTCAAGCATACAAGCACAACCAGACATTCACCAAACCTGAAGGCTTAGATATAGTTAGGTAGATAATAACATAGAAGAGATCTTCGCCAGTGATCTTCTCTTCTACCCTCCTGTACAAACATTTTATTACATATAGTGAAATCACAACAGGACGTAGGGCTATTACTCCCACCATCGAGGGCCCGAACCTGTATAAAAATCTCTTGTGCCTCTATAGACTTGTTTCATCTTACCTTTCCGGAGGAGCGCCCTGAAAGGTCCTGCAACTCACAAATTTGCATAAGATCGACTAAGGACCCTGAGTCCAAATCGTCGACAGTGTTCAATGGAGATTTTTGTTTCATCAACTAGAGAGATTCTATGCATGCAAATTTTGGGGCTAATTCCTTTGATATCATCAATTGAATAATCTAGGGCTTTGCGATGCACATGAAGTAAGGAAATTAGTTTTTCTTGTTGTGAATCACTCAAGTTTGCGTTAACAATTATAGGTTGTAGCTCATCATCGTCTAAGAACACATATGTCAGTAAGGAAGAGTTTTGAGTGTAGGTTTACTTACCTTTTCCTTACCTGCAGTGTCGGAGTTGGAGATGTCCTGTTTAGATGGTTCATGTGTTAGTTCATCCTTGTTTTGTTCATCTTCTTCGTTGCTATCTACCTTTTCATCTACAAGAGTTTCATTTGTCTCCCCCTCTAATGTGAGTCATAGTGGTGACTCCACTTCCAAAACTTCTTCTAGAATGTCCACGCTTCAAAGTTTTTCCTCATATATTAGGCAGTTAACAAGGTTAGACATTCTAAACAAAATTTTCTTCTCCCCTGTGTGAAAAGTGATCCATCCCTCACAAACATTACTAAGGGCACCTGTTGTCCAGAGCATTGGCCGTCCTAATATTATAGGTATAGCAATGTCTTCATCCATATCAAGAATGACAAAACCAACTGAAAGGTAAAATTTACTAACTTGAAGAGGCACATCTTCCAGGATTCCTTTCGGATGCTTCACCAATTGATCGGATAGTTGCAATACCATGCGCGATGGAAAGAGGCATCATACTCATGCTCGTGCCTAGGTCACAAAGGGCTTGATTGATATGTACTTTGCCTATGCTGCAATGGATGTAGAAGCTCACTTGATCCAGAAGATTTGCCGACATCTTGTTCTGGATCAAAGCACTACAATTTTCGATCAAAACAATAGTTTGCAATTCACTCAAATCCCTCTTTTTAGTGAGTATGTCCTTTAAAAATTTTCCATACACTATAAGATAGCACTTTAATACTAGCAGTAGAGCAGCTGGTAAAAGCTAGCATTGGCAGAATTTTAGTTGCAGGGAATAAGGTTTGCTACAGCTGGGGAAAAAGGCGCTACGAAAAGTTTTTCTCAGCTGTAATTTTTTCCCAGCTATAGGTCCAATGACAAAGAGGCTATTACTCCCACCATCGAGGGCCCGAACCTGTATAAAAATCTCTTGTGCCTCTACAGACTTGTTTCATCTTACCTTTCTGAAGGAGCGCCTTGAAAGGTTCTGCAACTCACAAATTTGCATAAGATCGACTAAGGACCCCGAGTCCAAATTGTCGATAGCTGGCGCCCACCGTGGGGCCTTTCTCAAGGTGCTTTCCCTTCATCCGGAGTTTTGGCGAACAATGTCTGGGGCATATGATTCCGAGAATGACTTTGATCTCAACGATTATGCCCATATACAAATGCCTTCACCCAGTGACCCCGTTCCAATGGAAGAGGTCAGTTGTGAAGACATTCTGAAGGAACATCAAGAGGATACGTTTTCCCCTACCCGAGTCATATCCATCGACCAGGGAATGGGAGAGATAGGTCCGGAACTTGATGTCAGTTCCACTATTTGTAAAATTGAGTCTCGGTCACCATGTGTTCCCTTCAGGAACCAGGATGGCAGCCACCAGGAACTCAGTCCCGGGGGGTTTGATCCCGACAACCTCCACTCTCTCTTTGATTTCGAATCCGACTCGGAGCAAACAGAGATGTTCACTCCTTCTGTAGCTTCGCTTCCTAGAGAATTCACCGCCTTGTCGGAAGAGAATCCCGATTAGCAGATCGCTAGGGAAGAACATGAGCGTAGAAAAAAGGAGGAACAAGAACACAAGCAGAAGGGGGATCAAGATCGCGAGTGACAAGATAACGAACTCCACAAGACAGCCCTAGAGGCTCTCCAAAGTGCACAGGCTCGTTATGACGCCGCCCCTAGTTCCTCCTGTCGCCCACATGGTCCCAGGCACGAGCAGACGCCTTCTTCACCATCGGAGCATTTACTGGTGGATGAAGAGATGGTTACACCTGGCGCACCAAAGAGGAGTACGCAGGGCCTACTTCGATCTATCGCGGAGGTCTTGCGTAATTTTCCTCCTACCCTCACTGACGCGGACAAACCGGCTTTTGCTAGGATCTTGGCGGAGAAATTGGATGACGTTGCATCTGATGCAACCCCTACAGCTTCCTCTCGGTCTACGATTCGTTCCCATGAAAAGGAGTATTCTTACCCTAGTCATGATAGGCGTAATCGATTACCATACGGATCACTTCGGCATGACAAATCCAGGCGCATAGGAAACTCTCGTGATCGAGATCGAATTCATGTGCATTCTCGTCTGGGACCACGCGGCGCATCCCCATCGCGTGAAATCGCTCGTGGGTATGCTGGAAATCACAGAACTCTCCACAATCCATATGTAGGCTGCATGGCCTTTCGCCAAGCCTTCGTGCGGTCGTTTGGCAGGATAAGTTCAAGCCAGGGGCTATTGAGAGATTTGATGGGACCCAGAATCCGTCGGAGTTCCTTCAAATTTACATTACCGCTATCCAAGCGGCAGGTGGGGATGATCGTGTTATGGCAAACTATTTGCCAACGGTTCTTGAGGGGCAGGCAAGGACCTGGCTCTTCAATCAGCCCGAGGGTTCGATATATAACTGGGAAATATTGTGCGATGCCATCCTCAACAATTTCAAAAATTGTTACAAAAAACATGGGAAAGAAGACGATCTTCATCATCTACGACAAACTTCCACGTAGACTCTCCGACAATTTGTCAAAAGATTTGTTGGGGTGAGAAATACCATCCCAAACATATCCGATAACTCTATTATCTGAGTGTTTAAGCACGCAGTTCGATATCAGAGATTTACGAAAGATTTACTTATCAACCCTCCTCGATCAGTTGCCGATCTCTTTGATATGGCTGATCGCTATTCAGATGCGGCTGAGGTTGTTGAATGGAATAGGATGGTCGATAAAGGAAACCTACCGCCCCAACCAGGTCTCAAGGATGTGAAGAAAGAGGATGCAGGCAAGAAGTCGGAGTCTTCATCAGGTGGAAAATCAAAGAAAACCAAAAAGAACCGAACCGGATAGTACCGGGAGGTCACAGTCACGGAAAAACCGCCGCTGGCGAAAGGTAATAAGTTTTCATGTAACACCCCGATTTTTCCCAAATCCTGGCTTGCCTCGTCCCTCTCTATTTCAGAATGAGATCCCAGTTGTGCCAGCAGCTTACCCCAAAAAGTTGGCAATCAAGCTCTTTCGTTCAGAACTTTTTCACAAATCAGCCCTTTTCAGATTTGTCAGAAGCCCAAAAAGACTAAAAGTTTCAGACCACCTCCAAACTTTGATCTGATTCAGTGAATATCTCCCATTCACTATTCTGAACATTTTTCCCTTCTGGAAGAATTTCCAAATCTTGCCCTAAACCTGAGTTTCGACCCTCGCCATTTTTGAAACCCTAATTACCCTGTTTTACCCTAAAGTCGTTTTCCCCACTTTTGTCGAAACCCTTCAGATCTTGCCTGATCTTGTCAAACTTTGGCTAGATGAGTTCCATTAATCTTATGCAACTCATTCCTGAAATCAGATTTCAGATCAGCCCTCCAGATCTCCAGATTTACAATCAAGCCCAATTCCAATTCAAATTTTCCTCACAGATCAGTCCCTGGAGCAACTTTCAGAATTGCAAATCTGCCATTCTGCCCTTTTGCTGCTGTTTTCGACCAGCATCTGGTCGTTGCCTTCGACCAGCGCACTTCGCCGGAGCCGCGCCGTGTTTCTTGTCGCGTTTGCTCGCCGCCGGCCATCGCCTCTTGTCGCCCGTGCTCATGATCGGTTGAGCCATCCCGCGCGCACGTGCCAGCAACCAAAACCCTCGCCAAGTCCAGCGGTTAAACGCCCGCGCTCCAGCAGCGTTTTCGCGCGCGCACGCCCGTTGCCGTGGCATTGCATGCGTGTACGTGTCACCGCCGGAGCTTTGCTGTTGCCTCCGCATCCGTGCCGTTTCAAACCCAGTTCCAATGCGCCCCGACAATGCTGGCAAAGCAACTGCACAGCCGCATGCGTCACGTCGTCGTCGCCGCTGTTGCACCTTCGCCCGACAAAGCTTCTCCCCGGCACAAGCCTTGTTGTCGGATTCCCCCTCGCTAGCTCCGCCTCTTAGCCTATAAATACTCCTAAGTGCTTTGCTTCAGTTCCAGCACCAGAAATCCACCAAACTCCCCAGCATCGCCGTGAATGTCTTCTTCTCCGGCGAGCCAGTGAGAGAGCTCACGGTGCTAGCCCATTTCACAGCCCCAATCTCCAATCCAAAGCCATTGGTGAGTTCCCCTCTTCTCCCTCTCTGTGTCATGGCTCCCAATTGCACCAGATCGATCCCCATCGCCGGTGATCGCCGGATTCCCGATTTGCCCTGTTTCCCCAATGCCGTTCGATTCTCTCCAAATTAGCTCTCGATTCTGTAGAAGAAGTTGATCAGTGAGCTTAGTAGAGCAAGCCTGTGGAATCAAAATCCCCATTTGTGCTCAAATCGAAGAAATCCCGATTTGGAACTTCATCAGTTCGCTGGACCTTGCCGCCGAGCTTCTCCGGCCATCCTCCAGTGAAATTAACCCCTCCAGCAGCCTTGTTGTGCCCTAGAGATCATTCTCAAGCTTGGAATTGAGCTCTTTTGCCTTGTATCGAGAATCCCCAATTCGGTGTCTTCTTCTCCGGCACAGTTCACCGGAGTTTGCTTCCCGGCCGATTCAGCCGACACCACTTTGTCCCTTAGCTTTGCCTCACCTCCCTGAGCATTTTCTTCCACTAGCTCGACATCTGGATCTGCCTAGATTGTGAGTTATGCCCTTGTCAAGATTTTGTCCAGAGCTGTGTCTGTGCCGTGTCGCCACCGCAGTTCATCACCAGATTTGGCCGCCCTCCGGCCACTTTCAGCCCTTGATCCTGTTAAGTATTTTGTTCCTGTTATCAATGCCTACCTCCCAGACAAAGTTGTGCATCAATTGGATCCCTGTATCAAAAGTTGTGCTTTGCCCTAGTTTTTGGCAATGTCTGCACTATGTCAGTGCATGTCAGCCACTGGCATTAGCCTTGTTTGACCCCTTCTGGTTGAGAAATGGAAATTTCACTTTGTCCCCTAGATTCTTGGAGTTGTGTTCTACATCTTTCTCTTCTGCCACTTCTCCAGAAAACCTACTTAAGACCAACTTATGGCTATGTCTTGCCGTGGACTGAATGTCGGCCTTTGACATTCAACTTCTTTTGAGCCCATCTCTTCGACCAGCACCCAAGTGACTCTGTCCAAATCTTTTCCCTTGCATGCATGATATATGTACTTATTATTTTCTATTGCAACTATTTTATGTATGCTTATGTAGTGTATGTATTGTATTGCTTATGTCCGCCGCAGAGCCCGAAGCTGAAGGAGAGGAAGAAGTCTTTGAAGATTCGTCCGAATAATTAGACCCAGCAGTGCAAGGCAAGTCTCAACCCCTTGATCATGTCTCGCCTAATATTTTCAAATGAAGTATGTTAGTTGCTTTCAAAGTATATGCATGCCTTATATTCAAATGAGAGTATGTTCAAATAATGTGGTTAGATATAACCTAAATGATTGTGAAACCCCTCTTGTGATTGAATTCCCATGCATCCTTGTCACCCTAGGATATATGCTTAGAATTATGCTTATGCTTGAAAACTTATGCTAAATATCAAATGGTCGCTTATATGAAAAACATGTTTGAAAACCCCTTTTTGTGAAAGAAAATACAAATTAGAATTGATAGTGAGGATTGGTTTGTATGGAGAGGGTGTGGTGCGCACCAGGGAATGTGGATGGCTCCTCACTATTAATTCATAAGGACTAGAACCTTGTGTTGTGTCTCTATGCGGCATGAAAAACGTACCAACCACTTGCCTGGTATGGGACAGGCACGACTTAGTAGCTTTTTGGTATTAGCAGTTCCCTGCATGGTTTGTCGGTCTGGTTTCTCGCGTGGAGAAACTGGTTGGGCGCAGTTCGTCCGTGAGTGATGTGAGTTCAGAAAAAGAATGAGAGGAAAAGGTGGAAAGAAGGAAGACGCCCTATGCCTCCGATTAAGCCGTGCGCGGTTGTAATCGTGACGGTCAAATGTCTCGCGTGGACAGACCAAGGCTATGTGTCCTGCGGGAGCATAGGCCAAAGGCTAGGAAGTAAGGCAGTGGGTAGGACCCACAACGGTACTTGAGACTTAATTGTCTATTTACCGGGCGGGGATACTGTTAATACTAGACTGCAAAAGCGTTGTGTGATCTCGGCCTTGTCACATGCGTATAAGTCGCGTGGAGCTGATTCGACTTGAAAGCCGAGTGAAGAAGTGGATTTAAAAAGAGGTACACCTTTGCAAAGTGTAAGAAAAGTATCGGATACTCTGTACTCCCAGGTCATGGAGTATGTTCGCGGTGGATTTATCCATGTGGTTCAGCACAAGTAACTATTTGGAATGTTTTGATAATATGGTTTGATAAAAGTGATGACTCATGGGAGACCATCTCATAACAATTTCTTAAAGTCTATTATAAGATTTCCAAAACCCTGCTGTTGAAAATAAAACTCTTATTTAAGAAATCAAAGAATTGAAATCTATACTAGTTATGATTATAAGACTTAAGCCCTTTTCTTGATCACTCCTCATCTATATACCTGCATTCTTGTAACGAGACTTGTTAAGCATTGTGTAAAAACATGCTCACCCTTGCCTTTACAAATAAATTCAGAAGAAAGGATCGATTCGAGAATCCCGATTCCCCTAGCCTTGAGCACCAAGAAGAGGAAGGAGTCTTTCCAGACGATTTGAGCTTCTAGGAGGGTCATGAGCCAAGTTGAGTCCGATGTGGAGGAAGCCCTTCCAGAGCCGCTGCAGAAGGAAGTGAAGACCTTTGTGGTTGCTTTTTGTGTTGTTTTTCTGTGTTCGGTACTTCGATACCGATTCTTGATTTTGAAAAACTCTCTACTTTTGTATCAACTTTAATTAAGGCCATCCCTGGCATTATGATATTGTAATAGTGGTCCTCGTGACCTTGTACTTGTTTTATCTACCTGCTTTATTGTTTAAAGTGAATCCTGTTGTTGTAAGCTTGTGATGAACCTACCTGTGCGCAATCCACCTGGGCGGTTGCCACGGATTCCTCAAAGGAGGGTCCCACATTTCATTTAAGAATAAAACTGCTTCTGGTGGTCGCAATTCCGACCAACCAGAAAAACCGACTAACTCGCAGGAAGGCAAGAAATGGTGTCCGATCCACAACTCTCCGGGACACGACCTAAAAAATTACCGGAGCTGGTTGAAGCAACTAGATGACTTCTACCAGGGAATTGGGCCGATGCCAACTTTGCCATCGAAAGAGCAGACTTGCGGGCTTAGAGACGCCGACGGGGACGAAGAAATGTCCTACCATGTACCTCGTAATTATGTTAATGTCATTTTTGGAGGTTCCTCCTCTTTTGTTTCTAAATGACAGTTTAAAGCATTTCATCGAGAAGTTAACCAAGCGGAAGCTCCCCTTGGTGAACCTCAATACCCTCGTTGGTCGGACACCCCTTTGACATTTGATCGTTCTAATTGTCCCGTTTGGCTTACTCGATCACTGAGATTACCTCTGGTCATTACCCCAATAATCAGTAATGCAAGAGTCGAAAGGGTCCTGATCGATGGAGGCAGTTCCTTGGACCTTTTACTGGTCAAGGCATTGGATGAGATGCAAATCCCCCGTTCAAAAATCAAACGCATAATCCATCCATTTTATGGGATAATTCCTGGTCCCTCAATGATGCCAATGGGACAGGTGGTGCTCCCGGTCACGCTGGGTGAACCGGATAATTTCCGAACAGAGTTAGTTACTTTCGATGTAATTGATTGTGATTCGGCTTATAACGCGATTTTTGGCAGGCCAACTCTTGCTAAATTTATGATGGCGACGCACTACACCTATCAGTGCAGCAAGTTACCAGGCCCCAAAGGTGTAATCTCGGTCCGAGGTAGCCGTAATGTGGCATTGACTTGCGATCGGTTATCACTGGAGCTCGTGGATCAACTTCTCCTTCGGGATGTCAAAATTACCACCACGGGTGTGGATACGATCAAGGTCGCCCCTCGACCAGAGGAAAAGCTAAAACTGGTTCTATTATGCCCAGATGATCTATCTAGAACAATTCGGATTGGGTCAGGCCTGGACGACAAATAGGAACTCGAGCTCGTTACTTTCCTCTGGGCTAATGCAGATGTGTTTGCGTGGAAACCATCCGACATGCCCGGTGTCCCAAAGAAGATAATTGAGCACAGGTTAGCAATTTGACCTGGACAGCGACCAATAAAACAGAAGCTTAGGTGCTTTGCTGTTAATCGGCAAGAAGCTATCCGCGCGGAGTTAGACATGCTCCAAGCAGTCGGGTTCATTCGAGAAGTCAAACATTCGGAATGGCTTGCAAATCCGGTCATGGTCCGTAAGTCAAATGGTAAGTGGCGCATGTGCGTCGATTACACCAGCCTAAACAGTGCCCGCCGAAGGATGATTTCCCCTTCCCCGCATTGATCAGTTGGTCGATTCTACTGTGGGTTGCGAATTGATGAGTTTTCTTTATGCTTACTCAGGATATCATCAAATTAGCATGGCAGAAGAAGATGAAGAGAAGACTGCCTTCATCACACCATTTGGCACCTACTGCTACGTTAGAATGCCATTTGGTCTCAAGAACCCCGGTTCCACGTACCAGCGCTTGATGCAAAAGACATTTTCTTCCCAGAAGGGGCGTAATCTTGAAGCTTACGTAGACGATTTGGTTGTAAAAAGCTTGAAAAGCTTGACTCATTTAGATGATCTTGCTGAGACCTTTTGTAATTTGAACCGATTCGGAATAAAATTAAACTCAAAAAAGTGTTCTTTTGGGGTTTCATCTGGTAAACTATTAGGTTTTCTCGTTTGTTCTAGAGGGATAGAGGTTAATCCTGAGAAAATCAGGGCCATCGAGCAAATGAGGTCTCCTTCGACCATGAAGGAAGTTCAATGCCTAGTAGGTCGTATGGCGGCTTTAAGTCGATTTATATCGCTACTAGGTGAAAGGGGATTACCTTTCTTCAAAGCTCTCTGCAAGCACCATGGTTTTGCCTAGTCGGATGAAGCCGAGAAAGCATTTCAAGAGGTTAAAGTATACTTAACTAGTCCGCTGGTGTTGGTTTCCCCGGTCACAGGGGAAAAGCTACTTCTTTATTTGGCGGCCACACCTCATGCGGTCAGTGCCGTCCTGATCGCAGTAAGAGAAGGTGTGCAACGACCCGTCTATTACATAAGCAAGGTACTTCATGGTCCTAAGGAGCGTTACCCTGAGGTCCAAAAGATACTTTACGCACTACTGAACGGCTGGAGCAAGGAGCGCTGCGTTCACCCAGGCATCCCCAGATGGCAACGCTGCGACGATGGTTCCTTGCATATGGTCGCTTAGACTGATGTAGTCCGACAGAGAGGAGAGGTTCCTCATTCTTCTTTGAGGAGCCATGGCAAGTCATCACGGGTTTCCACGGTCGGCACCAACTGTCGTGGTATTGTGAATCCCACACACAGGTTTTAGGACGTGCATAGCATGTGTACAGCGGCACGAGCTGACCATGTGACGAGTCACCTCCTGTTGGGCAATCACAGAGGTTGACTCGGGAGGATTTATACTGGTTGGGTCCTAGGGGAACCCTAGTCCTATCGGCACACCCCGGACGTAAGTCCTGAGGGAGGTTCTCTCACGGGGAGAGCTCTTCAGGGGAGTGCCAATTGCTTTTAGTGTGTGTAAAATGAGTTGGAATTGTCCTTACAAGAGAGACACAAGGGGTATATATAGGCCCCCCAAAAATGAAAAAACTAAAGTGCCCTAGCTGCGACTGTTGGATCGAGGGGTACCGTCGCCCTTTCGTGGGGTGAATGGCTCGGATGCTTGACATGTGTTGTCACTAGTTCCCAAGGCACCCTCGACGTCACTTGTTCCCGGGTGCTTGGACCCGGATGGTGGGGCTCGTATGTCCAAGTTGCGCTCTCGGCCCAGTCGGGTGGTTCCTGACGTGATTATTACCCAAGCTAGTCATCTGTTTATTGAATATATCATGTTTAAGATGTTTCAGATATGATATACACTAGCAGACGTTATGGTCGCAGAGGCAGTTTCCTGTGAACCAGAAGGTCGCACGATCAGTACTGACCTATGGTCATAGGAGTGTGCGCAACCATAGCGTCTTGTAAGTCATATTTAACCTGAATAGTGATTGAGTCTTCCAAGAATGGTTCCAGGTTAAAATAACTTCTTTCCCCACCTGTGAAGACAACTGTTAGGGAGCTAAGATATGTGGTTATCTAAAACCGCATATAGTAACTAGCAAGGAGATGAAGATAAAGATGCAGTTTTATAACTACATCTTAGCAACTGTTGAACTTCCTAGAATTACTTCACGTTGACACCCTTTCGATCAGTAAAAAAGACAATAAGGAAGGATACAATAGAAAAACAAGACAGAAGACAAGCAACATTAGTTTCACAAGTACAAGTAGATTAAGAGATTGTTAGCCTCTCTAACAATCTCTCTCTATAATCTTTTATACACATAGTGAAAACACCACAGGACGTAGGGTTGTTACTTAAATCCTTGAGGACCCGAACCTGTATAATCTTTTGTGTCTCTAGTACATAGCTATCTTTACTTACCTGATGGGCGTTTTGAATTGTCTCCACTTCATACATCATTAATCTGCATAAGATCGACTAAGGACCCTAGTCCTAATCGTCGACAGCTGGCACCCACTGTGGGGCCTTTCTCAAGACGTTTCTTTCATTGGAAGTTCTGATAAGCTATGATTGGAGCATACGATTCTGAGAACGATTTTGATCTCGATGACTATGCCCATATCCAGATGCCCTCGTCTAATGACCTCGTTCCTATGGAAGAGGTCGATGACGAGGATGTCCTGGAGTCACATCCTGAGGGGGCATCTTCTCCAACTTTGGTCATGTCTATCGACCAAGAGATAGAGAAGATGGTATTTTCTCCTCATGTGAGTCCTACCACATCAGAGGCCGAATACGTGCCACAACACATCATCCCTAAGAATGTGGAAGATGATAATCTTGAGTTTAGTCTTGGAAAGTTTTCTCTGGACAATCTCAAATCTCTTTTTGATTTCGAGTCTGATTCAGAACAAGGAGAGATGTTTTCCCTGTCTGCGACCTCGGTTCCACGAGAATTTGCTGTGCTTTTGGAGGAAACTCCTGAACAACGCGTTGCCAGGGAGGAACAAGAGCTCAGACAGAAGGAGGATCAAGCCCGTGAGCAGCAAGAAAACGAGATTCGCAAAGCCACTGAGCAAGCCTTGCGCCTTGCACAATCTCATCAAGATGCTGTTGTCCGCAACCTTGGTCTGGGAACTTCATGCCATCCACATGCTCATAGGAGTGACCAGACGCCATCTTTAGCTCCGGAGTATTCCCCGGCGGTTGAGGCGACGGTAACTCCTATGGCTCCCAGAAGGAGTACACAAGACTGACTTCGTGTTATCGTAGATACACTGCGTAACCCTCCTCCTGGGTTGGAGAATGAGGATAGAACAAGAGTCCTCGTGGACACACTTGGCGAAGTTGCCTCTGAAGCCACTCCAACGACATCATCTCACTCCATAATTCATTCTCGTGAGCAGGATGGCTCCTATTCAAGTCAGGGGAAAGGCAATTGAATACAGACGACGTCACTTTGGCAAGATAAGGTCAAGTGAATTGGAAGCTCCCGTGATCGCAACCGCTTGCCATTTCATTCTTGCCTGGGACGACAAGAGGAGTCTCCTTCGGGTAATACGCCTTGCGACCACAGGGAAGGTCGTGGGGATAGACATTTCCAAGCTTCTTATGTAGGTTGTAAAGCTTTCTCGCCAGGGCTCCGTGCGGTAGTCTGGCCAGATAAGTTTAAACCTGGTGTGATCGAGAGATTCGATGGAACTCAGAATCCATCGAAATTTCTTCAGATCTATTACTGCCATTCAAGTGACAGGAGGAGATGACCAGGTCATGGCAAACTATTTGCCGACAGTCCTTGAGGGACCTGCAAGGACCTGGTTGTTAAATCAACCAGAAGGGTCAATCTACAATTGGGAAATGTTGTGTGATTCAATCCTCAATAATTACCAAAATTGTTATGAGAAGCCTGGTAAGGAAGATGACCTTCATTGGTTACGCCAGACTTCGCTTGAAACCCTTCAAAAATTCGTCAAGAGATTTGTCGGGGTGAGGAATAACATCCCCAACATTTCAGATACTTCGGTTATCAGGGCTTTCAAGCATGCCGTTCGGTACCGAAGATTCACTGAAGACTTGAGTATCCATCTACCAAGGTTGGTATCAGATATCTTCGATATGGCAGACCGCTATTCTGACGCTGCTAAGGCCGTGGAATAGAATAGAATGGTAGACAAAGAAAATTTGCCGCCTCAACCAGGTCTCAAGAACGACAAGAAGGATGATTCTAGCAAAAAGTCAGAATAATCAGCAGGCGGGAAATCTAAGAAGCCCAAGAAGAATGGGGCTGGACAATACCGAGATGTTGCGGTTGCCGACAAACCACTGCCAGGAAAAGGTAATGATTTTTCGTTTAAAAATAAAAAACCTCCTCTAGTGGTCACGACAACGACCATTCGAGAAAATAAGCTAACCCGCAGGGAAATAAAAAGTGGTGTCCATTGCACAATACTTCTGGACATGCCCAAAAAAGCTGTCGCAACTAGTTGAAGAGCTTGGAAGACTTCTATCAGGGAACTGGACCCATGCCGACCATACCAAAGCAAGAGCAATCCTGTGGGGTTAGGGACGCTGATGGAGATGAAGTCGTGCCATATCAGGTACCCCAAAGTCATGTAAATATCATTTTTGGTGGTTCTTCTTCATACCCTTCAAAGCGTCAATTCAAATCTATTTATCGTGAAGTAAATAAAATTGAAGCTCTAGTTGGCAAGCCTCACTGTTCCCGTTGGTCGGAAACTCCCTTAACTTTTGATCGGGATGATTGTCCCAGGGGGCTAATGCGACCATTGCGACTACCTCTAGTCATTACCCCTATCATTAGCAATGCTAAGGTCGAGAGGGTATTGATCGACGGAGGTAGCTCTCTGAATCTATTATTGGTCAAGACTCTTGATGAGATGCAAATCCCTCGATCAAAGATCAAACCCATAATTCATCCATTTTATGGTATAATTCCTGGTCCCTCAATGATGCCGATTGGGTAAATTATATTGCCAGTAATATTGGGAGAACCAAATAATTTTCAAACATAATTGATTACATTTGATGTAATCGATTGTGATTCAGCATGTAACGCTATTTTTGGTAGGCCGACACTTGCTAAGTTCATGGTGGCAATGCATTATGCTTATCAATGCGTCAAAATATCGGGCCCAAAAGGCGTGATTACGGTCCGAGGAAGCTGCAATACGGCTCTCACTTGTGATCGGTTATCACTGGAGTTGGTTGATTAGCTTCCCCTTCGGGATGTTCAAGTTGCGACCACGGCACCAGATGTGATCAAAGTTGCCCCGCAACCAGATGAGAAGTTGAAGTTAGTTCCATTGTACCCAGATGATCCATCTAGAATCATTCGGATTGGATCAAGTTTGGATGGCAAATAGGAACTTGAGCTCATTACTTTCCTCCGGGCTAACGCAGATGTGTTTGCGTGAAAACCATCCGACATGCTTGGAGTCCCAAGGGAAGTGATTCAGCACAGGCTAGCAATTCGGCCTGGATAGCAACCAATAAAGCAAAAGCTCAGATGCTTTGCTACTGACTGACAAGAAGCCATCCGTTTGGAGTTAGACAAACTCCAGAACGCGGGATTTATTCGTGAAGTCGATCATCCTGAGTGGCTTACAAATCCGGTCATGGTCTAGAAGTCAAATGGTAAGTGGCATGTGTGTGGACTACACCAGCCTAAACAGTGCCTGCTCGAAGGACGATTTTCCTATTCCTCGCATTGATCAATTGGTTGATTCTATAGTGGGTTATGAACTGATGAGCTTCCTGGATACTTAGTCAGGGTACCATCAAATTAGTATGGCAGAAGAAGATGAAGAGAAAACTGCATTCATGACACCATTTGGCACTTACTGCTATGTCAGAATGCCATTTGGTCTCAAGAATGTTGGTTCTATGTACCAGTGCTTGATGCAAAAGACCTTTCTTTCTCAGTTAGGGCATAATTTAGGAGCTTATGTCGATGACTTGGTTGTAAAGAGTTTTAAAAACTCTAGTCACATAGATGATCTTGCTGAAACCTTTTGTAACTTGAATAAATATGGAATAAAGATGAATCCTGAAAAATGCTCCTTTGGAGTCTCTTCTGGTAAACTTTTAGGTTTCCTTGTTTGTTCGAGAGGAATTGAGGTTAATCCCGAGAAAATCAGGGCCATTGAACAAATGAGATGTTCTTCGACCATGAAGGATGTCCAGAGTCTAATAGGGCGTATGGCGGCTTTAATTCGTTTCATATCACGGTTAGGTGAACGAGGATTACCTTTCTTTAAGGTTCTACGTAAGCACAATGGTTTTACCTGATCGAATGAAGCCAAAAAAGCTTTTCAAGAGGTAAAAGCATACTTATCTAGTGCGCCAATATTAGTTTCTCCAGTTTTGGGGGAACCATTACTTCTTTATTTGGCTGCTACCGCTCACACAGTCAGTGCAGTCCTGGTCGTGGAAAGGGAAGGTGTGCAACAACTAGTTTATTATGTAAGCGAAGTGCTTCATGGACCAAAGGAGCATTACATTGAAGTCCAAAAACTACTTTATGCTCTTTTGATGGCTTCTCGAAAGTTGCGACATTACTTTCAAGCACATGGGATTATTGTGCCTTCATCCTTTCCTTTAGGGGGCATCCTCCGTAATCCGGAAGTTTCTGGTCGCGTTGCAAAATGGGTAGTGGAACTTGGAGCATTTGATATCCATTTCACTCCTCGAGTAGCAGTTAAATCTCAAATTCTTGTGGATTTTGTGGTTGAATGGACTAATCCTGACCCACCTGCGCAAGAATCTATAGATTTACAATATACCGACCATTGGATGATGCATTTTGATGGCTCTCGTAGTTTTCAGCATTCGGGGGCTGGAGTGGTCTTAATTACACCTCAGGGTAATCAACTCCAGTATGTCATACAATTACACTTTGTTGCGACCAATAACACAATAGAGTATGAAGGTCTTCTTGCTGGGCTCTGAGCAGCCAAATTCCTTGGAGTCAGTCGATTAGTGGTGAGGGGAGACTTACAGCTAGTTGTAAACCAGGTAAACAAGGAGTGTAGCACCTCCGATGAGACAATGGCTCATTACTTGGACGAGGTGAGGAAATTGGAAAAACACTTTAGTCATTTCAAAGTCCAATTCATTCCGCGAAGGGATAATGTTCTCGCAGACCAATTGTCAAAAATTGGGTCCTCACGAACATCCGCTTTGGCAGGAGTGTTTGTCAAACACTTAAAATACCCCTCGATCACAACTTTCGTCAGGGATGATGACATGACAGTTCATGTCGCCGACCTCGAGCATGAAGGAGATTTGACCCATCCATTGCGGATCTATCTTGAACATGGGACCTTGCCCGAGGATGAAACTGAAAGCGATCAGTTGATACAAAAGGCACGTCTATACAGATTAATTGAAGGAGTCTTATATAGAAAAGGTATTAAGGAGTATTAATGTGCTGTATACCTCAAGAGGAAGGAAAGTCCCTCTTGAAAGAAATTCACGGTGGTGTGTGTGGAGCACATGCATCTTACTGAACGTTGGTTGGAAAAGCTTTCCGACAGGGTTATTATTGGCCTTCGGCATTTAATGATGCCATGCAATTAGTCAAAACATGCCTGCAGTGTCAATTTCATGCATGACAAGTTCATCAACCTACATATGCCTTACAAACCATTCCTTTAACTTGGCTGTTTGTGGTGTGGGGAATAGATATAGTGGGTCCTATGCCCCAAGCAGTTAATGAGTACAAGTACTTGTTCGTAGCCATTGACACGCTTATTAAATGGATTGAAGCTGGACCAGTCTGCACTATAACCGCCGCCACGGCGAATAAATTCTTTCATAAGAATATTGTGACACGATTTGGTGTTCCAAACCGTCTCATTACCGACAACGGGTCCCAATTCATTAGTGGTCTTTTTCTGGACTATTACAACGACATTGGGACCAAAGTGTGTTTTGCATCCGTTGCTCATCCACAGAGCAATGGCGCCGTTGAATGTGCCAATGGGCAGATATTGCAAGGCGTTAAGAAACGAGTTTTCGATCGCCTTAAGTTGCACTTGGGGGCTTGGGTAGATGAACTCTACTCCGTTTTATGGGCATTACGCACGACGTGCAGTCGAGCCACGGGTGAGATGCCTTTTCAATTGGTATATGGTGCTGAGGCTGTATTACCTATCGAAATTCGTATTGGATCTGTTCGTGTAGATCAATTTGATCAACATGAACAACGTGTACAAGACATTACTCTCCTTGAAGAGAAACGTGATCGCGTTGATTAAGTCAGCAGCTTATTTACAAGATTTGCGTAAATACCATAGTAAACAAGTGCAACCTTGTAGTCTTCACGTGAGCGACCTGGTTTTATGAAAAATCCAAAACCAGTCCAATCACAAAAAAATTTCCCCTCAGTGGGAAGGCCCCTATACTGTGGTCTCTGTGCCGCGACCAGGGTCAGCTCGATTAGCAATGGAAGACGACAGGATCTTATCTAATACGTGGAAGATAGATTAGTTGCGCAAGTTCTACGTGTAAGTTTCTTTCATTCCATTTTCCTTTTCAATTAGCATGTTTTATTCAAAAAAAAATAAATAAACGTACTTCTTTTTTAAGTTATGGTTATATTCGCGACCTTTGTCAAGTTAAGCTCGAGGGTTGGTCTCAAAATAACCATTTTAATATAATGTTCAGGGTGGATTCGCTAGCCGATCTCATGGTCACATCTAGATAAGACATCTCTAAATAAGCCGTTTCTCAACGTATACGAGACTTACTAGTATGTCTCTGATCATTCGGGTGGCTGTTAGTTCGTAATAAACTTTGGCATTAATATTAAGATGTGTATTTGTGTGATTACATGGTCGTATCTAGTTGAGGCATTTCTTTCTAAACCATTTTCTCAACGTATAAGAAACTCGCTAGGTATTTTTGATCATGTGTTAGCCATGTTATATTCTATTTCCTCAGATTATTATACAATGTCCTTTATATAGATGATCTCAGGAGGAGGCTAGGGGAATATAGCTATAGCATAATTGGAGGGCATGCATCTGCATATTTTTTGTTAATTTTCTAATGTTCAAGTATACAAATTGGGACAAATCAAAAAGTTTTTTTTCTCATTGTTCATTACAAAGACAAAGAAGAGGTAACATCATGATAACTTGAGTTCTTTCAAGAGACTCTCAATCCAAGGCTTGACTTCGTCTATTATGGCCGAGGTAAGCCTTCTTTTGAGGTCACAGAATAGCATTGAGACCATAGGGAACACTGAGGTCACAGAATAACATTGAGACCACAGATATCGTTGAGATCATGCATAGTACTGAGATCACATAATTGCTTTGAGATCATAACAGTACTGGAATTATGAGATTACCCTGAAATCATAGGGTAATAAAACTGCAAAAAATTCTAATATAATTACTTGTACTGTAGCCCCCGAATATGAAATAAACTGACCTTTTAATTTCTAAAAAAGATGCATTTTGTTTCAAATTTCACTAGGGTTAACGATATGGTTTCAGGTTCAAACCGTGAAGACCCGTTATGAGGAAAAATTAAAATACTGAATGTGGCAAGTAGTGGCTTTGGGTAGATAAAAGGAAGGTGCCTTGCTTGAGAAGCTTTAGAAAACCCTCTTTTGCATTAGCCACTCCGCCGCAAAAAACCCTCGTTGTTCACTTTTGCTCTCATCGCCACCAAAAACCTTCATCTTTCCAAAGATTCTCACAGCGATGGCATCTTGGAGTTGATCTAGTCATTGCGATATTGAGATCTTAGTAGCATTGGAGAAAGAGGACATTCTTCCTTCTCAGCTGCTAATCAACTGGTGACCCGCGAGGAACGAGAAGAAACCCCCAACGTCCAGGAGAGTGAACTGGTGATTTTCGAAGACTTTCTGCGATGTGGATTTCGTTTTCCAAAAAGCAAATTTCTGCAAGATATCCTAACACACTTCGACTTAGGGCTGGTAAACCTCCACCCCAATGCTATCCTCATCCTGGCTGTCTTTCAGCACTTGTGTGAGGCTTTTGTGGGAGTGTTACCGTGCGTAGATCTATTTCGACGGTTTTATTTCTCAGCATGGTCGAAAAGTCCCAGTGCAGTAGGGTTTGTATATTTCCACCTATGGGAGAAGAAAGATTATCCGTCTTTCCCGTCACGTGATTCTGTGCAGGGATGGAACCAGAGGTGGTTCTACTGCTCCACACCGGCGGAGAGCAACTTGTGGTTTGAGGACCGACGGCCGGTGAAAAGTAGCGAAATGGACACCATTCCATTGTTGGGTGTTGACTTGTAGAAACAAGCGCAAGTAATTCTTCACTTAGTCCGCCAGGGATTGACAGCACGAGGTATCATCCGCGACTTCGTGAAGAATAGGATAAGCCCTCTAAAGAAGAGGGAACATCCTGCTTGAGAGGTGCAGTCCATGGCAGACAATACCTTGGACTACAATAATGGTAAGTTTTCTTGTTCACAAGATACGCGTTATTACTGATGATCAATGTCATGCTAAGTAATTGCGATTGTGGAACAGTCTTGTCCATATCAGAAATTGATAGAAGGACAAACAGTCTTCTGAAGTCATATAATGCGATGATAGAAGGAGCTCTAGGATCACCTCGTTCTCAGAGCTTGATCAACAGTGGCGACGATTGGAGACAAGAATGTCAAAAGGTAAGCCTTCTTTTGAGAAACTTGTCCATAAATTCCTGTTGATATCAGTCATGAAATCGCAAATCATGAAATGATGCAGTTGCTGAAGGGGCAAGTTATCAGGACAAAACATCTTGGGGATGATGTTAGACCTTCTGGGAGGCCAGCATGGAAGAGAATAAAAGTTATCTCTTCTAAAACCAAGAAGATGAGGGAGCCAACCCGTGGAGCGTCCAAAGGAAAGACGAATAGGATTCATTTCTTAATTGTACACGATGAGGGGAGCAAGGATGAGGAAGACGACGTTCCTCTCATCCGCCGAAAGAGAAGAGAGGTAAACCCTCTGGAGATAGCCATTCCAGAGAGACCTTCCTCCCCTACCATTGCCAACATACTGTCCTCAATGGCAGAAACAGCTGTTGAGGCAGGGCATCTGATGGTCGCGGGAGAACTCACAGTTACAAAGGAAGTTACCAACCCTGAGGCTAGAATTTCCATGTCCATGGTCGCGGAAGACTCTACGGCCATAGCTTCAATAGCCTCAGATCTGGTGACACCTCCTTCAAACGCAGAAGGAGTTGTTACGGTAAGAACATCACACTCCACAATTTTTACTCCATTGCATATATTAATCATCTTTTCGATATGCAAGAAGAGGAGTCTATTGTCCTGTTCAAGAAGAGAAGAACAAGGATGAGCCTTGATGACATCGCAACAAGGTCGCTTAGCCCACTCCTTTCTCCAAGGAGTGCATCGCTGAACCCCAAAAGTCGGATGGGGTTTCGAATCAGATAAGGATATCACATCTTACCAAATCCTGTTTTTGAAATCAGCAATGTTGAAAATTTTGATTTTCCAGGAACCCTGCGCCTAGCACCCTGCCGACCTCACCGAAAACCAATGCAACACCTGCCGTGGAGGTCGCGAGGAATGTAGGCACAAGCACAATGGTTGAGATGGCTCCTCAGACCATTGTGGAAGAAATAATTGTGGATCTCCAATCCAATCGGATGGAAACCGCACCATCAGTCTCGACTGTGGGAGCAAATCAGCAAGAAACAATGTTTGCTGCACCCGTTGTCAAGGAAGGGACTGGTCTCGTGGTTCATTCGGAGAATGAACCCATTTCTTAGAGGTAAGTAAAAAACTCTTTACCTTCTCTGAAATTGAAGATCTTAGGAATGTTCAGGTTTAAACAACAGATCTTACTGTCTTTCAGGATTTGACCCAAATGGCGACCAAGTCAAAAGCTCCAGCAGAAAAAATTGAGGTCGCACAAAAGGAGATCAGCCGTCTACAACAGTAAGTATCCATACCTTGCTTATACTAACCTGGATGTCATCTAAGTATAATGATTACCTCTCTGGTTGCAGGGAAAATTCCTCCTTGACAAAAAGCATGGCTGATCGACGAGGTCAAGAAGAAACTGCAGCCATAAGATTTTATTCCATGGAGAAAGAACTCAACGAGGTGTGGTTAAAACTTGCCCGTAAGTTTAATTTCAGTCAGGGGATGTTATTTCCTTATATGAACTGCTGTAATCTCATTACTTTGTTCATGTAGTACAAGAGGAACAGATAAGTGTTCTTTCTAAGGAAAGGGATGTCGTCCAGCAGAAGTATGCCCAGGCCGAAACTCAAAACGGGCAACTTCGTGCAACCATTGAGTCATTCAAAAAGATGACTGAAACTATCTGCGAGGAGAGGAAAACCCTGAAGGCGACAATCTCAACTTGCAGCAGCATTCAGTCGGAAGTCTTCAAAAAACTGAAGATGGTTGCGGATTTACTGAAGGCTGATATCATCGATCCTCAAAAGGAAAACTTAAGCCTGAGTGAATCATGTAAATTGGTTGCGGCTCAAGCTGAATCACTTCTCGAGTACCTTCCTGAAGATACAAAGCGGCAAGAAGAGGCATTGAAGACCAACGTAAGATCTGTGGCCTCTGCCATTTTGTGCAAATTAAGACATCACATAGATGCTGAATTTGAGAGTGAAGATCAGCTTGAAGCCATAATGGAAGAAGTCAAGCCCTTGGTCGAAAATTTATTGAAAGAACTTGGCTTATCTTGATCTCATTGTAATGAACAATGATCCTCTATGTGAATTGTACCTACAACATACAATTATGATAGAAAATATGCAGATGTATGCCTTTCACTTTTGGAAAAAACATACTTAATCTCGTTTTATATTATGGCCGTATGCCCCTAGCCCCCTCCTGAGATCATACATACTGAAGACATTATATTATAATCTCAGGAGAAATATGAGTTAAAGATGATCAAGGAGTACCTAGTGAGTTTCTTATACATTAAGAAACAGTTTAGAAAGAAAAGTCTCAACTAGGTATGATCATCTGGTCGCACCAATACTGACCTTAATATAATACTAAAGTTTATTATGAACTGGCAGCCCCTCGAATGATCAGAGACATACTAGTAAGTCCCGTATCCGTTGAGAAATGACTTATTTAGGGATGTCTTATCTAGATGCGACCATGAGATCGGTCAGTGAATCCAACTCGGTTACTATAATAAGATGATCATCGGCGACCAGCCCCTAGGCATAGCTCGACAAAGGGAGGACAAAGGTCAGGAATTAAACCATAATGTGACGCGAGAAAAGGTACATGTTATTTTTAACAAAATTATGCTAATTGAAAAGGAAAAAGGAAATGGGAAAACTTACATGTAAAACTTGCATAGCTAATCTATGTTCCAAGTATTGGACAAGATCCTTCCATCTTCCATCGCCAATCGGGCTGATCTTGGTCACGACATTAAGACCACAGTATAAGGGCCTTCCCATTGTGGGGAGAATTTGTTGCGATTAGACTGGTTTTAGATTTTTCGTAAAACTAAGTCACCCACGTGAAGACTATGAGGTCGCACCCTTTTACTGTGGTATTTACGCAAAGCTTGTAAATATGCTGCAAACTTAATCAACGCCTGATCACGTTTCTCCTCAAGGAGGGTAATATCTTGGACACGTTGTTCATGTTGATCAAAATGATCAAATTGATCTACACGAATAGAGCCAATACGAATTTCTGTAGGTAAGACAGTCTCAGCACCATATACCAATTGGAAAGGTGTCTCACCCGTAGCTCGACTACATGTAGTGTGTCATGCCCATAGTACATAGTAGAGTTCATCTACCCAAGCCCCCGAGAGTAATTTAAGGCAATCAAAAACCCGTTGTCAGTCTCATCTTTGCAGTGGGGACAAGCTTTGGCTCCTTTCGTACTATGGCCCGATAAATTTGTAAGGGCAGGGAAATCGTTGATGGTGCAGAATATGATAGCACGTAGGATGAAGTTCTCTCATTTGTATGCGTCCCATACCTGCACCCCTTCGTTCCACATTGCTAGCAGATCCTCTATCAATGGTGCTAGGTACACATCA
Source organism: Pharus latifolius (assembly GCA_019359835.1). NCBI lineage: Eukaryota > Viridiplantae > Streptophyta > Magnoliopsida > Poales > Poaceae > Pharus > Pharus latifolius. The sequence goes on along the minus strand of CM033324.1, from coordinate 22,160,468 downwards.
ATATCATTTCTAGGTTGTTTTGGTCCTGAGATAAGTAGAGACATCATGATGTACTTGCGCTTCATACACAACTAAGGAGGAAGATTGTAGATACACAAAGAACTGGCCAAGTGCTATGCCGATTGCTCATGTTATCAAAAGGATTAATTCCATCGGTACTCAACCCGAACCTTATATTCCTCAATTCCTCTCTGAAGTTAACAAATTCCCTGTCGATGTTTCTCCACTGCGAAGAATCAGCAGGGTGTCTCAGCTTTCTATCCTTCTTTCGGTCTTCCGAGTGCTAACGCAATAATTTTGCCTTTTTACAGTTTGCAAACAAACGTTTCAAGCGGGGAATGACGGGCAAATACCACAACACCTTAGCAGGAGGTCCTTGCTTTATCTCAGCGAAGTCGCCGTCGTCGGTTCGGTCCTTACGCTTATAGCGGGATGCGCCGCACACTGGACAAACATGCATATCCTTGTAGTCGTTACGGTAAAGGATGCAATCATTAGGGCATGCGTGTATCTTTTCTACTTCCATTCCCAAAGGACACAACAGATTTTTTGCTTGGTAGGTGTTTTTTGGCAACTCGTTTCCTTCCAAAAGCATGTCCGCTAAAATATCCAACAGTGCCGTGAAACTCTTGTCAGTCCAGCTGTTACTTGCCTTCAATTTTAACAGTTCAAGCATGGAGGCCAACTTTGTGTACTTCGACTTGCAACCAGAGAACAATGGCTTTTCTAAGTCCTCAATCAAACTCTTGAATTTACCAAACTCCCTTTCACTGTAATTTTCTTTCACATTACGCAACATGTCATCTAAATTGTCATCCTCTGGCATATCCTCATTGAAATCATTGTTTGGATCTGACATGTCCTGTTCCTCAACTTGAGTGGCACTTGTTTCTGCAGCTTGCTCTTCGCCATGGTGGACCCAACATGTGTACCCCTTTTTGAAACCACGTCGGATCAAGTGGGCGACAATTTGAGATGAGTTGGCGAACATCTTAAGATTCTGGCAGTCTACACAAGGATAGTACATATATCGTAAACCCTTCTTCGCCATGTCTTTCTTAGCAACTTTTTAGAAATCTAAAACACCTTTCATGTATTCTTCTCTCACTCGGTTGTCATTATACATCCAGTCTCGATGGACTATCTGCAATTAAATTCATACACATGCTAAATAATACTCTACGTACGGTCGACACGCAATAAATTATAAATCTAGCTAGCTAGCTAGTGTTTGTGGAGTTTGCGGTATAACTAGTTAACTACTACTTAAACTACAAGCAGTTAGTTAGTAACTAATTGGGCCGTGGATAACACACATCATAAAGCAATGAAATAGCTGCAGGTCGAAAAATGAGAGTTACAACCAGGATTTGTTACTCTAGCTTCCCCTCCCTCTCCCTCTAATTTGATCAATCAATGGAGATCGATATTGATGATGAAATTAATTAATGTGTATGCTTTAGGAGCAAGTACCAACCTTGGATCTTCAAATTGGTGTCTCTTAATGCTCTCCTTTTGAGATATTGCTCTTCCTTGTCCCAGATCTCTTCCAACTGGACAGTACGTCGAGCAAGAGTGTACGACTAGCTCGAAACATCTGCTGAAAGACCTTTTATACCAGGTTCAATACAGATGGTTCTAGCATCATACCATCTGTAATAACAAACTATCACTAACAGTTTTAACTTTAAAATATTCAGTAATATCAGTGCATTTGTGTAGAATTATGACAGAAATATCACAGGCAGTTTTAGGTATGAACCATCGGTGATAATTCGAATATCACAGACAGTTCCGAGGTCAAAACCGTCCGCTTCACTATCATAGTCGATTTTGACTTCAGAACCGTCTGTGATAACTTGGCGTACTTGTATTGGTGTATATTTGCATATTTGTATTGCTATTTGGGACATGTACTTGAATGTATGAATTGGTGTATTTGTTTATTTGTATTGTTGAATATTTGTGTATTTGTATTCACTATCACAGACGGTTTTAAATCCGAACCGTCTGTGATAATTAGAATATCAACCGTCTGCTCTACTATCACAGACGGTTCTGAGGTCCGAACTGTCTGTAATATGCCTGGAATTTTGCTTGAAGTCAAACCGTTCGACTTCTACAAATACTTGTTCCCTCTCTGGAGTTTTGCTTCCAGTCGAATTATTCCACTTCTTTTTCTCCTTGGGCACAACAAGCCCTAACCCGTAACCTCTATTGATGGCCGCCGCATCTCTATTGACGGCCACTAGTTTCTCTAGTGAATCAAGTCCAACATCGATCGTAGCTTCAACTCCCTTGGCTAGATTTAGACATTGCAAGTAAGGCAAGTAAAATTTCAGCATTGTTGGATTATCCTAATCCTATGATGGCAATTATCCTGCTATTTCTGTATCTTCCATTTTTATATGTCTTCCTTTCAATATGATTCTGTGCAGGTCCTTGGACGATGTTCACGAGGGGCAACGTAGTTCACGGTTCATCGTTGCAATACACTGCCTACATTGGCTTGTTGGCGAAAGAAAAGGTGAAGATCACCATCGAGAGCTGGAATGATGTAAAGGGCGAGAAGATCCTCAAGCCCAGAGTGTTTCTCAAATCAGGACCTATAGAAAGCATCTTACATTTGTCTTGATGATTTCCTCGGGCTTTGTCAACTCAACTCAACTCAACGCAACTCAACTGAGTTGAGTTGAGAAAGCCAGAAGAGATCACTAAGACAAATGTAACTCAACGCCAGTTCCAGCTCCTCAGGCGTTTCTGAACTGAACTCCTATGGTTAAGTCAAACGTGCTTCATACATTTGCTGTTTCAGATGAATGAATTTGTGATGTAACAGGTCTAACTTATAGTCGGTAGTTACATTTGTTGTTTGATTGCAAAGGTTCTCTTTCAGATGTGACTTTTGTAATACATTGAATGTGTGAATTGGCGTATTTGTATTGCTATTTGGGACATGTACTTGATTGTGTGAATTGGTGTATTTGTGTATTTGTATTGGTGTATATTTGTGTATTTGTATTGCTATTTCAAACATATACTTGAATGTGCGAACTGGTTTATTTGTGTAGAACTATCGCAAAAATATCACAGACGGTTTTTAAATTAGAACCATCTAACTTCAAACGGTGATATAACACACGATTTTTACCTCAAAACCGTCTGTGATAGTATATCACAGACAGTTTTTAAATCAGAACTGTCTTGTGATATTCCAAGAACATTGAGAATTCAAAGCATCGGATACTGTTGGGACTATTACAGTCGGTCCTGACATCAAAACCGTCTGTAATACTAGACGGTTGGGAGATCTAAACCATGCGTTTTTATCACAGATGGTTTTGATCTCTGAACCGACTGTGATCTCTTCTCCCTTCCGCCAAAGATTGCCGCTCCCATGTCACTTAATCACCCCACGATAATCGTTATATGATCGCGATAGTCGTTCCGCGATCGCACACAGTGCACATACCTTTCTATGATCGAATATTCGCCAAAAGCTAAAGACAAATAAAGAAAGAGGGAAGATAGCAGTCCAAGAACGTGTTGGAAAATTGACATAAGAACAAAATTTTCATTAATTGTTTTTCACTTACAAAACGAAAAAGTAAAAATACAAAATGCTAGGTCAAGGTGTGATCTTAGCCCTGGTTGCATCTAGAATAAAGTCAATTTGACTTGCAGCCAGGACACAGGACTCCTCCAGCGACAAGTTGTCCTTCTTAGGATCAACTACTACCGCGTCGAGAAGGCCTGTGACCTCCCTTAGATTCGCGATGGTATCCTTCATTGTCAAACCGCAGCCAGCGATGGTCATATCCGCGGCTTGCTTCTCCTCGCGAAGATGCCTCGTCCTAGCCCTAGCATTTTCACCATCCATCTTCATTCGCTGAATGTCCAGGTCCAGTCGTAGCTGAGTGTGCTTCCCCGTAAGGAGCTTGTGCTCCTCCTAGAGGGCCCTCAACTCGGCCTTCACCTTGCCAAGTCCTCCACTACTCCCCTTCCCTGTACAAATCAACAGGTCAAGAATCTACTGAACAGGGATTAACAATACAGGGGTAAGTCCAAAAGATTAAGAGTTCTTACCGGGGGGGCGAGGCCGACGATGCCATTGAGGATGCCATTGGTGCAGAGAAGCTAAGGAGTCGAAGAGTTTGAGAATTAGAAAAACCTGTAAAGTAGTTGGTAATTATTCCACTGCCAAGCTATTTATAGAATTTCTAAGGGAACGCTTCGTGTTCCTAGCATAGGGCGCCACGCGAAGATCGAAGACTGAAATGAACACACCGTTCAGAATTCGAAGCGTCAGCACTATTTGGACTATCACAGTCGGTTTTGACCACGAAATCGTCTGTGAAAGTCACAGACGGTTTTGACTACGGAACCGTAAGTGATATTCTAGTTATCACATACGGATCTCAGTTGAGAACCGATTGTAACTATCACAATTGGTTTTAAGTTTAAAACTGTCTGTGATAAGTAGACTATCACAGACAGTTCCGTGGTCAAAACCATCTACTTGACTATCACAATTGCTTTTCACATCAGAACCGACTGTGATAACTTAACATATTCTCCTGACAGGCCTTCGCAGAGGGTGTTCATTGAAAAGTTCATAACCTTATGTGATGTGCCGTCCTGTTTCTGTGGTAGTGAGATCTAAAAGAGGGTTTTTTGAAGCTTCTCAGCGAAGATAACTCCTTTTATATGCCCAAAGCCACTACCTGGTGCATTCATTATTTTAATATTTCCTCATAACGGGTTTTCACGGATTGAACTTGAAACCACATCGTTAACCCTAGTAGAATTTGAAACAAAATGCGTCTTTTTGGAAATTGAAAGGTCATTTTATTTCACATTCGGGGGCTACAGCAGAAATAATCATATTGGAATTTTTTGCGGTTTTAATGTTACCCTATGGTTTCAGAGTAATCTCGTAATTTCAGTACTGTTATGATCTCAAAGTAATTCTGTGATCTCAGTGCTACGCATGGTCTCAAAGTAATTTTGTGATCTCAGTGCTACACATGGTCTCAATGCAATCCTGTGATCTCAGTGCTGCTTATGGTCTCAAGGTAATTTTGTGACCTCAACAAAGTTGGCATAGTAAAATCATACCTGTGGATGTCATGGTCGCAGAGGTATTTTCCTGTAACCATTTTTCACACAGAGACATTCACTCAAGATCAAATTGAGAATTGACAAATGATTATAAGTCATCCATAATCATTGTAAAGAAAAAGAATTTTATTCTTTCTTACATTCCTTACATATATAAGGTATGCAGGCGACCAAAGTGTCCACCTGATCCGAAAGTAATTTATAAAAATCTCCAAGGGACAAGTTATCACCAGTGGGATCAACACTGGTTGCCCCAAGGGACTCTGCTACATCCCTTAATCTATATATATATATATATATATATATATATATATCATCTCTTATAACGAGACTACCACTATTCCTAAGTGTGTTGGAGATATCCCTCTGCCCTCGCACCAGGTCAAGCTCTTCGTGAGCCAACCTCGCCTCAGCCACAGCCCTATTGTCGCTCTCCCTCAGCCGATCAATGACTGCACAGACAATATTGAGATTGCGTCCCCGCTTGAGGGACTGCTTCTCAATCGTTTCTTGTTCTTCTTTGAGAGTTCTGCACAAGGCAGTCTTCTCCTTCAGAAGAACCTCCATCTTCACTAGCTGTTCGCTGAGGACCCATAGGGCTTTGTCCTCCTGTATGAACATGGGTCAGTTCCAGAACTATGCAATAAGGATGAAAGATGAAGATCATAACCTGGGTGGCAAAAGCTGAGGGTAGAGCAGAAGTTGGATGCAAAGCAGAAGCTGGGGGTAATGTGGCAACCCAGTCTTCAGTTCCCATTAACTTTTTGGATGAAGTTCCACTAGATGATCCTGCATCATCTCCAGACCACTTCTTCGAAGGTGTCGAGTCCTCGAACATCTAAAGAGTTCCAAAATGCATTACTTTGGAAACACTCAAACCACAAAGAAAAGATTTACACATATTCTTCAGAAGAGAATTACCTTCTGAAGTGCGTTCAACCTCATCTTCTATCTCTATTTCTTCCTCATCGCTCTCAATAATCTTTTTGGAGTCTCGATTCACCATTGAGATGAGAACAGAGCAGGAGAAGTGAAGTGAGAAGTTGAGGGGAATGTGAGACCCCCATTTGAGGGTCACCTTGGCAACCGCCCAGGTAGATTGCGCACAGAAAGGTACATCACAAGCTCACAACAACAGGATTCACTTTAAATAATAAAGCTGGTAGATAAAGCAAGTACAAGGTCACGAGGACCACTATTACAATATCATAATGCCAAGGGTGGCACTAATTAAAGTTGATACAAAAGTAGAGAGTTTTTCAAAATCAAGAATCGGTATTGAAGTACCGAACACGGAAAAACAACACAAAAAGCAACCACAAGGGTCTTCACTTCCTTCTGCAGCGGCTCTGGAAGGGCTTCCTCCACATCGGACTCAACTTGGCTCATGACCCTCCTAGAAGCTCAAATCGTCTGGAAAGGCTCTTTCCTCTTCTTGGTGCTCAAGGCCAGGGGAATCGGGATTCTCAAATCCTTCTTCTGAATTTGTTTGCAAAGGCAAGGGTGAGCATGTTTTTACACAATGCTCAGCAAGTCTCGTTACAAAAATGTAGGTATATAGATGAGGAGTGATCAAGAAAAGGGGTTTTGGTTATATATATATATATATATATATATATATATATATATATATATATATAGAGTAGATTTTCACTCTAAAATCATAAAGAAAGGCTTTTAGTTTCCAAAAGTAATACTTTAAAATCTTAATTTATACTTTAGAAATCGTTATGTGATGGTCTCCCATGAGTCATCACTTTTATTTACTCATGTTATGAAAACATTCCAAATCATTACTTGTGCTATAACCCATGGATAACATCCACTACGAAAAGACTCCTGAACCTGGGAGTACAGAGTATCTGATACTTCTTTTACACTTTGCAAAGGTGTACCTCTTTTTAAATCCACTGGTTCACTCGGCTTTCAAGTCGGTATAGCTCCATGTGACTTATACACATGTGACAAGGCCGAGATCACACAACGCTTTTGCAGTTCAGTATTAACAGTATCCCCGCCCGGTAAATAGACAATTAAGTCTCAAGTACCGTTGTGGGTCATCCCCACTGCCTTACTTCCTAGCCTCTGGTCTATGTTCCCGCAGGACACATAGCCTTGGTCTGTGTCCACGCAAGACATATGACCGTTTAAGATTACAACCGCTCACGGCTTAATCAGGTCTAGGGCGCCTTCCTTCTTTCCACCTTTTCCTCTCATTATTTTTCTGAACTCACATCACTCATGGCCGAACTGCGGCCCACCAGTTTCCACGCGAGAAACCAGACCGACAAACCATGCAGGGAACTGCTAATACCAAAAAGCTACTAAGTTGTGCCTGTCCCATACCAGGCAAGTGGTTGGTACGTTTACAATTCTCATAGAGACACAGCACAAGGTTCTTGTCCTTATGAACCAATAGTGAGGAGCATTCACATTCCCTGGTGCGCACCGCACCCTCTCCATACAATCCAATCCTCACTACTGATCCTTTTTATCAGTTTTCTTGACAAAACGGTTTTCATTATAACTTCTCATGTATTTGACCATTTCAAGTTTAATGTGGATATTCAGTATATGAGTCCTAGGGTGACAAAAGCATATATAAGAAGGTTCAATAACAAAAGGGTTTCATGATTCATTAGGTAATATCTACTCATGTCATTCAAACATAACTTGTATCTCAAATAAGCATGCATAGTAAGAAACAGTGAATATACTTCATATGAAAATATTGGGTGAGACATGATCAAAGGAATGAGGCTTGCCTTGCACTGCTAGGTCTAATTACTCGGACGAATCTTCAAAGACTTCTTCCGCTCCTTCAGCTTCGGGCTCTGCGGCGGACACAAACAATACAACACATACGCTACATAAGCATACATAAAATAGTTTCCATAGAAAATATTAAGTAAATAAGTCATGCATGCAGGGGAAAAGGTTAGGGCAAGGTCACAAGGGTTCTGGTTGAAGAAACGGCTAAAAAGGATTGAACGTCGAAGGGTCGACATTCAGTTCACGGCTTTGGCATAGCTTCAAACTGGTATTAGGATGGTTTTCTGGAGAAGTGACAGAAGGGAAAGATGTAGAACACAACTCCAGGAATCTAGGGGACAAAGTGACATTTCCATTGCTCAACCAGAAGGGGTCAAACAAGGCTAATGCCAGTGGCTGACATGCACTGACATAGTGCAGACATTGCCAAAAACTAGGGCAAAGCTTAACCTTTGATACAGGGCTCCAATTGATGCACAACTTTGTCTGGGAGGTAGGCCTTGATAACAGGAACAAGATACTCAACAGGAACAAGGGCTGAAAGTGGCCAGAGGGCGGCCAAATCCGGTGAGCAAACACGGTGGCGACACGGCACAGACATTGATCTGGACAAGAGCTTGACAAGGGCATAACTCACAATCTAGGCAGATCCAGATGTCGAGCTAGTGGAAGAAAATGCTCAGGGAGGTGAGGCAAAGCTAAGGGACAAAGTGGTGTCGGCTGAATCGGCCGGGAAGCAAATTCCGGTGAACTGTGCCGGAGACGACGACTTTGAAATTGGGGATTTTTGATACAAGGCGAATGAGCTCAATTCCAAGCTTGAGGATGATCTCTAGGGCACAACAAGGCTACTGGACGGGTTAATTTTGCTGGAGGATGGCCGGAGAAGCTCGGCGACGAGGTCCAGCAAACTGATGAACTTCCAGATTGGGATTTCTTCGATTTGGGCACAATTGAAGATTTTGATTCCACAGGCTTGCTCTACTAAGCTCACTGATCCCTTTTCTCTACTAACACGAAGGCCAATTTGGGATGAATCGAACAGCATTGGGGAAACAGGGCAAATGGGCTTTTCTGATGATCGCCGGCGTTAGGGATCGCCGGGATGCAATTGGCTGCTATGACACAGAGAGGGAGGAGAGAGGAACTCACCGGTGGCTTCGGTTTAAAGGATGGTGCAGCGAATTGGGCTGGCACCGTGAGCTCCAGAAATTGCTCGCCGGAGAAGAAAGGGAACTCGGCGGCAGTGAGAAATTAGTCGGTTTCTGTTGCTGGGAACTGAAGCAATACACTGAGGGGTATTTAAAGATGATGGAGCAATCCTCTGGTCGACAAATTGGGGAACAGCGGCGACGAATTTGACCGCGAAGCGACCGGACACAGCGGGGACTTGTGCCGGCAATGATGGCGAGGCACTGGCGTGCAGCGGTGCAGGCTTTTGGCAGTGGATGGCACAGGCGCAAGCGGCGAGGGAACGGTGAAGTGAAAGCTCCATCGACGCGTGGCCGAGACGTGTCGAACGGGCGAAGCTGGACTTGCTGGTTCGCGGGCTCGCGCGCGGGGAAGAAATTGGTTGTGCTGGTGCGGCCGAGGTGGCATCCACGGCGGTGCCACGAGTGCGCACGGGTGTCAGCTACGTGGCTGATGTGTTGGCACGGCAGGAGGTTCACCGGCGGCGAAGAACACGGCGATGCACTGCGGCGGGTTCTGCTGAGACACGGCCAGGGGCCTAAATTCAATAAAAGGACTGATTTGCGATGATCTTTCTTTGGAGTTTGGACCTGATTGCAATTCTGGAGATTTGGGGGTCCAAATTGAACTTTGATTTCGCAGCTGAGTGACACTAAAATGCTGGGACTCATCTGGTAGGAAATTTGGTGAAATTGAACAAGATTTGAGGGTTTCGACAAAAATCCGAAAACAGAGTAATTAGGGTAAAACAGGATAATTAGGGTTTCAAAAACGGCAAAGGTCGAAACTCAGGTTTAGGGTAAGATTTAGAAAGTCTTTCATAAGGGAAAAATGTTCAGAATAGTGAAAGGAAGGTGTTCACTAAATCAGATCAAAGTTTGGAGATGGTCTGAGACTTTTAGTCTTTTTGGGCTTCTGACAATTTCTGAAAAGGGCTGATTTGTGAAAAGGTATGAATGACAAGAGTTTGATTGCCAACTTTTTGGGGTAAGCTGCTGGCACAACAGGGATCTCATTCTGAAATAGAAAGGGACAAGACAGGCCAGGATTTGGAAAAATCAGGGTGTTACAGGGAAGTTCTAAAGACTTGGCAGGTGCGAGCTTGTAAGTCTCTAACTAAGAGCTTCGCTATTTATAGAGCTTAGAGGCGACGGTTCATATTCATAGAAGCCTCGAGTTCTTGAAACGTACTTAAGTTTTTTGCCTCGATTTATTGCATGTTGGGGGAAATCTCCGCGAGACTCAGTCCAGGTAAGTTGCGTCACATGCGCTCGGGGACGTGGCCTCCGGTGCCTGCCCCAGGCGCCGCCATTTGCCTGGGGACGTGGCCTCCGGTGCCGGTCCCGGGCACCGCCATTTGCCCGGGGACATGGCCTCCGACGCCTGCCCCGGGCGCCGCCATTTGCCCGGGGACGTGGCCTCCGATGCCTGCCCCGGGCGCCGCCTTTTTGCTCCTGGGACCTGGCCTTCGGTGCCGGTCCCGGGTGCCGCCATTTGCCCGGGGACATGGCCTCCGGTGCCTGCCCCGGGCGCCGCCTTTTGGCTCCCAGGACCTGGCCTCCGGCACCGGTCCCGGGCGCCGCCACATGCACCCGGGGACGTGGCCTCCGGTGCCTGCCCCGGGCACCGCCGTTTGGCTCCCGGGACCGGGCCTCCAGTGCCGGTCTCGGGCGCTGCCTTTTGGCTCCCGGGACCTGGCCTCCGGTGCCGGTCCAGGGTGCCGCCATTTGCCCGGGGACGTGGCCTCCGGTGCCGGTCCCGGGAGCCGCCTTTGGCCCGGGGACCTGGCCTCCAGTGCATGTGCCGGGCCTCATCGCCCTTCTAAAGGTAAAGTCTCTGGTTGTTAATCATGTGCAGGTCACGCGAGAAGTGCCTCGGGAATCAGCGACCACCTGTCAAGCATCCAAGGCGCTTGACCGAGAGAAGGACGTTGCTACCCCTCAATCCGACGGTAGCGTCGGGGGTAGTTTAGTCTTTTTTGCTTCTTTTTGGGGCTATAAATAGCCCTTGTACCCTCAGTTGTAAAGACAAGTGATTCATTATTGGAATAGCCAAAACTCACTGGTGTGCTCCAGAAACCTCTCCCCCGAGAGAGCGTCCCCAGCCGACTCCGGTCGGGAGCACGCCGACAGGACTAGGGCCCCCACCGGGACCCGAACCTGTATAAATCCTCGTGTCAATTCTTGTGTTTGTCCGGCGGGGGAGGACCGGTCACCAGGTTAGCCCGCGTCGTGTTTTCTTCACTAGGATCGTTCACAAAACCTGCCGGGGTATTCGCAATACCACGACAGTTGGCGCCGTCCGTGGGGACTCGTGACAAGACACCATGGCTCCCCCAAGAACAAGGGCTCGCACCCTTCCCGGTGACGCTGGTCTCGAAGACCCGGCACCGCCCGTCCGGGACACGGCTGTCCCGGCGCTTCTGCCTGGAGGCGGCCAGGCCCAGGTACTGCCTCCCGCCTTCCCGCTTAACTTAGGTGCTTCTACCTCCAGGTCGCCCCCGGTGACCGCGGGGACCTCGGCTAGGACCAGTCTCCCCCCGACGGCTCCCCCGGCTCCCCGGGACGCCCTGCTTGAGGCTTTAGTGGAGGGCCAGCTCCGCGCCCAGCGCTCTATGGATGAGCTACTCAGCGTGTTGGCGCGGCCTCCGGCCCCCACATTTGCGCCGCACCCATACCCGGGGACTATGCCCCCGTTTATGGGTCACCCGGCGGCCCCTCCGGTCTCCGAAGGTTTGGCCGCCCCGTATGACCCCGCCGGGGGGTTCCCTCCCCTTGCGGGCTATACGTCCGGACCCTTCTCGTCACCCGGGCCTGTCCCGGTGCTGGGGGGCTACTTCCTGCCAGGGCCCTTCGTGGCACCTGGGGGATACCCCGTTTCGGGCTCGTTCCCGGGGCCGACGGCCCATTACGTGCCGGGGGTTTTCCCTACGCCAGGAGCCAGTCCCGCCCCGCATGTCGCCTTTATCGCACTGGGGGCGGTCGACAGAGCAACTCTCGTGCCTCAGCAGACCTCCCCTGCATCGGCTCCCCGGCTCCGGACGCCGCCCCGGGGGCTCCCCCGACGCCAGTTCCGAATATTACAAGGGCTTCCCCTTTCCCGGTTCCGGTCGTTGCCACGGGGGCTCCCTCCACTTCGGTTCCAAACGTCGCCGTGGGCGCCCCCTCCCCGGTTCCGGATAATACAGGGGCTTCCCCCTTTCCGGTCCCGGGGGTTTTCGCAGGGGGCTCCCCCCAGCCTGCCCCGGAAGCCTCCAGGCCGGCAGCTACAGTGCATAAGCTCCCTCCCTCGGCGGAACAGGTCCGTTTCTCCCGGGGGGAGGTCGAGCAAATGCATTCACCTGAGCGTGGGGAAGAACTTCCCCCTGGCCGCGGGCGTGGGGAGCCTCGCTCTCGCACCGGTCGGGGGAAGAGACCCACTGAAGAGCCAGCCTCTCCGGAGGAGAGCCCGGACGTCCGGGAACTCAGCCTTGGTCCAGAAGAGAAGCGTCGCCACCGCCACTCCGGCGGACCCCTTGGACCGCTCCTAGACTCCGATAACGAGGGTGTGTCCCCCGTCAAAGAAGACAGCGACCGGGACTCTCCCCGGGAAGTGCAGGGGGCTAACCAGGCCCTATGCCGAAGACTTCGCAGCATCCGGTGGCCGCGGCCCTACCGCCCTCCGCACATCGAGCACTATAACGGTGAGGCCGATCCTTACGAATTTGTGCAGGTATACTCCACAGCCATCTCCGCGGCCGGGGGGGACGAGACGGTACAGTGCAACGTCTTGCCCCTCTACCTCACCGGCATTGCCCGCTCCTGGTTCTACAACCTGAAGGCCGGCTCCATCAAGTCTTTCACGCAGCTCCAGCGGGAGTTCTGCGCGAACTTCCAGGGGAACTACGTGCGTCCCCTGGACAACTCGCAGCTGTACACCGTCCAGCAGAGGACTGGGTAAACCATTAGAAGCTTCTTCAAGCGCTTTGCTCAAGTAAAGAGCAAAGTGGCCCACGTCCCCGACTCTACGGTCATCGAAGCATGCAAAAGCGGGATCCTCCCGGGGGAGCTCCACCGAAGGCTCTCCCCGAGCTGCCCCTCCTCCGCCGATGAGCTCTTCAACGTACTTGAAAAGTACGCTCGGGCAGAAGAAGACGACATCTGGAAGAAGACCCAGGGGCTCCCGCCCCCGCCGACCGGCGGGCCAGGGATCCCCTCAAATGCCCCAGGCAGGGGGGGCGTAGCGAGCCACGGCCTCGGGACACCTTTGTCCTCGAGGGCGGAGGCGGCTCGCGCGACCCCCCAAGGGGCAACCGCCCCTTCCCCAAGCTGAAAGGCCATGGGGGAGGACAGTCTTCGCGCGGCCGGGACGGCCCCGCGGGGAGAAGTCGGGAAGGACCGTGTTGCAGCTTCCACGGGTCCAGTACCCACGCTACCCGAGACTGCCACCAGCTGCTGCAACACTTTGCGGCATTCCTCGGCCAGCTGTGCCGCTCCCGCGGGGGGTCCGCAGGGGCAGCCGTAGGAGGGGGAGCCTTCAGAAGCTCTCCCCTTCCAAACTTCTCAGCGCCGCATCAACGTCATCGTGGGAGGGTCCACCTCCGGGCGGGACTCTAAGCGCCAGCGTAAGGAGTACGCGCGCGAAGTCAAGATTGTGGGGGTGCTACACACGTCCCCGCCACCCAAGTGGTCGGACGTCCCCCTCACCTTCACTGCGGAAGACGCGCGAGGGGTTCGCTTCCCCCACGATGACGCGCTCATCGTCTCCGCGACCATCTACAACTGCCACCTGGCCCGCATCCTCGTGGACGGCGGGAGCTCCGCAGATGTCCTATTCCTGAAGGCCTTCAAAGAGATGCAGGTGGATGAGAAGCTCCTGCAGCCCGCGGCAGGGCCCCTGCAAGGGTTCGTCCCAGGGAAGGCGATTCACCCCGTGGGCAAGGTGGATCTCCCTATGACATTCGGCACCCCGGAGAACTACCGGACCGAACTGATCCGCTTCGACGTAGTGGACCTCCCCTCATCCTACAACGCGATTATGAGGAGGACCACAATCAATCGGCTGGGGGCTGCCACCCATCAAAACTACCTCTGCATGAAGATCCCCGGGCCGCACGGCGTGATCAACGTCCGGGGAGACCAAGACGTGGCCCGTGCTCTATACGAGCGCGTCGCCGCCACAATTGAAAGCGTCAACCTCATTAAGGCGCCCGGGGGGGAGGCCTCTCCCCCGGAATCAGACGTTGCTGCACCGCCTCCCGGGAAGCCCCTCCTCAAGCCGCGTCCGGAAGGGGGCCTCCGGAAGGTCCTGCTGTCTCCGGGCGACAGGGACAAAACTGTCCGGATCGGGGTAGAGCTCCCCGAGGACCATGTAGCGCAACTTGTAGCTTTTCTGCCCGAAAACTCTGATGTTTTTGCGTGGAAGCCTTCGGACATGCGGGGCGTCGCCCGGGAGGTTATTGAGCACAAGCTTGCGGTAGCCCCCGGTCACCCCCCCCGTCAAACAGAAGCTGAGGAAGCTCTCCCTCGAGTGCCAAGAGGCAATCAAGGGGGAGATCACCCGGCTCCGAGAGGCGGGGTTCATTCGGGAGGTCCTGCACCCCGAGTGGCTCGCGAACCCCGTTCTCGTGAAGAAGTCAACCGGCAAGTGGCGGATGTGCGTGGACTTCACCGACCTTAACCGCGCCTGCCCCAAAGACAACTTCCCTCTCCCGCGGATTGACCAGCTCGTCGACTCCACCGCGGGGTGTGAGCTGATGAGCTTCCTAGACGCCTACTCGGGCTACCATCAAGTCCGGATGGCGGAAGGGGACGAGGAAAAGACAAGTTTCATAACTCCCCTCGGAACCTTCTGCTACGTCCATATGCCCTTCGGGCTCAAAAATGCGGGGGCAACCTTCCAGCGCCTCATGACGCTGGTCTTCAAAGATCAAGTCAGTCGCAACGTCGAAGTCTACGTAGACGACGCGGTCATCAAAAGCCCTCGCGCAGCCTCCCACATCGACGACCTGGCGGAGACCTTCCGCAACCTCCGGCCGTTTGGGCTCAAACTCAACCCGGAGAAGTGCGCCTTCGGCGTGTGCGGGGGGAAGCTCCTGGGTTTCCTCGTGTCCCAGCGGGGCATGGAGGCAAATCCCGAAAAGATCTGGGCATTCCTGGACATGCCCCCGCCGCGCTCCGTCAAGGACGTCCAGTGGCTTTCCGGCCGCCTAGCCGCGCTAAGCCGCTTCGTCTCGCAGTCGGGGGAGCGAGGCCTCCAGTTCTTCAAGATCCTCCGGGGGCTCGAGGGGTTCCGTTGGACCCCCGAGGCCCAGGAGGCCTTCGACGACCTCAAGAAGTACCTCACGAGCCCTCCAATGCTCGTGAGTCCGTCTCCAGAAGAGCCCTTGCTCCTCTACCTTGCCGCGACCCCGGTCGCCGTTAGCGCAGTATTGGTGAAGGAGCAAGGGGGGCAGGAGCACCCCGTGTACTACATGAGTGAGGTCCTCCAGGGGGCCAAAACTCGGTACACGGAGATGGAGAAGATCTACTACGCCCTCCTGATGGCGTCCCGGAAGCTTCACCACTACTTCCTGGGGCACCCCATCACCGTCCCGTCGTCCCTCCCCCTGGGGGACGTGCTGCGGACCAAGAAGCTACCGGCCGGATTGGGAAGTGGGGGGCCGAGCTCGCCCCCTTCTCCCTGTCCCTCATAGGCCGCTCCGCCATCAAGTCACAGGTCCTCGCCGACTTCGTCGCGGAGTGGACTCCTGCCTCCGGGTCCGGGGATGATGACCTCCCTGTGCTGCCCCGACGCACTGACCATTGGACCCTCATGTTCGATGGGTCGCTGTGTCTCGCCGGGGCTGGCGTGGGAGTAGTCCTCCGGAGCCCCGAGGGGAAGGAACTCGAGTACGCCGCGCGGCTCGAGTTCCCCGCAACCAACAACGTCGCCGAGTATGAGGCTTTGCTCCTCCGGATGCGCCTTGCGCGCTCCCTGCGGATCCGGTGCCTCCTAGTGAAGGGAGATTCTCAGCTCGCTGTTTTCCAAATGGACAAGTCTTACCTGTGCCATGAAGCAAACTTGAGTCTTTATTTGCAGGAGGTGCGAAAGATGGAGAGGCATTTCGACGGCCTCGAGGCTCGGCATATCCCGCGAAGGGACAATGACCGGGCCGACGCCCTGGCCCGGGAGGCCAGCACCCGAGAATCGCTCCCCAAGGGAGCTTTCCTGGAAATCATCACGAAGCCCTCGGTGGCCTCCCCGGACACGGGCGACGAGCCTCGTGTCCCGGAGGTCGCCGAGATCACCCGGACTCCGTCATGGATGGACCCCCTCATCTCCTTCATCAAGGGGGAGGGGGACCCTCCCAACGAGACCGAGGCTAAGCGCCTCCTGGCTAAAGCCCGGGCATATCTCCTGCTGGAGGGGAGGCTCTACAAGCGGGGGGCTTCCGCCCTCCTGCGCTGTCTCCCCCGGCCTGAGGGACTCCAACTTCTCGAAGACATCCACGCGGGGAGCTGTGGTTCTCACCTAGCCCCGCGTGCCATCGCGGCCAAGGCTCTCCGACAGGGCTTCTACTGGCCCACGGTCATGCGCAACGCGCGAGACCTTGTCTCCGCGTGCGAGGCATGCCAGAAGATGGCCAAGGGCTCAAACCTCCCTCCTGTAGCGCTGCAGACCATCCCCATCACTTGGCCCTTTGTGCGCTGGGGGATGGACCTCTTAGGGCCCTTCTCCCCAGCGCCCGGAGGATACAAGTATGCGGTGGTCGCGGTCGACTACTTTACAAAGTGGGTAGAGGCGGAACCTGTAACATCCCTATTTTTGGTTATCTTTTCTGCTTACGAGTCAACATATATTCTTTGGAATCCCTGTTGTCTCAACCCTATCTTGATCTTAGGTATGCCACTACCTTAACGAAAAAGTTGGCAGCTAAACTTCACCCTAGATCGTTTTCACGTTTCAGTCCAAAAGTGTTTCAATTTAGTCCTTTTCAGAAGCTTCAGAAAACCTGAAAAGACTAAAAGTCCCGGATCATCTCAAAATCCAGACCTGATCAAGTGATTACCTTTCTTTCATTTTTCTGAACATTTTTCCCTTCTGGAAGAATTCCAGAATCTCGACCAAAACCTTAGTTTCAGCCTCGACGAAAGTTTCAAACCCTAATTACCCTGTTTACCCTAATTACCCTGTTTTCGACTTTTGTCAAAAACACCAGATGTTATCGGATTTCACCATTTTTCTGCTGGATGAGTCTAAGACATTTAGTAGCACTCATCTGCAAAATCAGAATTCAAATCAGCCCTTCAGATCTTCAGAATTGCAAATAGGCCCAAATTCCCGAGCCAAAACCTTCACAGTTCAGTCCAAATCGTCACAAATAGGTCCAAAGTTCGCAACCAGGTCCCTGTGAAGTTTTCAACCAGCGCCCGCCATTTGCCGCGCCATTGAGCTCGCCGCCGGCGAAGTTCCTCGCACTGCCACCTTCACGGCCACGTAGCCACCAACCTTGCACAACTGTACCGCTACCGTGGAACGCTTCTACCACACCGCGCTGTGTTCTTCCCCGCGCGCGCGCGTGTCTGCTGCTGCCAGAAGCCTCACGCCACATGGCTGCCATCCCGGAGATCGTCGCCACACCACCCTGACAGAATCCTGTTTCCCCGCGATTCATCGTCTCTGGCAGAACCCCGCCGTGTCCCCAAGTGCCTCGATGACCGCTCCAGCGCCAGAAGGAAGATCTCCTCGGCGATTGCTGCTGCTCCCGAGAGCTTCACCCCGCGGCTATATAAAGCCCTCCCTTTGCCCAGCATCTCTTCACACCACCCGCATTGTAAGCCTTAGCTTCCTCCACCAGAGAGTAGTCCAGTTCTTCAGCGCCGCCGCGAAGGCCTTCTTCCCCGGCGAGCAACCTTCGAAGCTCACGGCGCCAGCTTCGCCCGAAGCTTCCCCCTTCAAGCCAACACCACCAGTAAGGTCCCCTTGTCCCCCTGTACGTTTCATAGCTATTAATTGATCCCCAGCGAACCTCAACGCCGGCAATCACCGGAAAACCGAAATCCCCTGTTCTCGTAATGCCGAGTGATTCAATCCAAATTGATCCTCGTGCCAGTAGAGAGTATTGATCAGTGAGCTAGGAGAAACAAACCTGCAAGCTTGGAATCACCAATTTTGCCCCGAGCGCCAGATTTCCACGTTCGAGCCTCGGCAGTTCGCCGGAGAACGCCGCCGTGCTTCTCTAGCCAATCTCTGGCAAAATTGAGTGCACCAATGGCCTTGTGATAGCCCCTAGATGCTTCCCGAGCGTGGAATTGAGTTCAAAAGCCCTGGAACGAAAACCCCCAAATCGGTGCCTTCGTCTGCGGCCCCGATCGCCGGAGTTCATTTTTCGGCCAAACTAGCCGGTGAAACCTTGTCATTTAGATAGATCTCGACCCCCTGAGCAATTTTGTCTACTAGCTCGACTTCTGGATCGACCTGAATCAAAAGTTATGGTCATGCCAAGGTTGCTGTCCACTGGTTCAATTCATGTTCAGGCCACCGTGTTTGCTCACCAGATTTGGCCACCCTCCGGCCACTTTCAACCTTTGAGCCTGTTGAGAGTTTTGTAGCTATTATCAATGCCTAAACCCCAGACAAAGTTTTGCATCAATTGGAGTCCTGAGTCAAAAGTTATACAATGCCCTAGTTTCTGGCCATGTCTAACACTATGTCAGTGCATGTCCACCAGTGGCATTGGATGATTTAGACTTGTTTCATTTGAGCAATTGAAATGCCACTTTGTCCAGTAAGTCCTTTGAGCCATGATCTACAACATTCCCTACTATCACATCTCCAGAAGACAGACCTAGAACCAATTTAGGGCAATGTCAAGCCATGAGCCGAATGTCAGCCCTTCGACATTCAAGTCCTTTTGAGCCCATCTCTTCGACCAGTGTCAAGTGACCTTGTCTAAACCATTTCCCTGCATGCATGATGTATTTACGTATTATTTTCTAGTGCTTGTATGCTTATATGGTATGTATGTGTTGTTTGAACCCGCCGTGGAACCAGACGTTGAAGGAGCAGAGGAGATCCCTGAAGATTCATTTGAGCAGCTAGACCCGTCACTGCAAGGCAAGTCTCAAACCCTTAATCATGTCTAGCCTATTATTTTGAAATGAAGTATGTTATCTGTTTTCAAGTATATGCATGCCTTAGATTCAAATAAGAACTATGTTTCAATAAAATGATTAGATATAACCTAAATGATTGTAAAGACCCTTTTGACATTGAATATCCCTGCACCCTTGTTACCCTAGAATATCATGCTTAGGCTATGCTATGCTCAAGATTATATGTTAAATGTTGAATGGTCACATATGAGAAAAGCATGTTCAAAACCCCTTTTGTGAAAGAAAATGTGATTGGAATCGATAGTGAGGATGGTTTGAGTGGATGGTGCTGTGTGCGCACTGGGAATGTGAAAGACTCCTCACTAGAGATTCATAAGGACTAGAACCTTGTGCTGTGCTTCTATGCGGCATGAAAAACGTACCAACCACTTGCCTGTTTATGGGACGGGCGCAACTTAGTAGCTTTCTTTAGTATTAGCTTTTCCCTGCAATGGTTGTCGATCCAGTGTCTTGCGAGAACTGGTGGGCCGCAGAAGGCCATGAGTGATGTGAGTTCAGAAAAATCATGAGAGGAAAAGGTGGAAAGAAGGAAGACGCCCTATGCCAGATTAAGTCGTGCGCGACTGTAATCAAGAGAGACTATGTGTCTTGCGAGAACATAGACCCAGGCTAGGAAGTAAGGCAGTGGGGAGGACCCACAACGGTACTTGAGACTTAACTGTCTATTTGCCGGGCAGGGAAATAGTTAATACTAGGACTATAAACTGTTGTGTCATCTTGGCCTTGTCACATGCGTAAAAGTCGCATGAAGCTGATCCGACTTGAAAGCCGAATGATTGGTGGATTAAGGTGGTGCACCTTTGCAAAGTTTAAAAAGTATCGGATACTCTGAGCTCCCAGGTCATGGAGTCTGCGCGCTGTGAATTCTATTCACGTCGATGTAGCACAAGTAGCTTTTGGAAGGTTTTTTTTTACAAAATCTGAGTAAAGTGGTGACTCATGAAAGACCGCCACACATAACATTTCTGAAAACCTAGCTTAGGATTTTACAAGTCTCGCTTTCGAAAATAAAGACCCTTTCTTCAAAGCTGTATGTGGAAATCTATTATATGTATGTACAAAGCCAAAGAGCTATTCTTTGAGAAATTCCCCCTCATCTATATATACATGCATTGTTACTTGGGACTTGTTGAGCACCATATGGACAATGTGCTCACCCTTGCTTTTACAAACAAATTTAGAAGAAGGATTCGTCGACCCCGAATCTTATGGTCTTGAACCCAATGTGGAACAAGAAGAAGAAACTGAAGACCCATCTGGTTAAAGGGTTATGCACCAACGTGGAGTTCGATGTGGAGAAGGCCCGTGCAACACCGCTGCTGCTGAAAAAGAAGACCAATGAAGTCCTTTTGTTTATCATTACTGTTTTATTTTGTGCCGACCTTTGTGTCGAAAACTCCTTAATTTGTATTAACAATTAAGTGCGTCATTTTGGCGCTAAGTTATTGTGATGTTGGTCCTTGTGATCAGCACTTGTTTTTAATTACTCGCATTTTTATATAATTCATCTTGTTATTGTGAGCTGCAATGTGCCTTTTCTGAGTGCAATCCACCTGGGCGGTTGCCACTGGAATCCTCAAATGAGGGTCCCACAGAACCCTTGGCCAGCATCACGTCCCGGGCCGTTCAGCGGTTTTTCTGGAAAAACGTCGTTTGTCGTTTTGGTGTCCCCTGGGAGATCATCGTGGATAACGGGACCCAATTCGACTCGGCTTATTTTCGGGAATTCTGTGAAGGCCTGGGGCTCGTCATCCACTTCGCCTCAGTGGCCCATCCCCAGAGCAATGGGGCCGTCGAGAGAGTCAACGGCGTGATCCTACAAGGATTGCGTCGAAGACTCGAACAAACCGCTTCTAAGCGGGGTGCTTGGGCAGAGGACACGACCCCGTCCCGGGCGACGGGATGTACTCCCTTCTCCCTAGTCTACGGGGCGGAGGCAGTCCTCCCCCCGGAAATTGGCTTCCAGTCGCTGCGAGTCGAGCTCCTGGAAGGAGCCACGACCGCAGCGTACCAGGCCAACGAGGCCAACCAGCGGCTGGAGATCGACCTCGTGGAGGAGGAACGCGACCGAGCGCTCCTCCGCCATGCCATCTACGAGCGCGAGATGGTGCGCGCATACAACCAGCACGTGCGCGAAAGATCCTTCCTCCTTGGGGACCTTGTCCTCAAGCGGGTCACGGACCCCCAAGCCCAGGGTAAGCTCTCCCCCAAGTGGGAGGGCCCCTACAGGATCTCCGCGGTCCCCGGAGGGGGAGGAGGGACACTGTATTTACTTTTCCCTCCCCCTTCGCGGCTTCGTGGGGGAGGCACTGTATTTCATTTCATTATCAATACAACTGGATTCTTTTCAACTCTCATTTCAGGTTCTTCTCATTACCGCCCCTGACAGCGATGCCCTCCCTGCGAGGAAGCCCTCCCCGTGAGGATGCCCTCTCTGTGCGGAAGTGGGCCCAGACCCAGCAAGTCCCTCCTGTAGGGTGGCTTACGATCAGCCCTCATGGACTGAGGGTGTAAGCGGCAACCCGGTCCCCAGCGGCCGTGGTAACGAGTCACTTTGGGAGACTAGTCCCCTACCCAAACACTCGGACCTGTCATCGGGCACTTCCTCCTCCGGGAGTTGATGCTCTCCCCAGCGGGACGTCTCTGGCTTTCTTGGATATCTTTTCCCCGGAGACTAGGACGATTGTCTCCCGGAAGAATTTTCTCTCTTCCTCAAGATTTCTGGCCCTATACCCTGCTCCCTTTTCTCACGGCGACCGGATGATTGCCTCCCAGAGAAATTATGGATTTCTCGGACATCTCTTTCCCGGAGACCCTATTCCCGGCTCCCCGTTCTCACGGCGACCGGACGATCGTCTCCCAGGAAGCTCGCCTCCGGAAATCTCATCGGGTTTTCTTTGGTTTCTTCCACACGAGGCCTTATTCCCGGCTCCCCGTTCTCACGGCGACTGGATGATTGTCTCCTGGAAGGTCTTTCCCTTGGAAACCTCATTTTAGAATTTTCTAACTTGAAAAAATTCTTATGCTACAGGTCATCTTCACCCCAGGGGCCTTGTTACCCCCACAGCGCGCGGAGCTACCCTCCGGCCCGCTGTGGACGGGGGGGGGGGGGGGATAAGGAACCCCCGGGTGTCGACCGCACTGACCACGAGCAACCTTAGCTCATTCTTATGAAAAGGAGTCGTCCAGACCATCCAAGAAAAAACAAAAAAAAAAGGGACTCAAAGAAGAAAGCAAACACAGCTTTATTGATCATTCAACCCGGAGGATATCTTCCCCCTCCGATGGGCATCGGAAACGATACAACCCGGGTCAAAACCAGGAAGTTCTCTACATCCTAAGGCTCCTACGCCTAATACTCCCGGAGGCCCTCCGCTAGCTCCCGGGCCAGGTCCCGGTACAATGCGCGTACGCGGCGCCGAGCTTCCCGGAGCACATCTTCGGGCCAGTACTTGTAGCCCGCCGGTGGAAGTATCCGAAGAGGGGGTATCATCCGGAACCCCGGACGCAGAGGGGACAATTCGGCGTGATGATTGTCAAAATTGTCCAAGTGCCACTCCGGATGCCATCTCAACCTGATCGGCTCCCGGACGGTGTCCCCGCTGCGCTTCCCGGAGATGAGGCTTAGCAAGATCAAAGCCAGTTGGGCTTCCCCCGGGGGGCACCTGCCGGGGCTCGAAGGCTTCACCCCCGGGGAACCCCTCCCGGACCTTCGCCCGGGAGTAACCTCCCGGGAACCCTGGTAACATTGCATTCAATTCCAGACTTAGAAAAATTTCTAATTCTATTGCATTCAAAATGTCTTTTTACAAGTGTCCGGGGCTTCTTCTAAGAAGCTACCGGGATCAAAATCCTAAGAAAACAAAAGGGTCCTATCTAAGACCCAGGGGGAGGCTCATACTCTTTCATTGGTGTCCTCCCCCTGGGGGGCTTCCGCCGGGGCCGGGGCCGGGGCATCCGCTGCCGGAAGCGCCGGTGCCGGGAATCTCACTCGGACGATCCGGTCGTAGAAGCCCCCGGTGAGCTGCTCGACCTCCCGGCGCGATGGCTCGAAGAAGTCGGGGAAGCTCCTGGGGATGCGGCCCCCGATCGCCCGGGCGCCCACCCCCCGGTGCTTGACGAACCCGGCCGCGGCCGCGACGACGGGGATCGCCCGGCCTCATGCCCGGGCGTCCGCTGCCTCCGGGATCACGGAGACTTGTGCGTTAAGAAAACACACAGCCTCCATGAGTGTGGCCAGGGGCACCTCTGAGCCACCCTCGGAGCCTAGGCTTACGCCAAGGCTCTCGAGGGCCGAGCGGACGGAGCGGCCCACGTCCACCACTGCCCGGACGCTCGACCCCTCGAGCTCCCGGAACGCCTCCTCATTCGCCTTCGCCTCCTCCCGAAGGCGGCCGTTGACGGCCTCCGAGATATGGACCAGGGCTCGGACCCGGGCCAGCTTCTGGAGAGCTTCGTCCCGCTGACCCAGGAAGGTGTCGGCCTTGTCCTCCGCGTCCTTGAGCAGCCGGCCGACGCGCTGCTTGATGCCCCAGGTAATCGCCGCCCCCTAAAAATTCCAGAGTTAGAAAAATTTTGGATGCAGGAAGCCAAAAGAAAGAGACAACCACTTCGGGTGAATACCTGGACTTGGAGGGACCGGAGCTCCCCAAAGCGCTCGTGGAGTGTTCCCTCCGCGATGTAGGCCTAGACCCTCGGGGTCTGCAGTCCTTCCGCGTAACGCTCGACCTCCCCCGCGGGAATCAGGGGGGTCTCCCGCCTGACGCTGGTCCCGCCGTGGCCAGTGACGGGCCCCCGGACCTCGGCGCCCGGCATAATCTCGGCCGGGGTGGCGGTGGTCGTCGTCCTCGTCGCGGAGGAGGTGTCCCCAGAGGAAGTGGCCGAGGAAGTCTCGGAAGGGGTCCCTCGCCGGGGGGGGATCATCAGCCCTTTCCCCTTCCCAGGCGGGAGGGCCCCCGGGGCCTCCACTTCCGGCGGGACCTCGTAGACCGAGGGGCTCCCCCCCTCATCTACGGGCCACTCCACCCACGGAGGCGAGGCCTCCGCGAACCTCACCTCCAGTTTCTCCGGCTCCAATGGTGCCGGGGGCACCGGGAGGGCCGCTACCGAAGACGGCGAGGGGGCGTAGTCCGCTGAATCGGACGCCGCCCTGCCAGCGGCCGGCCCCTTCCCCCAAGCCTCAACGGGGCTCCCGGGGTGAGGGGGCGTTGCCTCCTTCTGGGCCGGCGCCCGGGCGCGCCTAGTCCCGGGGGTCTCGTCCCGGGGCTTTGCCGGTGTCGAAGCCGGCGTCGTCAATGGGCCGGGGGCTTCTTGAACTCTGGCCTTCTTAGGCTCAGAGCCCCCGGCGGCGTCCTTTCCCCGTTTGTGCAACCCGGGGGTGGGGAGGGGCTTCCTCTCCGACAGCTTCAGCCCGAAGGCCTCGGCTACCAAGTTCTGGGGAGGGCCCTCCCCCACGAGGCGCCCGATGCGCTCGTGCTCTTCAGGGAAATACCTTCCCAGGAGGTTCTCCGCCTTCTCCAGCGCCGCCGGGTACGGCCGGACTACAAAAGGTAAAGAGTTAGTCAAATTTCCAAAAATTTGTAATTCCAATGCATCAGGTAACCAGGACTTACGTTGGGTCACCGGCTTGACCGGGGGCCGCTGCTCCGGGCCCATGCCGATCCCCCTTATCCAGCGTGAGAAGGGGGAGATCCTCAGGAGCATCATCTCCTCGGCGGCGTCCCGCATAGAGCGGGTGCCCCGGGAGATGATCACTTTGCCAAGGAGCTCGAGCTCCTCGTCCGTCCACACCGGAGGCTTCGGCGCGGACGATCTGCTGTAGGCGGGGGGCGCCCGGGTGTACGCCACCCCATCGTCCCGGACCCGGAGGTAGAACCACCTCCGGATCCAGTCGCCCCGGTGGTCCCGGGAGGCCACCGCCGGGTAATCAGCTACCCGGGACGGCAGCATCTGCACCATCACCGAGCCGAAGGGGGACTTAGGTCCCCCCTTCACCAGGTGGGAGCTCCTCGCCGCCGGTTCATAGAAGTACCGGAAGGCGCGTAGGGTGGGCTCCCGCCCGGTCACCGTCTCGAAGAGCCAAATGAAGAGGCCCATCCAGACGATGGCGTTTGGGGTGAGGTGGTTTAGGGCCACCCCGTACTCCTTCAAAAACTTCCGGAGCAATGGATGCACCGGGAGCCGGAGCCCCGCCTCAAGGAAGGCCTCGAAGGCCACGATCTCTCCAGGCCTGGGGCGGGGGGCTCCGTCCTTCTTCACGGGGACCCGGATGTCCCCGTCCCCAACAACTCCGCGTTCGACCAGGGACTCCATGTCCTCGGCCGTGAACTCGGAAGCCCAGAGGAAGTCCGGAGCGACCTCCTCAGGGGGCACCTCGGTCGTCTTCGCTCAACGCTTCGGTGCCATCAGGTTTGTTTTTTCCGGTGGCTAACGTTTCAGGAGGCTACGTCTAAAAGTTCCGGACACTTGGTTACCGGGAGAGGGCTATCGGGAGAGCTCAAGACGCTGAAGTTTGGAAGTTTGGAATGAACCTCCCGGGCCCCCCAAGGCCCTATTTATAGGAGCGAAGCGCGGCCTAGATGGGCGCCACGTGGCACTTTGCGGTGCATCTGGGCCGTTGAAGTACAAATCGTGCGCGGGAAACGAAGGGACAGGCGCGCAAACCGAGGCGCCGGTTCGAATCGCGAGCGCATTTATGGCGAAGCGGCATGGTCATAAGCGCATGGCACGGGAATCGAAGCGTCACGGCTCCGGTGGCTTGGTCCGGAGATTTTCCCGGTGACATGTACCATACCCACCGGGGACTCGAGCATCGTCCCCGGGGGGCATGGGGGGCTGCTGTTGGGGGAAATCTCTGCGAGACTAAGTCCAGGTAAGTTGCGTCACATGCGCCCGGGGACGTGGCCTCCGGTGCCTGCCGACATGGCCTCCGGCGCCTGCCCCGGGCGTCGCCATTTGCCTGGGGACGTGGCCTCCGGTGCCTGCCCCGGGCGCCGCCATTTGCCCGGGGACGTGGCCTCCGGTGCCTGCCCCGAGCGCCGCCTTTTGGCTCCCGGGACCTGGCCTCCGGTGCTGGTCCCGGGCGCCGCCATTTGCCCGGCGACGTGGCCTCCGATGCCTGCCCCAGGCGCCTCCTTTTGGCTCCTGGGACCTGGCCTCCGGTGCCGGTCTCGGGCGCCGCCATTTGCCCGGGGACGTGGCCTCCGGTGCCTGCCCCGGGCGCCGCCTTTTGGCTCCCGGGACGTGGCCTCCGGTGCCGGTCCCGGGCGCCACCATTTGCCCGGGGACGTGGCCTCCGGTGCCTGCCCCGGGCGCCGCCTTTTGGCTCCCGGGACCCGGCCTCCGGTGCCGGTCCCGGGAGCCGCCTTTGGCCCGGGGACCTGGCCTCCGGTGCATGTGCCGAGCCTCATTGCCCTTCTAAAGGTAAAGTCTCTGGTTGTTAATCACGTGCAGGTCACGCGAGGAGCGCCTCGGGAATCAGCGACCACCTGTCAAGCATCCAAGGCGCTTGAC
Source organism: Pharus latifolius (assembly GCA_019359835.1). Lineage (NCBI taxonomy): Eukaryota > Viridiplantae > Streptophyta > Magnoliopsida > Poales > Poaceae > Pharus > Pharus latifolius. Next base: position 22,133,736 of record CM033324.1, on the reverse strand, counting down.
CGAGAGAAGGACGTTGCTACCCCTCAATCCGACGGTCGCGTCCGGGGTAGTTTAGTCTTTTTTGCTTCTTTTTGGGGCTATAAATAGCCCTTGTACGCTCAGTTGTAAAGACAAGTGATTCATTATTGGAATAGCCAAAACTCACTGTGTGCTCCGGAAGCCTCTCCCCCGAGAGAGCCTCCCCAGCCGACTCCAGTCGGGAGCACACCGACAGGACTAGGGCCCCCACCGGGACCCGAACCTGTATAAATCCTCGTGTCAATTCTTGTGTTTGTCCGGCGGGGGAGGACCGGTCACCCGGTCAGCCCGCGTCGCGTTTTCTTCACTAGGATCATTCACAAAACCTGCCGGAGTATTCGCAATACCACGACATTGCAAAAGCTTAATGATAACTCATTGAAATTATCTCAAAGTTCTTCTCGGGAATCAACCGGCACACGTTGGAAGCAACATCTTCAAAACAGCAGAAGAAGGCGAAACTCCGGATGATATATTTTCAAAGTTTTAAATTCGAAGTAATAATCTTTTTGTTACTTCAAATTTGGGGGCTAGCTGACGATGAATATCACTCGGGCTAGTCATCTGTTTATTAACATATTATGTCTAAGATATTTCAGTTATGGTATATGGCTACATGGTCGCAGAAGCTCAGTTTCCTGTGAACCAGAAGGTCACATAACTAATGACGGCCTTCGTGCTGACCTATGGTCGCAGTCTGTGCGCGACCATAGCATTAAGAGAGTCATATCTAACCTAAGTAGTGGCTGAGTCTTCCAGTCATGACTCAGGATAAGATAACTTCCTCTCCCACGTTCGTGATGATAACCACCAGGGAGTTACGATATGCAGTTATCTGATAACTGCATATTGGCAACCGTCTAACCTCCCGAAACTGCTCTACATTGACACCCTTTCGATCACTATAAAAGGGCAACAAGCGTACCAGACAGGACATGAGAGATTGGATCTGATGAACCCTAAGACATATACATAGATGTAGAGATTGTTAATCTTTCTCTGTAACAATCTCCTTCCTTTCTTTTGTAATCAGTTGCACATATAGTGAAAACATCACAGGACGTAGGGTTATTACTCAAGTTCTTGAGGGCCCGAACCTGTATAATTCTTTGTGTCTCTAGTTTATACTTACCTAGTGGACGTCTCGAAAGGTCTCCATTTCCTACTCACTAAATTTGCATAAGATCAACTAAGGACCCAACTCCCAATCGTCGACACTTGTGACTTGGGAAGTTGTTTCCGATCGCGGCCAAATATACACGAACCTACAGGGTCACACACTTAACAGGTTGGAGCATTAATTTGCATGGGATCTGAAATGGGCCCCCTATTGGTAATGGGTTTACCATTAGGATTAAGGTTCGCATTTGAGTAAGACTTATCTGCAAGGCCCTGGATTAGGTATCGCATTTGAGTAGGACTTATCTACAAGGCCCTATAAAAGGAGGTGCGGTGGGCATGCATCTATCATCTGATCTATTCTGATTGCCATCACCATCCACGAGAAAGATCTCGTAAAACCCTAGTTGCGTGCGCTGGTGCTAGCACACTAACACGCAGTGCTCCTTCCTTGGACGTGTGGACTTCCGTAGACGTGCGGCTGTTATTGCTGCACTGTTGGTCACGATCCGGTTGCGACATCGACTCTTCTTCCGCTGCTGCGTTGTCGCATCCACGCGTCTAGTGGTAAATCTTTTGATCTATGATCTATTGCTTGCAAGCTTCTTGGGATTTCGGGTAAAAGATTTTGAAATTGTACTAGAGTAGCGAGCCCGTTCTCCAACAGTTATGACTATACTCGATCAAATGCTAATATGCGGAATAACGGGATCTTACTCGGAATTACTGAAACCCAGGTTGATCGAAACACAATTCAAAAGGTAGCACAACTCTTTATTGAAAAGAGGCATCTTGTACACGTTGAACAATAGAACGCACTCGCCTATGTCGATGAACTATGTGTCTAAGACTTAAATAAGTTCAATGACTATTTGATGATCTAAACTAAACGTATTAGACTCGGACACTAACTAAATCTAAACATCTAGGACTCAATTATATATACTTTGATTGGAATACAATCCAACCAGAGATTGAATCCTTCCCGAGGTCATGAACCCTTTCCGAGGTTGCAAATCCTTCCCGAACTTGACCTGAAAGATCCGAAGATTCTCCCAAATCAATTTTTATATTATTTTTACAAATCTCTTTCACGGCTGTGTTTACCAAATTTCAAGGACCAAACCTACCAAATTTGAGGGAATTTTGACTTTATTTGGGCCAATTTCAACAAGGAATGCTTAAACTAGGCAAAAAGAGCCCTCATCGAATATTCCTCGGACAAAATAACCTAGTCGAACACACTTAGGTGAGAAGGAACCTCAATCAAACACGACTGGATGAAAAGAAGCTGTGATGAAACACGAAGACACCTGCTCGAAACAAGTCCCAATCAAACATGAACACATGGTTGAGAAGAGTCCTGATCGAACACGAATACTTCTAGTTAAAAAGAGTCCCGATCGAATACGAACACTTCTAGTTGAAAAGAGTCCCGATCGATCACGAGTACTGCTTGGTCGATTATTTGGCCGAGTGAAGCACGATCACGGGCACGACACGTGTTTGGCCAGCAGCATGCCACGCGCTACTGGTCATGCTCAACTCAGTTTCAGAGGTTTTAGTGTCGGTTTGGTTGAATCTAGTTGGTTTTGACTTGGATTTTGTACGTTTTCTCACCGTTTGAAGCCAGACTTCGTCGCCTACATGTCAAGGAGTTATTTTTGGGCATGTTAACCCATGTATTATAAATAGAGAAGCTTTTGGCTCAATTAAACATCTCTTTTACATGCTATTTTTTAGGGTTTTAGTTTAGTTTTCTTAGAAGAGCCCCCTTCTCTATTTTTCCTACGTTTGTAAACCGGCAAGGACAACATACTTAATTTTGATGCAAGTAAGTTCTCTTTTATTCCTTATTAGTTCTGCATTATTATGGCTTTTTGTAAGTAGTTTACTTCTAGGGTTAGGGATGACCTAATCCAGAAGGAGTTATTCTTCCTCGGTCTTGATCTCAAGTTTTGAAGTTATTTCCTGATGTTTTCTTCCTCCAAACCCTAAATTCTCATTTCGGCAACAGACATAACAGTTGATCCTTAGCAATAATTTAGGGGACTTCTTGAGTCCTTAGTGCTTTGATGTGGGATCCTGAACAGGAGAGAGGCTCTCATCAAACATAACAGTGGAAGCAATCCTCTGATCGTTGTACCAGCAACCGTACTGGCAACTTAATCTATCTTGAAAAATGATTTAAATTAACTTGCAATTCTCGGACCTTGGATAGAATTACGCCTGATGGTTATGGAATTCCTGAAACTCTAGATTTTCCTTTCTACTTTTTAAACCATAGATTTCATACTTGCTCTTTATTGCTTTAAACCCTAGATTGGTAGATTTAGTAGTAGATTTAGCTGTAGACAAACAAACCCCCAACCCATTCGGACTTAATTAATAATCCATTAACCTAAAAAGATGAATATGCTTGTTCCTCGTGGAATTCAACCCTCAAGTGCTCAACATTCAACCGTTCACTTGTGGTTATTACTTCACGTCCGCGCACACGACCGTGCATGTGATCACAGGGCACAACCAACCTCGATCTTGGTCATTTTGTTCAACTAAGAAAAGGAAAGGCTGTCCTTTTTTTCGCTTCCATGCATGCCCAAACCCCATGTGCTGCAAGATTTGTTTCTCTCCGGCGCATGCATGCAAAATCTAAACAATGGGAGAAGTTCTCAAGTTACACGGTTGGTTAGAGATAGGGAGAGAGAATCAAGGAAGGGTTTGCATGTCTGTCAATAACTATTTCTGTTTTGTTTTAGTTTAGTTTCCATCTATGGCTTAGATCTATATATACCATGTACTAGAGGCCTTCAAGGTAGACATCAATTATTATTTTAATCATTTTTGGGAAGACAATTTATGAATTCAGATTGATCTATTAAGAACCATGAGTGTGTTCTTACTACCCGTGTTCTTGTGATTCCCCATGGATTGCACCTAGTTTGTGCTTCTACACCATCGTGCGTAGTTGTGTAGGTTAGTATTCAGGTTTGTGGACTAACGATTGTCTCAGATAGCAGGCTACGATTGGCTTCCTCGTTGTTGGGTTACAATTCCCCAAGTTATCGTTCGAGCCTATGCCGTGAAGGTTAGGCAAAACCAACGCATTAGTTTTCTATGGGCTGGTGCATATCACATATAGGTTATGGGCATCCATATAAGGAATATTCACAACACTTCCCCTGGGATATCCATTACCTGTGAATATGTATGCCTTATTAAAACCTTACCAAGGAAAAACCTAGTGGGAAAAAACCATGGTTAAGTTAAAAAGAGTACATACATATCCACTCCCCCTAATGATCATATAAGTTATGTTATTTAAGTCTACATAACCCAATACCATAAGTCAACTTCTTGAATGTTATTGCAGGAAGTGTCTTGGTAAAAAGATCTACTAAATTCTCACTTGAATGTATTTGTTGAAATGCTAGCATACCACTCTTTTGAAGATCATGTGTAAAGAAGAACTTTGATGAAATATGTTTTGTTCTGTCTCCTTTGATATATTCTTCTCTCATTTGAGGATGCATGCCACATTGTCCTTATATAAGATTGTGGGTGCTTCCTTCTCTAAAATTAGACCACAGGCTCTTCAAATATGTTGTGTCACGTTCTCAATCAAACACATTCTCTGTTGGCTTCATGAATTGCCAAAATTTCTGCATGGCTAGATGATGTTCCAGCAATAGTTTGCTTCATTGAACGCATGAAATAGCAATACCACCACAAGTGAAAACATATCCAATTTGTGATCGACCATTATGAGAATCAACTAGCTCTGTATTGGATATTTTAGAAAAATATAAGCCCATGTTTTTTGTACCTGGAAGGTAACGAAGTACATGTTTCACACCATTCAATGTCTTCTTGTAGCACAAGAGCTGTATCTCTGTCGAGGATATGTAATTCATCCTTGGTCAAAAAAGCCTAGAGTGGTGGGACCTACTCCCACTAACTCCCACCTTCGACCAACCTTCTTTTAGGTTGGGATGCTTACGACCAATTGTTTGATCGTAAGATGTGCCTCACCCAAAAGCAAGGCATTTGGTGGAAGGAGCATGTTGCCGCATGTCGTGGTATAAAATGTACCACCGGCAGGTTTTACGGAAGTGCTTGACATGAGAACAGCGACGCGAGCTGACCGAGCGACCAGTCACCTCCCGCCGGGAAACACAGAGATTGACACGGTGATTTTTATACAGGTTCGGGTCTCGGTGGGAGCCCTAGTCCTGTCGGCACCCTCCGGACGTGAGTCTGCTAGGGAGGTGCTCTCTCAGAGAGAGAGGTATCCAAGGGAGCTTGTTGTTTTTTAGTCTGTAAAATGAATTGAGAGTCCTCTACAAATGAGGTACAACGGGGGTATATATAGGCCCCAAAGAAGCAAAAAGATGGAAAAGTCCTAGCTACGACTGTCAGATTGGGGGGTGTTGATGCCATTTCACCGGCCGGAGGGCTTGGATGCCTAACAAGTGTCCTCGCTAGTCCCCGAGGCACTCCTCACGTTACCCGCAGGTGACTTCATACGAGAGGCCTCCGTGGCTTTTCCCGGGAGGCCTCCATGATATTTCACGGGAGGCGTCCGGGGCTTACCACGGGGGGAGTCCGGGGCTTGGAGAGATGCCCGTGGTCTTCTACGAGAGGCCTCCGTGGCTTTTCTCGGGAGGCCTCCGTGATATTTCACGGGAGGCGTCTGGGGTTTACCACGAGAGGCATCTGGGACTTTTCCCGGGAGGCATCTAGGACTTTGCCCAATAGCCCTCCAGGACTTTTCCCGGGAGGTGTCCGGGACTTTGCCCGGTAACCCTCCGAGACTTCTCACAGGAGCCCTCCAGGACTTTTCCTGGGAGGCATCCTGGACTTTGCCCGGTAACCCTCCGGGATTTCTCACGGGAGCCCTCTGGGACTTTTCCGAGGAGGCGTCCGGGACTTTGCTCGGTAACCCTCCGGGACTTCTCACGGGAGCCCTCCAGGACTTTTCCCGGGAGGCGTCCAGGACTTCGCCTAGTAACCCTCTGGGATTTCTCACGGGAGCCCTCCGGGATTTTCCACCAACAACAGCCCCTGAGACCCCAGGGCACACAAGGTGTCCCCGGAGGGTATGCAGAGAACTTGGTTTCGAGTGACGCTTCACCTTTCCGGACACACCTCGAGCCACGCGCGGCGCTTCAACTCCTGGGCCATTTACCCACATGAACCCTCGATTCACGTGCGCGCGGGCCGTACGGTGCCTCGATCCTCGCGCAGCCCTTCGATACCCACGCGACGATTTGAATCAATGGTCCAAATGGGCCGGGGGACACGCGGCGCCCATCCGAGGCCCCCTTCGTCGCTTATAAGTAGGAGGACGGGGGCCCCGGCCTGGGACACAACTCCAAGCCTCAAATCCTCGCTCTCCCGGTAACTTGCTTTTCCTCTCCCGGTAGCTTGTTTTCCTGGTAGCTTGGTTTTCCGGTAGTCTCTTTTCATCTTCTCTGCACACTTCTACTTCCCGGTGATGGCACTGAAGAGCCGAACCAAGGCATCCAAGCTGCTCCCGGAGGAGGTCACCTCCGACTTCCTCGGGCCTACCGAGTTCTCCTCCGGGGACCTCGATATCTTCCTTGACCGGAAGTTCTTCGCCACCGGGGACATCCGGATCCCCAGGCCGGAGGAGCTAGTGCCGAGCCCCCAGGAGGGAGAGGTGGTGGCCTTCAAGACCTTTGTGGAGGCCGGGCTCCGGCTCCCAGTGCATCCACTGCTCCGGGAGTACAGCTTCGCACTTAACCACCTCACCCCAAACACCCTTGTCCGGAAGGGGTTGTTCGAATGGCTGTGAGACAGCCACTGGGGAGAAGCCCAACCTTCGCCTCCTCCGGTACTTCTACGAGCCCTCGGCGAGGGGGCCATCGGTTACGAAGGGCGGCTCGAAGTCTACCTTCGGCTCGATCATGATTCAACTCATGCCGAGCCGGACAGACGAGTACCCGGTCCAGGCCTCCCGGGAACAATGGGGGGATTGGCTCCGAAGGTGGTTCTACCTCCGAGTGAGTGACCCGGAGGTGACCTATTCGCCAGAGCCATCGACCTACAGCCGGTCTATAACACCCTGGTTTTGGGGGTGAAAGGCATTTCTACATAAAATCATGCATGCATGTATCTCTGTAGTTTTAGCCAAATCAGCTAAACCCTAACCTCTTGCAAACCCTAGAAATTTCCAAAATCTACTCTGAAGATCCAGATCCAGATCTGATCATTCAAATTTGACTTATCAGTTATCCTGAAGATAAAAGTCTTCAGGAGCCACATCAAATTTGACCCCTAACTCCTAAATCCATCCACTCCCTTCTGTTTGCGAAAACAGAAATAATTAAATTATCCTAATTACCTTGAGTATCAGAATCCAGATTTAGCTAAGCCTTGACCTAATTCAGATCAAATTATATCAGGATTATGATCATGGGTATGCCAATACCTTAATCCAAAAAGTTGGCAACCAGATTCCCTCATCTAGGCCCTTTTCGCAGATCAGTCCAAATTTTACTGCGAATAAGTCCTTTGTCTGTTTACCCAAAAGCCTAGAAAGGCTAAAACCCACAAATCAACTCCAAATCCAGAATTTCTTCAGGGAATGCCTCCCAAATGCTATTTGATACAAATCTCTCTTCCGCCCAATCTTCAAAATCCCACTCCAATTGCCAGAATTCAAGATCGACAAAATTCAGATCTATCTTAACCTAATTCTACCCTATTTTCAAAAATAGGTGAAATCCCTCAAATCTTATCAAACTTCCTCCAAATTTGAGCTAAATGAGTATTAATAGAAATATTATACTCAGCCATGCAATCAGATCTCAAATTAATCATCTCTAAGACCAGATTTACAGTTTAGTCCAAAAGCTAATCAAAAACCATCACATTTATGCCCCTGGTTCGACCACACCTGCTGTTCACGACCAGAAACGCTGCTGCACTCGATCAGTGCTGCTACCATCGACCAGGAAGGCGTAATTTATCTAAAAATTATTTTCTAAAACCTTATTTTTGAAAAAGGAGCCTAGTAGCTTCTAAAATTTTTGATTTCAAAGTTTTACTTGGTTTTTTCTAAAAATATGGTAAGGTGGCGAGAGCGCGTTTTGCTTTCATGGAGTGCCTCAGGAGTTGGGCTACGTTGCTATGGCACATAGCCTAGTTCTTTGGGTAGAACCCTGTTCGAGTAGTAGTCAACCGTCTTGGAGGATTAGCCGGGAAAGGGTAGTGTAGATAGAGCAGGTGGATGCTCTTGATAGCTTTTGTGCTCCGTCGTTACTTTCGCAATGGTTAACTTGTTTACTATGGCTAGAAGCCTAAGTATTTGTGCATTAATATAGTTGCATTAATTTCTGCACTAGCGTCTTAGTTATCTATTAGTTAGTTAGACCTATCTGCTTTCCCTTCAGAAGAATCAATATGGTTTATACAAGGAGAAGGTCGCAAGGCAGTCAAGAGGACAGGGAGCAGGCTTCACCCAGGGAGGACCCTACAAGGAGAGGATCCTCATCTCAACAGAGACCCCAAGAATCAAACCCTTCTCAGGAAGATCAGCCAACCCTCCAAGAAATTCTCCTCTCCATGGAAAAGAGCGGGTAGGAGGCACAAGTTGCCCACACGCCAGCACTCAATGTTTCCACTGTGGACAGTATGGGCACCGCAAAGACAGCTGTCCCTGGATTCATCTCCCAAAGTCAATAGCAAGATCGCAAGCCGGAACCCAGGCGATGGCATCCAGGACCACAGCTTCGCCACCATTGCAGAGCCCCAAACGAAGTTCGCCCAACAGAGGAGGAACCATAGCAGGCCGAGGACGAGGAAGAGGAAGAGCGCTAACTCCAGGCCGAGGAGGCCGATTAAACTTCACCTCTCTTCAGGAAGCCGGGAGTGCCACGGACATCTTGCTAGGTAGATTTTTGATCCAGTCGCCTCTGCATTAATATTGTTTGATCCTAGAGCAACAAATTCATTCATATCTGAAGATTTTGCATACAAAGTGGAATTGCATGTAGTAGCCTTAGAGTACTCTATGGCTATCCAGACCCCCGAAACCAGACTTCCTGTGCAATCAATTTGCCGGCACGTAACTTTCAGTATAGAAGGGGTAGAGTTCATGGCTAACCTGTTAGTCCTAGAACTGCAAGGCCTAGACATTATATTGGAAATGGATTGGTTATCCCAACATAAAGGTCTAGTGGATTGTGAGAGGAAAACCCTAAGCCTTGTTAGTAACCAAGGAAAGAAAGTCCTGTTCCATGCGGAAAGGTCATCAGTCGAGAAACTACAAGGGTCTGTTCAAGCACTTCAGAGGATATGCTTGGATCAAGTGCCCATAGTACAGGAATACCCAGACGTATTCCTAGAAGAACTCCCAGGGATGCCACCCGATAGGGAGATAGAGTTTACCATTAAGCTTAAACCAGGAGCAGCACCTATAGCTAAGAGACCATATAGGATGCCAGTAGCAGACTTAGAAGAGTTGAAGAGTCAGCTAGAGGAACTGGAGAGCAAAGGATTTATCCGACCAAATGCTTGACCTTGGGGAGCCCCAGTGCTATTTGTAAAGAAGAAAGATGGAGCTCTAAGAATGTGCGTGGATTACCGAGCGCTGAATGAGGTGACCATTAAAAACAAGTATCCACTGCCAAGGATTGATGACCTATTCGATCAACTTCGAGGAGCCAGAATATTCTCCAAGATAGACCTGAAGTCAGGCTATCACCAACTGAAAATCAGGAAGGAGGACATACCCAAGACTGCTTTCACTACGAGATATGGGCTGTACGAGTTTACTGTAGTACCTTTTGGACTGACTAATGCCTCAGCAGCCTTCATGAACGTCATGAACAACACATTCATGGATTACTTTGACAAGTTTGTCATCATGTTCATTGACGATATCCTGATTTACTCAAAGAGCCCAGAGGAACATGAGCAACACCTTCACTTAGTCCTTGGAAGACTAAGGGAGTGCCAACTCTACGCCAAATTCGATAAATGCGAACTTTGGATGACCAAGATCTCATTTCTTGGACATGTACTGACCAAGGAAGGAATTTTGGTGGACTTGGCCAAGATCGCTGCGATCAAGGAATGGAAGCAACCTACCAGCGTGTCGGAGATCAGAAGCTTTTTGGGATTAGCAGGTTACTATCGGAGATTTATTGAAGGATTTTACCAGAACCCCTTACCAATCTGCTGAGGATGGAAGTCACATTTGAATGGACCGCCAAGTGTGAGGAGAGCTTCCAGAAGCTTAAGGAGAAGTTAACAACCACACCAGTCCTTACATTGCCAGATAGTAAGGATGACTTCGTAGTATTCTATGATGCTTCGAAGAAAGGCATAGGCTGTGTGTTGATGCAAAAAAGGCCAAATGGTAGCTTACGCTTCACGCCAGTTAAAGCCGCATGAGGAAAACTACCCTACTCATGATTTGGAGTTAGCTGCGGTAGTACATGCCTTGAAGATATGGCGACATTACTTGCTTGGAAATAAGTGTGAAATCTACACGGATCATAAGAGTCTCAAGTATATCTTCACTCAGACGGAACTCAACATGCGCCAACAACGATGGTTGGAGTTGATCAAAGATTATGATCTCAGCATTCTCTACCATCCGGGAAAAGCCAATGTGGTAGCAGACGCCTTGAGTACAAAGGCCTACACCTTAAAAGAGGTTGTGTTGAATAACCCACACTTACAGCAGGAATTGCAAGGACTAGAGATAGAAGTGGTACTGTCAGGGAGGTTAGCCACTCTCACAGTGATGTCCCGACTCAAGGAACAAATAGAGAATGCTCAGAAGGAAGATAAAGAGATCTGCAAGAGCAAGAGCTGAATTAGGTTAGGTAAGACTCGGGATTTTTCTGAGGACGAATAAGGAATTGTATGGTACCGAGAAAGAATCTGTGTACCTCAAAGCGCAGACCTCAAAGAGCTGATTCTGCATGAAGCTCATAAAACTCAATACTCAATACACCCTGGTAACACCAAGATGTATCAAGACTTGAAAGCTCGATTTTGGTGGGACGGTATGAAGAAAGAAATTGTGGCATACATTGCGAAATGTGACACTTGCCAAAGGATCAAGGCCGACCATTAGAAGATAGCTGGAAAGTTACAACCCCTACCTGTGCCAGCATGGAAATGGGAAGAAATCAGAATGGATTTTATTACAGGACTTCCCAGAACACAAGGAGGTTGTTGCATCTAGGCCTTTATGCCTAACCCTAATTTTGATGATTAATGAAAAATAAAGTGTTTTAAACTGACTGTGTTTTTTGAGATTGTTTGATACAGAGCTCTGTTGGGAAGAAATGCAAGATGATCAAGATGTATCCGACATAAGATAAAAAGCACGAGTCGCAAACAACAAGATCAAGACGCAAATCGCGAAATTCAAAGGACCTAAAGGTAATATGAGTTTTTATTTTTACCGATCTCGACATTTGGAGTTCGATCGGCTAAGGATCTTATTGCTTAGTTTTAACCGTACTATAAAGAGAGGTTGCAAGTCCTCTCTAAATCTCCAACATGAACTGAGAAATTACTAGGTCACTGCATTGCATTCATTTTTGGTTGGATTTGGTTTTGAAAGATTTGGATTTTCAGTTGAGTTTTTGATAGTAGAAGCGTTTTTCAATTTTCTAGAAAGATCTAAGTAGATCTGGATTTTTCTTCTATTGACAAAAATGTAGTCCTTAAAATTATCTTTCAAACGAAATATTAAACTCTCAATTTGGACTTATGGTTTTAAAGTTATGACTGTTTTTGTTCAAGCTGACTGTCAGTTTGCTAAACTGACTGTCAGTTTGAATGTCAATTCAGTTAAACTGACAGTTGTCCAGAGAGTGTGTTTTTCGAGCTGAAATTTTTTGTACTAAACTGACTGTCAGTATGCCCATGCTGACTGTCAGTTTGCATTTCGACCTCAGCTAGTTTTATCTGAGTTTCTATTTGATCTTGTCGATATTTTGGTCGAATTGACTGTCAGTTTGGGGTTTCAGTTTCTATATACGATCACAAACGGCTAGCTAATTTTTATCCGTAAATTTTGTCAGCCGTTGTGTATGTAACTTACTGTCAGTATGGTAAACTGACTGTCAGTTTGAGTTGCTGATTTTCAGCCCGAGCTCCAACGTCTCTTTTGAGACTTGAGGCTATAAATAGAGGCTTTGAGCTTGTATTTTTCACAACAAGCAGCCCTCTACTCATACATACACTTGAGCATTTGTTTTCTAGTTGAAAATCTTGATCTGTTGATCAAGTCGAGAGTTTTCAAATCCACCGAGTGCTTTCGATCGTTTCATTTTGCATACTTAGAGTTTCTCGGTGATTGTTTGGAGGTCTAGAGAAGACCTTGCTGCCTATTACTCCTGGTGAGCGCCCTCACCTAGACGGTTTGGTGGCGTGGATGTAGATCTCTCTAGTTCGAAGATTGTAGGAGAGACTCGGCGCATTTGTACAAGGCATCGGTGCTCGCCTTTCCGGAGTGGACAAGGAACAACCACTAATGGATAATATCCTTCGTGGATATTGTAGTAAGACTCAATTTACTTTGAGTGCTTCAACGAGGATTAGGGGAGACTGGGCGAGTCTCCGAGACCTTGGTAAAAATTATTGTGTCTGTTCTCTCTATCTTCTCTCTTTAATATATTAAATTACTTTTGGTTCTTCTCGTTGCAAAAACTTGTTTTTATTTGAAGTTTTTAAAGCCTCCTATTCACCCCCCCTCTAGTCGGCATCCTTGATCCTATAGAGGTTAGGATTCAATATGGGTCATCGTGGATAGACTCACCAAGATTGCACATTTTATACCTGTCAAGAAGACCTACAATGGCAGCAACGATTTACAGTTTAGTCCAAAAGCTAATAAAAAACCATCACATTTATGCCCCTGGTTCGACCACACCTGCTGTTCACGACCAGAAACACTGCTGCGCTCGATCAGTGCTGCTGCCATCGACCAGGGCTTCAGTTTTTTACCAGATCTGCAATCGACCAGACCCTGTATCTTTGACCATTGTAGTTCCAATCGACCTCGATCACTTCTGCTACTTCGACCACGCCCGTTACCTTGACCTCAGCTCACATGCGATCACGACCTGGTTCCAGCGCACGAACGCAGCACCCTTCGACTTCGACTTGCTGCTGCTCTTGCTGTTCACCATCGACCTCACGTGAACCACTGTAGCTACACTGTACCACCTTCGTGCCCGTTGATTGGCTGTTGTAAATCCTCAACTCCAACAACGGCCAGCTGATTTCATCCTGTTTGCACGCCACCAACAACGGCTCCAGCAGCAAAGCATAGCCACGTGGAGGCCATGCCGAACCCAACAGTCAATTCGCTGCAACTCCAGCTGCAAAAGCCCTCATGGCCGCTGGCATCCTGTCATTCCATCACCGGCACGCCGTGAAGTCGCAATCCAATCACTTCCTTGCCGGCTTCAACTCCCCAAGCATTTCCAACCGTTGAGGGCCTCCAGCCATGCCTATATAAACCCACCAGAGCTTAGCCTTACTTCTTACACTCCAGAGCACTAGAAATCACCACACTTCACTGTACACTTCTTCTCCGACGAGCTCAAGAAGAGAGCTTCGGTGCCAAGCTTCTCCACTACTTCTCTTCTCCATGCAGCTACTCCAGTGAGTACATTACTTCACCCTGATACTTCTCAAGCTTGGAATTAAGTTTAAATGCTTTCTATCACCAGCAATCACCGTGTTTCATCTAGAACTCCGGTGAGCAATTAAACTCTAACTAAACTGATTCAGCCCTCGAGCCAGTGATCAATCATGATCAGTAGACACTTCTCAACATCCCTAAGTGATGAGGATTGACACCCGAGTCAGTTCAAATAAATGCACGATTGGTTCAGGACAGACTCGAACCAGACACGTGTCTAGCGGTGCGAACTCAAGTTATTCTGAGAAGCATCAGCCTAAGGTCGCAGGCTTTGTGCGATCAGGTCGCAGGCTTCGCGCGGTCAGGAGTTCATATGCTATACGCGAACAGAATAACCAAGATGTTGCGCGGTCAGCCAATATCCTGCGGTCAGAGCATTCTCGACCAGGGTGCTTGGAATTCGTCTGTCTGGCTATTCCTATAGCGGGAATATTCCAAATATCCCGAAGATTCCCCCACGTGAAGAATCAACCGTCAGGAGGTTAATACGTGCAGTTATCCATGAATAACATGTGTTTAACCTGTGTGGAGGTTAGGAGCGGTTTTCTAAAAACCGTATTCAACCATCCAAGCAACTGCTTGATGCAGTTTACTGCATGGCACCCTTCGACCAGTATAAAAAGGTGGTATGGAGTGTCAAGAGAAAAGGGGGGCGAGATACAACGCATCTCAACCACTCAAACAGCCAAGTCTACGGCCTAGATTAGATAGTTCTTACAAGCCTTCTTGGCTTTATTCTGTACATTTACATAGGAAAAATCCTTCGCCTGGGAAGGAGTTTTTCTACCATCTTGTAACCTTTTATCACCTATAGTGAAATCCCAACAGGACGTAGGGCTATTACTCCCACCATCGAGGGCCCAAACCTATATAAATGCCTCTGTGCTCCTGTTCTCCATTGTTCTACATACCTTCCCGGAGGGTCATCTTGAAAGGTCCCGCTATTACAAATTTTGCATAAGTTCGGCTGAGGACTCCGAGTCCGAATCTCGACAGCTGGCGCCCACCGTGGGGCCTTTCTCAAGGCGTCCTAATTTTTATCTGGAGGTTCGCTGAAACATGGCTGGGGCATATGATTCCGAGAACGATTTCGATCTCGAGGATTATGCTCACGTTCCAATGCCTTCTCCAAGTGATCCTGTTCCGATGGAGGAGGTTGAAGGCCAGAATCTTCTAGAGGTGGAATCGTCTCTCCAAGTCATGTCCATCGACCAGGGGGCGACTAGTGCAAGGTCAGAACTCACAGAGGTTCTTAATGCGCTAGAGGATGAATCCGGTCCGTCATACGACCCTGCTGAGGGGAAGGATGATATCGACCTGGAAATCAGCCCGGGGAGATTCGACCCTGATAACCTTCACTGTCTCTTTGATTTCGAGTCCGACTCAAAACAAACCGAGATGTTTTCTCCATCGGCTACCTCTCTCCCTAGACAGTTCGCTGCTTTGTCAGAGGAAACTCCTGGTCAGCAGGCTGCTAGGGAAGAACGGGATCGCAAACAGAAGGAGGATCAAGATCTCGAGCAACAAAACAATGAACTACGCAGAACTGCCCTAGAGGCTCTTCAAGATGCACAGGCTCATTACGATGCTGCTCCGAGTTCTTCTCAACGGTCGCGTGGTCGCAAACTTGACCAGACCCCTTCTTTACCACCGGAGTGTTTCCCGATGGACGAAGAAACAGTAACACCTGGTGCCCCTAGGAGAAGTACCCATGGTCGACTGCGATCTATCACGGAAGTCATGCGTAACTTTCCTCCTACGGTCACGGATGTGCAGACACCGGCCTTTTTTAGGATCCTGGCGGAGAGACTGGATGAGGTCGCGTCTGAGGCGACCTCAACGGCCTCTTCCCTCTCGGTAACACGTTCCCGCGAACGAGATTGTCCTCACTCTGGTTCCGGCCGACGAAGTTACCCGCCGCCCGTATCGTCCCGACAGGACAGATACCGGCGAATGCAGGATTCTCATAGTAGGGATCAAGTTCCTGTCCACTCTCGTTTGGGACCACGGGTAACTTCGCCATTGCGTGAGGTCACCCGAGACCCAGCCGAGAGTCACAGGGCGATTCACGGTCCCTACGTTGGTTGTAAAGCTTTTTCGCCTGGCCTACGAGCAGTCGTTTGGCCCGATAAGTTTCGACCAGGGGCCATTGAGAGGTTTGACGGAACTCAAAACCCATCCGAGTTCCTTCAAATCTATATCACTGCCATCCAAGCGGCGGGAGGCGATGACAAGGTCTTGGCCAACTACCTGCCTACAGTCCTCGCAGGACCGGCTAGAACCTGGCTGTTTAATCAGCCCGAGGGTTCCATCTACAATTGGAAAATGCTATGCGATGCCATCCTCAGCAATTTCCAAAATTGTTACCAAAAGCCGGGTAAAGAGGACGACCTTCATCGGCTACGGCAAACTTCAACAGAAACACTTCGGCAGTTTGTCAAGAGGTTTGTCGGAGTGAGGAATACCATCCCGAACATATCTGATGGCTCCGTTATCAGGGCATTTAAACATGCCGTTCGATACCGGAGATCTACTGAGGATTTGCTTATCCACCCTCCTCGATCAGTGGCCGATCTGTTCGACATAGCCGATCGATACTCTGATGCAGCCGAAGCAGTCGAATGGAACCGGATGGTCGACAAGGGTGACCTACCACCACAACCAGGTTTCAAAGACTCCAGGAAGGAAGATTCAAGCAAGAAGCCAGAATCTTCATTAGGTGGGAAGTCGAAGAAGTCGAAGAGGAACCGCTCTGGACAATACCGCAAGGTCACAGTCGCAGAGAAGCTGTAACACCCTGAGTTAGGGGTGAAAACTTCCTTTTTCATCAATAGCATGCATGCATGTATCTGTAGTAATAGCCAGATCAGTATCTATCCTAAGCCCTAAAATCTCCAAAATCTATCCTGTGACCTCAAATTAAGATCAGATTGTTCAAATGTGATCTATCAGTTACTTTGAACTTAAAAGTCTTCAGAACCTAGATCCAATTCTATCTCTAAATTCCAGATTTATCAACTTCTTCTGTTTTCAAAAACAGAAATACCTTATATTACCTAAATACCCTAAGTCTCAGAAATACAGATTTAATCCGAATCTTGACCAAGTTCAGATCAGATTATTCCTGGAATATGATCATGGGTATGTCAATACCTTAATCCAAAAAGTTGACAGCCAGATTTCACCATCTAGACTCTTTTCACAAATCAGTCCAAGAGTTATCGCAAATTAGTCCTTATCTGATATATGAAAACCCAAAAAAAACTAAAATCTCCAGATTAACTCCAAATTCAGAATTTCTTCGGCAAATCTTCTCAAAATGCTATTTGCCACAAGTCTCTCTTCTGTGCAGATATCAAAATCGAACCCTAAATGCCAGAACTCGAAATCGACAAAACTTAAATCTGACGTTACCCTAAATTACCCTATTTTCAGTTTGTATCGAAAACTATTCAAATGTGTCAAATCTTATCAATTACCTTTGTCAAATATCCTGTTGAATATAATCTACCAGATTAGTGAAATCAAATTCAACTCTAACCTTCCAAATCTCCAAAATTAGAGATTGGTCCAAATGTGAAAATCAAGTATTGCAAATCAGCCCAAATTCGACCAGGCCAACTGCTGTACACGACCAGAAGCCTCGCCGTGGTTTCCTTGCGCCGTGCACGCTCGCCGCCGGTGAAGCTTCGCCTGCAACTTGACCGTGCATGCCAGTGCGCACGTGTCCTCGCTCCAGCTGGTGCCGTGGCAAGGCCGCTGCTACGTCGACGACCAGTGCTTGCTCCCGCGCGCGACCAACAGTGACTTTTGTCAGCAATCCATCGCCACGTAGCCTCGCCGCGCCAGTACTTGTCGCCACCGCTTGCTACAAGCTTTGCCAGGTCCCGATGAGGCGACATTGTGATCAGTTGAAAGCTTGTCGCCGTCGCATCACCGCTCTTGCTGTTTCTTCGCCGCTACTGCTCCAGCACGCAACCGATCTCATCACAGCAGCCAATTACTTCATTGTTCCCCTTCGCCATCTTCGCCTGGCCTATATAAGCACTCCTGTGCTCAGCAGCTCCCTCCACACATCACCAGGACTTAACCAATTTCCAAATTTCCTGTTTCAGTCATCTTCTCCGGCGAGCCATCGAGGAGGCTCACGGTGCCAGCTCATTCCACACCATCTCTTGCCAAATTAAAGCCATCAGTGAGTTCATCTACTTATCCTCTCTGTGTAGTACTGTCTAATTGCTCCCCGGTGACCTCTAACACCGGCGATCACCGGAAATTGCTAAAATTCGAAGAATGCCCTGTTCCGGCAATGCAGGCCAAATTAACTCGATTTAGCTCTCGATTCTGTAGAAGAAGTTGATCAGTAAGTCATTTCCAGCAAGCCTGTGCATCAAGATCTCCAGATTGAGCTCCAATCGAAGCTTTCCCCAATTTTTGAACTTCTCCAGAAACCGGCGATCGTCGCCAGGCTTCTCCGGCCATCCTCCGGCCAAAGTGATCGTGCAGGTAGCTTCCTCTTACCCATATATCACTTCCCAAGCTTGGAATCGAGTTCATTCGGCCTAAATTGAAAACCCCCAAATAGCAGTGTTCTTCTCCGGCACAGTTCACCGGAAAAGTGTTCCCGGCCGTTTCAACCCAAATCACCTTGTCTTTTAGATGTGCCTTAGCCTCCTGAGCATTTTTGTCTTCTAGCCCGACACCTAGATCGGCCTAGATTGGAAGATATAGCTTTGCCAAGTTTTTGTCCAGAACTGATCTAGTGCAACCAGTTCATCTCAGTTCATCATCAAATTTCTTTCTTTCCAGCCATTTCTTGCCCTAGATCCTGTTGACTTAATTGTTCCTGTTACTCAAGCCTACCTCCCAGACAAAGTGGTGCATCATTTGGAGCTCCAGATCAAAAGTTATGCTAAGCCCTAGTTTTTGGCATTGTCAGCTCTATGCCAGAGCTTGTCAGCCAGTGGCATTGACCTTGTTTACCCACTTCTGGTTGTGTAATTTGAAATCCACTTTGTCCACTGAATTTGTAGAGTTGTGATCTACATTTCCTTCTACTACCACAACTTGAGATAAGCACTCTAGCTTTTCTTAAAGCTATGTCCAAGCTTTGATCCGAATGTCGATCTGTTGACATTCGCTGTTTTGATTAAACCAGCCACAAAATTGTTATCCCTATTGCAATCCTGAAACCCTAAGATTATCTAATCACCATCCTTAGCCCAAATTCCTTGAAACCCTAGAATCTCAGTTCAGTTTGCAGTTCAACTTATCTCCAGTTTAGTTCAATCATTCTTGTTGAGCATTTCTGCATATAAGTCATAAAACATTTTAAATATTATAAGTAATTATTGTGTGTTTGTTTGTCGTCGAGCAGATTCAGAAGCTGACTTTGAAGATTTTGCTGTTGACCCGTCATCGACTGCTGTATTTTACGATGCGGAAGGCAAGTCATATCCTTGGTCATCTTGAACCTATATTTTAAATGTTGCTATAATATAACCTTGAATATAGGCAATATTGCATGTGAAAGATTGAGAATGATTGATTTATGAATTGGCAGTACTAGACTGGTTATCTGTGAAATGTGAAATAAACAAGTTTTGAGCCATGAACTATTATATGTATGTATATACTTATATTCATGAAATAAAACCCCTAGCCGTGACCAAAAAAATGGTATGGATGGCTGTAGCACTGGAGGTGCTAGACTGCAAAGGAATGCAGGCACTGAAGGTGCAGGGTTGTGGATGGTCTGGTCACGGGCATATAAGGACTAGAACCTTGTGTTGTGCGTCTAGTGGCATGAACAACGTGCTAACCGCAAGCCTGGTATGGGACAGGCCTGAACAAGTAATTATGTGGATCGCACATGAAACCCCTGCATGAGATGTGTAGTGATGCACGATAAACACGGAGCGCGGCTCCCACACATATCACTGAAGGTGATCAAGCACGCTGACCCAGTAATGGGAATAAGCAAAGGGGTGGAGGTTTGGATACAACCTGCCACAACTGTGCCTCGCTGAGAGCCACAGGGTCGGGGGTGAATTGTGAGTGATGCATAACCAAAGTTCTTGTTATTTCCACCTTGCCGCTCACAGTATGAAGTGAGTCAGGGGTCCAATCATTTTGTTATGATAGGAAAGGTTTGAAAGTGGAATATCTTGCGGGTAAATTGGTACCTCTCTGCAGAGTTAAAAACGTATTCGAATACTCCGAGCTCCCGGGTTTATAGGAGTCTGCTGCGGTGGATTAAATCCACGGGGTGTGACATAAGTACTATTTTCTAAATAAAATATGTTTAATCAAGATTACCCAAATGACATGTGTTGTCATGATAAGGAGTGCTGCCGTGGGCTGTCGTGTGTCGACGTGTCGCGGTAGTGCTATAATCTAGTGAACATGAATGATGATGTTACTTTATGAAAAGTGCTGCCATAAGATGAGATGAGAAAGGAAAAGATTATTTTATAAATATCCATAATTCTTGACTAGTCTAGGTTCATATCATCACTACTATATGTAACTATTCTTACCTATGACTTGCTGAGTACGTAAGTGCTCACCCTTGCAACATTCAACTCAATAGATGGAGCCTACTTTGATCAAGATGATGGTACGGAGTACTTCGTGGATCCAGAAGGAGGAGAATCAGTTCCGCCAGAACCCTGAAGTGTGTTGTTCTGCCGTCAACTTCTTTTGTGGGAGGGTCACCTATCTTCCGCTGTGTAGTTAAATATTTTGCTAAACCCTGAATGCCTTGTAGGCATTGTAATCCTCTTTATGTAATATTAAGGCCAGCAGGCCACACTGCTTAATATTTTGTGAGTACTCTGTTGCAATGTAATATACTCCTGTGTTTGACTCATCCTGGGAAGTCAAAGGTTTGTGTTGTGGTTTGGGACTAGCTGCAGCGAGCTAGGTCTCTACAGGAGTAGTCGTTGTCCCAGTTTCGGGGCGCGACAGAAAAGTTGGTATCAGAGCAACATGAGAACTTGACTGTAGGACGACACCTTTAGGAAATTGGCCGTGCCGGGAAAACGTAATTTATTCAGAAAACTATTTGTTGAAAACTTTATTTTGGTAAAAATAATGAGCTTTGTAGCTCTTGAAAAACCTTCATTTCAAAATTTTATTTGGATTTTCTAAAATTCGGTAAGATTGTGAGAGTGCGTTCTGTTGTTTCAGAGTGTCTTAGAGGTTGGTGTAGACAGAGCTAGTGGATGCTCTTAATAGCTTTGTGATTCGCTATTGCTTTTGCAATGGTTAATTTGTGTATTATGGCTAATAGCCTCAGTAATTTTATGCATTAAAGTAGTTGCATTAATTTCTGCATTGCTGTCTTAGTTGGCCTTAGTTAGTTAGATCCGTCTAAACCTTTTTCAGAGCCACCATGGTTGACACCAGAAGGAGATCTCGAAGTGGAAGAGAAGATATGGGTCAAACTCCGCAGGAAGAAGAAACTATGACAAGAGACCCTTTGTTTCAGCAAGGATCTCAGAGTTCTAATCCACCTCAGAATGAACAACCCAGTCTTCAGAAAATTTTGTTGTCAATGGAGAAAAGTCGACAAGAAGCTCAGATAGCTCATACCCAGTTGTTAGCTCAGATAGTTCAGAAACTGCCTACTGGAACAACAGAAGGAACTACTTCTGCTGTAGGAGCGAGATTAACAGATTTCCAAAAGACCCGTCCACCAACATTTTCTAGTGCGACTGATCCCATGGTTGCCGATGATTGGTTACGGGATATCAAGAGGAAACTAGACACGGTCCGATGCAGCGAATGAGAGAAAGTTTTGTTTGGATCTCATCAGTTATCAGGAGCTGCAGCTGCATGGTGGATGAACTACCAGGAAGCCCACCATGATAAAGATAATATCTCTTGGAGGGAATTTAAGGATCAATTTCGGAAATTTCATATACCCACTGGTGTTATGGCAGCTAAGCGTCGGGAATTTCGGAATTTAACTCAAGGAAGTAAGTCAGTTACTGAGTATCTACACCAATTTACTCATTTGGCTCGATACGCACCTGGAGATGTGGATACTGAAGAGAAGAAGATAGAGCGCTTCACAGAAGGACTTCAACACTATTTACAGTATCAAATTGCTTCTCATGAACTGACGGAATTTCAAACCCTAGTGAACAGAGCTTTAAAGGTGGAAGAGAAGAAGAATATGGGGGAAGAAAGCCGAAAGAGGAGGATGTTCCAGCAAACACGACCACAGTCAAATCCAATCAGAGGAAGAGTTCCTATCACTCCCAATTTTCGACCATCTTATCACAATCCCAGACCAGCAATGATAATGTGCCCCAACTGCAGAGGAAATCATCCTCAGAAGGATTGCCCTCATCCTCGTGTTGAGTGTTATCATTGTGGACAGCGTGGGCACCGTAAAGAATTCTGTCCTTGGATACAACTTCCGATGTCCATTGCCAGATCTCAAGCAGGAACACAGCCAGTAGTAACCAGAGCATCACCATCACAGAATTTTAGAGGAAATTCAGCAGGAAGAGGAGGAAACATGGCTAATCGAGGAAGAGGAAGAGGTAGAGCACCAACTGCAACCCAAGGAGGAAGATTAAACTATACTTCAATTCAAGAAGCGGGCAACGCCACCGACATTCTTCTAGGTAGATTTCTGATTCAATCTGCATCTGCCTTAATATTGTTTGATCCTGGTGCTACAAATTCATTCATGTCAAGAGCATTTGCATCTGAAGTTGAAATGCATATAGACCAAGTACCACTAGAGTACTCTATGGTTATACAAACTCCAGGGGCTAGATTATCTGTTTACTCGATCTGCCCAAATGTAACTTTCAATATAGAAGGGGTAGAATTTGAGGCAAATCTACTAGTTCTAGAACTGCAAGGTCTAGACATTATTTTGGGAATGGATTGGTTGTCTCAACATAAAGGTCTAGTAGATTGTGAAGAGAAAACCCTTAGTCTTGTCAGTAGCCAAGGGGAGAGAGTTCTATTCTATGCAGAAAGATCATCAGTCAAGAGACCACTAAGATCTGTTCAAGCATTGCAAAAGTTATGCCTGGAACAAGTGCCTGTAGTGCAACGATATTCTGATGTGTTTCCAGAAGAACTTCCAGGAATGCCACCTGATAGAGAAATAGAATTCAGTATTGAGCTTAAACCAGGAGCAGCACCTATAGCAAAACGTCCCTATAGGATGCCAGTTACAGATTTGGAGGAGCTCAAGAATCAACTCGAAGACTTGGAAAACAAAGGATTTATCAAACCCAGTGCTTCGCCATGGGGAGCCCCAGTTTTGTTTTAAATAGACCATTTGTGCCATGAAGGCATTGTATTACCCTTTTTATGTATCAGGCCAGCAGGCCATACTGTTTATGAATGATATTTTGTAAGTTACTCTGCTGCAATGAACTCCTGTGCTTGACTTATCCTGGGAAGTCAATGGTATGTATGTATGAGGCCAGCCGCAGCGAGTTGGGTCTCCACGGGAGTAGTCGTGGTACCCTGTTCGGGGCGCGACACGGTCTATTGGCCCGGTGGCTCCGGAATGGACAGAGCGGGAGATGGACCTCCTCACCCGGATGGCGGAGGTCCGACTCCGGAGGTCCATGTGGGACCTCGCGGAGGAGCTAGCGCTCCTCCGGGTGGCGGCGTTTAGTTTGTGCCAGGGGACAGGGGTGAGTGCGGCTCACTGCCCGCCCCTGACGACGGTGGACTAGCGTGAGTGTCCAGACCCAAGCCCCCGGATATGGGGTGTAACTCCCGGGTGGTAGCAGTTAGAAATTTTCTAACACCTTTTTCTTCTTTTGCAGTCCGGTCCTACGACGGCTCCCAGGAGGTGGTGGTCAACCTCCTTGGGAGGTACTAAACCGACGAGCACGAACGGGTCATGCGCATCATCGGGGAAGGTCCTCCCCACAACCTCGTGGCGGAGGCCTTCGGCCTGAAGCTCCTCGTCCGAATGCCCCTTCCCACCCCTAGCTCGCACAAGAGGGGGAAGGAGGCAGCCGGGGGGCCTTCGAAACGCGCTGGCGCGAAGAGCCCTGTGAAGGCCCGGGAGAAGCCCCCAGGCCCTTTGACGGGAACTCCCGCGAAAAAGCCGGTGAGGGCACCGGCTGCGCCCCCAACGCTACCGGCGACTCCGGTGGCCTCGTCCCCGACGGTGCTACCGGCGACCTCGGTGGCTACGTCCCCGACGGCGCTACCGACGACCCCGGTGGCAGCATCCCCGGGCGCTGATCCCTCTGGGCCCTCCAAGGGAGTGGAGGCCGGGGAGAGCCAGGAGTCGGACTGGGAGATGTATGCTCCCACTCCTTCTCCGACGCCGGTGGCCCCGGAGGCTCGCCCACAACCACCGCGCAGAGGGGTCTCCATCTGGTTCAAGACCTCGGGAGCCCTCGCTATGGCCTCCTTCACGGCCTCGGAGGTCCCTCCCCCCCAGCAACGTCAGCGCCTCCCCAACCCGAGAAGGACAAAGAGCTCTTTGTCCGCCCTGGAGTCCCGAGCCATCTGATGGACTGACATCTGGCTCCTCTGATGGCCAGACCCTAGAGGATGGCCCAACGGGGGGCGTGGAGGTCTCTCGGGGGAGCCACCCCGGGACGTCCCGGGGGGAGGATGCCAGGAGGTCTTAGGCCTTGTGTTTTTGTTTTATCTAATGCTTCTTTTTCCAGACCGTGACGTTGGTCCGGGAGTTCGAAGCCTGGGTCTCCAAGCGTCTCTGGGCCGCCGAAGAGACGCTAGCCTCTGAGCACTCCGAGAAGGAGAGGGCGCTCGGGGACTTGGCGGCTGAGCACTCTGAGAAGGAGAGGGCGCTCGGGGACTTGGCGGCTGAGCACTCTGAGAAGGAGAGGGCGCTCGGGGACTTGGCGGCCGAGTACTCCGAGAAGAACGAAGTGCTCAGAGAGATGGAGGCAACCCGGGCGCATTTGGTGACCATTGAGGACAGCACTTCCCAGCTCCGGAGGGAGTTGCATGCCGGGCGAGAGGCCCTCCGGGAGGCGGAGACATCTGGCACCCTTGCGGTTATTACCGGGGGGAAGATGATCCACTCCGCCTTAGAGGAGCTCGGTCTCGAGCATAAGGCAGAGGGGATCTCTGACCCGGACCTGTCGTCGATTCAGGAGGCTACGTATTTCCATGATACGCAGGTTTGCTTGATTCCAGTGGCGGCCAATGTTCGGGCCCGGGGCCTCACCATTCCAGCGATTTCCCTCGCGGCCACTCTCGTCGAGCACCGCTGGGAAGGCACCCGGGTCATTGGGGACCTGCTCCCCCAGAGCTTCCCCAGCTACTTCGAGGCGCGGCGAGGAGGGCTCGAGGAGCTGCCCAAGTGCCTCTTCGACCGGGTCTCTAGGGCGATGGAGCCGGGGGGGCGTGCACCTGGCGGGAGTAGCGACGGCGGCCAAGGCTCCCCTGGGGGGGGGCAACGACGAGCAAGTATGAGCTCCCCCTGGTCTTTAGATAGATTTTGCTTTTACGATTTTTGCTCTCGGTAGCTTCTTAGAGGAAACCCCAGAAACTTGTAAATCTTTGCTTGATGAAATGAAATGATCTTTTGCTAAGTCTTGTCCGGTGATCAGGCGTCCTATGGACTAACCCCCGAGAGGGAGTTCCCTAGCCCCGGGTGGCGTAACCCAGAGAGTGCCCAAGCGGCCTCTACTTTGTTGAGCCTCGCCACCGGGGGGCATACAAGTGGCCCAGCCCCCGGGCTTGTTTCCGAGGGCGTGCCGGTGAGTGCTCTTCGGGTCCAATACGGTTGTGGTGGCTCCTGGAGTGGCACTTAAACAATTGCGACAATTGTCGTGCCGAGTTGCCCCTCCAAAGTCGGGCTCCCTAAGGGTTCCGCCACTTCAAATACGCCCTCCGGATGGCTACAAATATTGGCCGGAGGACCTTCTCCGGAGCGCCTTCCGGAGGGTTCAGAGCTTATACAAGGATCTTTCCCGGGAACTCAAGGAAGGCCTTCGAGACTACTAGGCGTAGCTGTCCACCAGAGAGGGTTGTCCTCCGGGATAGTTTCTCGTGGGAGCCTAACTCCCCGGGTTGTATCCTGTATGTGCCCAGGCCTTGTCCTGGGGACACCTTAGCCCACCGGGGGGATTGCCCCCTGGTTCAATGTTGTATTAATAAAGCTATCTGAGTTTGCTTGTTCGTTGAATTTGCTTGAGGTTGCTTGAATGTTGTCTTCAAAATTTTCCAAAATTATTCTCCTGTCCGGGCCCGGGTTATCCCCCCCCCCCCAACAGCGGGGTGCAGCTTGGTGCCGCACGCTGTGGATAAGGAACAAAAAGGGCCGGACGCCGATAACTACCGGGGTTTCCTAGCCCCCGATCGAAGAGGGATAAGGGGAGAAATACACACGATCGCCATGAAAACGGGGGTCTAGCAGAAATTCCGAAGACCCAGTAAGAAATTCCCCTAGTCGCTGTGAGAACGAGGGGCCGGTAGAGAATTTCCCGATCAAGAATTCCGGAGATCGGTAAGAAATTCCCCTAGTCGCCGTTAGAATGGGGAGCTGGTAGAGAATTTCCTGGTCAAAAATTCCGGAGACTGGTAAGAAATTCCCCCGGTCGTTGTGAGAACGGGGAGCCGATAGAGAATTTCCCGGTCGAAAAATTCCGGAGACCGGTAAGAAATTCCCCGGTCGCCGTGAGAACAGGGAGCCGGTTGAGAATTTCCTCGTCAAAAAATTAGGGAGACTGGTAAGAAATTCCCCCGGTTGCCGTTAGAACGGGGAGCCGGTAGAGAATTTCCCGGTCGAAAAATTTCGGAGACTGGTAAGAAATTCCCCCCGGTCGTCGTGAGAATGGGGAGCCGGTAGAGAATTTCCCTATCAAAAAATTCTGGACTCAGGTAGGAAATTCCCCAAGTCATCGTGAGAATGGGGAGCCGGTAGAGAATTTCCCGCTCAAAAAATTCCGAAGATAATCGAGAATTCCATGACCCACAGAGGGGCAAACTCACTCCCGAAGGAGGATGGGCCGATGACCTGTGCAGGTATAAAGCCACTCCCAGAGGGTTCCATGACCCGGCAATGGGTGTAGAGTATTTGAGGGGGGACTAGTCTCTCAAAGTGACTCGCTACCGCAGTTCATGAGAACTGGGTTGCCGCTTACCCCCTCAGTCCACGAGGGGTTGCTGTAAGCTGCCCTATGGGAGTGGGGCTCCCGTCGTAGGAACTTTTAGGCTATGATAGCCTACATCCTCATGGAGAGGGCATCCTCGCCAGGAGGACATCCTCATAGAGAGGGTATCGCCTCGGAGGCGGGGAGATAAAAGTATGCAAAAAATTCCAGAGTTGAACAAAAAGCCATTTGTATTAATGAAGATGAAATACAACCCCACCCCCACAGAACCGCGGCGGGGGAGGGAACAGTGTGTACAGTGCCTCCCCCTGCGAAGTCGTGACGGGGGAAGGAGTGAGCCTGGAGGCTAGATGTAGAACTTATGAAGCAATTCTATGTTCCAAGTATGCTTTAGCTCCTGGTCTTCAAGGTTGGAGAGCTTATAAGACCCTGAGCCCAGGATCGCAGAGATCCTGTACGGGCCTTCCCACTTGGGCGAGAGTTTTCCCTGGGCTTCGAGGTCAGTCACACGCTTGAGGACAAGGTCCCTGAGGCGGAAAGCTCTCGCACGGATGCGCTGGTTGTATGCGCGCGCCATATTGTGCTCGTAGATGGTGTGGCCGAAGAGCGCTCGGCCGCGGTCTTCCTCGATGAGATCGACTTCCAGCCGCTGGTTTGCTTCGTTGGTTTGGTACACTGCGGCCGTAGCTCCGTCTAAGAGCTCGACCCGCAGCGAGCGGAAACCAATCTCCGAGGGGAGGACTGCCTCAACCCCGTACACGAGTGAAAAGGGGGTGCGCACTATTGCTCGGCTTAGTGTGCGTATGGAGTAGAGGATGCTCGGGAGCTCCTCCGCCCATGCGCCCCGCCTAGAGGCGATCTGCTCGAGTCGCCAACGTAATCCCTGCAGGATCACATGGTTGACCCTTTCAGCGGCTCCGTTGCTTTGGAGATGAGCGATAGAGCCGAAGTGGAGGGTAGCCCCAAGCCTTCACAGAATTCCCGGATGTATGCCGAGTCAAATTGGGTCCCATTGTTGACGGTGATTTCTCAGGGGACCCCAAAGTGACAAACGATGTTCTTCCAGCAAAACTGCTGTACCACTCAGTAGGTGACGCTGGCCAAGGGCTCAGCCTCCACCCTCTTCAAGAAATAATCCACTGCGACCATCGCATGCTTGTAGCCCCTGGTGTCGGGGGGAAGGGACCAAGGAGGTCCATCCCCCAACGCACGAAGGGCCAAGTGATGGGGATGGTTTGCAGTGTCGCAGAAGGTAGCTTGGAGCCCTTCACCATTTCCTGGCAGGCCTCGCATGCGGAGACAAGGTCTCGCGCATCGCGGACCACAGTTGTCGACGATTCGGACTCGGGGTCCTCAGCCGAACTTATGTAGAATTTGTAATTGTGAGACCTTTCAAGATGACCCTTCGGGAAGGTATGCTGAACAATGGTGAACAGGAACACAGAGAGTTTAGACAGGTTCGGGCCCTCGATGGCGGGAGTAATAGCCCTACGTCCTGTTGAGATTTCACTAAGTGTGGTAAAAGATTTACAAATGGAGGGAAAAGTCCTCACAGGCGAGGATTTTCCCTGTAAAAGTGTATAAGGATAAGCCAAAGGAGGCTTACTAAAATGCTATATGAGATGAACCGTAGACTTGGCTAACTTAGATGATTGTGGGTTTCTTGATCTTCCGATCTCTCGGTGGATGTTTCGGATGATCCCTTGGTTTCCATCTCCCCCTTTGATTGAGGCTCCATGCCATCCTTTTGTACTGCTTGAAAGGGTGCCATGTGGTGGAAACTGCATCAATCGGTTGCACAGTCGGTTGGATGCAGTTTTTTGGAACTGCTCTTAACCTCCACGCAGGTTAAACACGTGTTATTCATGGATAACTGCATGTGTTAACCTTCTGACGGTCGATTCTCCACGTGCAGGAATCTTCGGGATACTTAGAATATCCTGTTGTATGGGCAACCGAATAGATAGATCCCAAGTATCTTGATCGGCAGATGTTCTGACCGCGGGATATTGGCTGACCGCGCAATATCCCGAATGTGTAGTTCACGTATAGCCTACGAACTTCTGACCGCGCAAGGCTTACGGTCTGACCGCGTAAAGCTGCGACCTGATCGCGTAAAGCTTGCGACCTCATGGTGATGCCCCTGAGAATAGCTTGAGTTCGCATCACCAGATACATGTCTGGTTCGAACTTGTCTTGACTCAAAAGTTTATTAGAAGTGACCCGGGTGTCAATCCTCGTCAGCTAGCCCCCAAATTCGAAGAAAACGAAGAGACGTGTTTATTTCGAATTTAAAAACCGTACATTGGATTTTTAACCCGGCCCTTTAACTTCTCCACTTAGTGGCGCACAAAGTGAAAACGGTTGGTTTTTCAAGACGGGTTCTGACATTACGTGACGGGCAATGATAGCGCCGTAGAAATATTTTTATTTCGAGGTAAAATTGTAAATGTCTTAACGAAACCCGAGGTGTCTGGGAGGCGAACCGTCGCCCTGGTGGCTATAAATACCAAACCCTGGACATGTAAAGATCTACAATTTCCCTCTTACGCCTAAGTCTTTTTCTTGTTATCCTGCCTCCTTCCTTTTCACATACTCCTCCCAATGGCAGATCACGAAATCATCGAGATTGAGAGCGATGAAGGGGAAATTGTCGAACAAGGGTCTCAAACGAATGAAGTCCTGTCTCCCTTAAGGAAGAAACCCAAGGTTGACGAAGGATCTTCCAGTGGAACAAAGGTGAAGAACGTAGCGAGTTTCTTTCTTCCTTCAGTTCCTTTGGCCCTCCCCGTTCATGCCTCTCGGCAAATTAGGCTTTTATCCTTAGAGAAAGATCCCATCACGTCCAATTCTCCCATTCTTTTGGGTGATCAACATCCTGGTCGGCAAGCGGTGACTATCCCTCGATCAGATGATTGCCATATTTGGTTGGCGAAGCAATCTTCTTATGGGAAGGTTGCTCTTCCACCATATGATGATCTTCCTCCCAAGATGGGTGTATCAACGGGTTATGCACCGGGACAGGTAACAATTCTTCTCCCTTTTTGTTGATAATTTTAGTTAGTATGACTAACTTTTGCAAAATGCAGGAGGTAGGAGGCTCCAGCGATCAGCCTTCTGCTGCTCCATCTCTTCCTTTCAGACTAACCCTTCTAGAAGAGAAGAATGCCCTGGAGAAGAAGACCGAGGAGATGGCCTCGAAGATTCTGCGTTTAGCAGAATGTCTTGATCGATCCCGAGAAGAGGCGCACCATTTCCGTCGAGAGAGGGACTTCGCTCAGCAACAGCGAGAACTCTTTGACTTGATTAGGGACAATAGTGCGTCTGTTGTTAGGGACGATATAGATAGACTTAGGGTAGTTGCTAGTTCCCTGGGGGTTGCCAGTGTAGATCCTACTGACAACAACATGTCCCTTGGGGAACTTTGTAAACTTCTTTCGGAACAGGTCGATGCTTTTATCGACCGTATCCCTTTTGTATGTAAAGAATGTAATAAATAAAGTTTCTTTTATTCATATGAACATTCTTCATTCCTCTGTGTGAAATTATGGCCTAAAGCTTAGTCCGCGACCATTCATACACAGGAAATTTCAGTTCTGCGATTAGAATCGCGCTTTTAAAAGATCACCATGACCTGCCCTGATGCCGCGATCAGACTTAAGGCCGCGGTTAGAATTGAATTGCGACTAGAGTCGAACGTTCGGTTAGACCATTACTTCGACCAGAAGCGAAATTAAATAACATGGTTTTAACCAAACCATAACCCAGTTAGAATATATCCGTACGTCAAAATTTGAGTTACATGATATTTTTCATAAAAATGTTCAGGTAAAAAGAAAGGTAAATAACCCTCAAAAAGTCTTAGCAGACTTCTCGAGTTTTAGCCCTTTCAGCTTCCGAAATAAAGAAGTCTTTTTATTTCAGATCCAATACCCGAAAGCTTTAAAGGGTGTATCATAGAATACCCATTATGGGAAATGAATAAAATATTTGAGAGGACGATTGAGTGGAACGTTACTCACAGAGGCGTGACTCCTCGAGTCTATAAAAGCAGTAGGTAGCTTCTTGAGGAAGCTATTCAGCCGCAAAAAACCCTTAGAGTTCCCGCCGCAGAAAACCCTCATCTTCTGGCCTTCATCTTCCACAAAATCATCGACTTTTTCGATCGATCTTCCTCAAAAAATGGCATCTTGGAGCAGATCCAACCACCATTCTGAGGAGACTCTGGTGGCGTTGGAGAAAGAGGAGATCCTTCCATCGCGGCTGCTGATCAATTGGCGGCCCGTGGAGAAGGGCCAAGAAACCCCAACCGTCAGAGAGGGCGAGTTGGTGATCTTTGAGGAGTATCTGCGCTACGGGTTCCGATTCCCTGAGAGTCGGTTCCTAAAGGACATCCTTGAACATTATGGGTGGGAACTGATCAACCTCCACCCAAATGCGATGCTGATCCTGGCGGTGTTTCAGCATCTTTGCGAGGCCTTCGTCGGAGTATATCCTAGCGTAGACCTCTTCCGATGGTTCTACTTCTCGGCATGGTCGAAGAGCACCAATGCCGCCGGATGCATCTACTTCCGGCTGAGGGACAAGAAGGAATATCCCTCCCCACCTCTGCGGGATTCGGTGCACGGGTGGCACCAGAGGTGGTTTTACTGCTCTCCGCCGTCCGAGAGTAGTTTATGGTTTGAGAACTCGCGGCCAGAGAAGTCAAGCGAGTTGGATGCTCCCCCGGCGCTGGGCGCGGAGCACCTGAAGCACGCCGAGGTGATTCTTCACTTGATGGGTCAAGGGTTGACAGCGAGGGATGTCATCCGAGACTTCGTGAAGAATCGAGTGAGCCCTCTGCGCGAAAGGGCTCATCCTGCTTGGGAAATCAAGTCCATGGCGGATGGAACCCTGGACTACAATGAAGGTACTCAACCTTTTAGCACTGTGCTTTGTCATTTCTGAAATTTATGTTTTCTGACTTGAATTTGGGAACAGTTCTGCCCTTAGCCGAAATTGAGAGGCGAACTAATTCCCTCCTTAGGACCTACAATGCTGATGTAGAGGGCCCTAAGGGATCACCTCGCCCGCAGAGCTTGATTCATGCCGGTGATGACCTTAGACAGGAGCGCCGAAAGGTAATTTCCTTGTCCGGCTTTGGTTCTGCAGGTCTTGTGTGTGTCCAGCGCTAATCCATTTTAATGGACTGTGAACCATCTCCTAGGGAAGTTTGCTGATGCAACGTTCCCAAGCGAAAATGTCGGTTCTCTGCGGAAGCCGATGGTGAAGAATGTGAAGAAGGTCTCTCAGAGACCCAGGACAAAGAGTCCTACCCCCAAGAAGACCAAGCTGAACCCTGGGGAGGGGTCTTCACGAAGCATTCCTCGTCCCGCAAGAAAGACTGCGGTAAGATATCGCATTCCTTCTTCTTTTTCAGGCGCGACATGGAATCACTTCTTCGTCGTACAGGGAGAGGGGAGTGAGGAGGAAGAGGACGATGATGTGCCTCTAGTCATCAGAAGGAAGAGGACCGGGGAATCCCCTGCTGGTGACGCCTCAAGCTGTCCTGTAGGAACCACAGCTACCGAAGAGGTGGTTGTGGCTGACCCTGCGACCACCGAAGATCTTGTGGTCGCGGGTGACCTTCCAATTCCTAAAGCCCCCGAGGTTTCAGGATCAATTATCTCTGCTTCCCTGGTCGAAGGAATGACTAAGGTAAGGAATCTTTTCGATCATTCCTTCTATGACTCTTTCTGGACATTTGATAAGTTAATGTACATACAGGGAGGAGAGCTTCCCCCTGGGACCACTGGGGGTTCCAGGGAGGAAAATCCTCCTCCTCTGCGGACAGAGGAGGAGGTAGATGAACAAAGGCCGGCTGTGACGGTTCCAGCAACTCTGGAGTCGCCAAGGCCTTCGGATGCAGCCCCACCAGTTAGTCCGGTGGCCCAGGTAAAGACCTTTCTATGTGTTTTTACCTGTTCCCTAAGAATATGCTTATAACATGACATTTCCAGGGGGGTGCTGCCTTATTTACCATAAGGAAGGCAAGAACCGGAGACGGCTCTCCTCCGCAAGGGGAATTTTCCCAGAAGTCCCAGGAACGAATGGGATTTCAAATAAGGTAAGAACTCTTACTTGACAGTAATCTTAGATAAAAGCTGCCTGACCCATTCTTCCTGTTAGGCAAAAGAAGACAGCGCCTAACCCTTCAACCGCCACTGGGGAGGTTGAAATTAGGGCAGATGAGGGAGCCTCTAATGAAGAGCGCTCTGCTCCCGTGGTTCAGGAAGTCGTCCGGACCGCGGGAGGTGAAACAAGTACAGGGACCAGGTCACCACCAGTGGCCTCTGGGGGCGGCGTCCAGCCGGCACTCCCACCTACTGTCCCTGTAGTGAGCGCGTCGGAGGCTCTAGCGAGGATTCCCTCTGAACTGAATGATGCTGTTTTACAAAAGTTTATGAAGGTATAATAAAACTCTGCTTTCGTGCCTGAATTGTACTTAGGACACCTTTGATCTTCTTCTTTGGTACCACAGGGATTATCCTGGCTAATAAGCCATTCGCGTGTTGTGATGGCCAGCACAGAAGCCATTCAAAAAGAACGCGACAGCT
Source organism: Pharus latifolius (assembly GCA_019359835.1). Taxonomy (NCBI): domain Eukaryota; kingdom Viridiplantae; phylum Streptophyta; class Magnoliopsida; order Poales; family Poaceae; genus Pharus; species Pharus latifolius. The sequence continues at coordinate 22,100,218 of CM033324.1, read as the reverse complement.
TGCGCAGGTGAGTACCATTACCCTCTGGTTAGCATGGGCGCATCTTGGTTGTGATTGCCTTGACTTTGCTACAGAGAGGTTATATCTTTGAAGAAAGAGGTGGCCGGTTCAGTTTCAATGTTTAAGAAACAAGAAACTGAACTCAACAAACTTCGATCAGAGAATGCTGGTAAGCCGATTCCTGAATAGGAAGACTTGAATCCATAATATGCAACTAATCTCTTCTCTCTATACAGCGCAAGCAGGTCAAATTACGCAGCTCAGTCGAGACAAGGAGATTCTTAAATCCTCGATTCGCCACACTGATCGGGCAATCAAAGAAGTGAGCCTCCGGATCTTCGAAAAACTAAAGGCCGTGGCTGATCTTTTGAAGACCGATGTGGTAGAACCGAGGCAAGACAACCTCAGCATAAGTGACTGGACATTGCTGCTTGCTGCCCAGGCGGATTCACTGCTTGAGTATCTCCCTGGAGATACACGGCGACGCGAAGAGGCGATCAGAACCAGGGTTCGATCAGCCGCAGCAGCCGTACTCAGCCGGGTTCGACTTCACCATGGCCCAGATGCAGATCTGAACGCATTGGTGGGTCCGGTTGAGGTCGAGAGTGAAGAGCTGCTCGATGCAGTCCTAGAGGAAGTCCAGCCCCTAGTAGATAGACTCCTGACTGAGCTGGGGATCGAATGATCCTTATTTTTTGTAACCAAACAATTGTAATTACAATGCAATGTATGTAAAACTATTTTTTCAAAAGAAAGTGCATATTCACATCATAAGTTTCATACTATAAGTATATTCCTCTAGCCCCCGCCTCTGTTTTGTGAATACTGGAGCCTTAGTATTTTAAGCAGAGGGGAAAACATAAGTATGATGACCAGGGATATGCGCTTCAAGCCGATGGTCAGGATTAAAGTAACATTTTAACCTTACTGCAAACTGGTAGCCACCCAGATGACCGAAGACTAGCCAGATAGTCCCGTGTGCGTTGAGAAACGGCTTATTTAGGAGTGACTTATCTGGAAGTGATCATGAGATCGACCAGCGAATCCGGTTGAAAAATGCTGTAATAACCTAACCGCCGGCGATCAGCCCCCAAGTCGAATTTGTATAATTTGGGCTTAAAGAAAACACTCATTGTATGAAAACAAGACATGCTTTTTATGAAAAGATGCTAATTGAACAGGGAAAAAGTGATTGGAATACTTACACGTAAAACTTGCGAAGTTGATCGATGTTCCAAGTATTGGACAAAATCCGACCATTCTCCATGGCTAACCGCGCAGATCCTGGCCGCGGCACTGAGACAACAGTGTATGGTCCTTCCCACTTTGGGGAGAATTTATTGCGGTTAGACTGGTCTTGAATTTTTCGTAAAACCAAGTCACCAACGTTGAGATCACGTGGTCGCACCTTTTTACTGTGATACTTGCGTAGAGCCTGCAAGTATACCGCGGACTTGATCAGGGCGCGCTCACGCCGTTCTTCCAGGAGGATGAGATCTTGCGATCGCTGTTCGGATTGGTTGACCTGTTCGAATTGACTCGTGCGAACAGATCCAATACTAACTTCCATAGGCAACACAGCCTCGGCCCCATAGACCAATTGGAAGGGTGTCTCACCGGTGGCTCGACTAGAGGTAGTCCGTAGTGCCCATAGAACAGTATAGAGCTCGTCTGCCCAAGCCCCCGAGCGGGTCTTGAGGCGATCAAAAACACGTTTTTTGATGCCTTGCAATACTTGCCCATTGGCCCGTTCTACGGCACCATTGCTTTGTGGATGTGCCACGGAAGCAAAGCACACCTTGGTCCCAATCTGATCGCAGTAGTCTAGGAAGAGACCGCTAGCGAACTGAGAACCGTTGTCTGTGATGAGACGGTTTGGAACACCAAATCGTGCCACAATGTTCTTGTGAAAGAACTTTTGTGCGGCTGATGCAGTAATATTTCGTACTGGTTCGGCCTCAATCCACTTTGTGAACGTGTCAATGGCTACGAACAGAAATTTGTACCCATTGACCGCTTGTGGCATAGGACCGACGATGTCCATTCCCCAGATCGCGAAGGGCCATGCGAGAGGAATAGTTTGCAATGCATAAGCAGGTTGATGAACCTGTCTTGCATGAAACTGACACTGTGGACACATCTTGACCATAAACTTGGCATCATCGAGTGCCGAAGGCCAGTAGAATCCCTGTCGAAAAACTTTTCCGACCAGTTTTCGGTATGACGCGTGTACACCGCATACACCGTCATGTATTTCTTTCAAGAGGGATTTTCCTTCCTCCTGAGATATGCAGCGCATGAATACTCCTTGAGTACCCTTTCTGTACATAACCCCATCTATGAGTTTGTACAGACGCGCCTTTCGAATTAACCGATCGCTTTTGGTTTCGTCCTCGGGTAGGGTCCCATGTTCAAGATAGACCCTCAATGGATGAGTCCAATCTTGTTCCTGACCGAGGTTGGCAACGAAGGCTATTGCCGGATCATCCTCGACCGAAGTCATGATCGAAGGATGGTCCAAGTGTTCAATGAACACTCCTGCCGGAGCGGATGAGCGTGAGGATCCAATTTTGGATAATTGGTCTGCGAGAATATTGTCCTTTCGCGGGATGTATTGGACTTCGAAATGACTGAAGTGTTTTTCCAATCTCCTCACTTCCCCCAGGTAATGAGCCATTGTCTCATCGGAGGTGCTGTACTCCTTGTTTACCTGGTTTACGACCAGCTGTGAGTCCCCCCTCACCACTAATCGACGGACTCCGAGGAATTTTGCTGCCCGGAGCCCTACAAGAAGACCTTCATACTCTGCTGCGTTGTTGGTTGCAACAAAGTGAAGTTGAATGACATACTTAAGCTGTTCGCCCTGGGGCGTAACTAAGACTATTCCAGCCCCCGAGTGTTGAAAACTGCGGGAGCCGTCAAAGTACAGTGTCCAATAATCGGGGCACTCCAGTTCCTTTGCCAACTGCACGGGTGGCTCAGGGTTGGTCCATTCGACCACAAAGTCAGCCAAGACCTGAGACTTAACCGCCGTGCGAGGGGTGAAATGGATCTCGAAGGCACCGAATTCGACCGCCCATTTGGCGATTCGACCAGATTTTTCTGGATTTCGGACAATATCCCCTAAAGGAAAAGAGGAGGGTACTGTGATCTTGTGTGCTTGAAAGTAATGTCGTAGCTTACGGGAAGCCATCAGTAGCGCGTAAAGTATCTTCTGGACCTCAGGGTAGCGCTCCTTAGGACCATGAAGTACTTCGCTCACATAGTAGACGGGTCTGTGTACTCCTTCCCTTTCCGCGATCAGAACTGCGCTGACCGCGTGTGGGGTGGCCGCCAAATACAGGAGTAATGGCACCAATGCTGGCGGACTGGACAGATATGTTTTTACCTCCTGAAACGCTTTTTCAGCTTCGTCAGACCACGTGAAGTTATGATGTTTCCGCAAGGCTTTAAAGAAAGGTAGTCCCCTTTCGCCTAATCGCGATATGAAGCGACTTAAAGCCGCCATGCGACCAGCCAGGCGTTGAACATCCTTCATGGTCGAGGGCGACCTCATTTGTTCAATAGCTCTGATTTTCTCAGGATTAACCTCAATACCCCTGGAACACACAAGGAAACCAAGAAGCTTTCCTGAAGAAACCCCGAAAGAACATTTCTCCGGGTTCAATTTTATTCCAAAGCGATTCAAGTTACAGAAGGTTTCAGCAAGATCGTCCAAATGAGACAATCTTTTGGTGCTCTTTACAACCAAGTCGTCTACATATGCTTCGAGATTACGCCCTATCTGGGAAAGAAAGGTCTTTTGCATCAAGCGCTGGTACGTGGAACCTGTGTTCTTGAGACCGAACGGCATTCTGACGTAGCAGTATGTGCCGAACGGGGTGATGAAGGCAGTTTTCTCTTTATCGTCTTCTGCCATGCTAATTTGATGATATCCTGAGTAGGCATCCAGAAAACTCATCAGTTCGCAACCCGCAGTGGAGTCAACCAGCTGGTCGATGCGGGGAAGGGGAAAGTCATCCTTCGGACAGGCACTATTGAGGCTAGTGTAGTCGACGCACATGCGCCACTTGCCATTTGACTTGCGGACCATGACCGGATTGGCGAGCCAGTCCGGGTGATTCACTTCGCGGATAAACCCGGCTTGTAAGAGTTTGTCTAACTCTTCTCGGATGTCTTCCTGTCGGTCGGTGGCAAAACGCCTGAGCTTTTGCTTTATTGGTCGTTGTCCAGGTCGAATTGCTAACCTGTGCTCAATTACTTCCCTTGGGACACCGGGCATGTCGGACGGTTTCCACGCAAACACGTCTGCGTTAGCCCGGAGGAAAGCAACGAGGTCGAGTTCCTATTTGTCATCCAGGGCTGACCCAACCCGAATTGTCTTGGATGGGTCATCTAGGTACAAAGGAACTTGTTTGAGTTTCTCATCTGGTCGAGGAGCAGCCCTGATCGCATCGGTGGCAACGGTGGCGACCTGAGCGTCCCGGAGGGGAAGTTGATCAACCATCTCCAAAGATAGCCGGTCGCACGTGAGCGCCACGTTGCGACTACCTCGGACCGAAATGACACCTTTGGGGCCAGGCAATTTCCCGCACTGATAAGCATAGTGCGTTGCCATCATGAACTTAGCAAGAGTCGGCCTGCCAAAGATTGCATTATAAGCTGAATCACAATCGATTACATCGAAAGTAACCAATTCTGTTCGGAAGTTATCTGGTTCTCCCAGAGTGACCGGGAGGACCACTTGTCCCAATGGCATCATGGAGGGGCCTGGGATTATCCCATAAAACGGATGGATTATGGGCTTGATCTTCGAACGAGGAATTTGCATCTCGTCGAGAGTCTTGACCAATAAAAGATCAAGGGAACTTCCCCCATCAATCAGGACCCTTTCGACTCTCGCGTTACTGATGATTGGGGTAATAACCAGAGGTAGCCTCAATGGTCGAGTTAGCCCCACAGGACAGTCAGCGCGATCGAACGTCAAAGGCATATCCGACCAACGGGGATATTGAGGTTCACCAAGGGATGTCTCCGTTTGGTTAACCTCTCGGCAAAAGGTTTTAAACTGCCTTTTGGAAACAAAAGAGGAGGAACCTCCGAAAATGACATTAACATGATTTTGAGGTACCTGGTAAGCCATTTCTTCGTCTCCGTCGACGTCTCTAATCCCGCACACCTGCTCTTTAGGCGGTAAGGTTGGCATTGGCCCAGCTCCTTGGTAGAAATCATCCAGCTGTTTCAACCAACTCCTGCAGTTTTTGAGATCGTGGCCTGCGGAATTGTGGAGTGGACACCACCTTTTGCCCTCCTGCGGATTAGTTGATTTTTCTGGCTGGTCGGAATCCCGGCCACCAGAAGCAGTTTTACTTTTAAAAGAAGACTTATTACCTTTGGTCGAAGGTGGTTTCTCCGCGACCGCGACCTCACGGTACTGTCCAGAGCGGTTCCTCTTCGACTTTTTTGACTTCCCACCCGGTGAAGACTCCGGCTTTTTGCTTGAATCTTCTTTCCTGGCATCCTTGAAGCCTGGTTGGGGCGGTAGGTCCCCCTTGTCAACCATTCGGTTCCATTCGACTGCCTCGGCTGCATCGGAGTATCGATCAGCCATATCGAACAGATCGGCCACTGATCGAGGAGGGTGGATAAGCAAGTCTTCAGTGAATCTCCGGTATCGAACGGCATGCTTAAATGCCCTGATTACGGAGCCATCAGATATGTTCGGGATGGTATTTCTTACCCCGACAAACCTCTTAACAAACTGCCGAAGTGTTTCGGTCGAAGTTTGCCGCAGTCTATGCAGGTCGTCCTCCTTACCCGGCTTTTGGTAACAGTTTTGGAAATTGCTGAGGATGGCATCGCATAGCATTTCCCAATTGTAGATGGAACCCTCAGGCTGATTAAACAACCAGGTTCTAGCCGGTCCTGCGAGGACTGTTGGCAAGTAGTTGGCCATGACCTTGTCATCGCCTCCTGCTGCTTGGATGGCAGTAATATAGATCTGAAGGAACTCGGATGGGTTCTGAGTTCCATCAAACCTCTCAATGGCCCCTAGTCGAAACTTATCGGGCCAAACGACTGCTCGTAGGCCAGGCGAGAAAGCTTTGCAACCAACGTAAGGACCGTGAACCGTCCTGCGACTTTCGGTCGGGTTTTGAGCAAACTCACGTGATGGCGAGGTTACCCGTGGTCCCAAACGAGAGTGAACGGGGACTCAATCCCTACTACGAGAGTCCTGCATTCGCCGGTATTTGTCCTGTCGGGACGGTACAGGCGGCGGGTAACTCCGCCGGCCAGAGCCGAAATGAGGACCATCTCGATCACGGGAAAGTGTCACTGAGCGGGAAGAGGCTATTGGGGTCGCCTCGGATGCGACCTCGTCCAGTCTTTCCGCCAGGATCCTGTAAAAGGCCGGTCTCTGCGCATCCGTGACCGTAGGAGGAAAATTGCGCATGACTTCCGCGATAGATCGCAGTCGACCATGGGTACTTCTCCTAGGGGCACCAGGTGTTATTGTTTCTTCGTCCACTGGGAAATGCTTCGGTGGTAAGGAAGGAGTCTGGTCACGTCTACGACCACGTGACCGTCGAGAAGAACTCGGCGCAGCATCGTAACGAGCCTGCGCATCTTGAAGAGCCTCTAGGGCAGTTCTGCGTAGTTCGTTGTTCTGTTGCTCGAGATCTTGCTCCTCCTTCTGTTTGCGATCTTGTTCTTCCCTGGCAGCCTGTTGATCGGGAGTTTCTTCCGACAACGCAGCAAACTGCCTAGGGAGAGAGGTCGCCGATGGGGAGAACATCTCGGTTTGTTCCGAGTCGGACTCGAAATCAAAGAGACGGTGGAGGTTATCAGGGTCAAACCTTCCTGGGCTAACTTCAGGGTCACCATCATATTTTCCCCCAGCGGGATCGTATGACGGGCCGGATTCATCACCTAGCACATTAAGAACCTCTGCGGGTTCTGACCTTGTGCCAGTTACCTCCTGGTCGATTAACATGACTTGGGGAGATGATTCAACCTGTGGAAGATTCTGGCCTTCAACGTCTTCCATCGGGACAGGATCGCTTGGAGAAGGCATTGGTATATGGGCATAATCCTCGAGATCGAAATCATTCTCGGAATCATATGCTCCAGCCATGTTTCGGCGAACCTCCGAATTTCAATTAGGACGCCTTGAGAAAGGCCCCACGGTGGGCGCCAGCTGTCGACGATTCGGACTCGGGGTCCTCAGCCGAACTTATGCAGAATTTGTAATTGTGAGACCTTTCAAGATGACCCTTTGGGAAGGTATGCTGAACAATGGTGAACAGGAACACAGAGAGTTTAGACAGGTTCGGGCCCTCGATGGCGGGAGTAATACCCCTACGTCCTGTTGAGATTTCACTAAGTGTGGTAAAAGATTTACAAATGGAGGGAAAAGTCCTCACAGGCGAGGATTTTCCCTGTAAAAGTGTATAAGGATAAGCCAAAGGAGGCTTACTAAAATGCTATATGAGATGAACCGTAGACTTGGCTAACTTAGATGATTGTGGGTTTCTTGATCTTCCGATCTCTCGGTTGATGTTTTGGATGATCTCTTGGTTTCCATCTCCCCCTTTGATTGAGGCTCCATGCCATCCTTTTGTACTGCTTGAAAGGGTGCCATGTGGTGGAAACTGCATCAATCGGTTGCACGGTCGGTTGGATGCAGTTTTTTGGAACTGCTCTTAACCTCCACGCAGGTTAAACACGTGTTATTCATGGATAACTGCATGTGTTAACCTTCTGACGGTCGATTCTCCACGTGCAGGAATCTTCGGGATACTTAGAATATCCTGTTGTTTGGGCAACCGAATAGATAGATCCCAAGTATCTTGATCGGCAGATGTTCTGACCGCGGGATATTGGCTGACCGCGCAATATCCCGAATGTGTAGTTCGCGTATAGCCTACGAACTTCTGACCGCGCAAGGCTTACGGTCTGACCGCGTAAAGCTGCGACCTGATCGCGTAAAGCTTGCGACCTCATGGTGATGCCCCTGAGAATAGCTTGAGTTCGCATCACCAGATAAATGTCTGGTTCGAACTTGTCTTGACTCAAAAGTTTATTAGAAGTGACCCGGGTGTCAATCCTCGTCGACAGTGGGCCAATAAAATCCCTGGAGGAGAAACTTTACCGCGATCGCGTGCGGGGCTAAGTGAGACCCGCAGCTCCCTGAGTGGATGTCCTCGAGGAGGGGGAGTCCTTCCACCCGCGGGAGATAGCGAAGAAGGGCGAAAGCCCCCCCGCTTGTAGAGCTTTCCCTCCAGCAACAGATACGCCCAAGCCTTGGCACGGAGGCATTTCGCCTCGGTGTCACTGAGAGGCCCCCCTTATGAAGGCGATGAGGGGATCCATCCAGGAAGCAGCCCGGATGATCTTAGAGACCTCCGGGGCAAGGGACTCGGGGTCCGTGCCCGAAGGGGTCACCGAGGGTTTCACGATGATCTCTTGGAAGGCGCCCACGGGAAGAGGTTCCCGGGCGCTGGCCGTCCGTGCCAGGGCGTCGGCGGGGTCTTTATCCCTCCGGGGGATATGCCGGGCCTCCAGGCCCTCAAAGTACTTCTCCATCTTATGCACCTCTCCCTAGTAGAGGCTTAGGTTCGCATCATGGCACAAGTAGGACTTGTCCATTTGGCAACCACAAGCTGGGAGTCTCCTTTGACTAGGAGGCGCCGGATCCCATGGGAGCATGCGAGGCACAGCCCCAGGAGCAAGGCCTCGTACTGGGCGACGTTGTTCGTGGCGGGGAACTCGAGCCTCACTGCGTATTCCAGCGTCCTTCCCTCGGGGCTCCGGAGGACTACCCCTGCGCCTGCCCCGGTGAGACACAAGGAGCCATCGAACATGAGCGTCCAATGGTCATTGCACCATGGCGGCTCGGTGAAAGCCTCCCTCTCCGTCCCAGAGGCGGGGGTCCATTCCGCTACAAAGTCAGCTAGGACTTGTGATTTGATGGCAGAACAACTCGTGAGGGAAAGGGAGAAGGGAGCGAGCTCGGCCCCCCACTTCCCAATCCGCCCGGTGGCCTCTTTGTTCCACAACACCTCCCCCAAGGGGAGAGATGATGGGACCGTGATCGGGTGTCCCAGGAAGTAGTGGCGGAGCTTCTGGGACGCCATGAGGAGGGCGTAGCAGATCTTCTCCACCTCCGTGTACCGCGTCTTAGCCCCTTGGAGGGCTTCTCTCACGTAGTACACAGGGCACTGCTGCCCGTCCTGCTCCTTTACCAGCACCGCGCTTACAGTGACCGGGGTCACAGCGAGGTAAAGGAGCAGGGGTTCTTCTGGAGATGGGCTCACGAGCATTGGAGGGCTCGTGAGGTATGTCTTCAGGTCGTTGAACGCCGCCTGGCCCTCGGGAGTCCATTTGAACCCCTCGATGCCCCGAAGGACTTTGAAGAACAAGAGGCCGCGTTCCCCCGACCGCAAGATGAAGTGGCTTAGCGCGGCAAAGCGGCCAGTAAGCCACTGTACGTCCTTGACAGAGCGCGGCGGGGGCATGTCCAGCAGGGCACGAATTTTTTCGGGATTGGCCTCTATACCCCACTGGGACACAAGGAAGCCTAGCAGCTTCCCCCCGCGTACGCCGAAGGTGCACTTTTCCGAGTTGAGTTTCAACCCATACTGGCAAAGGTTGCAGAAGGTCTCCGTTAAGTCGTCGATGTGCGCGGCCACGTGAAGGCTTTTGATGACCGCGTCGTCAACGTAGACCTCTACGTTGCATCCGATCTGATCCTTGAGGACCAGCGACATGAGGCACTAGAAGGTTGCCCCAGCATTCTTCAGCCCGAAGGGCATATGAACGTAGCAGAAGGTGCCGAGGGGAGTTATAAAACTCGTCTTTTCCTCGTCCTCCTTAGCCATCCGGACTTGGTGGTAGCCTGAATGACCGCTGGCACGATGGTAGCGTCTCTTCTCCTCAGGATTAGTTGAACTAACCTCTTGGATATCCGGGTACCCCCCGGAGGTGCCGGCGGCTTCTTCCACTACCACAGAAACAGACATCCAGGACGGCACATCATAGACGGTTATGAACTTTTCAATGGAACACCATCTGCGAAGACCTGTCGGGAGAATATGTAAAGTTATCACAGTCGGTTCTGATGTCAAAACCAACTGTGATAGTCAACCAGACGGTTTTGAACACAAAATCGTCTATAATAGTCTACTTATCACAGACGATTTTAAACTAAAACCCGACTATGATAGATACAATCGGTTCTCAACTGAGAACCGTCCGTGATAACTAGAATATCACAGACGGTTCCGTTATCAAAACTGACTGTGATATATACAATCGGTTCTGAACTCAGAACTGACTGTTCTAAACAGTGCCGGCGTTTGGAATTCTCAACTGTGTTCATTTCGGTCTCCGATCTTCACGCGGCGCCTAGGCGAACACGAAGTGTTGCCTTGGAAATTCTATAAATAGCTTGTCAGTGGAATAATTGCCATTTACTTTACAAGTTTTTATAATTCTCAAACTGTTTGACTCCTTAGCTTCTCTGCGCCAATGGCATCCTCAATGGCATCGTCAACCTCGCCCTCCTCGGTAAAAACTCTCAATCTTTTGGACTTACCCTTGTATTGTTAATCCCTGTTCAGTACATTCTTGACCTGTTGATTTGCACAGGGAAGGGGAGCCGTGGAAGACTTGGGCAAGGTGAAAGCCAAGCTGAGGGACCTCCAGGAGGAGCACAAGCTCCTTACGGAGAAGCACACTCAACTACGGTTTGACCTGGACGATCTCTTCCAGCGCATTCAGCGCATGAAGACGGATGGTGACAATGCTAGGGCAAGGACGAGGCGTCTTCGCGAGGAGAAGCAAGCCGCGGATATGACCATCGCTGCCTGCGGTTTGACTATGAAGGATACCATCGCGAAGCTGAGGGAGGTCGCAGGCCTTCTCGACGCGTGACGAGGATTGACACCCGGGTCACTTCTTATAAACTTCTGGTTCAAGACAGGTTCGAACCAGACATGTGTCTGGAGATGCGAACTCAAGCTATTCTGAGAGGCATCACCACGAGGTCGCAAGCTTTACGCGATCAAGTCACAGCTTTACACGGTCAGACCGTAGGCCTTGCGCGGTCAGAAGTTTGTAGGCTATACGCGAACTACACATTCGGGATATTACGCGGTCAGCCGAATCCCGCGGTCAGAACATCTGCCGATCAGGATACTTGGGATCTATCTATTCGGTTGCCCATACGACAGGATATTTTAAGTATCCTGAAGATTCCTACACGTGGAGAATCAACCGTCAGGAGGTTAACACGTACAGTTATCCATAAATAACACGTGTTTAACCTACGTGGAGGTTAAAAGCAGTTTCAAAAACCTCATCCAACCGTCCGTACAACTGATTGATGCAGTTTTTTCTTCACATGGCACCCTTTCAAGCAGTATAAAAGGATGGCATGAAGCATCAATCAAAAGGAAGGAGAGATCCAAGTTAGCCAAGTCTACGGCACACCTCATATAGCATGTTTATAAGTCTTCTTTAGCTTATCTTTGTACACTTTTACAGGAAAAATCCTCGCCTGTGAGGACTTTTTCCTCCACTTGTAAACCTTTTACCATACTTAGTGAAATCTCAACAGGACGTAGGGCTTTTACTCCCACCGTCGAGGGCCCGAACCTGTCTAAATTCTCTGTGCTCCTATTCACCATTGTTCAGCATACCTTCCCGAAGGGTCATCTTGAAAGGTCTCACTATTACAAATTCTGCATAAGTTCGGCTGAGGACTCCGAGTCCGAATCGTCGACAACGCGGTAGTAGTTGATCCTAAGAAGGACAACTTGTCGCTGGAGGAGTCCTGCCTCCTGGCTGCAAGTCAAACTGACTTTATTCTAGATGCAGCCAGGGCTAAGACCACTCCTTGACCTATCATTTTCTATTTTTACTTTTTTTGTAAGTGATGAAAAAAATTAATGAAAAATTTGTTCTTATGTCAATTTTCCAATTTTCCAGCACGTTCTTGGACTACATGCTATCTTCCCTCTTTCTTTATCTTTCTTTAGCTTTCGGGGAACATTCGACCACACAAAGGTATGTGCACTGTGTGCAATCAAGGAACAACTATCGCGATCATATACATAGAAGCGGCAATCTTTGGCGCATGAGGGTAGTCCTTTGGAGCCCTGCAAATAATATAGAAACAATATAGAAGTCGCAGGTCCCATGCAAATAATATAGAAAGAATATAGAAGTTGGACTTATTTGGTTGGATGGCATTGTGGCATGCCAAACGTGAGTGTGGTGCAACATATTTTTTATGGAGAACAAAAAAAATTTAGAAACAATATAGAAGTTGGGGCCTATTTGGTTGGATAGTCCCAAAAGTGTCCGACGCTTCGAGTTCTCAACGTGCTTTGAATATCACAGACGGTTCTGAGGTAAAAAAACTTCTGTGATAGTCACATTACAAACGGTTTTTATGTAAGGACCGACTGTGATAGTCCCAACAGTGACTGACGCTTCGAATTCTCAATGTTCTTTCAATATCACAGATGGTTTTTAACTCAAAACCGTCTGTGATAGTCACATTATAGACGGTTTTTATGTCAGGACAGACTGTGATAGTCCCAACAGTGTTCGACACTTCGAATTCTCAAAGTTCTTTCAATATCACAGACGGTTTATAACTCAAAACCGTCTGTGATAGTAACATTAGAGACGATTTTTATGTCAGGACCGACTGTGATAGTCCCAACAGTGTCCGACTCTTCAAATTCTCAACATGCAATCGTGGATAACCGCATATGGATAACCGCACATGATAACTGCGCAGATGAAGAGACTTAATTATTTACTTCAAATTTAATTTGTATTGAATTATGTAATCTGACACTTCAACTTCTTAAGTGGGCACTATTCCACCATGTGGCAGTTTATCTCCCGAGAAATAATCATGAATTTATTGACCTTGAAAACCAATAGTGTGCTTTTTTAAACTCGAGGCACCCGCGCATATGAACCGTCACCTTCTGGTTCTATAAATAGCGAGGCTCTTCAATCCTTAAGACTTACAAATTCTTGGCTAAGTCTTTTAGGAATTCTGCTCCTAAATCCCTGTCTTTATTCCCTCCTCAACTCCCACCTTGATGGCGAGCCGAGATTCCGATGAGGTTATTGAAATTGAGAGTGATGAGGAAGAGATAAGGAATGAACTCGATCAGGGTCTTCAGAAAGTAAGTCCTCTCTGAAACTCTAATGCAGATCTTTCTTTTATGACTTGATTACCTCCAAACAAATGTATTTCAAAATCCACAGGTGCCTGAGGAAATGCTCCCTCCAAAGAAGAGAATCAGAAATGATGAAAGATCCTCCAGTGGAGCTGCAGCGAAGACTCTAGAGGGTGCTGAGGCCTGTGTTGCCACATTGCCCCTTGCAACCCCTCCAGTTGCAGCTTCATCTCCACCTTTGGAGATCCACAACAATCCTTCCAATATCCCCTCTTCAACACCTTTGGATCATCAGCTTTTCTTGGATGATCAACTTTCTGGGGTAAGTCGCTCCTTTGCTGAGAGATGATGTAGATAGGCTTAGAGCTATTGCTAGTTCTCATGGGATGCCAATATGTCCCTAGGAGAACTTTGTAAATTACTTTCGGATCAGGTCGACGCTTTGGTCGCTTGTATCCCTTATGTATGCAAAGATTGTAAGAAATAAGAAATTTCTTTTCCTTATATATCTGGCTTTTCGAATGATTATGTATAACTAATAATCACCAAATGATGTTCTCTGTGTGAAAATGTTAATAAGAAAATACTTCTGCGATCAAGATGGTTTTTAACTCAAAACCGTCTCTGATAGTAACATTACAGACGGTTTTGATGTCAGGACCGACTGTAATAGTCTCAACGTTCTTTGAACATCGACAGACATATATATACACCATAACACCATAATATATCATTTTTTTTAATACTAACATTGAAAATAAGATAAAAACCAAATATGAAAAACATTTTATTCAATCATTTTGTCATGTTTCTAATACTATTGCTACCCGTCCGATTGGTATTGGTGGCTCTTACATGTAGATTCATCATCATATACTTGGACTTAATTCACCAGAGAAACTAGTGGCCGTTGATGGAGTTGCGGAGGCCATCAATGGAGGTTACGGGTTAGGGCTTGTTGTTCCCAGGGAGAAAAATAAGTGGAACAATTGAACTAGTCGAACGGTTAGACTGCAAGCAAAATTCCAGGATATTATAGACGGATCGGACCTTATCACCGTCTATGATAGTAGAGCAGACTGTTGATTTTATAATTATCACAGACGGTTATGAAGTAAACACTGACTGTGATAGTAAAGTAGACGGTTTTGAGCTCGGAACCGTCTGTGATATTCTAATTATCACAGACAGTTCAGATGTCAAAACTGTCTGTGATATTTCTGTCATAGTTCTACACAAATGCACCGATATTACCGACGGTTGATATTTACTTGATTCGTCTTATATTTCTATATATTTTCCCCATGATTTTTGCGCATATCAGTCATTAACCTCGGCATATGTCTAGATTATTCCAGATTTGTCGTCAAATCGACCGGATTACTTGTTTTTCCAATTTTTATCGCAGGTCGGCGCGAATCGGATGGATTTCTGGCTAGCGGTCGCGCCTCATCGACTTTTTCTTACCATCGGATGACTCCTGATGGAAGTGCGCGTTCTCGCGGACGCGTGGGATCTGACCGCACCGAAATCGGAGTCTCCGGGGCCCGGAATCCCAAACCCTAGCCACCAGGTCTATTCTGCAATTTCTGATAAATCCAGGGACCTAAGTGTAAAAGTGCCAAATTCCCATTTACCCAGCCGCCGGCCATCAGAGGAAACTTGAGCCCGGCATTTAGTTTTTTACTTCGTTCTTCTTCTTCCCCAAACCACTCTTCCACACCTCCCTCCACCTCGCCGCCGGCGGCCGGGCCATACGCCGGCGGTGCTCCATTCCCCTTTTCTCCCCTTCTTCTTCCTTTTTCTTGTTTTCATCTTCTCCATTTCATCACTACAAGCTCCACCACCAGATCCGCGCCATGGCCGTCCCCTTTCTCCACTTCTCATGCGATCCGACACCACCGCCGCCCCTGCGCTACATCGCGCCGCCCAGATCTGCCGCGAGGCGCCTCCGGCCTCCGCGCCGCGTCTCCATCCCGCGTCGCCGCCACACGCCGCCGTCGCCGATCCCGCCGCAGATCCTCCCTCGTGCCTCTGCGCCGCGCCTTCTCTCCACTCCACGCCGCCGGAGCCGCCCCCAAATCGCGCCCGATCCAGCCGCCCCTGCCGCCGATCTCGTCTCCTCTCACCGCGTCGCTCCTCCCTTCTCGGCCATCTCCACCATCCGGCGCCTCCCTCGAAGCCGCCGCACCAGAGCCGACCCAATCCACGTGTCGCGCCGCCCACAAAGCCGAGCCCAAACTGCGCCGCCCTCGCCGCAGATCTCCTGAGCCACGGCCGGATCGCCGCGCGCGGGCGTGCATCACCACTCCACCGCCGGTGATTCTCGCCTCCACGCCTTGAGTAGCCCGTGCTGCTGCCTCCGGAGCCGACCCGTTCCTCACTGATGAACCTCTGCCTCGGGGCTTCGTCGTCAACCACGGCAGCTTCACCGGCAACAACGAGCTCTACTTCCCCGACTTCTTCACTGATTCTAGAAGCCCTCCAGCAGCTGCAGTGGCCCAGCAACCTATCCAACAGCATGAATTGGTGATTACTCTTCCCCTCTCCTCTGTTATGTGATTGCTATGAGTTGATGAATATGAACAATGCATGTATGAAATGCTGTGTGTCTGTAATTATTGAACAGAGCTCCTCAATTTCTGAATCAGATTTCAGTTTTGGGATAATTTGAATTGGATGCATCAAACTTGCTAATTCTGTTGCTTACTTGAAAACTTAGCCCAACTGGTATGAAGAACTGAATGGATTTGAGTTGCAACTCGAGCTTGATATCGATTAACTGTTTGTCTTGCTGCTACTCCTTATAAACTGCCTGTGTTGTATTTTAGTCACTGTTGTATCGCATAGATGAACTTTAAACTTCAGTGAATTGGAACTGAATTCTGAACTTTGCCAAAGTCATTTCTTCTCTGAGTTCATGGCTGATTTTTGCTGGTCTTAGTACCCTGTTGATTCAAATGCCTGTGCTTAGTCATTGCTTACATGTCTAGATGCGAAGTTGAGAAATATCGAGCAATTGCGGTCCTTTTATACTGTAAAATCCGAATAGCTTCATATATCTCTTCTGTGTGCGATCATTGTGCTGTTTGCTTAGGTTTGCTGTTGTGGCTTCGGATGAGAAGATGATTGGCGTTTGCTTTGCACTTGTGATTCATCAATACTCGCCATAGATTGTGATCGCTGATGGTTGTTAGGACTGCCTCGCGCGCTACCAACACACGATTTCCTTCTATTGTTTGTATTACGAAACATGAGCTCAGGATGAACACTAGTCACTTGTCGAGGAAATCACCTCTCTTTCTCTTTATTTCTTCCGACATCTTCTTTTCTTTCATCCGATTTATTTTCTCTTGCCATTGATTTAGTTTAGTTATTCACGCTTGTTTCTCTAGTCCCTGAGGAAAGAACGACTAGAATACTCGCCTACTGCATCGTCCTCGTTCTATTGCGAGACGGTCTAGGCTGGTATCAACGGTTTAAAGTGAAACCCGTCAGTGATAGTTTCTGTGATATTCTGTTCTACAAAAATGCACCGATATTACCGACGGTATTATATAGAACTGTCTGTATTGAACCTGGTATAAAAGGTCTTTTGGCGGATGTTTTGAGCTAGTCGTACACTCTTGCTCGACATACTGTCCAGTTGGAAGAGATCTGGGGCAAGAAAGAGCAATATCTCAAAAGGGGAGCATTTGGGGGCAACAAATTTGAAGATCCATGGTTGGTACTCGCTCCTAAGACATACACATTACTTGATTTCATCACCAATATCGATCTCCATTGATTGATCAAATTAGAGGGAGAGGGAGGGGAAGCTACAGTAGAAAATCTTGGTTGTAACTCATTTTCGACCTGTAGCTATTTAATTGCTTTATGATGTGTGTTATCCATGCCCCCAATTAGTTATACTAACTAATTGCTTGCAATTCAAGTAGTAGTTTACCGCAAACTCCACATCAAATAGTAACTAGATAGATTTATAATTTATTGCGTGTCGACCGTACGTAGAGTATTACTAATTAGCATGTGTATGAATTTAATTAATTGCAGATGGTCCATCGAGACTGGATGTATAATGACAACCGAGTGAGTGAGGAATACATGAAAGGTGTTTTAGATTTCGAAAAAGTTGCTGAGTAAGACATGGAGAAGAAGGGATTACCATATATGTACTTTCCTTGCGTAGACTGCCAGAATCTTAAGATGTTCACCAACTCATCTCAAATTGTCGCCCACTTGATCCGACGTGGTTTCAAAATGGGGTACACGTGTTGGGTCCACCATGGAGAAGAGCCAACTGCAGAAACAAGTGCCACTCAGGTTGAGGAATAGGACATGTCGAATCCCAACAACGACTTCGATGAGGATATGCCAGAGGATGACAATTTAGATGACATGTTGCGTAATGTGGAAGGAAATTATAGTGAAAGGGAGTTTGGCAAATTCAAGCGCTTGATTGAGGACTCAGAAAAGCCATTGTTTCCTGGTTGCAAGTCGAAGTACACAAAGTTGGCCTCCGTGCTTGAACTGTTAAAATTGAAGGCAAGTAACAGCTAGACCGACAAGAGTTTCACGGCACTGTTAGATCTTTTGGCGGACATGCTTCCGGAAGGAAACAAGTTTCCAAAAAACACCTACCAAGAGAAAAAGTTGTTGTGTCCTTTGGGAATGGAAGTACAAAGGATACACGCATGCCCTAATGATTGCATCCTTTACCATAACGACTACAAGGATATGCATGTTTGTCCAGTGTGCGGCGGATCCCGCTATAAGTGTAAGGATCGAACCGACGACGGTGACTGTGCTGAGATAAAGCAAGGACCTCCTACAAAGGTATTGTGGTATTTGCCTGTCATTCCCCGCTTGCAGCGTTTGTTTGCAAACCGTAAAGAGGCAAAATTATTGCGTTGGCACTCGGAAGACCGGAAGAAGGATGGAAAGCTAAGACACCCCGCTGATTCTTCGCAGTGGAGAAACATCGACATGGAATTTGTTAACTTCGGAGTGGAATTGAGGAATAGAAGGTTCGGGTTGAGTACCGATGGAATTAATCCTTTTGGTAACATGAGCAGTCGGCATAGCACTTGGCCGGTTCTTTTGTGTATCTACAACCTTCCTCCTTGGTTGTGTATGAAGCACAAGTACATCATGATGTCTCTACTTGTCTCAGGACCAAAACAACCCGGAAAAGATATTGATGTGTACCTAGCACCATTGATAGAGGATCTCCTAACAATGTGGAACGAAGGGGTGCAGGTATGGGAATGCATACAAACGAGAGACCTTCATCCTACGTGCTATGATATTCTGCACCATGAACGATTTTCCTGCCATTGGAAATATGTCAGGCCGTAGTACAAAAGGAGCCAAAGCCTGTCCCCACTGTGGAGATGAGACTGAGAGCGTGTGGCTAAAGAATTGCAGGAAAGCAGTGTACATGCGTCACTGTAGGTTTCTTCCGAAGAATGACGCGTATCGTAAGAGGAAGAGGGAATTTGACGGCCACAAGGAAGATGGTTTAGCCCCAAAGCCTACGCGCGGGAAAGAAGTTTACTCACGGGTGAAGGACATAGATGTTGTGTTTGGAAAGGGTCGTAAATTGAAACCCCGCACGAAGAACACTTGGAAGAAGAGATCGATATTTTGGGACTTACCGTATTGGGAGCATTTAGAGGTTCGTCATTGCATTGATGTCATGCATGTAGAGAAGAATGTTTGCGACATTTTAATCGTCCTATTGCTGAACATTCCGGGGAAGACAAAGGATGGCATCAATGTGCGGCGTGACATGATCGAAATGAAAATCAGGCCCGAACTAGCACCGAGAGAGGATGATAAAGGCCGTATATACCTCCCCCTTGCATGCTACACTTTGTGCCGCTGAGAGGACAGAACTTTGTAAGTGTCTCTATGGTGTTAAAGTTCCATCGGGTTACTCCGCAAATATGAAAAAGCTTGTGTCTATGGGCGATTTGAAATTGCTGGGTATGAAGCCTCATGATTGTCACGTGTTGATGACACAAATGCTTCCTGTTGCCATCCGGAGTATTCTGCTGCATAAGGTCAGAGAGACGATCACGATGCTGTGTTATTTCTTCAATGCAATTTCTTGCAAGGGCATTGAGCCCTAGGGACTAGATTCTCTGCAGAGCGAGGTGGTTCGAACTCTCTGTCAGCTTGAGATGTATTTTCCTCCGTCGTTTTTTGATATCATGGTCCATCTCACTGTCCACCTTGTCAGAGAAATCAAGATATGTGGACCCGTGTTCCTACGTTATATGTATTCATTCGAGAGGTACATGGGTGTACTTAAGGCCTATGTGAGGAATCAGTCTCGGCCCGAGGGTAGCATTGTCGAAGGTTATGCAGCGGAAGAGGTTGTTAAGTTCTGCATCGATTACATGGCCGAGGTAGAAGCAATAGGAGTTCCTGTGTCTCGTCATGAGGGGAGGCTTGATGGTGTTGGCACTATTGGACGGAGAGCCATCACTCCTGATTTCGATATGTACTCGAAAGCTCATTTTTGGGTCTTGCAACACATGATGGAGGTGTCTCCGTACATCGACGAGCACAAGGAGATGCTACGACAAGACAATCCTCACTGATCCGAGGTTTGGATCACGGGAGAACATAATAGTCAATTCAACGTGTGGATGAAAGTGCGAATCACCAGAGAGTCCGCAAGTGAGAACCTTAAATGGTTGGCAAAAGGGCCCACGTTTATTGTACAGACATGGCAAGAAGACGACATCAATAGGTACACATTTTACACAAAATCTCAAGATCGAAAGAGCACTGTGCAAAATAGTGGAGTGAGCGTAGAAGCTTTTCATGAGGAGTTCAGTGAGACAAGCCCAACAAGGGTAGTACGTGGATTGAAGTCGTACTACGGGTTCATTGAAGCAATTTGAGAGCTCAATTACGTACTGTTCAAGATTCCCCTGTTTCGATGCCGATGGGTCCAAATCCCACAGGGTGTGAAGGTTGACAGTTATGGTTTCACTTATGTGGATCTCGATCGAGTTGCTTATAAAGATGAGCCATTCATACTTGCAAAGCAAGCCATTCAGGTCATTTATGCCACTGACCCGGCCAATAAGAAGTGGCACATCGTCCTTCATGGCAAGAGAAGGATTGTTGGAGTTGAAAATGTAGTAAACGAGGAGGAATACAATCAATTTGATGAGATGCCTCCATTTGGAGATGGTGTACAGGTCGATACTGAAGACACCGACGAAACCAGTTACGTGCGTATGGATCACCAGGAAGGGTTATACTTTAAAGGTAATCAACCGTCCTTATCTCTCTGTTTCCATCGGTATAGCTTATATATCTCCTCTAATTCTCGTCTTTGCAGGGCCGCGGCAAGTGGAAAGTTGAGGATAACATGGCTGTGTATGTAGAAATTGTCGGTCAAAGTCCCCATTTGTATGTAACATTTATTTGAGCATGCTCCACATTGTATGCTAAATTTATTTGAGCATGCTCCACATTGTAACCAATTTTTGGAGCATTTGGACTCCATTTGAAATATCTGAGTATTCATTTAAAACAAGTTTTCAAGAATTTAGAGTTGCAGAGCTACAGAGTTTCTGGTTGTAAAACTCTACATATTGCGTAGAAGACGTTCAGAGCTAAGTTTCTGAAGTTACGAGCATTCGTGCAGTCACAGTTGGTTCTGAAGTCAAAACCGTTTGTGATAATCTCTCTAGAGATTATCACTAGAGAGATTATCAAAGACGGTTATGAAGTTAGGACCGACTGTGATAATCTTATCACAGACGGTCAGTCAGTTCTGAAGTCAAAACTGTCTGTGATAATCTCTCTAGAGATTAGAGATTATCACAGACGGTTATGAAGTTAGGACCGACTATAATAATCTTATCACAGACGGTTATAAAGTTAGGACCGACTGTGATAATCTCTCTACATGGTACATAGTTCAAGGCGGGCTTTGTCCCGCTCATTTCCAGACTTCGCGACTGTTCACTTGCCCTAGCTCTCTCCGCCCTCGCACCGTCAGGCGCGATCACCTCCATCGCCTCCCCACAGTCCAGCGCAATCACCTCCATCGCCTCCCCACCGTCCGTCGCGATCACCTCCATCGCCTTTCCACCGCCAGGCACGATCACCTCCATTGCCCTCCCACCTTCCGGCGTGATCACCTCCGTCACCTCCCCACCGTTTCTACCATTCTTGGTTAATTATAAGTATATGGGTTTTGTTATAGAATTATTAGTTACAGATTTACTTAAACTGTTCTCTCTTTCACTTATGTTAGGAACTGATATGTCTGGTGACGAAATGAACCAGTCAGGGAGTCAGAGTGACCTCGCTGGCGATGAGACGCCTGGGCCGGAGGTCGCTGCGTCCACCGTGACCCAGTCGCAGAAGAGAAAGGGGCGAGGCCGGACGACATGCGCGCGTCTCAACAAGCGGGAAAAGCAGCACGTACAGTTCGACGACAATGGTGTGCTGGAAGCTCCGGACAAACTTGTCGGTCAGTATCGCTCACTATGCGGCAAAGTGGCAAGGGAGCGGGTGCCCATCACCACCTCCTACTGGGGTCAAGTGCCCCCAGAGTGCAAGGATGCGCTGTGGAAAGAAGTTCAGGTGGCGTTTCACATTCCCGAGAATCGCCAGTTCACCGTCCGCCGGACAACACTGATGTCAATAAACAAGGCGTGGAGGAACTTCAAGAGCCACCTTATCAGGCACTATGTGAAGGAGTCGAAGACCCCCTTCAATGACTACCCTTTCGTGACTCCCGAGGCATGGCAGCAGTTCGTGGAGATGAAGGGCAAGCCTGAGTTCCAGGAGCTTAGTGCGAAGGGCCAGGCTAACCAGGCCAAGAATACCCGCCCACATAGATTAGGCACCGGTGGGTATGTGGGGAAGAAGGGGCTGTGGAGGAAGCAGGACGAGGAGGCTTCCCAGTCTTAGGCCGACGCTCCTTATGCGGGCATAACGGACATGCGAGCCCTCAATTGGTGCCGAGCAAGATCGACGATGACCTCCTCCGGAAGCGCCTCTGTGAATAACCCTGTGAACAGGGAAGTGATCGACCGGCTGGTAAGATTGTACGATCACGTACTATCCTCATAACACGCATGCAATGGGTTGTATTGCTAAGTTCTCCTGTTGCAGGTGACGCTGAGTGCACAGGCGGCATCCAGAGAGTTCAACCCTAGGAGGGACAGGGATATCCTCACAACCGTGCTACGAAACAAGGAGCATCCAGGACGCGTGCGCGGCCTCGGTGCCACTGTGCCTTGGAGGGATGGTTTCCCTGATGATGAGGAGGCGGCTAAGAGGAGAAAGAGATCCCACAAAGCCCGCAACGAACGGCTCAAGGAGGAGATGTGATCAGAGTTCGCTGTTCTGAACAAAGCAGTCCTACAGCAGTTGTCGAAGATGTGGGCCATGTATGACGAGCTAAAACAGGCGACCCAGGGCACCCCCCTTGTAGTAGTGGAATTACCGAGCCCCAATCTTGGCCCCCGTAGTAGCTGCACATCCACGCCAGGGTCTTCGCAGTCGGAGCCCTCTCCAAAGTATCCGGTAGACTTTCTGCAGGTAATGACCGTTTTTCTATGTTAATTCATTCGAAAGTGAAAAGCAGTGAAATTCAATATGTTAATGCGCACTGTTTGTAGGAACCGGCCTCCTGCAAGCTTATGGTGCTGGCCGGTCTCTTCCCAATCGAAGCTGGCTGTGGGATGGCGCAACCATGCACGGCAGGGGCCACAATCCACAGTGTCCCTCTATCTGAGGGTTTTACATGGGTCCAGGTGGACAGTGTCTCCGACCATTGCAAGGGTTTTCCGTTGGACAAGCCGCCGAACGATGAGATTACCACTCTCGGGGATGCGGTGCACATGTTCGTGCAATGGCCCAAGAAAGACATCGTCCTGGATGAGGTAATTCCCCCACCAGTTTCATAATTCGTACTGTAATAATAGCCCTCGGAGTTAGTGGCCATTACTATACGTAGTTTCTTACATCACAGATGGACACCGACACCCAGCCGACCCCTCCAAGAAGCCAACCAACGGGTCCGATGACGAAGCTGACTCCGACTAGGAGGCAACCATTCAAGAAGCTGGCTAGTAGGGAAAAGCAAAGAAGAGCCTAGCGAAGGAGAGTGAGAAGAGTACGCCAGCTCTCATGTCGTTAGCTCTGGAGATGCCCATGGCCTCCGATCCCGCAATTTCTAGCATGAGGTTAGCATGCCAGAGCCTGCATGGATGGTACATGAAGACGCAGCGTCTGACGCACATCATGGTCAAGTACACCGTGGCAGAGTTCCATAACGACGTCGAGACCTACTCAGTGACCTTCGAAGACCTGCACAATTTACTCAACAAGGATGCGCTCGACTTGTCAATCCTACGGTCTTGGGTGCTGTAAATGTCCTACTATCCTACGCCTGTTCGTGCATATACGAATATATGTCATTTATTAATCGGTTACTTCCGTGCAGCTGCATGACCAGATATGCCAAAGCTAAGGGTGAACCTATCAGTTTCTTGGACCCCCAGATGGCCGCCGAGGTGATGTTTAGGACCAACGCGGACTTCGTTGTCGACTACATCAAAAAAGGGTTGCTTGCTTAGGTCAACAAGGAGTACATACTTGTACCCTACAACCAAAGGTGAGTGCATTCATCAGTACTTCACCCGTAGATTAGTGTCTCCATATGCACACCCCCAAACTTATATTAAATTATTAATTCTTTACGTGTAACATGTAGCTACCACTAGATCCTACTAGTACTTATTTCGAAAAGGAACAAGGTGTTCTACCTTGATTCATTACAGAGGAAAGGGTATGAGTATTGCGGCGCACGAGATGTATTCAAAAGGTTAACATGTTTTATGATATTCATGTGGACCTGCCTTGCATCTAGATTTACTGTCCTCAAATTGTCAATTTCGACTATACTCAAACTATCAATTTTGACTATCTGCAGGGCTTTCACAAACTACTTTGCCGAGGGAGGGAGACAACACGAGCGACGAGTCGATAAGTTTCAGTGATTACAATTTTCAGTACATATTTCAACTGGTATCTGTTTTACTTTATAACGTATCCCCAGCTAACTCTCGGTCTGTAAATTGGCAGTGCCATCAGCAGCCGGACGACAATACATGTGGGTTCTACGTGATGTGCCACATGTATGACCTCATCACCCCTCACTGGCCAGATTTCCCCAAGGTATACAACTGCTCTCCTTTGTATCGATTTGGCAGAATTTACAACTGCATTGAGCTAATTTTTTCTGTACCAACTCTTGCTGCAGAGGGTCGACTTCCCTTCGGAAAGATTTGACCCTCGGCAGATTGGTATGGTCCGAGGGATGCTCACTGAGTTTTTCCTTACGGAGGTCATATCAACCAAGGGGAAGTTTAGGGACCCGCAAGGTTCGTATTAGTGCGGCCTTACTAATTGAGATTATCTGAAGGGCATCTAACTGAGAAATAGGTACAGATAGTATAGTACATCTAACATACTGACTTTAATTGTTGATTATATTTATTTATTCAATCTCAATTGTACATATTTCTGAGTTCTGTGCTGTATATATGAAATGCATGCTATTGTACATGTTTCTAAGTTCTGTGCATGTATGAGATTAACTGTATATATTTGAGTACTGTGCATGTATGAAATGAACTGTATATATGAAATGCTATTGTACAGAGGGCATGGCTAGCATGATTCCTGAGGCTAGCCACAAAAAAAAGAAATTTATTAAAAAAATATTAATATGCACAGACGGTTTTGATCTTATGAACCATTTGTGATAGATCGAACTATGTACGTATCACAGAATATCACAGACGGTTTTGAGCTTATAACAGACCGTTCTGAGCTAATAACCGTCTCCGATAATGAAACTATTCCATATGGTTTTGACCTAAAAACCGTCTGTGATACTATGAGTATCACAGACTGTTATAAGATCAAAACCATCTGTGATACTCATACTATCACAGACGGTTCTGAGATTATAACCGTTGCCGATAATGACACTATCCCAGATGGTTTTGACCTCAAAACCGTCTGCGATACTCATACTATCACTGATGGTTCTTACATTATAACCGTCTGTGATAGTATGAGTATCACAGACTGTTATAAGATAAAAATTGTCTGTGATACTCATACTATCACAGACGGTTTTGAGTTTATAACCCATTGCTGATAATGACACTATCCCAGATGGTTTTGTCCTCAAAACCGTCTGCGATACTCATACTATTACTGACGATTCTGAGCTCATAACCGTCTGTGGTAATATGAGTATCACAGATGGCTTTGATCTTATAACAGTCTGTGTAGTAAGAATATCACAGACAGTTTTGATGTTATAATAGTCTATGTAGTATGAGTATCATAGACGGTTTTGATTTTATAACAGTCTGTGAAGGGAAAAATCACAGACGGTTCAAAACCGTCAGTAATAGTACTCGATTATCACTGACTCGAACATCCCTGACGGGTCAGAACCGTCTGTGATGACTGTTTTGATTGGACTGTGATAATGAATTCTGTAGTAGTGTTCGACCGGTCGTTTCCCCCGGTCGGGAGGGGAGCATGGCTCGCCGTAGCCGCGTGCGGGGGGACTTTCGATTGGTAGCGGGAGGGAGCCTCCCCAGATTTTGTTGTACGCATTCGCTCGACCTCCTCCTGGGTGAAGCGGGTCTGATCCGCCGAGGGAGCCCTCAAGGGCGGCCCCGGGGGAGAAGGGAGCTGATGCGCGTTGGTCGCCGGCCGGGAAGATGCCGCCGTCGTGCGGGGCTGGCCCGGCTCGGGGCGAGCGTCCGAGGAGGTGACGGGTGCGAATGGGGGAGAATCCCCAGAGTAACCACCGGCTCTGGCGTCAGAGCGTCCCTGGGCATTGACCCGGGGGGATCACTTGACACATGGGTGGCTGCAGGCACGGGGAAGGCTCCCGGCGCGGGGGGGACCCCCAGTACGGGGAGGGTTCCCGGCGCGACGGCAGCCACTTGCGGAGGTTCTAGGCCCGGTGCTGGATAGCCTCCTGGAATGGGGAAGGTTCTGGGCATGGACCGGCCTCCCGGCGCGGGAAACATCCCCGGCACATGGAAGGCTCCTGGCGTGGGCAAGGCCCCCGGCGCGGGGAAGGCTGCCGGGTGCCCCATGAAGAACGGAGGCGGTGCCCCCATAAACGGGTATGGGGGCGGGTACAAAGGAGCCGGGGGCCGCGCTAAAACACACAACAACTCCTCCAGGGTGTGCTAGGCACCGAGTTGGCCCTCAACCAAAGCCCCAAGCAAGGGGTCTCCAGAGACCGAGACTGCCGGTTGGGGGGCGCTAGGCCCCGCAAGTGCAGTTGCGATCCTCGGGCCTGAAACGAGAACACCTACACCGGAGATTTTGGGAGAAGGAGGTGGTACCTCTCTCCGGGTGTCCCCGGATGGTAGGGTCGTTACAACAACATCTTCTTGCGGAGGTGACACCGGGTCGCTAGGACCGACAACACCAGAAAGGGAGAGGGCTTTAGTTCTCGTTCTTGGGGGAGCCATGGCGATTCGTCACGAGTCCCCACGGTCGGCGCCAACTATCGTGGTATAAAATGCACACTGACAGGTTTTATAGAAGTCCTTGACACGAGAACGGTGACGCGAGCTGACCGAGCGACCGGTCACCTCCTGCCGGGCAACATACAGATTGACACGGTGATTTTTATACAGGTTTGGGTCCCGTTGGGGGCCCTAGTCCTGTCGGCACCCTCCAGACGTGAGTCCGTTGGGGAGGTGCTCTCTCAGGGAGAGAGGTCTCTAAGGGAGCATGTTGTTTTTGAGTGTGTAAAATGAATTGAGAGTCCTCTACAAATGAGGTACAATGGGGGGTATATATAGGCCCCAAAAGAAGAAAAAAGACAGAAAAGCCCTAGCTGCGACCGTCGGATTGGGGGGCGTTGACGCCATTTCACCAGCCGGAGGGCTTGGATGCTTAACAAGTGTCCTCGCTAGTTCCTGAGGTGCTCCTCACATTACCCGCATGTGACTTCATACAAGAGGCCTCCGTGGCTTTTCCTGGGAGGCCTCTGTGATATTTCACAGGAGGCGTCCAAGGCTCGAAGAGATGCCCGTGGTCTTCTATGAGAGGCCTCCGTGATATTTCACAGGAGGCGTCCGGGGTTTACCACGGGAGGCATCCGGGACTTTTCCCGGTAGTCCTCCGGGATCTCTCACGGTAGGCATCTGGGACTTTGCCCAGTAGCCCTCCAAGACTTTCCCGGGAGGCGTACGGGACTTTGCCTGATAGCCCTACGGGACTTTTCCACAGGAGGCATCCGGGACTTTGCCCGGTAACCCTCCGGGACTTCTCACAGGAGCCCTCCAGTACTTTTCCCAGGAGGCATCTGGGACTTTGCCCGGTAACCCTCTGGGATTTCTCACAGGAGCCCTCCAGGACTTTTCCTGGGAGGCGTCTGGGACTTTGCCCAGTAGCCCTCTGGGACTTTTCCCGGTAACCCTCCGGGACTTCTCACGAGAGCCCTCAGGGACTTTTCCCAGGAGGCATCTGGGACTATGCCCGGTAACCCTCTGGGATTTCTCACAGGAGCCCTCCAGGACTTTTCCCAGTAAGCATCCGGGACTTTGCCCGGTAACCCTCCGGGACTTTTCTCGGAAGCGTCCGGGATTTTCCCCCAACACCGCAACCTTTGGGTTGAAAGTGCACGTGCTTAGTAACTGCTTTGTGTGTTACTTCTTAAGGCGGTTTGAGGCAGTTCCCTATGAACCACCTTAATACACGTCACTTGTAATAATAACTAATAATAACTTCTATCAATGGTTATGAAGCAATTGGCACACTTTCAAGACTTATATTATCTCAAATCTAGGGAGAAGAATGGGGGGCGGAGATTTTCTCATTCTAGAGATCTTAGTGATCTTACTTGTACTTGAGATACTCATAATACAACACAAATAGGACATAGGGATACTGCTTATCCTTTGAGGGCCTGAACCTACATAAAAATCCTTTGCCTTTTTGTCTCTTTCTTTTGGCATGATAATTATGTGAATTCTCTCTACGATATTGCATTGGAGACCTCACACCCAAATCAAATAAGTTGTAAACTCGAGGATCATACTCTTTGATCATCAACAGATGGCGCCAACTATGGAGACAATGGAATTGGGATCATTTGACATAAAATTTGTCGCCCGGACAGCCATCAAATATCAAATTTTGGCTGATTTTGTAGCAGAATGGACCAATCCCATGGAACCACCCAAATCAACTTCAGAATCATCTGATCATTGGACATTGCACTTCGACGGATCCCTTGCTCTTCATGGTGTGGGGGTTGGTGCTGTACTATTCTCTCCAAAAGGGGATCAATTTCAGTACACCGTCCAACTGCATTTTCCTGCCATGAACAAGGTGATAGAGTATGAAGGCCTCTTAGCAAGGCTTCGAGAAGCTAGGTCTCTTGGAGTCTAACGACTACTTGTGAAAGGCGATTCATAGTTAGTCGTCAATCAGGTGGGAAAAGAGTATGACTGGTTTAACCCAAAAATTCTTGCATACCTGAATGAAGTGAGGAAAATGGAAAGGCATTTCCATGGATTTAGTGCCCAGTATGTGCCACGAAGGGACAACCTTTTGGCTGATCAACTGGCATGGCTAGGTTCGTCACGATCATTTGCTTCAGCAGAAGTGTTCCTTGAACACCTTTCTAAACCTTCCATCACTCCCGAGTAGAAAGTACCATGTGCAGACCTAGATACTTCACTCCTCAAGTATGATGCTAACTGGATGACTCCAATCTAGGCTTATTTAGAGGGGACAATACCTAAGGATGAAGCTGAATCTGATCGATTGATTTGAAAAGCGTACTCGTATGCACTACTTAATGGTGTCTTGTACTGCAGAGGCACCCTTGGCATTCTGATGCAATGTATTTCTCAAGGAGAAGGCACTCATCTCCTTGAATAAATCAATGGAGGGGAATGTGGGGCTCATGCTTCCTATAGAATGTTGGTCGGAAAAACTTTTTGACAAGACTATTATTGGCCAACAGCCCTCCTTAATGCCAAACAACTAGTCATGCATTGTGAACAGTGCCAGATTTTTTGTCGTCAAACGCATCGACCAGCAAGCTCACTGCATACAATCCCATTATCATGGTCCTTGGCTACTTGGGGCATTGATATCTTGGATCCTTTGCCACGAGCAATTGGAAATCTACAGTATTTGTTCGTCGTTATCGACACATTTACTAAGTGGATAGAGGCCAAACCAGCATTCTCATGGGAGCCCTCCGGGACTTTTCCCATGCACAGACCTAGATACTTCACTCCCCAGTTTCTTGCCAAGAACATTTTCACACATTTTGGTGTTCTTAACCACCTCATAACGGTCAATGGCACACAATTCGCAAGTATTGTTTTTCAATAGTATTATGGAGATCTTGGCATCAAAATTCATTTTGCCTCTATGGCCCATCCACAAAGCAATGGTGCTATTAAATGAGCAAACGGCTAGATCATACAAGGTATTAAGAAAAATGTTTTCAACCATATCCAAAATTGCTTAGGGGCTTGGGTTGACAAACTTAATTCCATACTTTGGGCCATTCGTACAACAACCAATTGAGGAACTGGTGAATCACCATTTTTCTAGTTTATGGTGCCGAAGCCATGCTTTCGCCTAAACTAAAGATCGGTTCATTACTAACTAATGGCTTCAACGAGCAAGAGCAAGAATATCGACGTATCGATGACATCAATTTGCTTGAAGAATACTGTGATTGAGCTCTTATTCGATCAATAGACTCTTCGATGTTCATAAGATTGCAGGGTTCAACCATGAACTTTGCACGAAAGCGATCTTGTACTTTGCAAAGTTCAAAATACGGCCAACAGCACAAACTCTCCCCCCAAGAGGGAAGGTTTGTATAAAGCGGTTGCGGTCACTCAACCAACCTCTGTTGGACTGGCATTTCCAGATGGTGGCATCATGAAAAATTCCTAGAACATTGATCAATTAGGAAAGTTCTGTGTATGATGTATAAACGGCAATGCACATTGTCTATAAAGAAGTAAGTTCTATTAAGTACAAGATCTTTTTGTACAAATACTTCTTTACAATACTTCAACATATATCATCAGTGTTGTCGATGCAACGGTTCTTGGTCATGTGACAACAACTGGCAAGATTGCCACACCAAGTGCCGCATCTCCTCCAATCATGGTTGATGCAAAGGAAGATCCCCTCTTCAATTCCACGCCATAGGATTGGATAAATAGGGAGAGGTAGACGGTAAGTCAATGTGATGCTGCCGTCCTAACTAGGATATGCTTCATCACTTTTGAAGCATAGCTATGGATTGACAATTATCGTGAAGCTCAGTCAACAAGCTACATGGCTTGGGTACACCTCTTTTCCTTCACCAGGCAAGGTAGAAAGCCATCAGCCAGATATAGCTTGGGATGGGTAATAGCCATCCTCGATGGACTTACATCGGAGGCTATCCCATCCACTGAGCATTACATCGGAAATTATCCCATCTAGATTATGGTGATTCTTTTCAAGCCACTGGAGTCTCCTGCCCTACTTTGTGTCTACAAAAACAAAGAAGAAGATCAGCAGGAAGAATGTGAGTGGTTGTCCATGAGATCGAAAATCTCAAGCCTTCACCTTACAGCTTTTTATAATCGAAGAGCCAGTCCAACAAATGCCATTAACTAAAGCAACCATTCAAGTTCGCTGGTTGGTTAATGCCATCTCTGTAACCGCGTTCCACTAAAGAAAGCAGTCCAAAAGGCGGTTTTAGTGCCTTTCAAATCGCATCATTTCGAAGCGCCAGGTGCACACCGACTACGGAAAATGGGCTTACAGATAAGTATTTTCTGTTATTAATATCTTTACTATTTTAAATCTTGAAGAATATTTGCACTTATCCAATCAAGAACAATTTCTAGGTTTTTCCTTAACCGTTTAAATTTGGTCTTTGCTCTTTCGACCAATGTTATGTGGTTTTTAACAATTCCTAATCGGGATATTTGGGCATCACTTAGTTGAAGACATTTCTTGTAAGCGTGGTCTGCGCACCATTGGAACTTCCTAGCGTTGATACTGTTGATTTATTTTTGCTGTTAGTCGAATTTAACAAAGCCATCACGTACTGAGGTCAAAATGGATCAAATTTTATCACTGTCAAATTAAAACTTCGGTTCGACCAAGTTTTATTCTTACAGTTGGGAGTTAGGATGATACATCTACATAGCTAGACCATTTGGTCATCATTTGGTTGATCTCTAAGATCAAGAAAATTGGTCGATCTTTGCGATAAAAAACCAATTACCAAATGAACAGTAACTGAATGATCAGTTCTTCCATTACCAAATGACCAGTTACGGAATGACCATTTCTTCAGTAACAGTTACTGAATGACCAAGTTCTTCAGTAATAGTTCCTTTTTTCATGGTTATCCCATGATCATCTTTTGATCAGTTGTCTATAAGGCAGGCGGAAATTAAAACATGAAAAATTGATTAAAAATGGATAAGTACTAAGACAAATGTTATCTCATTCAAGATTTTTCTTTGAAGGAAAATATGATTGTTTCTAAGCAAATTGTATGGACTCTACAATCTTCACACACAGAGGACGCATTTCCCTCACAATATTCAAGGCTTCTTCTCTACTCTCACATCTGTGGTCCTTTGTGGCCAAGGAAAGGTCTAAAGTTGGAAATCTCTCCTGCAATCGACATAAGGTTTGACTTGTGATCATCTCCATTGCTTGGTGTATTCCTTCTTCGTGCTTTTTCTTCAAAATGGCAGAGTGAGAAGTAATGATGGAGGAGTGTTGTTGCACATGGTTGAGCACTTGATCAAAGTTAAATATCTCTAGTTGAGACACAATTTGATTGACCTTCAGATGGTCACAAGCTTGAACCAGTAATGCATTGATATCAGACAAACATTTTGTGTCTTCAAAATTCATTTTCTTAAGTGTGTCGTAGCACACATCAAATTTCCCTATATTGATGGTAAGCCTGTTGTTGGCAGCAGTCAATCCTGGATGAAAACAAAAGATTAAGGGTTACAAAGAGCACAAAGTTGATGGCATATTCACATATGTCAAAACACTTACTATCTGCTTCTCTAAAATTCTTGAGTCTTTCAATTTCTGTACTCTTGAGGTCTAGTTCCTCAGACAGAAATTGATGGTAAGCCTTGAGTCTTTCAACTTGAAGATTCTTGGCTGCACTTGCTTACCTTTCTTTGTCAAGAGTTGCTTTAAGCTCTTCTATCTCTTTTTTTAAGGAGGTAGAAGTTACCCCTTTGGTGACCAATTCTTCTTCCTTGGTCGCTTGGGCATTACTCAGTTCTTTTACCTTCTCCTTATAAGTAGAACTGAAAGCGCAAAGCATTGTAACGATCAATCCTTGTGAGAGATAAAAGATTGAACTCGATCAGAAGAATTCAACTCACTCGCTTAACAACTCCTTGAGTTTCAAGAAGGCTACATCTCTTCACTTTTTGGCCCCATTAACGCAACGGATGAGATCAGAAAAGATCGCTGTACAATGGGACACATGCTACAAAAATGTAAATACTATATAAGTATTGACCAATACGAGCATGTAGGCCAATGACAAAAATATTTACATCAGAGAGTTCTTGTCTGAAGATAGTCTCTACTCCACTGCCTTATTGCACTGATGAGCAAGTTTTGTTTGGGATTTCCAAACAACTTGATGCCAGTCAGTACAGAAGGGAGGGAGTTGTTTCAAATCAACAATGGACTTTTGTACAGATGGAGTAGGAGTATGAGCCATTTGTTCTTGTCTCTGTTGCTCTGCTCCTGAAGCAGCAAAAAGAAGAACAAATGAAGAGGTCGACTGCCCAGCAGTAGACGATTTTGGATTAACCCCTACTCCAGAAGTAGAGAGTTGAGTCAATGGCACACTCGGCTCCCCATCAGAGACAGAGGGACTTGGTCTTAAGAACAAATCTACAGATGGTGCCTTTGCACCAGCAAGATCTTCAATTACCTTCATTGCCTGCTCAACCTCTTCCATCATTGGAGGAGCGAATTCAACCAATTGTGAGGACACTAACTCCTTCGGATCCAGAGAAAAGTTAGTTAGCTTCATCAATAGCAGTAGTCTTTTCTGCATCTCTGAAAACAAGACATCTTGGTTGAATCATTCATGCTCAAGGGTACAACACTAAGTGAAGTTTTCTTAAACTTTCTTGGTCTTGAAAGATAGACCCATGGGAACAACAAGGGTGGTGGCACCACCATCAACAACAACAAGCATATCTTTCCCACCAGGAGTAGTGCCAGCAAAAATAATACGTAAAGTATTACTTTGCACTACTACCTCCACAGTGGCTGTCATGATCACTCTTTTTGGAGGATCTGTGGGAGTGAGATTTTCTAGCTGAAGCATTTGATTGAGCAAGGCTAGAAGGAGTGACATTTGCTTGAGCCTGACTCGCAGGCACTTCTAGAAGTTGACTTGGAGAGGCTGGAGGTATCTCTGGTTGTACCAAGTCTGGAGGAGCAACCTATGGGTTGATCAAGTTCTATGAAAGTACTTCTAATTGCATTGGACTTGATGGAGGAACATTTGAAGAAGGAGCACCTTCATCAAATTTCTTCTTCTTCTGGCTAATTTTCACCATACGCCTCCTTTTGGTACTTTGCGCCAAAGTGACTTGGTCATCATCAGAACCACTATGAATAGCTCAGTCCTTTCTTGATCTTGTAATGGACTAAATTTTATCCATAGTTGACTCTCAACTATATTTGGCATGGTCATGCACTTTCTTAGTCCAATTACATCAAGCATCCTAGAGATATCTCTCTCAAGATATGAGAGGGGCAAATTCCATCTCGACCATTCACTTTCAACCACATAGTTCATAATATATTTATATGTCACCTTTATGATTTCTCGATTAAGAGCAGCGGTTGATGACACCAAGGTATGCTACTATGCATGTATGAAATCATGATGATCTCAGGTCTAAAGATAAACCAAAATAACTATTAGAAACAAACTGATGACACAAAATCTCAACAGTGTCTCAAGTTGGGTCAATCCGACCAACTTGTTCTCCAAGATGTGTCCATGACATTGACTTGATATCTCATATCCATGATTCGTGAAACTTGACTATCAGTCAATGATCGTACTGACTTATCTTGCATTATTATTCCATGTAATGCCAAAAATTAGGGATATTTAGAATAAGTATCACTAATAATGCCATAAGTAAATTGAGACAATTCATATATCATGATAAACAGTTCCACGAACAAGTCACATACTTGTTGATCGATAAAAGTGATACTTTATTCAAGGAATACAATAAGAATTCATAAACATGACATGCTACAACCATCTCCATGATTGCCTCTAGGGCATATCTCTATCAATCTCCCACTTGCACTAGAGTCAATCATATAAGTATCGAATACACATTGCTCTAGTGTACGCCTCATGCTTTGGTTGCGGGGGAGGCTTTGTCAAAGGATCTGCCACATTAAAGTCTGTATTCACTTCGCATATTTTAACATCACCTCTATTGATAAACTCTCGAATAAGGTGATATCACCGAAGTATATGCTTGGACTTTTGATGTGACCTTGGCTTCTTAGCTTGAGCGATGGCTCCATATTATCACAATAGAGATCCACTGGACTAACAATACTAGGAACCACACGAAGTTCAGAGATGAACTTTCTTATCCAAACTGCTTCCTTTGTTGCTTCAGAAGCAGCTATGTACTCGGCTTCTGTTGTAGAATCAACGACCGTCTCTTTCTTAGAACTCTTCCAGCTCACAGCTCCTCCATTCGGACAAAACACAAACCCAGATTGCAATCGGTAATCATACTTGTTGGTTTGGAAGCTAGCATCAGTGTAACCATTTACAATGAGCTCTTCCTCACCTCCATAAACCAGGAACACATCCTTAGTTCTTCTCAAGTACTTTAGGATGTTTTTAACAACTACCCAGTGACTCTCACCCGGATTTGATTGGTGTCAGCTCGTAGAACTTAGAGCATAAGAAACATCTAGGCGTGTACAAAGTATGGCATACATGATAGAACCAATAGCCGAAGCGTATGGAATGTTTCTCATTCGGTCTTGCTCATCAGATGTCATAGGACATTAACTCTTGCTAAGACTAATATCATGTGACATGGGTAAGAAACCTCTCTTGGAGTCTTGCATGTTGAACCGATTCAACACCTTGTCAATGTATGTACTTTGGCTTAATCCAATTAGTCGTTTAGATCTATCTCTATAGATCTTAATACCCAGTATGTATGCTACTTCTCCCAAGTCTTTCATACAGAAACTATTTCTCAAAGAAGACTTAACAGATTCAAATGTAGGAATATCATTTCCGATCAACAGTATGTCATCTACATATTGTTGGGGCAAATCCCGTACCTCTGGGCAGTCTTCGAAGTGAGCTCCCGAGTGCCCTTAGTCCTTCGTGCAAAGAAGATCCCCGGCGGACCCCTGGGCCTCCGGGCCCCGGGGCACTTCCAGAGCCCCTCGGCCCTTCGTACGGAGAAAGTCCCCGGCGGGTCCCTCGAGCCTTCGTGCGGATAAGGTCCCCGGCGGGTCCCGGGACCTCCGGGCCCCGGGTCCCGGGAAGTTCCGGAGGAGAAGGTCCTTGATGGGTCCCAAAGGCCCCGGGTGCCGGGAACTTCCAGTGTCCCTCGGCCCCTCGTGCTGGAAGGTTCCCGGCGGGTCCCGGGGTCTCCAGGCCCCGGGTCCCAAGAACTTCCGGAGGAACTTGAGGAGCACCTCGGCCCTTCGTGTGGAGAAGGTCCCTGGTGGATCCCAGGCCTCTGGGTCCCGGGTCCCAGGGAACTTCCTGAGCACCTCGGCCCTTCATGCGGAGAAGTCCCCAGTGGGTCACAGGCCTCCGGCTCCCAGGTCCCAGGGGACTTCCGGAGCCCCTTTGCCCATCGTGCGGAGATGGTCCCCGGCCGGTCCCGTGGCCTCCGGGCCCCGGGTCCTGAGAACCTCGGCCCCTCGTCCCGGGAACTTCCGGAGCACCTCGGCCCTTCGTGCGGAGGTCCTCGGCCCTTCGTGCAGAGGTCCCAATGGGTCCCGGGCCTCTGGGCCCCGGATCCCGGGAAATTCGGGAGTCCCTCGGCCCCTCGTGCGGGAAGGTCCCTGGGAGCCTCCGGGCCCCTGGTCCCGGGAACTTCCAGAGCACCTCGGTCCTTCATGCGGAGAAGGTCCCGACGGGTCCCGGGCCTCTGCGCCCCGGGTCCGAGAACTTCCAGAGTCCCTCGGCCCCTCGTGCGGGAAGGTTCCCGGCGAGTCCCAGGGTCCCGGGACCCAGGTCCCGGGAACTTCTGGAGCCCCTCGGCCCCTCGTGCGGAGAAGGTCCCAGCGGGTCCCAGGGCCTCTGGGCCCCGGGTCCGGGTCCCGGAAACTTCCGGAGCACCTCGGCCCTTTGTGCGGAGAAAGTTTCCAGTGGGTCCTGGTCCCGGGAACTTCCAGAGCACCTCGGCCCTTAGTGCGGAGAAGGTCCCGACGGGTTCCAGGTCTTCGGGCCTTGTGTCTCGGGAACTTCCAGAGTCCCTCGGCCCCTCGTGCGGGAAGGTCCCCAGCGGGTCCCGGAACCTTCGATCCCCTAGTCTCGGGAACTTCCGGAGCACCTCGGCCCTTCGTGCGGAGAAGGTCCCGACGGGTCCCGGGCCTTCGGGCCCCGGGTCAACGGAACTTCCGGAGTAGCTTGGCCCCTCGTGCAGGGAGGTCCCCTGCAAGTCCCGGGGCCTCCGATCCCCTGGTCCGGGGAACTTCCGGAGCACCTCGGCCCTTCGTGCGGAGAAGGTCCCGACGGGTCCCCGGAACTTCCGGAGTCCCTCGGCCCCTCGTGCGGGAAGGTCCCTGGCGTGTCCCGGGGCCTCCGGGCCCCTAGTCCCGGGAACTTCCGGAGCACCTCGGCCCTTCGTGCGGAGAAGGTCCCGACGGGTCCCAGGGCTCTGGGCCCCGGGAACTTCCGGAGCCCCTCGGCCCCTCGTGCGGAGAAGGTCTCTGGCGGGTCCCAGGGCCTTTGGGCGCCGGGTCCCAGGAACTTCCGAAGCACCTCGGCCCTTCGTGCGGAGAACGTCCCCTGTGGGTCACAGTCCTCTGGGCCTCGGCTCCCGGGGACTTCCGGAGCCCCTTTGCCCATCGTGTAGAGATGGTCCCCGGTGGGTCCTGGGACCTCCGGGCCCCGGATCCCGGGAACTTCCGGAGGATAAGGTCCCGGTGGGTCCCGGGGCCTCTGGGCCCCGTGTCCCGGGAACTTCCGGAGCACCTCGGCCCTTCGTGCGAAGAAGGTCCCAGCGGGTCCCGGACCTCCGGGGCCCGGGTCCCGAGAACTTCCGGAGCATCTGGGCCCTTCTTGCGGAGAAGGTCTCCGGTGGGTCCCAGGCCTCCGGGCCCCAGCTCCTGGGGACTTCCAGAGCCCCTTTGCCGGGTCCCGGGACCTCCGAGCCCTTGTCCCGGGAACTTCCGGAGGAGAAGGTCCCCGGTGGGTCCCAGGGCCTCCGGGCCACGGGTCCCGGGAACTTTCGGAGGAGAAGGTCCCCAGTGGGTCCCGGGGCCTCCGGGCCCCTCGTGCTATCATGCGGAGATGGTCCCCGGCTGGTCCCGGGGCCTCCGGGCCCGGGTCTTGAGAACTTCCAAAGCCCCTGGGCTCCTCTTGCGGAGAAGGTCTCCGGCGGGTCCCGGGCCCCAGATCCCGAGGGACTTCCGGAGCCCCTTTGCCCATCGTGCGGAGAAGGTCCCCGGAGGGTCCCGGGGCCTCTGGGTAAGGAGCCCTCTCTTACTCGGACTTGGTCCCGGGTAAGGGGTTCCTCTCCTCCCTCGGACCTGGCCCCGGGTGAGGGCCCATCTCCTCCCCCGGAAATGGCCCCGGGTAAGGAGTCCCCTCCTCCCTGGATTTGGTCCCAAGTAAGGAGTCCTCCCTTCCCCCAGACGTGGCTCCGGGTAAGGAGCCCTCTCCTCCCCGGACTTGGTCCCAGTAAGGGGGCCCCTCCTCCTCGGACTTGGTCCCGGGTAAGAGGGCCTCTCCTACCCCGGACTTGGTCCTAGGTAAGGGGTTCCTCTCCTCCCTCGGACCTGGCCCCGGGTGAGGGTCCATCTCCTCCCCCGGACATGGCTCCGGGTAAGGAGTCCCCTCCTCCCCGGATTTGGTCCCGGGTAAGGAGTCCTCCCTTCCCCCGGACGTAGCTCCAGGTAAGGAGCCCTCTCCTCCCCGGACTTGGTCCCGAGTAAGGGGGCCCTCTCCTCCCCGGACTTGGTCCCAGGTAAGGGGGCCCCTCCTCCCCGGACTTGGTCCCGGGTGAGGGGGCCCTCTCCTCCCCGGATTTGGCCCCGGGTAAGGAGTCCTCTCCTTCCCCGGATTTGGTCCCGGGTAAGGAGTCCTCTCCTTCCTCGGACGTGGCTTCGGGTAAGGAGCCCTCTCTTCCTCAGATTTGGTCCTGGGTAAGGAGTCCTCCCTTCCCCCGGACGTGGCTCCGGGTAAGAAGCCCTCTCTTCCCTGGACTTGGTCCCGGGTAAGGGGGCCCCTCCTCCCCGAACTTGGTCCCGAGTGAGGGGGCCCTCTCCTCTCCCCCGGCTGTTGTCGACGATTCGGACTCGGGGTTCTCAGCCGAACTTATGCAAAATTTATAATAATGAGACCTTTCAAGGTGACCCTCCGGGAAGGTATG
The DNA here is from genome assembly GCA_019359835.1 of Pharus latifolius. Classification (NCBI taxonomy): domain Eukaryota; kingdom Viridiplantae; phylum Streptophyta; class Magnoliopsida; order Poales; family Poaceae; genus Pharus; species Pharus latifolius. The sequence continues at coordinate 22,061,274 of CM033324.1, read as the reverse complement.
TAGAACTATGGAGAACTGGAGCACAGAGAAGTTTATACAGGTTCGGGCCCTTGATGGTGAGAGTAATAGCCCTACGTCCTGTTGGGATTACACTATGTGTAGTAAATGATTACAAAGTAGCGGGAAAAGCCTTCACAGGCGAAGGTTTTTCCTATGTAAGTGTACAAAAAGAGGCCAGGGAGGCTTATAGAAATTATATAGTCTAAACCGTAGTCTTGGCTGTTTGAGTTGTATCTTGATTTATTGATCAATCCCCCCGTTTGATACATCTTGCTACCCTTTTATACCGTTTGAAAGGGTGCCAAGTCGTAACTGCACCAAACAGTTGCTTGGATGCGGTTTGGAGAACCACCTTTAACTTCCACGCAGGTTTAACACTTGTTATTTATGGATAACTGTATGCATTAACCTCCTAACGGTTAATCCTCTCGTAGAAGAATCTTCGGGGTACTTGGGATATTCCTGTTATAGGAAAAGAGTACTCCCACGTTCCCTGGTCGAAGATGATCTGACCGCGCGATGTTGGTTGACCGCGCAACATTTTCGACCTTCTGTCCGCGCACAGCACACGAACTTCTGACTGTGCACTAGCTGTGATCTGATCGCGCAAAGCCTGCGACCTAATCGCACAAAGTCTGCGACCTCGGGCTGATGCTTCCCAGAAACGACTTGAGTTCGCACCGCCGGGCACATGTTTGGCTCGAATCTGTCTTGAACCAACAGTGCATTTATTTGAACTGACTCAGGTGTCAATCCTCGTCAGCTAGTCCCCAAATTCGAAGAAAACGAAGGGACGTGTTTATTTCGAATTTAAAGACATGCATTGGATTTTTAACCCGACGCTTCAAATCCCCCACTTAGTGGCGCACTAAGTGGGATGGTTGGTTCCCCGAGACGGGCTCTAGGCATTATGTGATGGGTAATGATGGCGCTATTGAAACATTTTTTAACCCGAGGTGAAATTGTAAATGCTTTAGAAGCCCGAGGCGTTCGAAAAGTGAACCGTCATCTTGGCAGCTATAAATCCCAAAACCTTTGAATTGTAGAGCCCCACAATCTCTTCTCACAGTTAAGTTTTTCAAGAATTGTCTTCATCCTTCTCTTCATACACTTCCCGATGGCAGATCACAACATCATCGAGATTGAAAGTGATGAAGAGGAAGTTCTCAAGCAGGAGCCTCAAATACCTGAAGATCCATCTCCTTCAAGGAAGAAACCCAAGGTTAACGAAGGATCTTCCAGCAGGGCGAAGGTAGAAGACGTACCATCGTTCTTTCTTCCTTCTGATCTTTACTCCAACATTCCCTGCTTTTGTTTGGGTGATCAATTTTCTGGTCGGCAAGCAGTGACTATACGACCAAAAGATCCTCAACTTGTGTTGGGGAAGCAATCTTCTGGTGGGAAGGTTGCACTTCCACCATCTGGCGATCATCTGCTTTTATCGGATGATCTACTTTCCAGGATGGCTATATCAGCCTGTCACGAGCAGGGACAGGTAATGATCCTCATTTCCTTTTGCTGATATTTATAATTAGTGAACTAACTTTTGCAAATGTAGGAGACGAAAATTGTTGGAGCCCCCAGCGACCAGCCTGCTGAGATTCCATCTCCTTCCCTCGGACAGACTCCCCAAGGGGAAAAAGAAGCCCTGGAGAAGAAGACCGAAGAGATGTCTTCGGCGATTCTGCATCTGGCTGAATGTTTTGAAAGATTCCATGAAGAGGCGCATCAGTTCCGTCGAGAGAGGGACCACGCTCAGCAACAGCGAGAACTCTCCGACTTGATTAGGAACAATAGTGCTTCTCTTGTTAGGGATGACGTAGATAGGCTTAGATTAATTGCTAGTTCTCTGGGGGTTGTCAATGTAGATCCTACTGGCAACAACATGTCCCTAGGAGAACTTTGCAAACTTCTTTTGGATCAGGTCGACGCTCTGGTCGCCGGTATCCCTTTTGTATGTAAAGAATGCAAGAAATAAAATTTTTCTTTTTCTTCATATGAATATTCTTTACATCTTCTATGCGAAAACATGGCCGTAAATAATGTCTTTGCGACCACTCATACACAGGGAAACTTCAGTTCTGCGGTCAGAATTATACTTTTATAAAAGTGCCGCGATCAGACTTGATACCGCGACCAGACTTAAAGCCGTGGTTAGAACCGAAGCTTACTGCGACCGGAATTGAGGCTCGGTTAGATCGTCACTTCGATTAGAATCGGAGCTTAATCGAAGGCATGGTCTCAATCATACCACAACCCGATCATAATTTATCCATACGTCCAAAGATTGGGCCATAGGATTTTTTTCATGAAAATATTCAAGGCACACGAAGGAAAACATCCTCTAGAAAGCCCTGAAAAACTTTTCAGGCTTTTATACTTTCAGATTCTGAAACAAAGAAGTCTTTTTGTTTCTGATCCGATGCCTAGAACACTTTAACGGGTCCGCCAGAGACAGTATCCATTATGGGAAATGAATAAAATATTCAGTGGAACGTTACTCACAGAAATGCGTCTCCTGGGGTCTATAAAAGGAGCAGGTAGCTTCTTGAGGAAGCCACACAGCCAAAAACCCTTCATCAATACTTCCGCCGCACAAAAAACCTCATTCTTCTCAGCTTCCATCTTCCCCAAAGTTACCAACTTTCCTCCCCATTCCTCACAAAAAATGGCATCCTGGAGCAGATCCATCCACTACTCCGAGGAGAGTTTGTTGGCACTGGAAAAGGAAGAGATCCTCCCTCCGCGGCTGCTAATCAACTGGCGACCCGCGGAGAAGGACCAGGAAACCCCAGTCGTCGGAGAGGGCGAACTGGTGGTCTTCGAGGAGTACATGCGCTGCAGGTTCAGATTCCCTGAGAGTCGGTTCCTGAAGGACATCCTTGAGCATTATGGGTTGGAGTTGATCAACCTCCACCCAAATGCGGTTCTGATTCTGGCGGTCTTCCAGCACCTGTGTGAAGCATACGTCGGAGTGTGTCCCAGCGTGGATCTTTTCCGGCGCTTCTACTATTCAGCGTGGTCGAAGAGTGCCAACGCCGCCGGATGTATTTACTTCTGGATAAGGGAGAAGAAGGAGTATCCCTTCCCACCCCTGCGGGATTCGGTGCACGGGTGGCACCAGAAGTGGTTTTATTGCACCCCTCCATTTGAGAGCGGGTTATGTTCGAGAACTCGCGGCTAGAGAAATTGAGCAAGTTGGACTCCCTCCCAGTGATGAACTCAGAGTTCATGAAGCACGCCGAGGTGATCCTTCACTTAGTCGGACAAGGGTTGACAGTGCGCGATGTCATCCGAGACTTTGTGAAGAACCGGGTGAGCCCCCTGCGTGAAAGAGCTCATCCGGCATGGGAGATCAAGTCCATGGCGGACTGCACCTTGGACTATAATGAAGGTACCCTTCTCTGGCACTGAGATCTTTTATGTTTTGAAATGCATTGGTTAACTTGCATTCTGGAACAGTCCTGCCTTCGTCTGAGATTGAGAGGCGGACTAACTACCTCCTCAGGGCTTATAATGCCGAGGTAGAGGGTCCCAAGGGATCACCCCGCCCGCAGAGCTTGGTTCACGCCAGCGACGACCTCAAACAGGAGCGCCGAAAGGTATGCCATCTTTCTCTTAGCTTCTGCTTTCAGGTCTTACGTGTGTTCGGTACTAACAATTTTGCCGGAATGGGAACAGCTCTTAGGGAGGTTTGCCGAGGTGACGTTCCCAAGAGAAAACGTCGGTTCCCTGGGGAAGCCGACGATAAAACACGTGAAGAAGGTTTCCTTGAAATCCAGGACGAGGAATCCCGCCCCCAAGAAAGCCAGGCAAAATCTTGGAGAGGGGTCTTCACGGAGCGTCCCTCCTACCACAAGGAAAATTGCGGTAAGATATCATGTTCCTCCTATCTTTCCAGATGCGGACTGGAATCACTTCTTCGTCGTACAGGGGGAGAGGAGAGAAGAAGAGGAAGACGATGATGTCCCCCTAATCCGCCGGAGGAGGAAAATTGCGGGCTCTCCATCCGGTGGCGCTCCGACTGGTTCCGCAGAAACAAATGCTACCGCAGAGGCGGCCGTAGCAGACTCCGCGGCCACCGGATGCACTGTGGTCGCGGGTGACACCCCTGCTCCTGAAGCCCTCGAGGCTTTAGGACCAGTTGCCTCTACTTCCCTGGTCAAAGGGGTGACCATGGTAAGATTCTTTCACGGTCTTGTTTTCTTCAATTCCCCCTGTATACTTGTTCATTAAGTTAATGCTTATCCAGGAAGAAGAGCTTCCCCCTGCAACTCCTGTGAGTCCCAGGGAGGAAAATCCTCCACCCCTGCGGACAGGAGTGGATGTCACCGAACAAAGCCCCACGGTGCCGGCCTCCGAAGTCCAGGGGCCCTCCAGGCCTTCGGATGCAACCCTGCTAACAGGACAGGCTGCCCAGGTAAGAACTCTTACCCTTTGTCTTCACCTTCCCTTACAAATGTGCTTACAGAGGAACACACCTAGGGGGAAAAGGCTTTGTTCACCAAGAGGAAGACCAGGACAGACGACGAATGTCCCCTTTCTCGAGGAGAGCCTTCCCTGAAATCCCAAAAGCTGATGGGATTTCAGATAAGGTAAGAACCCTTATCTTGGTGGTATTAAAAATTGTGATGATCACAAATTGTGATTGTTTGGTTCATCTTTCTTCGTCAGGCGAAAAGAAACAGCACCCAGTCCTTCAACCGCTCCAGAGAGGGTTGAAGTCGCTGTTAGTACCGGAGCCTCCAGTGAGGAGCGCTCCGCCCCCTTGGTCCAGGAAGTAGTCCAGGCCGCGAGGGGAGAAGCAGGCACGGAGACCCAGTCGCAAGCAACAGCGACTGGGGGTAGTGCCCAGCAGGCACTCCCACCGGCTGCCTCTATTGTGGCTGCAACGGGGCCTTCAACGAGTTCTCCTGTCATCCCGGAAGACGTTTCCTTCCGGGAATTTACGAAGGTATGATGAACTTCTCTTTTGGTGCCTGGATTGTACATAGGACACATTTTAACTTCTTTTTGCATCGCAGGAGCTATCCCAGATGACGGCCAGGTCTCTTGCTATGATAGCGAGCGTTGAGGCCATACAAAAAGAGCGAGACAACCTGCGCAGGTAAGGATCATTACACTTCGGCTTGTATGGATACAAATTGGTTATGATCACACCTGTTCTATCACAGAGAGGTGGCGTTTTTGAAGAACGAAGTGGCCATGATCAAGCTTCATTCGATCTCAGTGACTTCACACCAAGGGATCGAGATCAACAAGCTGCGGTCACAACTTTCTGGTAAGTCGATTCCTGATTAGGAAGACTTAACTTCATAACTTGCGAGTAACCCTTTCTCTTACTGCAGCGCAAGATGGTCAAATAAAACAACTCAGTCAGGATAAGGTGATCCTCCAGGGCTCTATTCAAACCTCCGAAAGGGCGAACAGAGAGTTGAGCCGTTCGATTTCAAAAAACTGAAGACGGTGGCTCGTCTCTTGAGGGCTGATGTGGTCGAAACCTCAAGAGATAACCTCAGCCTAAATGACTGGTCTACATTAGTCATTGCCTAGGCGGAGTCACTTCTCGAGTATCTTCCTGAAGATACACGGTGACGAGAAGAGGCGATCAGAACCAGGGTTCGGTCAGCTGCTTCCGCCATCCTTAGCCGGTTTCGACTTCACCATGGCCCAGATGCAGATCTGAATCCATTGGTGGGACCGGTTGAGGTCGAGAGTGAAGAACAACTGGAGGCCATCATGGAGGAGGTCAGACCCCTTGTAAATAAGCTCTTGACTGAGCTTGGGATCGAGTGATCCCTATATCTGTATAGAAACATTTATGTATAATGCAATGCATGTTGAAACTCATTTTTGAAAATGAATATATTCTTGTTTTATGTTGTTTCATATTATCAACATATCCCCCCTAGCCCCCGCCTGTGATTGTAGATACTGAAGACTTAGTATCACAAACGCAGGAGAAAAGTGAATGTAACGACCAAGGATGTGTGATCGAAACAGCAATTATGATTATTGTAACGCCTAGCCTTGTTTGCAAACTAGCAGCTACTCAGATGACCGAGGACTTGCCAGAAAGCCCCGTGTGCGTTGAGAAACGGCTTATTTAGGAGTGACTTGTCTGGAAGTGGTCATGAGATTGGCCAGCGAATCCGACTAGAAGGTTGTAATGATCTAACCGCAGGCGACCAGCCCCCGAGTCGAATTCGCAGTTCATGGGCATGAAGGGAAGTATTCATCATATGAAATCAAAACATTTTTTGTTTTATGAAAAAATGCTAATTGAACAGGAAAAGGGGTTGAGAACTTACACGTAGAACTTGCGAAGTTAATCGATGTTCCAGGTATTGGACAGAATTCGGCCATCCTCCATGGCTAACCGCGCGGATCCTGGTCGCGGTGAGACAACAATGTAAGGGCCTTCCCACTTTGGGGAGAATTTGTTGCCATTAGACTGGTCTTGAATTTTTCGCAAAACCAGGTCGCCCACGTGGAGACTACGTGGTCGCACCTTTTTGTTATGGTACTTGCGCAAAGCTTGCAAGTATGCCGCCGACTTGATCAATGCGCGATCACGCCTTTCTTCTAAGAGGATGAGATCCTGTGATCGCTGTTCGGACTGATCAACTAGTTCGAATTGTTCTGTCCGAACGGTCCCAATACTAACTTCCATAGGCAACACAGCCTCGGCCCCATAGACCAGATGGAAGGGCGTCTCACCGGTGGCTCGACTAGAGGTAGTTCGCAGTGCCCATAGAACGGTGTAGAGCTCGTCTGCCCAAGCCCCCGAGCGAGTCTTAAGGCGATCAAAAACACGCTTCTTGATGCCTTGCAATATCTGCCCGTTGGCCCGTTCTACAGCACCATTGCTCTGTGGATGTGCCACAGAAGCCAAGAACACCTTGGTTCCGATCTGATCGCAGTAGTCTAGGAAAAGCCCACTGGAAAACTGAGAACCATTGTCGGTGATAAGACGGTTTAGAACACCAAATCGTGCAACAATGTTCTTATGAAAGAACTTTCATGCTGTTGACGCGGTAATATTTCGTACCGGTTCGGCCTCAATCCACTTTGTAAACGTGTCAACGGCTACGAACAGAAACTTGTACCCGTTGGCCGCTTGTGGCATAGGACCAACAATATCCATTCCCCAGACCGCGAAAGGCCATGCAAGGGGAATGGTTTGTAACGCATAGGCAGGTTGATGAACCTGTCTCGCGTGGAACTGACACTGAGGACACATCTTGACCATATGCTTGGCATCATCGAGTGCCGAAGGCCAATAGAATCCTTGTCGAAAAGCTTTTCCGACCAGTGTTCGATATGACGCGTGCGCACTGCATACACCGTCATGTATTTCTTTCAAGAGGGATTTACCTTCCTCCTGAGATATGCAGCGCATGAATACTCCTTGAGTACCATTTCTATACAAAACCCCATCTATGAGTTTATACAGACGCGCCTTTCGAATTAACCGATCGCTTTCGGTTTCGTCCTCGGGTAGGGTCCCATGTTCAAGATAGACTCTCAATGGATAAGTCCAATCCTGTTCCTGACCGAGGTTGGTAACGCAGGCTGTTACCGGATCATCCCCGACCGAAGTCATGATCGAAGGACGGTCCAAGTGTTCAATGAACACTCCTGCCGGAGCGGATGTGCGTGAGGACCCAATTTTGGATAATTGGTCTGCGAGAATATTGTCCTTTCGCGGGATATATTGGACTTCGAAATGACTGAAGTGTTTTTCCAATCTCCTCACTTCCCCCAGGTAATGAGCCATTGTCTCATCGGAGGTGCTGTACTCCTTGTTTACCTGGTTTATGACCAGTTGTGAGTCTCCCCTCACCACTAATCGACGGACTCCGAGGAATTTTGCTGCCCGGAGCCCTGCAAGAAGACCTTCATACTCTGCTACGTTGTTGGTCGCAACAAAGTGTAGTTAGATGACATACTTAAGCTGTTCGCCCTGAGGCGTGACTAAGACCACTCCAGCCCCCGAGTGTTGAAAACTGCGGGAGCCGTCAAAGTACACTGTCCAGTGATCGGGGCATTCCAATTCCTCTGGCACCTACACGGATGGCTCAGGGTTGGTCCATTCAACCACAAAGTCGGCCAAAACCTGAGACTTAACCGCCGTGTGGGGCGCAAAATGGACATCAGAAGCACCGAGTTCAACCGCCCATTTGGTGATTCGACCAGATTTCTCTGGATTTCGGACAGTATCCCCCAAAGGAAAGGAGGAGGGTACTGTGATCTTGTGAGCTTGGAAGTAGTGTCACAGCTTACGGGAAGCCATCAGTAGCGCATAAAGTATCTTCTGGACCTCAGGGTAATGCTCCTTGGGACCATGAAGCACTTCGCTCACATAGTAGACGGGTCTGTGTACTCCTTCCTTGTCCGCCATCAGAACAGCGCTGACCGCGTGTGGGGTGGCCGCCAGAAAGAGAACTAATGGTTCTCCTTTGTTGGGAGAGACCAATACCAGTAGACTAGACAAATATGCTTTTACCTCCTGAAATGCTTTTTCGGCCTCATCAGACCATGTGAAATTGTGATGCTTCCGCAAGGCTTTGAAGAAAGGTAATACCCTTTCACCTAGTCGCGATATGAAACGACTTAAGGCCGCCATGCGACCTGTCAGGCGTTGAACATCTTTCAGGGTTGAGGGCGACCTCATTTGTTCGATAGCCCTGATTTTCTCAGGATTGACCTCAATGCCTCTGGAACAAACAAGGAAACCAAGAAGTTTTCCTGAAGAAACCCCAAAAGAACATTTTTCCGGGTTTAATTTTATTCCACAACGGTTCAAATTACAGAAGGTTTCAGTGAGATCGTCCAAATGGGATGATCTCTTAGAACTTTTTACAATCAAATCGTCTACATATGCCTCAAGATTACGCCCTATCTGGGAAAGAAAGGTCTTTTGCATCAAGCGCTGGTATGTGGAACCCGCGTTCTTGAGACCGAACGGCATTCTGACGTAGCAGTAGGTGCCGAACGGGGTGATGAAGGCAGTTTTCTCTTCATCTTCTTCTGCCATGCTAATTTGATGATATCCTGAGTAAGCGTCCAGGAAGCTCATCAATTCGCAACCCACAGTTGAGTCGACCAGCTGGTCGATGCGGGGAAGGGGAAAGTCATCCTTCGGACAGGCACTGTTGAGGTTAGTGTAGTCGACGCACATGCGCCACTTGCCATTTTACTTGCGGACCATGACCGGATTGGCGAGCCATTCCGGGTGATCGACTTCACGAATAAACCCGGCCTTCAGGAGCTTGTCCAACTCCTCTCGGATGGCTTCCTGTCGGTCAACAGCAAAACGCCTGAGCTTTTGCTTTATTGGTCGTTGTCCAGGTTAAATTGCTAACCTGTGCTCGATTACTTCCCTTGGGACACCGGGCATGTCGGACAGTTTCCACGCAAACACATATGTGTTAGCCCAGAGGAAAGTGATGAGCTCGAGTTCCTATTTGTCATCCAGACCTGATCCAACCCAAATTTTCTTGGATGGATCATCTGGGTACAATGGAACCAGTTTAAGTTTCTCATCTGGTCGAGGAGCAGCCTTGATCGCATCAGTGGCGACGATGGCGACCTGGGTGTCCCGGAGGGGAAGTTGATCGACCATCTCCAAAGATAGCCGGTCGCACGTGAGTGCCACGTTGCGACTGCCTCGGACCGAGATGACACCTTTGGGGCCAGGCAATTTGCCGCACTGGTAAGCATAGTGCGTTGCCATCATGAACTTAGCAAGAGTTGGCCTGCCAAAGATTGCATTATAAGCCGAATCACAATCGATTACGTCAAAAGTAACCAATTCCGTTCGGAAGTTATCCGGTTCTCCCAGTGTGACCGGGAGGACCACTTGTCCCAACGGCATCATGGAAGGGCTTGGGATTATCCCATAAAACGGATGGATTATGGGCTTAATCTTCGAACGAGGAATTTGCATCTCGTCGAGTGTCTTGACCAATAAGATGTCAAGGGAGCTCCCTCCGTCGATCAGGACCCTTTCGACTCTCGCGTTACTGATGATCGGGGTAATGACCAGAGGGAGCCTCAATGGTCGAGTAAGCCCCGCGGGACAATCAGAGCGATCGAATGTCAAAGGTGTATCCAACCAACGGGGGTATTGAGGTTCACCAAGGGATGTCTCCGTTTGGTTAACCTCTCGGTAAAAGGCTTTAAACTGTCTTTTGGAAACAAAAGAGGAAGAACCCCCGAAAATAACATTAATGTGATTTTGAGGTACCTGGTAGGACATCTCCTCGTCTCCGTCGGCGTCTCTAAGTCCGCACACCTGTTCTTTAGCCGGTAAAGTCGGCATTGGCCCAACTCCCTGGTAGAAGTCATCCAATTGCTTCAACCAACTCCTGCAGTTTTTGAGGTCGTGGCCTACGGAGTTGTGGAGGGGACACCACTTCTTGCCTTCCTGCGGATTAGTCGACTTTTCTGACTGGTCGGCATTATGACCACTAGGAGCAGTTTTATTCTTAAATGAAGGCTTGTTACCTTTGGTCGAAGGCGGCTTCTCTGCAACTGCGACCTCGCGGTACTGTCCAGAGCGGTTCCTCTTCGACTTTTTCGACTTCCCACCCGACAAAGATTCCGGCTTCTTGCTTGAATCTTCTTTCTTGGCATCTTTGAAACCTGGTTGAGGTGGTAGGTCACCCTTATCGACCATCCGGTTCCATTCGACCGCTTCGGCCGCGTCGGAGTACCGATCGGCCATATCAAAAAGATAGGCCACTGATCGAGGAGGGTGGATGAGCAAGTCTTCGGTGAATCTCTTGTATCGAACGGCATGTTTAAATGCCCTGATAATGGAGCCGTCAGATATGTTCGGGATGGTATTCCTTACCCCGACAAACCTCTTGACAAACTGCCGAAGAGTTTCGGTCAAAGTTTGTCGTAGCCGATGAAGATTGTCCTCTTTACCCGGCTTTTGATAACAGTTTCGGAAATTGCTGAGGATGGCGTCGCACAACATTTCCCAATGGTAGATGGAACCTTTGGGCTGATTAAATAGCCAGGTTCTAGCCGGTCCCTCGAGGACTGTAGGCAGGTAATTGGCCATGACCCGGTCGACGCCTCCTGCCGCTTGGATGGCAGTGATATAGATTTGAAGGAACTCAAATGGGTTCTGAGTTCCGTCGAACCTTTCAATGGCCCCTGGTCGAAACTTATCAGGCCAAACGACCGCACGTAGGCCGGGCGAGAAAGCTTTACAACCGACGTAGGGACCGTGAACTACCCTGTGACTCTCGACCGGGTCGCGGGCGACTTCACGCAACGGTGGAGTTATCCGTGGTCCCAAACGAGAGTGGACAGGGACTCGACCCTTACCACGAGAATCCTGTGTCCGCCTGTACTTGTCCTGGTGGGATGGTACAGGCGGCGGGTAACTTCGCTGACCAGAACCAGAACGAGAACACTCTCGTTCGCGGGAACGTGTTACCGACCGGGAAGAGGCCGTTGGGGTCGCCTCAGACGCGACCTCATCCAATCTTTCCGCTAGGATCCTGGTGAAGGCTGGTTTCTATGCATCCGTGACCGTAGGAGGGAAGTTACGCATGACTTCCGCGATAGATCGCAGTCGACCATGGGTACTTCTCCTAGGGGCACCAAGTGTTACCATTTCTTCGTCCACCGGGAAACGCTCTGTAGGCAAAGAAGGGGTTTGGTCGCGTCTGCGACCGCGTGATCGTCGAGAAGAACTCGGAGCAGCATCGTAACGAGCCTGCGCATCTTGAAGAGTCTCAAGGGCAGTTCTGCGTAGTTCGTTGTTTTGTTGCTCGAGTTCTTGATCCTCCTTCTCTTTGCGATCCCGTTCTTCCCTAGCAGCCTGTTGATCAGGAGTTTCCTCCGATAAGGCAGCAAACTGTCTAGGGAGAGAGGTCGCAGATGGGGAAAACATCTCCGTTTGTTCCGAGTCGGACTCGAAATCAAAGAGACGGTGGAGGTTATCAGGGTCGAATCTCCCCGGGCTGATTTCCAGGTCGATATCATCCTTACCCTCTGCGGGGTAGTATGACGGACCGGACTCACCCTCTAGCGCATTAAGAACCTCGATGGGTTCTGACCTTGCGCCAGTCGATCCCTGGTCGATGGACATGACCTGGAGAGATGATTCAACCCCTGGAAGATTTTAGCCTCCAACCTCCTCCATCGGAACAGGATCGCTTGGAGAAGGCATTGGAATGTGAGCATAATCCTCGAGATCAAAATCGTTCTCAGAATCATATACTCCAGCCATGTTTCAGCGAACCTCCGGATGAAAATTAAGACGCCTTGAGAAAGGCCCCACGGTGGGCGCCAGCTGTCGACGATTCGGACTCGGGGTTCTCAGCCGAACTTATGCAAAATTTATAATAATGAGACCTTTCAAGGTGACCCTCCGGGAAGGTATGTAGAACTATGGAGAACTGGACCACAGAGAAGTTTATACAGGTTCGGGCCCTCGATGGTGAGAGTAATAGCCCTACGTCCTGTTGGGATTACACTATGTGTAGTAAATGATTACAAAGTAGCGGGCAAAACCTTCACAGGCGAAGGTTTTTCCTATGTAAGTGTACAAAAAGAGGCCAGGGAGGCTTATAGAAATTATATAGTCTAAACCGTAGTCTTGGCTGTTTGAGTTGTATCTTGATTTATTGATCGATCCCCCCTATTTGATACATCTTGCTACCCTTTTATACCGTTTGAAAGGGTGCCAAGTCGTAACCGCATCAAACAGTTGCTTGGATGTGGTTTGGAGAACCACCTTTAACTTCCACGCAGGTTTAACACGTGTTATTTATGGATAACTGCATGCATTAACCTCCTGACGGTTAATCCTCTCGTAGAAGAATCTTCGGGGTACTTGGGATATTCCTGTTATAGGAAAAGAGTACTCCCACGTTCCCTGGTCGAAGATGCTCTGACCGCGCGATGTTGGTTGACCGCGCAACATTTTCGACCTTCTGTCCGCACACAGCACACGAACTTCTGACCGCGCACTAGCTGTGATCTGATCGCGCAAAGCCTGCGACCTGATCGCGCAAAGTCTGCGACCTCGGGCTGATGCTTCCCAGAAATGACTTGAGTTCGCACCGCCAGGCACATGTTTGGCTCAAATCTGTCTTGAACCAACAGTGCATTTATTTGAACTGACTCAGGTGTCAATCCTCGTCAAGTGTGGCTCCAGGTAAGGGGCTCTCCTCCTCCGGACGTGGCTCCGGGTAAGAAGCCCCCTCTTCCCCGGACTTGGTCCTGGGTAGGGGGGCCTCTCCTCCCCGGACTTGGTCCCGGGTAGGGGGCCCTCTCCTTCCCTGGACGTGGTGCTGGGTAAGGAGCCCTCCTTACCTGGGTGTTTCCTCGGAAATTGGAGTGGCCACATGTCAAGGATCCGGGCCTCGTACCGTGCAAAAAGACCGCAACACCCTCGATCCAACGGTCCCAGCTAGGGCAGTCTTGTAATTTGCATCTTATGGGGTCTATATATACCCTTGTAACCCCTCTTGTAACCTAAGATCAATTCATTTGCATCCAATACAAAAAACCAAAAAGGCGTTCTTAGGAACACTCTCCCCGCGAGAGAGCTCCCCTAGCCGACTCGTGTCGGGAGCACGTCGACAGGACTAGGGCCTCCACTGAGGCCTAAACCTGTATAAACCCTTGTGTCAATCTCTGAGATTGTCCAACACGGGGTGACCCGTCACACAGTCATTCCGTGTTGCGGAACACGTGTTACGCACGTCATAAACCTGCCGAGGTATTTTTAATACCACGACACATATAAAAGCAGAAACACATGTGCGTTCCCACTAACCTTCTTGTAAACACAAGGTTCATCTTCATTTTTTATGAAGCCAAATTGTTTGACTATCTCATCAAAACAAATATTCCAACTCCGAGATGCTTGCTTCAATCCATAAATGGATTTCTGAAGCTTGCATATATACTTTCCTAGCATTTTGTGGATGAGTAAAACTTTCGGACTGTGTCATGTACACATCCTCACTTAGATTTCCATTGAGAAAAGCCGTTTTAACATCTATTTTGCATATCTCATAATCATGGTAGGCAGCAAATGCTAGGATGATCCGAATTGACTTTAGCATGGCGACATGTGAGAAAGTTTCATCATAATAAATTCCTTGAATTTGTTTGAAACCTTTCGCAACCAATCGTGCCTTATGAATGTGAACATTTCCATTCATGTCAATCTTTTTCTTAAAGACCCATTTACACTCGATGGGTTTGACACCATCAGGTAAGTCAACCAAGTTCCAAACTTGATGAGTATACATGGAATCTATTTTGGATCTGATAGCTCCAAGCCATTTCTCAGAGTCTAGGCTCACTATTGCTTCCTCATAAGTCTTGGGTTCATAATTGTCTAACAATAATATGTCCTATTGTTCTGTGGTAAGGAACAAGTACCTCTCAGGTACATTACGGACCCTTTCAGACCTACGCGGGGTTGGTGTTTCCACAACTGTTTCTTGAACATTTTGTGGATCTTCTTGAAGATTAGTGGGAGCTGAAACATTTTCCAATGGTTCTTGAATTTCTTCAAGTCGCACTGTACTCCCACTAATTTCTTTTGTGAGAAACTCTTTCTCAAGAAATACACCATTTCGAGCAACAAACACTTTGTTCTCATCCTTCTTATAGAAGTAATATCCTTTCATTTCCTTGGGATACCCCATGAAGAAGCACTTGTATGATTTGGGTGTAAGTTTGCCAGACATCAAATGTTTTACGTATGCCTCACAACCCCAAATCTTCAAAAAAGACAAACTAGATCGCTTCCCAGTCCATATCTCATATAGTGTTTTCTCTACCGCTTTTGACCGAGCCCTATTTAAGTTGAATGCAGCAGTTTCTAAAGCATATCCCCAAAAAGACAATGGAAGATCGACTTGGTTCATCATTGATCGAACCATCTCCAACAAGGTTCGATTTCATCGTTCGGATACACTATTCCATTGAGGTGTCCCTGGCGATGTTAATTGTGGAACAATTCCACATTGTTTTAAATGATTGCTAAATTCTTGGCTCAAATATTCTCCTCCAAGGTCTGATCGTAGGAATTTAATTTTCTTGCCAAGATGATTTTGTACTTCATTATGATATTCTTTGAACTTTTCAAAAAATGCAAAATTATGCCTCAACCATATTTACTAAAATCATCAGTGAAAGTTATGAAGTATTGGAATCCACCTCTGGCCATTGTGCTTAATGGTCCACATACATCAGAATGTACAAGGGTCAATAAATCACTTGCTCTTTCACTTGAACTCGTAAAAGGTGTCTTTGTCATTTTTCAAGTAAACAAGATTCGCGTGTGTCATATGATTCAAAATCAAATGAGTCTAGGAGTCCATCTTTATAGAGCTTCATGATGTGTTTGTCATTTATATGACCTAAACGACAATGCCATATGAAGGTTGGATTCAAATCATTTGTTTTGAGCCTTTTGGTATTTATGTTGTATACTGGAACTTCAAGATTTAAAACATAAAGCGCATTCAACAATTGGGCTGATCCATAAAGCATATCATTCAAATAAACTAAACAACAATTGTTCTTTATTCTGAATTCAAAACCTTTCTTGTCTAAACATGAAACAAAAACAATGTTTTTTGCTTATGGTAGGAACATAATAACAATTATTAAGTTCCAAAATCAATCCTGAAGGTAAAGCCAATATAAAGGTCCCAGCGGCTAAAACATCAACTCTTTGTCCGTTGCCAACGCAAAGGTGAACTTCACCCTTTGCCAAACTTCTTTTCCTTTTAAGCCCCTACAACGAAGTGCAAATATGAGCTCCTGAACCGGTATCAAATACCCAAGAATCAGAAGAAGTAGAAATATTGACTTCTATAACATAAATACCTAAAGCGGAAGTCTCACTTCCTATCTTCTTTTTCAGATCTTCCAAATACTTCTTACAATTCCTCTTCCAATGGCCAGATTCCTTGCAATAGAAGCACTCAGAAGCAACGGTAGGGCCAGGCTTGGACTTTCCTTTGGGCTTATGCTGGCTGCTTGAGCTCTCATCTCTAGCCTTGCCTTTTCCTTTAGCATTTCCTTTACCCTTCTTCTTGAAACTCTTTCCCTTTTGAACCATCATCGCATGATCAGAATTCTATTTGATGTTCTACTCTGCCGTCTTTAACATCCCATGCAATTTAGGCAGAGACTTCTCCAAATTATTCATATTGTAGTTCAATATGAAAGGACCGTAGCTCAGAGGAAGCGACTGAAGAATCACATCAATAGCCAACTCTTGGCTAAGGGGGTAACCAAGTTTACCCAAGCTCTCAATGTAACCAATCATCTTGATTACATGATGGTTAACTGCGCTTCCTTCTGCTAGTCTGCAGGCATGTAGTTTCTTGGTGGTTTCATACCTTTCCACCCTTGCCTGGTCTTCGAACAAGTTTCAAAGTGCCACACTCATGTCATAAGTATAGACGTTCTCGAATTACTTTTGCAACTCAGAACCCATTGTTGCTAACATAAGGCAACTGACATTGAGATCATCATCAACATGCTTCTTGTAAATCTCGTTGAGATCATGGAGCGTTAGCCAAAGGTTCATCAGGAATTGGGGACTCTAGAACATAGTTCTTTCTTTCTTTCTTTCTTTCTTGACAACAATTCTCAAGTTACGGAACCAATCAATAAAATTTGTTCCATTCAGTTTTTCTTTATTAAGAATAGATCGCAAGGTCAAACTGGATGAGGAGTTATCGACCATTATCTACAACAAAAACTGCAAAAAGATATCATGCTTATGAACATTCTTCTATTAACAATCAATAAAAGAAACCTCCACTATATGTTTAAAAATACAGTCCCTAGAATGACATATAGTGGGTCAAGATCCATATTTCACTAAGTCTTAGCAAGGTTTGCCATCACTACTAGAAACCTAGTTATTTAGGTAAGCAACCTTTGCTAATCATATCATATATAACACTTGTTTGTTGGGTGACATCAATATGCCACGGCTCCCAACACCATGCCCCAAGTCTCAAAACTGTTTTTGATAGCCTTGTTAAGTGAAACCAATTCTATGCGTATAAGTGTCCAACACTTATCCTACCTTACCAAGATAGTTAATGGCATCTTGATTTGTCAAAGACTACCAAATAATGATCGAGGCTTTGACAGTTGCAGCAATTGAAAAGGGCATCAAAACAACTTAATTTTAGGAACTTTACAATGTTCATAGATCAAGAGGTTTACCACTAGACACACGGATGCGACAATGCAGCAGTGGAAGAAGAGTCAATGTTGCAACCGGATCATGACCAACAGTGCAGTAGTAGCAGCCGCACCTCTACAGAAGTCCACACGTCTGGAGAGGGAGCACCATGTGTTCTTGTGCTAGCACCAGCACACACAGCTAGGGTTTTACGAGATCTAACTCATAGATGGTGGTGGCGACCAAAATAGATTAGATGATTTTTGTATGCCCACCTCACCTCCTTTTATAAGCCCTTGTAGATAAGTCATACTCAAATGCGAACCCTAATCCCAATGGTAAACCCATTACCAGTAGGGGACTCATTTCGAATCCCCTCTGAATTAATGCTCCAACCCATTAAGTGTATGACCCTATAGGTTCATATATATTTGGCCGCGACTGGAAACAACTTCCCAAATCACAAGTTATAAGCGGTCCCTAGCAAGATATTATGACTACCCGCATATACACAAAGATCATATCTGACGAACCTATACAACTTATCATGGATTATCTCTTTGCCTCACGATATCAGATTGAACTCAAGGTGAGAAACATGTCATCCTTGAATAGTTCGGTCATTTCTCGATCTTGTAATGGACTAACTTTTATCCATAGTTGACTCTCAACTATATTCAGCACGTCCTTGCACTTTCTTAGTCTAATTACATCAAGGGGCCTAGAGATATCTCTCTCAAGATATGAGAGGGGAAAATTCCATCTCGACCATTCACTTTGAATCATATGGTTCATAACATATCTGTATGTCACCTTTATGATTTCTCAGTTAAGAGCAGCAGTTGATGACACCAAGGTATGCTACTACGTATGTATGAAACCATGATGATCTCATATCTAAAGATAAACCAAAATAACTGTTAGAAATAAACTGATGACACATAAAATCTCAACAGTGTCTCAAGTTGGGTCAATCTGACCAAAATGTTCTCCAACATATGTATACGACATTGACTTGATATCTCATATCAATGATCCGTTAAACTTGACTATCAATCAACGCTCGTGCTGACTTATCTTGCATTATTATTCCATGTAATGCCGAAAGTTAAGAATATTTAGACTAAGTATCACTGATAATTCTGTAAGTAAATTGAGACAATTCATATAGCATAATAAAGAGTTCCACGAACAAGTCACATACTTGTTGAACGATAAAAGTGATACTTTATTCAGAGAATACAATAAGAATTCATAAACATGACATGATACAACCATCTCCATGATTGCCTTTAGGGTATATCTTTATCAAATCTGTACGGCCTGAAATAATCAGATAGAACGTGGAACACCGACTAAGTGAACTCCTCCTGAAGAAGGGATATGTTAATAATGATATTTGTCCTTGTGTGTTCATAAAAAAGTCACCGAAAATGGGTTCTATTTTATTTCAGTATATGTCGATAACATTAACATTATTCGAACCACAAAATAAATTGAGAAAGCAAGGTCATGCCTAAAGACGGTGTTCAAAATGAAAGATTTGGGTAAAACTAAATACTGTCTTAGCTTGCAGATCGAACATCTTCCTGAAGGAATATTTATTCATTAGTCAACCTACCCTAAAGAAGGTTCTAGAAAGATTCAATATGGATAAATCTCATCCTCTTAGTACACCAACGGTTGTAAGATCCCAGGAAGCGGATAAAAACCCATTCAGACCCAAAAAAGTAATGAGAAAGTCTTGAGACTAGAAGTTCCTTATTTGAGTTCCATATGAGTACTTTTGTATCTCGTGAATTGTATCAGACTTGATATTACATTCGTGGCAAGTTTACTAGTAAGATACAGTGCATCCCAACTAAAAGACATTGGAAGTGTCAAACATCTCCTTAGGTATCTTCAAGATATAAGAGATCTTAGTGTATATTATTAGAAAATTCAAGACATGATTTTGGTGGGCTCTATAGATGTTGGCTATCTATCTGATTCCTATAATTCAAGATCTCAAACTGGTTATGAAGCCTCACATGAATGTGTATGGCTGAAACAATTGATACATCATATTCAGCAGTCATATGACGTTTTAACTGAAAATACCCCACTGTCCTATATAAGGACAATGTTGCTTATATTGCACAAATTAGTAGTAGATATGTAAAAGGTATTATGACAAAACATTTTGCTCCCAAATTCTTTTATCTTTATAATCTCCAGAAGAGTGGTGAGATAAGTGTCCAGAAGG
Organism: Pharus latifolius; assembly: GCA_019359835.1. Taxonomy (NCBI): domain Eukaryota; kingdom Viridiplantae; phylum Streptophyta; class Magnoliopsida; order Poales; family Poaceae; genus Pharus; species Pharus latifolius. The sequence continues at coordinate 22,041,829 of CM033324.1, read as the reverse complement.
CTAAATTTAGTATAATCTGGCAGATTTGTTCACTAAATCATTTCATACATCTACTTTTAAAAATATGTCTATGGCACAAGAATGTGTAAACTAAGAAGGCTGTTGTCTTCAGGGAGCAAATATTAAAAATTAATTATGAGTTTTAGACCTTGAAGGATTTCACTCAAATTAGACCTAGAAGGTCCTTTACATAAATTTTACTACTCAATGTATTTTAAATTATTGAGATCTCAAAGATCAAGACAATTATATCCTAAAGATCAATGTTGTACTCTTTTTTTCTTAATCAAGTTTTTTCTCACTAAATTTTCCTAATTGAATTTTTTTTAATGAGGTGTGCAATGTACTATTTTATCCAACAGTTTTTTCCTCCTAAGTTTTTTGGTGGAGTTTTTATCGAGATATATGCATGTAGTGGTAATGTCTAAGGAGAAGTGTTGTAAATGAATAATTATCAAAGATAATTATTTTCATGTGGATATTATCGAAACTATCTCTAAGACAACCTTAATTACTTGTCAATATATAAGCGTGTATCTTTTGAAGAGAGATCAAATAGTTCTATCTACTACTTTCTTTATATTTTGTACATATATTTACAACACCTTTATAATTTATTCCAATTATGTACAACCATGCCTTTCTAGCTCAGTGTTAGAGCGCTTGGCTTTTAACTGTGTGGTCGTAGGTTCGAGTTTTTTATTCCCACGGACGGCGAATCTTTATCACTTTTACATGTTCTGATTTTTAGGTGCTACACACAATTCTGATCCCACATTGTTCTGACTTCTTGTTTTGAGATGCACATCAATTTCTAATTTTGTTTGTAATTTTTTGACACATAAATGATCGCATAACTCATAAGCTTAGCTGGCATTTTTTTAAAAAAACATTGCTATTTTTAGCGCACTAATGCTTGACTTTTGATGATGGAATAAGGGATTCGGTGCTCTACTGATTATGGAGCATTTATGCTCGAACGAAAGTAGGACGTGAGGTTTGACTTTTTCACGATAACCTTTACTCATAATTCAGATTAGATTCATAATGACTTCAAGTTTTCTTAATGCAAGATTAATTTGTACAAATCAATTTTTTGTTTCACCTTTTTCTTCTTTCTTTTCTACAATGCAAGGTCACTAGAGATACCAAGGATCATAAATTCATAATGACAGCATATACATGTTCAGCAAGGAAATATTCGTTAGAATGAGATGATTCGTGCATGAAACTGATATCAATATACGCACTTACCTTTAAAAGCTCTTAGTTGAAAAATGTCTCAAGAAAGTAAATGGAGTATAAACTTGTTCAAACTATAACAACTTCAATCTGCCAACGAATAGAGAGAGTAACTAGTGTGGCATCTGATTTACCTTGTTAGATGATAGGATTTGCACTCTATTATTTGTAAAATTTTTAAAATTTAGTCCCACGACATGTCTGCTATCACAAACACGCCAGACCAGCATCCAGTTGTCATAAACCCACCAAACCAGTATTATCGAATACAAAGCAACAAAAGAAGTCTATAAAAATAAAGTACTCTGAGCAGGGCTGGTAGTTTTGGCCTTCGGGCTTGTTTGCTTTGAGACAACACTTTAGTTCTGGTATGCCTAAAAATGTGCCAAGCTAGCAACATTTCTTTAGGTTATATCCAACCCTCTCGATTTTATCTTAACCCTTAAACGAAATATTTCTTATCACATGTGTGAAAGTCATCCCAAAGAGTCAAGTAAGAGCCAAGCCTCTAACAACTTGATTCTTACTTGGCTCTTACTAGGTTTTTAAATCAAACAAATAAAATATTACAATTTTATTAAATAATTCGTTTCACTGACACCCGAGACCCACCAAAAAAATTCTTTACACTAACACCTGAGAAAATATTTTATGTTACACTGACATGTGGGGTCAACCGTAACTGGGCCCACACATCAGTGAGAGTAGCTTGAACCGCATGCGTACGGGAAAAAAATCGGCCGACGCACTCACATGTAAACTGCATCAGGTGAGGCCCACATGCTTCGCTCGCGTGCGTACGGGATTAGATTTGATCCACTGACTGACATGTGGGGCTGTTGTTTCGTAGACCTACTTGTCAGTGACAGTGACTGACGCGTTGATTGGTGTAGCACTTTTTGACAAAGCGTACTGTGGTAGTGGTGGACCCACACGTCCGATTTCTTTTCACCGCCGACGAGTAATCCTTCACCGCCGTCGACGCGAGCCACCCCTGCCGTCGCCGTTGGAGACAGCCTTAGATGATCCATTCAGCCGGCTAACTTTGTTCAGACATTGCAAGTATGAATTTATATGAACTTGAACACACAAAGAAAAAAATACCTGAATCAAATGAAATGAATGCGTTGGCCCACACAATTTCACCATGTTAGATTGTCAGGTATGAGACAAGCACATGTTATGTATAGCAAAGCCAAACTATTTCACGTCAGAGCACATGACAAAAGAAAGAATGTAGCAAGCCCAACTAGGCATCAATCATCGAATCCAGCCCAACAAATTAAACCACCAAGCATGTTCATAACAATCTGGCATACACACATACAAAAATTGAATACCCTTCTCATAAACCTCCCACCCTGACCTAAATTTTGATTAGGCTTACACATAGCAAATAGATCTATTATGCCACTTAATGACAAGGATTAGAAGAGCTTGTAAGGGGAGGCATCCAATGGATGGATGAGGTAGGTGAGCACCAGAGCCACCAGCATCAGCACATATGCTATCCCCTGGTCAATTGATGTGCCTGCAGGAATAAATTTAGAAACAAAAGTTTGCATGGATTAGCCTAATGATTCACAAGAAACAAAATTGTCAGTGTAACAAAAAAACAGAAAAGCATGTATTATTGATTTGGTCTGCCAGATATTCAATTCAAGATTTGAAACTGATCAGCACGAAATAATAATTTGATTCCGCAGATGACTAACATGGTCCCGGTGGAAAAATAGTTGATGCTGCTAGAACTTGGAATGCCAAAGTTTTCTGGGCTGCATGATTGAGGTTTGAACATCAACCAAAATAATGTTTTAGGTGACTATAATTGGTTTGAACCGTTTTCGGTCAGTTGATACAACAGATCAAGAAAAAACATACAATTCAAATGGGTGTTTGAAATTCTTTACCATCGAGATCTCCACCCTGACCAACAACAGATTTTTGCAGTTACAATATTAGGACCATGTGGAAATTTTGGATTTGGGACCTAAATTGTTCAAGTATCAAGACAACGAAAGCATGGCATAGGTAGACTCGCATTCTTCTAGACATCAAGTCGTTTTCAAGCAAGCAAAATTCTCGACACCCTTCAAACGCAAGACTAAACGGGCAGCAGCCAGGTATCCAATTCCAGTCGAAGCTACTCAAAGAACCGCAAATAATACCCATGAAAGGGAAATGCAAGCCAACTCAACTAGTAGAATGCAATACAAGAAAACTGCAACTTATCTACATTCTTGACAGAACAACAGCAAACTCGCTTCTAGTATCATCATCAGCATGATCATTGTTGAATGATAATTACATACACATTTATGCCCATCGACCAAATGTCCTACTAATCTTGCATGAATGTTTACACAATTTTTTTTCACCAACATAGTATTTAATTTGCAGAACATGTATGCTTGGCATGGAAGAAACATGCCCTGAAAAATCCAGGCAGAGACAGCTCCTAGGACAGTTAGTCAAAATGTCGTAATTCGTCCGTTCACGTAAACATGCCACCCTAGATTTTTCTCGGTCTCAAAAGTAAAATTTGACAATTAATTTCTATAACTATACATAATAAAAAACTATAAACAACCATCATATAAAAGAAATTTTGATGACAAATCTATTAATATTATTTTCATATGATAAATCTTGATTTTTTTGTATATTAAAAGTCAAAATTTAAAAAGTTTGATTTGTACATCAAGTAAAACGAATAGAGGGTATTAATTATGCAGTGTAAATCTGAAATATCAAGAACTCCAGATGTTCATGGACCACATTTTTTTTTTCTAATAGTTCGAGTAAACTTAAATTTTTTTCATGGGAATCTGGAGACTACCACTTCTTGCTTCTTGACCATAACCAAAGAAATGAATAAGATTATAAGCGAACTATTGTAGAAATTAAACAAGATTACAAGCAAGCTAATTTTGCTAGATCCTTGTATGGAAAGATCCGTGACTTCATTTCCAAAACAAAACACATCATATCAAATTCAAAAGAACAATCTACAGCATTGGAAATTCCTCAAGAAACAAGAATTGGACACAAGCAACAAAATTTCTCCCCAGGAAAAAACAACATGTAATTGAGAAACAAAAAAATTTTCTTTTATAGTCATTTCAGCTAACCTGATACAGCAGCAGCATCCACATGGGGAAGAAACAATAAAATAACTTCCGTTAAGCAAAAAATAAAATAAAATAAAAGTTGAACCCAGAGAGGCAATAGAACAGTATACGATGCGCCCCTGACACGCTGGGCCCACTCGGCAGCCACCCAGATCAAGATACACGGAACAGAAGAGAAGTTACAGAAGAAGAGAGGAATGGGCATGGGGTTGATGAGAGGTCTCACCGTCGCTGGTGGGCACCGGCGCCGGCGCCGGCGGCTGCGCAGCGGAGGCCGGCATTGCGATGCCCACCACCAGCACTGCCACCGCCACAACCCCCACCGATGACCACGCCGCCGCCGTCGCCGCCCCCGCCATCGCTCTCTCTTCTTCCCCGCGGCACAGACGCACGCACGGGCACCGGCGAAGGACACTAGCACGGTTCTCGCCTCTGCTCTGCGCGCGCGCGCACACACACACACGGAGCCTTTTCTTTCCCTTTAAGGAATTAGAAATCTCTCTCTCTACATGTGTAAGTTTTTGCTACTCTTATAGCACGAGCACGAGAGGGAGAAGAAAGAATGTGGGGCCAACCTCCCAAGGCAAACCTGAGTACATCAATGACATGTAGGTCCATCATCTTGTGGGGCTCGAGGATTCTGGGCGTGAAGGGTTAATTTGGGGGTTACGAATGGTCCGGTCTGCGTAGCGCGACGGGTGGAGAGATTATTTGTATCGCTGTTCAGTGGGTCCTACAGATGAATGGCCCCACATGCAAAGCAGGCGCAGGTAGGTGTTTGGTCTTCGTTAGTCTTGAACCACGAGCGCGAGGACGGGAAGGAAGAGAAATGTGGGGCCGCCTAACAGGCAAATATAGCAATGATTGACATCTGGGTCCTACGCCTAGTGGGTTACGTGGCTTTTGGTGCGTGAAGGATTTCGGTAGGAGTACAAAAGGGTAGGGTTTCGATTTAAACTCGAAGCTGATCCAACCGGATGATCCAACCCGACTTTGTGTATCTCGACCAGATAAAGCTGGCTAGATACAGATTTTAGACCTGACCCGTCCGATTACTTTTAACGCAATAATATATTTCACAAATATAGTTACTTTATTTTAACTAGTTTTATGATATTTTATATTTAATTATTATTAGTATCACAATTTTTTAATTAGCTTGTATATATCTTTATTTTTAAATAATCTTTCTATAAAAGTAGTTAGAAAATTATTTTTTATTTTGAAATGTTGTGAATTATTGCCGTCGCGCTACCAACTTTGCACACACCAATCACATGCAATCACACACAGAGAGAAAAATAGAGAGAATGACAGCAAAATTCTGTATTGGATTAATTCTCTCTTTACAGGGTATAAATATATAAAGGCAAAAGTTAGGGTTGCTCAAGGGGCATATTCAGTAATATCCACAGAATATTCTATTTACAACACTCCCTATTGGACATTACTACAATATATGTATGTCTCATTAAAACTCCACTAAAAAACCTAGTGGAAAAAAATGATGGGAGAAAAAAATATATAGCACACGTTATTCTTGCATTGCACATACTGCCTCATAAAAAAACTTCAATTAAGAAAACTTAATGAGGAAATTTTAATTAATGGAAAAAGGAGTACATCATTGGTTGATTTTTTCAATCCTAAATATATTGAGTAATATGATTAGTATGTGACTTATTTTGCTCCTCTTGAAGACAACAATCTTCCACGCCTACGGATTTTGATGTCATATACAACTTTCAAAAAATTAGATATCTGTAGGGACTTAGTGAACAAATCTGTTAAATTTTTACAAGATGTAGTATTTTGGACTATTAACTCATTGCTCTTCTAGAGATCATGAGAATAAAAGTAACCATCTGGGCACTGTCTTGGAGAGAGGCATAGGTGAAATAGACATATCTGTGAAGACGCGGACTACGTGCACCTGGACAGAAAGACCCTATGAAGTTTTACTGTTCCCTGGGATTGGCTTCGAGCCTTTTCTGCGCAGCTTAGGTGGAAGGCGAAGAAGGCCCCCTTCCACCGGGGGGGGGGGGGGGGTGTGAGCCATCAATAAGATATCACTCTGGAAGAGCTCAGATTCTAATCTTGTGTCAACCCTGTGGGCCAAGGGATAGTCACAGGTAGACAGTTTCTATGGGGCGTAGACCTCCCCAAAGGTAATGGAGGCATGCAAATGTTTCCTCGGGCCAGACGGACATTGGTCCTCAAGTGCAAAGGCAAGAGGGAGCTTGGCTGCAAGACTCACTCGTCGAGCAGAGACGAAAGTCGGCCTTAGTGATCCGACGGTGCTGAGTGGAAGGGCCATCACTCAATGGATAAAAGTTACTTTAGGGATGTCGTAGTATAAAATATACCACCGGCAAATTTCACAGACGTGTTTGACACAAGAACGGCGGCGCGAGCTGACCGAGTGACCAGTCACCTCCCGCCGGACAACACAGAGGTTGATATGGTGATTTTTATACAGGTTCGGGTCCCGATGGGGGTCCTAGTCCTGTTGACACCCTCCGGACGTGAGTCCGCTAGAGAGGTGCTCTCTCAGGGAGAGAGGTCTCCAAATGATGCTTGCTGTTTGTATGTGTAAAAAGAAAATCGGCCCCGTTACAAATGGGATACAAGGGGGTATATATAGGCCCCAAAAGACGCAAAAAGACTAAAAAGCCCTAGCTACAGCCATCGGATTGAGGGGCGTTGACGCCATTTCACCGGCCGAAGGGCTTGGATGCTTGACAAGTGTCCTCGCTAGTTCCCGAGGCGCTCCTGACGTCACCCGCACGTGACCTTGCGCAAGGAGACCTCCATGGCTTTTCTCGGGAGGCGTCCGGGACATTCCCTGGGCCCTCCAGGACTTTCCATGGGAGGCATCCGTGGTCTTCTATAGGAGCCCTCCATGGCTTTTCCCGGGAGGCCTCCGTGATATTTCACAGGAGGCGTCTAGGACTCAACACGGGGGCCCTTCGGGACTTTCCACGGGAGGCATCCAGGACATTCCCTGGTAGCCCTCCGGGACTTTCCATGGGAGGCGTCCGGGACTTTCCCCGGTAGCCCTCTGGGACTTTCCACGAGAGGCCTCTGGGGCTTTCCCTGGTAGCCCTCCGGAACTTTCCACGGGAGGCATTCGTGGCCTTCTACAAGAGCCCTCCATGGCTTTTCCCAGGAGGCCTCCGTGATATTTCATGGGAGGCATCCGGGATTTTCCCCGGTAGCCCTCTGGGACTTTCCACGGGAGGCCTCCAGAGCTTTCCTCGGTAGCCCTCTGGGACTTTTCACGGGAGGCGTCCGTGGCCTTCTACAGGAGCTCTCCGTGGCTTTTCCCGTGAGGCCTCCGTGATATTTCATGGGAGGCGTCCAGGGCTTTCCCCGGTAGCCCTCTGACTTTCCACGGGAGGCGTCCGTGGCTTTCCACTGGAGCCCTCCGGGATTTTCCACGGGAGGCGTCCGGGACTTTCCCCGGTAGCCCTCTGGGACTAACCCCGAGGAACATTCGGGATTTCCCCCAACAGCAGCCCCCCAGACCCCAGGGGACACGGAGTGGCCCCGGAGGGTATCTCTAGGACGTCCCCGGACGATGTTTCGCCTTCCGGGACATGCCCTAGGAAGCATGCGACGCTTCGGCTCTCGGGCCATTTTCCTGTGCGAACTATCGGTTCGGGCGCACACGTCGTACGACGCGTCGATCTTCATGCAACTCTTCAATATCCATACGACGGTTCGAATCAACGGCCTTGATGGGCCTGGGGACACATGGCGCCCATCCGAGGCCCCCTTTGTTGCTTATAAATAGGAGGAGGGGGGCCCTAGCTCGGGACACAACTCCCAGGCCTCAAACTCTCGCTCTTCTGGTAGTGCATTTTGCTCTCCAGGTAGTTCGATTTCCCGGACACTTCCACTTCCCAGAAACTTCCATTTCCTGGGGATGGCACCAAAAAGCCGAAACAAGGCGTCCGAGCTACCCCCGGAGGAGGTCACCTCCGACTTTCTCGGGGCTATCGAGTTCTCCCCCTGGGACCTGGAGATCTTCGTCGACCAGAGGTTCTTTGCAATCGGGGACATCAGGATCCCCAGGCCGGAGGAGGTGGTGCCGAGCCCCTGGGAGGGAGAGGTGGTGGCCTTCGAGGCCTTTGTAGAGGCGGGGCTTCGGCTCCCGGTGCATCCACTGCTCCGGGATTTCCTCTCGGAGTACTGCCTCTCGCTCAACCACCTCACCCCGAACAGCCTCGTCCGGATGGGGCTGTTCGTGTGGTTGTGTGAAACAGCCACCAGGGAGAAGCCCACTCTCCAGCTCCTCCAGTATTTCTACGAGCCCTCAGCGAGAGGCCCGTTGGTGACAAAGGGCGATCCCAAGTCCGCCTTCAGCTCGTTCATGATTCAACTCATGCCGGGCCAGACAAACGAGTACCCAGTCCAGGCCTCCCGGGACCACTGGGGGACTGGCTCCGGAGGTGGTTCTATCTCCGGGTAAGCGACCCGGAGGTGAGCCACTCGCCGGAGCCGTCGTCCTACTGCCGGTCGACTGGCCCAGTGGCTCCAGAGTGGACGGAGCGGGAGATGGACCTCCTCACCCGGATGGCGAAGGCCCGGCTCCAAAGGTCCATGCGGGACCTTGCAGAGGAACTGGCGCTCCTCCGAGTGGCGTCATTTAGCTTGCACCGGGGGACAGGGGTGAGCATGGCTTACCGCCCGCCCCGAACGACGGTGGACCAGCGTAAGTGTCCAAACTCGAGCCCCCGGGGAGGGAGTAGCTCTCGGGAGGTGGTGACCAAAAATTTTTCTAACTCCTTTTTCTTCTTTGCAGTCCGGTCCTACGACAGCTCCCGGGAGGTGGTGGTCAACCTCCTTGGGAGGTGTCATGGTATAAAAAAATACCTCGATAGGTTTGATGACGTCTGCAACATGTGTTCCTCAACGCGAACTGACCGTGTGACGGATCAACCCGCATTGGACAATCTCAGAGATTGACACAAGGGTTTATACAGGTTCGGGCCTCAGTGGAGACCCTAGTCCTGTCGACGTGCTCCCGACACGTGTCGGCTAGGGGACTCTCTCTCCCGTAGAGAGGGCTCCAAAGCACGTCTTTTTGTTTTTTTGAATCGAGTCAAATGAATGTCCTTGGTTACAAGAGAGGGGTACAAGGGTGTATATAGACCCCAAAAGATGCAAATTGCTAAACTACCCTAGCTACAACCGTCGGATCAAGGGCTGGATAGTCTTTTGGCAAGGTCTGGGGCACCGATCTCGGACACGTGGCGGCCCTTGAATTCAGTGCCTTCTCCTCCAAGATGAGGCTCGGGAGTGAAAATGAACCGGGGTCCCGGGAGTGAGGCACCCCCTAGCCTGGGGGAGGGGCTCCGGGAGTGACCACTCCCTAGCCCGGAGAAGGGGCTCCGGGAGAAGCCACTCCCTAGCCCCGGAGGAGGGGCTCCGGGAGTGACCACCCCTTAGCCTAGAGAAGGGGCTCCGGGAGAAGTCACTCCCTAGCCCGGAGGAGGGGCTCCGGGAGTGACCACCCCTTAGCTCGAAGAAGGGGCTCCGGGAGAAGCCACTCCCTAGCCCGGAGGAGGGGCTCCAGGAGAAGTCACTCCGTAGCCCGGAGGAGGGGCTCTGGGAGTGACCACCCCTTAGCGCAGAGAAGGGGCTCCGGGAGAGGTCAGTCCCTAGCCCGGAGGAGGGGCCCCGGGAGTGACCACTCCCTATCCCGGAGGAGGGACCCCGGGAGTGACCACTCCCTATCCCAGAGGAGAGGCACCGGGAGAAGTCACTCAGTCACTCCCTAGCCCGGAGGAGGGGCTCCAGGAGTGACCACCCCTTAGCCCAGAGAAGGGGCTCCGGGAGAGGTCACTCCCTAGCCCGGAGGAGGGACTCCGGGAGTGACCACCCCTTAGCCCGGAGGAGGGACTCCGGGAGTGACCACCCCTTAGCCCGGAGGAGGGGCTCCGGGAGAGGTCACTTCCTAGCCCGGAGGAGGGGCTCCGGGGGTGAGGTCTCTCCCTCCCCGGGGGACGAGCCCGGGAATGAGGAGATCCTTCTCCCGTCCCCGGTTGATGCTTCTGACATGGCTAATATTTTCCCCCAACAGCAGCCCCCCGCACCCCGGAGGACATTTGATGTCTTCGGGGGGTGCGATTAATTAGGAGAAACGACCCTCTTTCGAAGAGCTCTGCGGGGCGCAACTTCTCCTCCTCCGGGAGAGGAGAACGCTATTTAAATTAACCGTGTATTGCCTAGATATTCGTGTGACCCTTCGCATTCACGATGGAGATCCCTCGAGCTGACACGTGGCAGCCATCAGGGGCATCTCGGCCCTCTATATAAAGAGGGGCCCGCCCCTGAGAAGGGCAAGCCTTCTTCTCCTGCTCCTTCATTTTCCACACACCCCTCGGGAGTGACTCCTTTCCCGGCCTTAAACCTCTCCGGAAGAGACGAAGAGGAATGGCGTCGAAGGCGCGCGGGAAGGCATCGAATGCTCCTCTGGAGGACGCAACCTCTGATTACCTCGGAACAACGGAGTTCTCCGCGGGAGACTGGGATACCCATGTCTCCCGGAGGATTTTCGCGGAGGGAGACATCCGTGTCCCGGCTGCGGGGGAGGTGACTCCAAGCCCCCGGGAAGGGGAGGTGGTGGCCTCTATGGCCTTTGTCCAGGCGGGCCTGCGGCTCCCAATCCATCCCCTACTCCGGGGCTTCCTCCGGGAGCACGGGATTGCCTTAAACCACTTGACGCCCAACGTTCTAGTGAGGATGGGGTTGTTTTTGTGGCTATGTGAGACCGCTGCAGGAGTGGAGGGAAGCCTCCGCCTCTTCCACTACTACTACCGGGTGGCAGGGAAGAGCTCCCTGGTGGTGAAGCACGGGCCCAAGTGAAAGGGATCTAGGATATCGACTAGAGGGGGGTGAATAGACGATTTTAACAAATTAATAATTAATCAAGCAATTAATAGAAAATAGAGCAAATAACTAAAACAAGATGAACAATGAACAATTTAACACAAGGATATATCCCGTGGTCTCGGTGATTTGCCGATCACCCATAATCCACGTTGAGGCAAACTCAAATCTCTAACCGCTCCTCTATCTAGTCAACCTTCTCTCGAGAAGTGACCTAGATCTCGAGCCGGATTAGTGTGATGAGTTATCCAACCTCGTTTTCACTAATGATGCACTTTACCGCTCCGGCAAGGCGTGCTCGACCCTTCACAAAACGTTTTGAGGCTTCTTCACAATCTTCCTTGAAGAGCTCTCCAAAACCTTCCTCCTAGCCATCTAGGAGCCGGCAAACTCCAAGAGTAACAAGCTGGTGATGATCACTTAACCTTCTTCTAGTGCCACAAGATTGATTTAGTGATCTAAATGCAATGCACTAGAAGATCTCAAATGCACACTCTCTCAAATTCAAGAATTAGAACCCTAGAGTGTGTATAACTTGCTTAAGCTCTCAAGGATGATGACAATGTTCACAAATATGCCAAAAGTTGTGAACACGGCTGTGCATGGGAGTATATATACCTTCCACAATAAATATAGCCGTTACAGGCCGTTGGGAGAAAAAGATCACTTGACGGTCAGACCGCAGGTATAAGCCCGGTCAGACCGCCGCAATTGCAACGGCATAAAACAGGCGCAATTAATGCTCACCTGCCCTTGTCAGGCACACTCACAGTCAGACCGGAGCCAAATGCGGTCAGACCGTGAAACTGTCCAGAGACGACATAGTTTCTGGACACTTCATACGGTTAGGCCGATAAATACGGACAGATCGGCCATACGGTCAGACCGTAGTTCAAAAACACGGTCAGACCGATTTCTCGGTCAAACCGGTCTAACAAACGGGCAGACCGTCATAGCACAAAAATACAGAAAGATAGGTCATGAAGTACCAGGAGACTGACCTAGGTTTTTACCTACGGCCAGACCGACCTTTTTAAGGAATAAACTACACTTTGACACTACGTCGGTCAATCCGAAACCCAATTCGGTCAGTCCGTATATTTGGTCAGACTGGTCTAACAAACGATCAGACCGACTGAGACAGAGTTTGGCAGAAATGAGTTGAAACAAGCATTTTCAAAGTATATGGCCTTCTAGTATGCAATGCAAGTTGATTTTATGATTTGTGGCACATAGATGAAGTATTTCGTGATACACCACATGCTCCTCTTAATAGTACGGCGACTATCCTAAAATCCGGTCAAAATTCTTCTCTAATCACCTTAGACCGGTAAAATAGAAAAAGATCATATCCCGTACCTTAGCCTCTTTGAACAATGTCCTTTCTTCATCATGAGGCTCTTTCTTTGCCTTTCATTAACCTGTCTTTTGAGTTTGTTCTTGACACAACTTAGCAGGTATCGTTAGTACAGCATTTGTAATTGTCATTAATTACTAAAACACTCTTTAGGGGCCTAGAAGCTACAATCTCCCCCTTTTTGGTAATTGATGACAACATAAAGAGTAGATGATTGAATTTTGAGCATAAAAGGAATTTTACAATAAGCATAGTAGAGAAAGACACACTCCCCCTAAATGTATGAATATAAGAATTTGGCATTTTGGTGGAGTTCAAAAATGTATATAAGATGATATCTCAATTCATTCTCAAAAATAGTCATGGAGTATCACAAGAGTATTCAAAACATCACATAGATCATAAATAAGACATTCAATTTAAACATAAACACAACTCATATATCATGAAGTAACAATCTCACAAAAGTGTCATCCAACATAAATATCATCCACATAGAAGTAAGCAAAAGTTCTTTCATCATCTAAAGTTCTCTCCTACTCTCTCTTCTCTCCCCTACACTCTTCTCTCTCCCCCTTTGGGATCAATTGCCATAAAAGCTAACAATCGGCGGGAGCATCATCATCTAGAGGATGGAAAGGAGGAGTCTGTGGGAATCTGGTGTAGAAATGAGTGGAGAAGGCGTCGAAGCGCTGCTCGAACTGATCCTGGCGCGACGAGAAAGTCTGGAACTGATCATTCAATGCCGCCAAGTCCGAGCGAGCGAGCGAGCTCAAGCCCCTGTAGAAGAGTAGCGAACTGATCCATCATCGGTTGATGGAACTACTGCTGGAACTGTGTAAACCAGGCAGGGGCTTGGCTAGACTGTGCTGGCTGCTGTGCCTGAGGCTGAGGAGGAGGAGGCATAGGCTAAACCGGCTGCTGCTGCTGATGCTGTGCTCCATGGCCTCGAGCCAAGACGCGCGGGTTGACACTAAATGGCTTATAGCCGAAATGTCTGATGTCACAAGATCCACGAGGGAACTTCGTCTTCTGGAGCAGCAAAGACATGATATATGGAGCAAAGTATAGGTTCGGCAGAGTGGTTACCGAGACATCCTCAATTGTCTTCAAGATAAAAGAGACAATGTTGATTCGATGACTCTTGAGGATGTGGTCAATGAAGTTCCAATAGTAATCTCGGACCGCTTCTCGATTTCCACTCTTTGGATGGATCGTGGCTCGGATGATTTTGTTGACCACAGCAGGGAGGACTTTGAGATCTGTAACGGTGCCAGGTACAATCCGCTGTCCACCTCCCGGCTGCTCATAGAACTGGAGCCAGTCATCCTCATGGAGGTAATCCTCATCCTCCATATTGATCCCCTCCTTCATTTCCTCATAATTTATCTTGTTTGCTGCAGCAAACTCCTCAAAGGTAGCCTCATACTGCCTAGAGCCTGTCATCCACATGATCTTCTGGTCCGCCCATCTGATCTCGATCGTAGCATAAAACTATCTGATAACAGTGGCGTTCCATGGGCATTTGTGCTCCACAAAGTCATACAGCCCTATATCCTTGAAGATCTGAACCAAAGGAGCCATGATGGGCTGATTCACAATATAAGTCCATTCGATCCATTTGTGTTCGAAGATATTCTTGTGGATCAAATGTCCGTAGAAGGCATCCTGCTGTGTCATCGTGTGGAAGTGAGGAGTAGTGGCGTCATTCTCATGATTGTAGGCGTAGTTAGTCCTAGCCTTTGTATAGTCACTTGACGTCCAGTTCTTCTTCGGGCCTTGATAAGCGTGGACATTTATTTCATCGTCCTCGCTCTCGATGTCCATGGCCACATGAGAAGATCCGCCACGATGAGACGACTGTCCTGTTTCTGAGTCTCCGGGCGAGGGCACCCAATCATCATCGTGACTGTCGCTGCTACTCGAGGGTAGAGCCCTTTTTGGCCGTTTAGCCAATTTCTTCTTGTTTGTCCGGACGGAGGCAAAGCCTTGAGTTCCTTGACCACTATAAGATTTGGAAGATATGCAGAGGTAAGATACTAGGAAACAGGAAAGCATGACGAGAATAGAGATGACAGCAGAACTGCAAATCCTGGCTCTGCTGTTGCAGTCGGTCAGACCAAAACAGGAGCGATCAGACCGGCGCAACCGTAGAGTTAGGGTTTGATATGAATCCTGAGATTTACTAGAATTTAGGGCACAATTTGGACACATATACGTGTGAAAATACTTATTGCATCAATGGGATGAATCAATTTCAAGATATGACCAGATTTGGACTAGATTCATCACATTTGCCCTAAACGTCAAGATGAACAGTAAACGAAATTGATAATGAAGAAGAATCTGAGTAAAATACCTAGACGACATGGTTTGGAGGTGATCTTGAACCATGGTTTGTCCGAGCTTTGTGAGGGTTTGACCGGAGAGGAAGAATCCAAAAAAAATATGAGGCGCACGTGAAAGAGACAAGTGGGGAAGAAAGTGAAAAGGGACAGAGATTCGGGATAAAGAGGTCTCTGGTCATGAAAATGCGGTCAGACAGAGGGTGAGATACCGGTCAGACCGCTGGAAGAAGGAATTTTAAGATGCTCTCTGGAGATGCATTCGGTCATACCGCAATTGGTTCGGTCAAACCGCTGGAAGGACTGAAAATCTTGGAGGAAATTGTTTGATTTGATGCTCATAAGTGATTTGGATAGGGTAATATATATACATAATATAATTATAAGTAAGATATAGACAATATCACCAAAGGGGAAGTATTTATCTTACAACTTAACATATTTTTGGTTCATTTTACTCAATTGCCGATAAAGGAGCCTAAAGTGCTCTAAAACAGGAAGTTCATGCAATCAAGTAACACTTTAAGCACAACCAATATGAGTTCAACATTTCAAGCCACTTTTGATATATCAATGACGTTAAGCTCATTTCGGAGTTTACAAAAACGACTTTCATCTAAGGGCTTAGTGAATATATCCGCTAATTGATCTTTGGTTCTCACATTATCTACCACCACATCACCTTTGCTAACATGATCTCTAAGGAAGTGGTGTCGGATATCTATATGCTTGGTTCGAGAGTGTTGAACTGGATTTGTAGCAATTTTCACCGCACTCTCATTATCACACAAAAGAGGCA
Source organism: Pharus latifolius (assembly GCA_019359835.1). NCBI lineage: Eukaryota > Viridiplantae > Streptophyta > Magnoliopsida > Poales > Poaceae > Pharus > Pharus latifolius. The sequence continues at coordinate 22,026,058 of CM033324.1, read as the reverse complement.
CTTTTTCAAATTTTATTCCATAATCCAACAATGTTTGCCTCATCCAAAGCAATTGTGCACAACAACTACCCGCGGAAACATATTCCGCTTCGGCAGTTGATAACGCTACAGAGTTTTGTTTCTTGGAGGACCAAGATACTAAAGATCTTCCTAGAAGTTGACAACTGCCAGAGGTGCTTTTTCTATCCACTTTACATCCCGCATAATCAGAATCAGAATATCCAACTAATTCGAATTTAGCACCTTTTGGATACCACAACCCTATACTAGATGAATATTTTAGATACCTCAAAATGCGCTTAACGGCCATTAAATGACTTTCTTTAGGAGAGGCTTGAAATCTTGCACACATGCAAACACTAAACATAATATCAGGCCTAGAAGCAGTAAGATACAATAGACTACCAATCATAGATCTATAAAGCTTTGAGTCTACCGGTTTACCTCCTTCGTAAGAGACAAGGTGACAGTTTGTGGCCATTGGTGTCTTGATTGGCTTTGCTTCTTCGAGTCCGAATTTTTTGAGTAGGTCCTTCACATATTTGCTTTGGCAGACGAAAGTTCCTTCCTTGAGTTGTTTAACTTGTAGTCTGAGGAAGAAGCTTAGTTCACCTATCAAGGACATATCAAATTCCCTGGACATCATATTACCAAATTCCTCGCAAAAATCTTGGTTAGTAGATCCAAATATGATGTCATCAACATAAATTTGACATACAAAGAAATCATTTCCAATTTTCTTAGTAAATAAAGTAGTATCAACTTTCCCAATTTTAAAGCCTTTTGTAATTAAGAAGTCTCTAAGTCTTTCATACCAAGCACGAGGTGCTTGTTTAAGACCATAAAGAGCCTTGGAGAGTTCATACACATGATTTGGTTTTGTAGGATCTTCAAATCCAGGAGGTTGTTTAACAAATACTAACTCATTAATTTTTCCATTTAAAAATGCACTTTTGACATCCATTTGATAAAGTCTAATATTATGAGATGAAGCAAAAGCAAGCAATATTCTAATAGCCTCAAGTCTAGCTACGGGAGCAAAGTTTTCACCGAAGTCCAAACCTTCAACTTGAGTGTATCCTTGAGCCACCAATCTTGCTTTGTTTCTTACTACCACTCCGTTTGCATCTTGTTTATTTTTGAAAATCCATTTTGTTCCAATGACATTGTGCTCATCTGGATTTGGTTCTTCTACCAATTCCCAAACATTGTTGCGGGTGAAGTTGTTTAATTCTTCATGCATAGCATTCACCCAATCCGGATCTTTTAAAGCTTCATCTACAAGTGTGGGCTCAAAAGAGGAAACAAACAAGTAATTCTCACAAATGAAGCAAGACGAGAACGAGTTTTGACACCCTTACGCAAGTCACCAACAATTTGATCGACGGGGTGATCTTTGGAAATTGAGTGATGAATTCTTGGATGATCAACAGGGTTTTGTGAAGTAGAGGTAGAAGGTACTTCCGGTTGTTGTTGCGAGGAGTCTTCCACATTGACCACTTCAACTATTTGATCTCCATGTTGAGGTGTTGATGAAGAGGGGATAACTTGAGTGGATGGATCTTCATCTTGATCACTATCTTATTTTGGCTTGATATCCCCAATGGTCATGTTCTTCATCGCCACTCTCAACCCTTCATTTCCTACATCATCCAAGTTGTCTTGCTCCTCTTGAGAACTGTTAGTTTCATCAAATTCAACGTCATGTGTCTCTTCAACCAAACCGGAGCTTTGGTTGTAGACACGGTATGCTTTGCTATTTGATGAGTATCCTAACAAAAATCCTACATCACATTTACTTTGAAATTTAGATAAGCGTGTACCTTTTCGCAAGATATAGCACTTACACCCAAACACTCAGAAGTAGAAAATATTTGGCTTCCTTCCAATGAGAAGCTCATAAGGAGTTTTCTTTAGTAGTCGATGACAATAAAGACGATTTGAGGCATGGCATGCGGTGTTGATTGCTTCGGCCCAAAAAGTGTCCGAAACATTGTACTCCGAAAGCATAGATCTTGCCATGTCTATCAATGTCCGGTTCTTTCTTTCGACTACTCCATTTTGCTCCGGTGTATACTTGGCCGAAAACTCATGTTTGATGCCCTTATCATCACACCAATTTTCAACCTTGGTATTCTTGAATTCGGAGCCATTGTCACTTCTCACTTTCTTGATCTTGAAACTAAATTCATTTTTGGCCCTTTGAACAAAGCTTTTGAAAGTGTTAAACACAATTGACTTATCATGTAAAAAGAATATCCAAGTATATCTAGAAAAATCATCTACAATGACAAGACAATAACTATTGCCACCAATGCTCACAAAAGTAGTTGGCCCAAATAAATCCATATGCAATAATTCAAGTGGACTAGAAGTTGACATTGTGCTTTTAGTTGAATGTGAGTTTGCAACTTGTTTTCCGGCTTGGCAAGCACTACATAATTTATCTTTTTCAAACTTTACATCTTTTAATCCAACAACTAAATCATGTTTAACTAGTCTATTTAGTTGTTTCATTCCAACATGTCCAAGCCTTCTATGCCATAGCCAACCTTTAGATAATTTAGTGAACAAGCATGTACCGAGATTTGCATCATTTGAATTGAAATCAACTAAATAGAGGTTGCCATGCCTAAAACCTTTAAAAATCAACCTATTATCATCAATACTAGTGATAATCACTTCTTTTGGATAAAATGCACACACAAATCCAAGATCACATAGTTGACCTACGGATAAGAGGTTGAAATTAAGAGATTCAACAAGCAATACATTAGAGATGGAGAGGTCTTTTGAGATGGCAATTTTACCTAAACCTTTTATCTTTCCTTTGCTATTATCGCCAAATGTGATCTTGTCATATTCCACACCTTCCTTATTTAGATAGGAGAACATATTGTGATTTCCGGTCATATGTTGAGTGCATCCACTATCAAGCACCCAATGTTGTCCTCCGGCCTTGTAATTTACCTTAGATTCTCCTTTAGCCATGAGGCAATGAGGAGTGGAGAATAGAGATGGAGCTTCCTTGATAGCTACTCCAGAAAGCCCTTTGGGTGATGCTTCATCTTCATCTTCGGAATCGGAACTTGAAGCATCCGAATCCCATTCAATGAAGCAAGCTTGTCCATCCTTCTTCTTCTTGTAATATTTCTTGAAAACCTTCTTCTTGCTTTCTCTTTCCTTTTCGTACTTCTTTTTCTTCACCGATTTTTCTTCTTCCTTGTTTTTGCATTGTGCGGAGATGTGACCCTTTTCACCGCAATCAAAGCATCTTCTTTCTTCAAATGGGTTCCTCTTGGATGATTATCCTTTCTGGAAGGACTTTCCTTGATATCTCTTCTTCATGAACCACTTGAACCTTCTCACAAAGAGAGCCATTTCCTCATCGCTTTCTTCTTCATTGTCTTCCCTTTTGGAGGCTTGAACTTTGAGTGCTATGTTCTTCTTCTTGGAGTCGGAAGCCTCATCTTTCACTTCTTCTTGAGATTTCTTGAATATGTCATGAGTGAGAATCTCACTCAAGACTTCCAACGGAGTCACACTCTTCAAGTTCGAGCGCACAAGTAAGGTTACAATTGTATCATATTTTGAAGGTAAAGCTCTGAGAAATTTATGGCAAAATTCCACATTTGTGACATCCATACCAAGCCCTTTTAATTCATTTACTATGTTATTTAATCGGTTGAACATCTCCGAGACATCTTCATTCGGCAACATAGCAAACTTTTCAAATTGGCCCTTATGGATAAATAATTTAGCATCCTTGACCATCGAGGTTCCTTCATGAATACCCATAAGATTTCTCCAAATGTCATGAGCCGTTTCAAGTTTACAAATTCTATCAAATTCACCTAGATTTAGAGCACTATAAAGAACATTCATGGCTTGAGCATTAGCTAAGGCATTATCTCTATCTAAGTTAGTCATGTCATCATCATCAAGAATTGCTAAACCCTCATCCACCACTTTCCAAATCTTTCCACCCATGGCTTTAAGATAAACCATCATTCTAGTTTTCCAATAAGTATAGTTTGATCCATCAAAGAGTGGTGGTTTGCCAATATTGATCCAACCCTCACTAGCCATCTTTATCCTACTTCGGGATGGTTAAATCCTCTAACTATGGAGTCCTCGCTCTGATACCAATTGAAAGGGATCTAGGATATCGACTAGAGGGGGGGTGAATAGGCGATTTTAACAAATTAACAATTAATCAAGCAATTAATAGAAAATGAGAGCAAAACTAAAACAAGATGAACAATGAACAATTTAACACAAGGATATATCCCGTGGTCTCGGTGATTTACCGATCACCCCTAATCCATGTTGAGGCAAACTCAAATCTCTAACCGCTCCTCTATCTAGTCAACCTTCTCTCGAGAAGTAACCTAGATCTCGAGCCGGATTAATGTGATGAGTTATCCAACCTCGTTTTCACTAATGATGCACTTTACCGCTCCGACAAGGCGTGCTCGACCCTTCACAAGACATTTTAAGGCTTCTTCACAATCTTCCTTGAAGAGCTCTCCAAAACCTTCCTCCTAGCCGTCTAGGAGCTGGCAAACTCCAAGAGTAACAAGCCGGTGATGATCACTTAACCTTCTTCTAGTGCCACAAGATTGATTTAGTGATCTAAATGCAATGCACTAGAAGATCTCAAATGCACACTCTCTCAAATTCAAGAATTAGAACCCTAGAGTGTGTATAACTTGCTTAAGCTCTCAAGGATGATGACAATGTTCACAAATATGCCAAAAGTTGTGAACAGGGCCGTGCATGGGAGTATATATACCCCCCACAATAAATATAGCCGTTACAGGCCGTTGGGAGAAAAAGATCACTTGGCGGTCAGACCGCAGGTATAAGCCCGGTCAGATCGCCGCAATTGCAACGGCATAAAACAGGCGCAATTAATGCTCACCTGCCCTTGTCAGGCACACTCACGGTCAGACCGGAGCCAAATGCGGTCAGACTGTGAAACTGTCCAGAGACGACATAGTTTCTAGACACTTCATACGGTCAGGCCGATAAATACGGGCAGACCGGCCATACGGTCAGACCGTAGTTCAAAAACATGGTCAGACCGATTTCTCCGTCAGACCGGTCTAACAAACGGTCAGACCATCATAGCACAAAAATACAGAAAGATAGGTCATGAAGTACCAGGAGACTGACCTAGGTTTTTACCTACGGACAGACCGACCTTTTTAAGGAATAAACTACACTTTGACATTACGTCGGTCAGTCCGAAACCCAATTCGGTCAGTCCGTATGTTCGGTCAAACCGGTCTAACAAACGGTCAGACCGACTGAGACAGAGTTTGGCAGAAATGAGTTGAAACAAGCATTTTCAAAGTATATGGACTTCTAGTATGCAATGCAAGTTGATTTTATGATTTGTGACACATAGATGAAGTATTTCGTGATACACCACATGCTCCTGTTAATAGTACGGCGACTATCCTAAAATTCAGTCAAAATTCTTCTCTAATCAACTTAGACCGGTAAAATGGAAAAAGATCATATCCCGTACCTTAGCCTCTTTGAACAATGTCCTTTCTTCATCATGAGGCTCTTTCTTTGCCTTTCATTAATCTGTCTTTTGAGTTTGTTCTTGACACAACTTAGCAAGTATCGTTAGTACAGTATTTGTAATTGTCATTAATTACTAAAACACTCTTTAGGGGCCTAGAAGCTACACCAAGTCCACTTGTGACTCGGTGATACTGAAACAAGCCCCTTCCCGGGTGGAGGAGTATCCGGTGACGGCCTCCCAAGAGCATTGGGAGGGATGGAGCCGAAGATGGTTCTATCTCCGGGCGAGGGACTCGGAGATGACTTATTCTCCGAGGTCGGCGACACTCGGTCGCCCCTCCGGTTCCCCCACCTTAACGATGAAGGAATTGACCTCTGTCACGAAGATGACGGAGGCCCGCTCCCGGAGGAGCATGCGGGACTTAGTGGAGGAGTTGCTTCTCCTCTGGCTTAGACCTTTCAACCGGAGTAGGAGGGGTCCAAGACTCGGCCCGAAGCTCCGGCCCCCGAGGTTCCCCGTGTCTGTCGTAAGTTCCCCCTCCGGGAATTTAGGACGCTTCATAGGGATTTGTTTCTCTAATGTTTACCTTTCGCAGTTAGGTCCTACGAGTCGACCCGGGAGAAGGCGGAGCACCTCCTTGGGAGATACTACGAAGACGAGCACTCCCGATGCCTTGCTGTCATCGGAGAGGGTCCTCCCCGGAACATAGTGGCCGAGGCCTTCAGGATGACTCTCCCGGAGCGGGTTCCTCTCCCGACTCTGAGCTCCCACAGGCGTCGGGAGGCGGGGGCACTCCCGGCGGCGAAGCGTGTCAAGACCGTGCAAGCTCCGGGTGAGAACAATCAAGTTTACGCCCAATCGCCGACACCGACGTGAAGGCTGGTAGAAACGCCCGGGGCTCCAGAGAGGACGAGGCCTACTCCGGCCCGTAGCATCGCGGGGGCTCGATTCGCATTACGGGGGAGACCCCCCCCCCCCCCCGGGCGAGCGACTCCCCCTCGGGGGTCCCGAACCCCTGGGGAGGTGGGGCCTCTCCCGGATGTGGCGACTTCCTCTGGGACGCCTCGAACGCCGGGGGAGGTGAGGCCACTGCTGCCCGGACAACCTCCTCGGCGACACCCCGGGGACCGGGGGAGGTTGTACCTCCGGCCCAAGTGACTCCCCCGGGGGGATCGCAGCCCCAAAGCCAGAGTACGAGGGGAGCCCCACTGACACGGCCACGCTGGTCGCCCAGCTTGATGCCTTAGGGGCATCTGGCTTATATGACCACGTGGTCGTTGAGGAGGACAAGCCCACCTCCGGGGACTACGGTGCCACCCCTTCTCCGGAGCAAGCCCTCTGGGAGGATCCCCCGGGCGTGTACTTTCGGGGCGATGGTGCATTCGCTTGTTTGGACGCACTCTTCGCTCCCGACATCGTACCTTCCCCGGCGTCACCCCCCGGGGGAGCGGGCCATCGCGTCCCCGCCGGGGGTAGTGCCTTGGCAACGCCGGGCCCGGACGCTAGTGCCCCTCGATCCAACAGTGGTTAGTGGGGTAGTTTAGTCTTTTTGCATCTTTTGGGCCTATATAAGCCCTTGTAACCCCTCATGTGAGGAGGACAATTCATTTTTACTCTAATAGACAATCAAGCAGGCGTGCTCCAGAGCCATCTCTCCCCCGAGAGAGCTCCCCTAGCCAACTCCCGTTGGGAGCACGTCGACAGGACTAGGGCCGCCACTGAGGCCTGAACCTGTATAAATCTTCGTGTCACTTGCTGTGTTTGCCCGACGGGAGATGACCGGTCACGCGGTCAGCTCGCGTCATCTTTTCTTCGCTAGAGACTTCAACAAAACCTGCCGGGGTATTCGCAATACTACGACAGTTGGCGCCCCCCGTGGGGACTTGTCACAAATCGCCATGGCTCCCCCAAGAACGAGGGCTCGCACCCTTCCCGGTGACGCTGGTCCCAGTGACCCGGTGCCACCCCACCGAAGCGCGGCTGTCCCGGCGCTACCGCCCGGACACGGCCAAACCCAGGTACCACCTTTAACTCTCCCGATAATTTCCGGCGAACAGGGCTCCGGGTCCAACCCGACGACCTCGGACACTCCCGGGGGGACTGGCTTTCCCCCGGCGGCTCTGCCAGCTTCCCGGGACGTACTGCTCGAAGCTCTGGTGGAGGGCCATTTCCGCGCCCAACGCTCGATGGACGAGCTCCTCCGCGTCCTGGCGCGGCCACCGACCCCCATCTACCCACAGTTCCCGTTCATGGGGGCAATGCCCCCGTTTATGGGACATCCGGTGGCCCCTCCGCTCCTCGGAGGTCAGGTCGCTCCTGGGGCTTGTGGTTCCAGTGGGGGTTACACTCCGGCGAGCCCGTCATCCAGAGCCTTCTCGACCTCGGGGGTGTTCCCGGGGCCGGGGACTACCCCATCCCCAGGGTCGGGGACTTACCCCATCCCCGGGGTCTTCCCCATGGAATGGTTCTGTAACACCCTGAGTTTAGGGGTAAAAACTGTCTTTTTCATGAACATCATGCATGCATGGATCTGTAGTAGTAGCCAGATCAGTATTTATCTCAAGCCCTAAAATCTCAAAATCTATCCTGTAGACCCAAATCAAGATCAGATTATTCAGATGTGATCTATCAGTTACTCTGAACATAAAAGTCTTCAGAAGCCGGATTCAATTCCATCTCTAACTCCCAGATCTATCAATCCTTTTCTGTTTTCGAAAACAGAAATTCTAATCACCATCCTAATTACCCTAAATACTCTGAACTCAGATTTAGCCAAATCTTGACCTAATTCAGACCAGATTATTCTTGGATTATGATCATAGGTATGCCAATACCTTAATCCAGAAAGTTGGCAGTCAGATTTCTTCATCTAAGCCTTTTTCACAGATCAGTCCAAATTATATTGCAAATTAGTCCTTTATTTGATATCTGGAAACCCAAAAAGGCTAAAATCTTCAGATTAACTCCAAATTCAGAATTTCTTCAACAAATCTTTTCTAAATGCTATTTGATACAATTTTCCCTTCTGTCTAGATTCCAAAATCACATCCTAAAGGCCAGAATTCGAAATCAATCGAAACTCAGATTTTAATTTACCCTAAAGTACCCGATTTTCAGTTTATATCAGAAACTATCAAATCAAGCCAGATTTTACCAAATTTCTTGCTGGATGAGTATAAGGTATAAGTTTATACTCATCTGTGAAATCAGATTGCAAATCAACCATCTCTAAGTCAGAAATTACAATTCAGTCCAAAGCCAATTTTCAGATTTTGCAATTCAGTCCAAATGGCTGTTTTCGACCAACAACCACCAGCCGCTGCGACCAGAGCTCCCAGCTTCTTCGACTACATCTCCTGTTCACGACCAGAGGAGTTGCTGGCGACCAAGGCTCAGCAAATCAGCTTCTTCGACCTCGGCCAGCAGTGCACAGTACTCCCTTTTGACCGCGACCACAGCTTGCAGTGTTTGCTTTGATCAGTGCCTTTGCGACCGCGACCAGGAGCGCCTCGTCGTCGTGATCGTCGCCGCCGATCAGCACCGCTCTAGCCCGTGTTGTTTGCAAGCGTGTTTGCATGCGCACACGTGTTTGCACCTTAGCTACTGCCGTGGCAGTCCCTGTCCAGGTCAACAACAGCTACACGCCAGAGAGAAGCTTCGTTGCTCACCGTTGCTTCAACTCGAAGTCTCCACCGGCGTAAGCTTCATAATCTTCAAGCAGTGAGCTTAAGCTTCGTTACACTTTTCTTTGCCTATAAATAGCAACCCCAGAGCAGCTTCTTCATCTTTAGCAGTGCTCTCCAAAGCCCTCAAGCAATTAACCAAACTTTTCTCGCTGTCGTCTTCTTCTCTGGCGAGTCCAGCACGGAGGCTCACGGTGACAGCCTCAACCACAGCCTCCTCATCCAAATTAACAGCACCAGTGAGTTTCTCCCATCTCCCTCATCGTGCTATAGCTTTGAATTGAGTTATTATGCATCTTATCGCCGGTGATCGCCGGAATTGTTAAAATGCCCTGTTCCAGCTATGCAACTCGATTCAATCCGAATTAACCTTCGATCCAGTAGAGTAAAATGATCAGTGAACCAATCTTAGTAAGCCTGTGCATCAAGATTTTGAAATTAAACACAAAGTGGAGTTTTCCCCTTTTTCGCGCGCCACCGGTGACCGGCTCACGTCGCTAGGCCTCACCACCATTTCTCCGGCCGAATTGACGTTACCAGAAGCTTCATCTCACCTCCCTACTGCTCTCACAGCGAGCAATTGAACTTTAAGGCTGTGTATCGGTTTCACCCAATTTAGCCCTTCTTCTCCGGCCGCGGTGTTGATTTCCTCGCCGACGTCGCTTTAGGCCAATTCCTTTCATCCATACTATCTGAAGCTACCCAGGAACTCAACTGTGCCTTCAAATTGGAGCTTAATTCACTACATCGCCCTATTGCCGTTGAAGCCGTCTTCTTCTCCGGCGCAGCTCGCCGCCGTTCACTGCCGTGCCATCTCCAGTCAAGGCCAATGCATCAAGCAGTACCATTTAGCCCTAGCTAGCTCCAACAATGCCAAGTTTCAGCAGCACAGCACCAGATTGCAACTTAGGTGCTTTACCCTTCGTTGTCGTGCCACCAGTGTGCCGCCCGGTCGTCGCCGGCCATCACCGTCGATGTCACCTTGTCCAGCATCTTCGCCTTGATTCCCTGAACATTTTCCTCTATTAGCTCGACCCCTAAATCTGCACAGAATTGCCAGTTATTGCTATGCCAAGATCTTGTCCAATGACTTCACTGTGCCGTGTCGCCACCATAATTCTCCACTGATTTTCATCACTATCCAGCCATCTTCAGCCTTATAACCTATTGGATCATTTGTTACTATTATCAAAGCCTACCTCCCAGACAAAGTGGGCATCAATTGGAGCCCTAGATCAAAAGTTATGGCAAGCCCTAGTTTCTGGCCATGTCAGTCCAATGCCAGGCTATGTCAGCCAGTGGCATCAACCCTTTTCACTTCCTTCCAGATGTGCATTTTGAGCATGACTTTGTCCCTTAGACTCCTGAGGTTGTGATCTACAATTTCTTCTTCTATCACAACTTGAGTTGAGCCCTTGAACTGCATTTTATGCTTAGCCCTAGATTTTGACATTGTCAGCCCTATGCCAGAGCTTGTCAGCCACTGGCATTAGCTCTTTTCATCTCTTTCCAGTTATGCAAATTGAAAATAACCTTGTCCCTTAGACTTGTGGAGTTGTAATCTACATTTTATTCTACTGCCACAAGTTGAGATAGTCCCTCTGTCATCCATCGACCCTATGTCGATGCCTTGAACCGAATGTCGACCTAAAGACATTCATTGATTTTGGGCAAACCAGCCGCGGACTTAATGTCAATTCCCATACCCTGGAACCCTAGAAGTTCCTAGCACTCATTTTCAGCCCTAATTCTATGAGTTAGCCCTAATCAACTTCTAAACCCAATCATTTCAGAATCATCCAATCATTTCAGAATCATCGGGACATTCATCTTTGCATTATTGCATACAGTATAATAATGTATTGAAAAGATTGTGATTCTTGGTTGCTTGTTTGATTGGAGAGTAGATCAAGAGCCCGAGTTCAAGGACTTCACTGCTGATCTGACATCAACTGCTGTCTCTTACGACGCGGAAGGCAAGTCATAGTCTTGATCATCTTGAACCCATATTTTATGAATTGCTATGATATGACCTTGAATATAAGTAATACTGCATGAGAAAGAATGGTTGAGATATATTTTGGCAGTACAAAGCTAGATGCTTGTGAAATGTGAAAAGATCAAATAGTGAGCCATGAACTATTATATATGTATTTATATATATTCATGAAATAGAACCCCTAGCCGTGACCAGAATTTTGGTATGGATGGCTGTAGCACTGGAGGTGCTTAACTGCAGAGGATAGCAGGCACGGAAGGTGCATGGTTGTGGATGGTCTGGTCACTGGCATATAAGGACTAGAACCTTGTGTTGTGCATCTAGTGGCATGAAACACGTGCTAACCGCAAGCCTGGTATGGGACAGGCCTGAGCAAGTACTTATGCGGATCGCACATGAAACCCCTGCAGGAGTTGTGTAGTGATGCACGATTTACACGGAGAATGGCTCCCACACATATCACTGAAAGTGATCTTGCATGCTGACCCAGTAATGGGAATACGCATAGGGGTGGGGGTTTGGCTACAACCTGCCACAACTGTGGTTCGCAAGAGATCCACAGGGTCGGAGGTGAATGTGAGTGAAACATAACAAAACTTCTTGTTATCTCCACCTTGCCACTCACACATGGTTGTGAGTAAGGGTCTAATCATATTGATAGGATGGGCTTGAAAGTGGAATATCTTGCGGGTAAATTGGTACCTCTCTGCAGAGTTAAAAACGTATTCGAATACTCTGAGCTCCCGGGTTTATAGGAGTCTGCTGCCGTGGATTAAATCCACGGGGTGTGGCACAAGTATGTTTTCTAAATAAAATTTAATAAGTCAAGATTACCCAAATGACATTTGTTGTCATGATAAGGGGTGCTGCCGTGGGCTGTCGTGTGTCGACGTGTCGCGGTAGTGCTATAATATAGTGAACATAAATAGCGATGCTATGTTATGAAAAGTGCTGCCATGAGATGAGATGAGACATGAAAGTAAAGATTATTTTACAAACATCCATAATTCTTGACTTGTCTAGGTTCATAACAATACTACTATAAGTATCTACTCTTCCTTATGACTTGCTGAGTACGTAAGTAGTCACCCTTGCAACTTACAACCCAGAAGATGGAGGTACCAAGATCAAGAAGAAGGCGTGGAGAACTTCTTGGACCAAGATGAAGGAGAGCCAGATCCGCCGAATCCTTGATGTGTTGTTCTGCTGTCAACTTCTTACTGTGGAGGGGACACCCATCATCCGCTGTGTAGAAGTTTTATTTTGCTTTAACTAAACCTTGAATGCCGCAAAGGCATTGTAACCTCTTTATGTAATATTAAGGCCAGCAGGCCACACTGCTTAAATATTTTGTAAGTTTTTCTGGTGCAATGTGAATATACTCCTGTGCTTGACTTATCCTGGGAAGTCAAAGGTATGCTTGTATGGGACTAGCTATAGCAAGCTAGGTCTCCACGGGAGTAGTCGTAGTCCCAGTTTCAGGGCGCGACAGGTTCACTCCACGCAAGGGGCATTCTCGGGACCGGACGCCGGCCTCTCCTCGCCGGTTATGCTCGTCGTTCTGGAGGTGGCCCGCCGGGCGACTCCCGCGCCGTCACCGGACCTTCCCCAGCAAGGCCCCCACTCTCCGGTTCCGGACGGTACTACCGGGGACCACCCGGTAATGAATTCCACCCACGCCCTGGTTGCGCCTCCCGCACCCGCAATCGACGCGCATGAGCTCCCTCCTCCCCCGGGGCCGCTCCCGAGGGCTCCCCCGGCGGATCAAGACCGCTTCACCAGGGAGGAGGTTGAGCAAATGCATACCACCAAGTCTGGGGAGGAGCCTTCCCCCGGTCTTGGACGCGGGGAGCCCCGCTCTCGCCCTGGCCAGGGAAAGAGACCCGCCGAAGAACCAACCCCCCCGGGGAGGTGTCCGGACGTCCTGGAGGTCAGCTCCACCAACCCGGAGGAAAAGCGGCGCTACTGCCATGACGGCGGCCCTCTTGGGCCCCTTCCCGACTCCGACAATGAGCACGCGTCCCCTGTCAAAGGGGACAGCAACCGGGACTCTCCCTGGGAGGTGGAAGGTTCTAACCAGCCGCTGTGCCGCAGACTCCGGTGCATTCGATGGCCGCGGCCTTCCCGTCCGCTGCACATTGAACACTACAACGTTGAGGCCGACCCTTATGAATTTGTGCAGGTGTATTCCACAGCCATTTCGGCGGTTGGGGGGACGAGACAGTTCAATGCAACATCTTCCCCCTCTACCTGATTGGGATCGCCCGCTCGTGGTTCTACAACCTGAAGGATGGCTCCATCAAGTCCTTCGCGCAGCTCAAACGTGAGTTCTGTGCGAACTTCCAGGGGAACTATGTGCGCCCCCTGGATTCCTCGTAGTTGTACACTGTCCGACAGAGGACGGGGGAGACCATCCACAGCTTCTTCAAGCGCTTTGCTCAGGTCAAGAGCAAAGTAGCTCACGTCCCTGACTCGACAGTCATTGAGGTGTGCAAGAGCGGGATCCTCCCCGGGGAGCTCCACCGGATACTCTCCCGAAGCTACCCCTCCTCCGCCGACGAGCTCTTCACTGTACTCGAGAAGTACACTCGGGCCGAGGAGGATGGCCTCTGGAAGAAGAACCAGGGGGCCCCAGCCCCCGTCGACCGGGGGGCCAGGGACCCCCTCAGACGCCCCAAGGGAGGCAATCGTAGCGAGCCATGGCCTCGGGACACCATTGTCCTCAAGGGCAGAGGCGGCTCACGCGATGCCTCCAAGGGGAACCGCCCCTTCCCCAAGCCGAAAGGTCACGGGCGGGGGGGGGGGGGGGGGGTGCAGCGGCCGTGAAGGCCCCGCACCAGGAGGCAGGGAAGGTCTGTGGTGCACCTTCCACAAGTCCAATACCCATGCCACCCGGGAATGCCACCAACTGCTCCAACACTTCGCCGCATTCCTCGACCAGCATGGGCGGGGGGGGGGGGGGGACTCCTGCCTCCTTGCCCCCTCAGCCGGCCTTACCGGCCCTTCTTGCCCCCGCGGGGGGACAGCAGAGACAAGCGCGGGAGGGGGAGCCGTCAGAGACTCTCCCCTTCCAAACTTCCCAAAGGCGGGAAGGGTCCGCCTCTGGGCGGGACTGTAACATCCCAATTTTTTCTACCTTTTAGCTTGTCAGTCAGCATATCTTCATTGGATTCTCGAATGTCTCAACCCCATTTTTGATCTCTTTTCTCAGAATCATGATCTTAGGTACGCCACTACCTTAACTTAAAAAGTTCGCAGCTAAACTCCACCTTTCAGACCATTTTTGCTTTTTAGTCCAAAAGTATTTCAGATTAATCTTTTCAGATTCTCTCAGAAGCCTGAAAAGGCTAAAAGCCACAATCAGCTCCAAACCTTGATCTAATTCAGTGAATGTCTTCCCTTTACCCTTTTGAACATTTTTCCCTTCTGGAAGAATCCTAAAATCTTAACCGAAACCTTGGTTTCAACCTCGCCAGAGTTTTCAAACCCAAATTACCTGTTTACCCTAATTACTCTGTTTTCGATTTTTGTCAAAACCACCAGATCTTATCGTATTTTACCATTTTTCTTGCTAGATGAGTCCAAGTGATTGAGTAACACTCATCTGCAAAACCAGATCTCAAGTCAGCCCTCCAGATCCCCAAATTTGCAAACAGGTCCAAAATCCCGAACTAAATCCTTGCAGATCAGTCCAAATCTTCACGGATCAGTCCCTGGCCCCTTTTTCGACCTCGACCAGGGCTGAGCCCGTTGCGACCACGACCAGCCACCACTACGACCGCGACCAATGCCGTTCGCTGTGATTCGCCACCGCGATCTTCACCGCCAGCCAGCATTTGTCTCCACCTACAGTCGTATCTGACGTGTCTACACGTGGTGCTCACGTCGCGCCAAAACCCTCCACCGTGGCGGCGACCGATGACCTCCAGCAACGCCGTTCGTCTTGTGCGCGCGCGTGTGCCTGCTGTTGTCAGAACTTTCTTGCCACTTCGCCGCCATGCCGAAGCCAACCACCCCGTCGCTCTGCCCCAGCCAGATATGGCGCGATTTTCTCCTCTGGCAAAGCCACTACCGCGTCCCAGCACTGTGCATGCCATCCCGATCTTGCTTCGGCGCCAGTCAAGCATATCCTGTTCGATTTGCTTCAACTTTCGAGAGCCCCAGCCACTGCCTATATAAACCCTCCCCCTCGCCCAGAGCTCTTCACACCACTCCAACGGCCACAAAGCTTCAGCGCTCACGTTTCCCCTTCGTCTCCGGCGAGCAGTTCCTGGAGCTCACGGCGCCAGCTTCACCCGCTGCTTCCCTCTTCTGTCTGAACTCACCAGTAAGCTTCCCTTATCCCCCTCTTTGTATCATATCGCTTAATTGGACCCCGGCGAACCCTAGCACCGGCGATCACCGGAAATGGCAAAAGCCCCTGTTCCGGCAACACCGTGTGTTTTAGCCCAAATTGGTCTTCGTGCTAGTAGGATAAAATGATCAACACCTCACCCTTAGCAGGATTGTAAGTTTGGATTTCAAAATTAGCCTCAAATCGAAAGCTTTTCCCTTTTTGCGCGCCACCAGTGACCGAGCTCACATCGCCAGGCCACACCGGCGACCCTCCGGCCAAATTGGCTGTGCCTGTAGCTTCTCCATATCCCTCAACTACTCTCCAAGCAAGAAATTGAGTTCATTTGGGCTGTAGCCGAAGCCCCCAAATCCAGAGCCTTCTTCCCCAGCTCCGGCCACCGGAATTTGTCCCCGGCCGATCTAGCCGATGCCACTTTGTCACTTAGCTAGGTCTCAGTTCCCTAAGCATTTCATTCCACTAGCCCGATCTCTGAATCTGCCCAGATCAAGAGTTATGCTCTTGTCAAGTTCCTGTCCAGAATTGTGCCTGTGCCGTGTCGCCACCATAGTTCATCGTCGTCGTTCATCGCCGTCCGGCCATCTTTTGCCTTGAAACCGCCACCAATGTGTCCCTGGCATCCACGCCTACCTCCTAGACATAGTTGGCGAAGTGTTTAAAGCCCAAAACCAGATTTACCGCTCTGCCCTATTTTTTGACAGTGTCAATGCATGTCAGTCACTAGCATTAGCCTTGTTTGACCCTTTCTATTTGAGCAATTGAAATGCCACTTTGTCCACTAAGCTCCTGGAGATGTGTTCTACAATTTTCTCTACTGTCACATCTCCAGAAAACCCACCTAGAGCCAACCTAATGCTATATCTAGCCGTGAACCGAATGTCGACCCTTCGACGTTCAACCTCTTTGAACCGATCTCTTCGAGCAGCGCTCGAGTAACCTTGTCCAAAGCATCTCCTGCATGCATGTTATATTTTACTTATTATTTCCTATGAAAGCTATTTTCTGTATGTTTCCGTGGTGCGATGTGTTGAATTGCCTCGTTGTCGTGTGCGCGAATAGAGCAAGGAGCGGAAGAGTCAACAGAAGACTTCGAAGAATCGTCTGAGCAGCTAGACCCCTCACTGCAAGGCAAGTCTCAATCCCTTGATCATGTCTCGCCTAATATTTTGGAATAAAGTATGTTAGTTGTTTTCAAATATATGCATGCCTTACATTCAAATGAGAATTATGTTCAAATAAAGTGATTAGATATGACCTAAATGATTGTGAAACCCCTTTTGTGATTGAATATCCATGCACCCTTGTCACCCTAGAATATCATGCTTAGGCTATGCTTATGCTCAAGATTATATGTTAAATGCTAAATGGTCACATGTGAGAAAAGTATATTTAAAACCCCTTTTCGTGAAAGAAAATGTGATTGGAATCGATAGTGAGGATGGTTTGATCGGTTGGTGCTGTGTGCGCACTGGGAATGTGAAAGACTCCTCACTAAAGATTCATAAGGACGAGAACCTTGTGTTGTACTTCTATGTGGCATGAAAAATGTACCAACCACTTGCCCGGTATGGGACGGGCGCAACGTAGTAGCCTTCTCAGTATTAGCTTTTCCCTACAATGGTTGTCGGTCCGGTTTCTCGAGAGGAACTGGTGGGCCACAGAGGGCCATGAGTGATGTGAGATCAAAAAAATAAAGAGAGGATAAGGTGTAAGAAGGAAGACGCCCTACACCTGGATTAAGTCATGCGCGACTGTAATCAAGAGAGGCTATGTGTCTTGCGAGACAATAGACCAAGGCTAGGAAGAATTGGCTGTGGGGAGTACCCACAACGGTAATGAGGACTGGAATGTCTATTTACCGGGCAGGGAATTGTTAATGCTAGGATTGTAAACCGTTGTGTGATCTCGGCCTTGTCACATACGTAAAAGTCGCATGGAGAGGTACCGACTTGAAAGCTGAGTGATCGGTGGATTAAGGTGGTACACCTTTGCAAAATTATAAAAAGTATCGGATACTCTGAACTCCCAGGTCATGGAGTCTGCGCTCGGTGGATTCTATCCACGTCGATGTAGCACAAGTAGCTTTTGGGAATGTTTTTCACAAAAATTGAGTAAAGTGGTGACTCATGGAGGACCGCCACACATAACATCTTCTAAAAATTTAGCTTAGGATTTTAAAAGCCTCACTTTTGAAAACAAAAACCTTTTCTTCAAAATTAAGAGTGAAAATCTATTCTATGAGCCAAAGAGCCATCCTTTGGAAATTTCCCCCTCATCTATATATATCTGCATTCTTATTTGGGACTTGTTGAGCACCATGTGGACAATGTGCTCACCCTTGCTTTTGCAAACAAAATTTAGATGAAGGATTCATTGATCCCGAGTCCTACGGTCTTGAACCCAACATGGCAGAAAAAGAAACTGCTCCAGAAGATCCAGCTTGTTAGAGGGTCACCTACCAAGTGGAGTCCGATGTGGAAGAAGCCCATGCAACGCCACTGCAGTTGAAGATGAAGACCGTTGAAGTCCTTTTGCTTGTTGTTGTTTTATTTTATGCCGACCCTTGATGTCGAAGAAAACTCCTTAATTTTGTATCAACACTAAAGTGCGTCATTTTGGGCGCTATGTTATTGTAATGTTGGTCCTTGTGATCAGCACTTGTTTTAATTACTTGCATTTTTGTATAATGCATCTTGTTGTTGTGAGCTGCAATGTACCATTTCTGAGTGCAACCCATCTGGGCGGTTGCCACCGGATTCCTCAAATGAGGGTCCCACAGAAGCTGGTATCAGAGCAAAGGCTCGACTGTAGGTCGTGACCCTTAGATAGACCTTGGCGTCCCTAGAAAATAAAAGGTCGCTAGTTCTTTGGCAAAGTTTGTTTGCGAAAACCTATTTTGTTTAAGGAAAAGGTTATTTTTTGATTATTTGGAAAAGGTTTTAGACTTCGTTTTAAAACTCATAGGTGCCTTTCGTTCTGTCTTCCAGATGGCTTCCGGCAGGAGATACGTTCATGGTGACGAGCTTGGATCATGGGTGCTACTCCTGTGGATGATGCTGCAGTTCCTTGGAGCGCGGGATAGTCAGAGGCCAGTGTATTGCGTTTGGCAAGATGAGGTCAATGGACGACCCATCGGTTATCAAGCTTCAGTGATCGTCTATGAGATTCCCGAGCATTGGAGAGGCTTAGTGAGACGTCAGGCTCGCAGAGAAGAAGAAGATGCCATCCTAGACGCTGCCCGTCGTGCCGTAGGTACCATCCGGCAGTTATACAGTGACTACCTTACAGATTCCCCCTATCACTTCGTGCCTTATCAGGTTCCCAGATCGGAGTACCGAGTCGTTCTTCCATCCAGCGAGCGAGAGGATGCTATCTTGACGAAGACCCGAGACGTCATTCATGCTTCAGAGATTGGATATACCCGCCTACTTCGTGAGTACGAGCGTGTTTGCGACGACCGCCACTATCTTGAGGGCATGCTTATGAGGGCCGTGCAAGTCTCCAAGAGAAGGAGAAGCAAATTCAAGAGTTAGCCGAATCAAGTGGAGAGAAGGACCCTGATGCTTCAGAGTCAGCTGTCAAGAAGAGTGGCTCAAAACTAAGGATTACCGCTCGCAAGAGAGTGGGAAACTTAAGGGAGTATCTCAGTGGTTTCACGCCTTCGTCACGCGTCATTGTTATCAATGGTCAAACGCTCGAGCTTCCCAGCATTGCAGAAGAGAAGAAGACCCCCGACGGAAAAGGGAAGGAGATTGTCAATATTGACAGCGACAGGGATGATGATGAGGATTTGGATCTAGACCCAATGGATGCAGATGACGATCAGGAGGAGGATCCCGAGGAGGTAGAGCCTTGTGATTCTTCTGATACCGACGAGTGATCCCAGACTTCCTTTGGTTCGACCTTTTGTGCCTGACCCAGCAGACGTTAGATCTTCCTTTTGTTGTAGCTGTTTGGTTGATGTATGCTATTGTGCTGGTTGTTAGATGAACTTTGTAAGCCGATGGGGCAAAAAGCTTTGTATCTTTTGAAAAGCTAATTTATGAAAAAGGCATTTTGCATGATCTTGTCCTTATCCTTACCTCTTGAGTTAATGCTAGCATTCTGCTTGCATCTCTGTATGTGATTCTTTCTGAATCAATGTCTCTATCCTTAACCTCCTGCTTGAGTAGGATGGTTAACACGTGTGGGAGACCCCAAGAAGGAGAACTCGAAGGAAACCCCAACAATGCAAGGACTACACCAGGAACAAGAGACCGTACTAACCCAGACAGACCAGGATCTTCTTCAGTGATGCAACAAGGAGGCAACATCAACGAAGTGTTATTATGGATGGAGTGAAACAGACAAGAGTCGGCAACTGTGCAGAATCAGATCTTAGAACAGTTGATGCAACACTTAGCATCGGGACAAGCTGAAGGATCAGCAACTAGTGTGAAATTGACTCAGTTTCAGAAATCGCGTCCCCCGACCTTTTCAAGTACCGAGGACCCCATCGTGGCCAACGAGTGGCTAAGGGATGTAGAAAGAAAGTTGAACACCGTTAGGTGCAACGACGAGGAGAAACTTCTGTACGGATCACATCAACTAGCTGGACCCGCTACCGCCTGGTGGGAAAATTACCAAACTGTGCACTCCAACAAGGATTCAATCACATGGAATGAGTTTAAGGAAGAATTCCGCAAGTACCACGTTTCGAAAGGCATTGTTCAAGCAAAGCACCGAGAGTTTGTGAATCTAAGACAAGGAAACAAGACCGTCAAACAATACCTGCATGAATTTATTCAACTGGCAAGGTACGCCCCTGAAGACATCGCAAGGAAGGAGAGAAAGATCGATAGATTTTGCGAAGGACTGCAAAACTCCTTGCAATACCAGCTGTCATCCCATGAGTTTACGGATTTCCATGTATTGATAAATCGATTACTCAAGATGGAGGAAAAGAGGGGAGTGATCGAAGAAGACCGAAAGAGGAAGGCTTTGCCCAACTCTTATCAAGAAAATGCTAGTCGAGGAAGACCGATGCTTGCTTATCGGCCAGCTTTCAGACCGCCACAGAGACCCCAGAGACCTGCGCCTACTGCAATACCACAGCGTACCGGATGTAAAGGAAACCATTTCTTCAAGGATTGCCCCATGAAGAATGAAGAATGCTTTCATTGTGGAAGAAAGGAACATTGCAAGAACACTTGTCCACTACAACACTTGCCATTCAACGTTGCCCGAGCTCAAGCCACAAGACCCCCTATTCCAACTCAAGGCTTCGCCAGAAGTGCTCCACCCTCTAGAGGAGGAAGATTCCAAAATGGCCGAGGAAGAGGAATGCCTATTGCAAGTCGTGGCAGACTCAACTACGCGTCCGCCATTGAAGTAGGAGAAGCATCTGATGTTGTGATCGGTAGGATCTTCATCCATTCTGAACTTTCAGTTGCATTATTTGACCCTAGTGCTACTCATTCATTTGTGTCAAGATCTTTTGTGCTCAGAAATAAGTTACCAGTATCTACATTAGAGTCCCTTATTTTAATCCAATCCCTTGGGGCTCGAATGCCTGTCAACTCTATCTGTAGAAATATCGCCTTTAGTATTGGCAACATAGGATTCCTAGCAAACTTGCTAGTTTTGGACCTTTAAGAATTAGATGTCATCCTTAGAATGGACTGGTTAGCAAAGCATAAAGGTCAGATGGACTATGAGAAGAAAGCAATAACCCTGAAGAACGCTGAAGGAAAACAAGTCACATTCTACGCGGAAAAGTCAATAGTGAACGACCAAGTATGTAGTTTGAATAGTTTGGAAGGAATTGAGTTTAAAAGAGTTCCGATAGTGAACAAATATCCAGAAGTTTTCCCCGAAGAACTTCCTGGAATGCCACCAGATCGGGGCATTGAGTTCTCAATTGAGTTAAAACATGGATCTGCTCCGTATGCAAGAAAGCTTGCACGTATGACGAGTGAAGAGCAAGAGGAGTTAAGGAAGCAAGTAGAAGAAATGGAAAGAAAAGGGTTTGTCAGAACAAGTTCCTCACCTTGGGGAGCCCCTATACTCTTCGCTAAGAAGAAAGACGGCAGTCTACGACTTTGTGTCGACTACCGAAAACTGAACGATATGACAATCAAGAACAACTACCGTCTACCAAGGATTGATGATCTCTTTGATCAACTCAGAGGAGCTAAGATATTTTCAAGGATTGACCTGAGGTCCGGATACCATCAATTGAAGATTCGAGAACAAGACATCTCAAAGACTGCATTCATAACGAGATATGGATTGCATGAGTTTACCGTGGTGCCGTTCGGTTTAACGAATGCACCAGCAGTGTTCATGAATTTGATGAACAAAGTCCTGATGGAATTCTTGGACAAGTTTGTCATTGTGTTCGTCGATGACATTCTCATCTTTTCAGAGTCAGAGGAAAAGCACGCACAACATCTCAGAATGGTGCTAGAAAAGTTGGTAGAACATCAGTTGTATGCCAAATTTGATAAGTGTGCCTTTTGGTTGAAAGAGATCTCATTTTCAGGCCACATCATCTCTGGCAAAGGAATCTCTATGGATCCGTCAAAGACTCAAGCTATCATGGAATGGAAACAACCAGAAACAGTAACTGAAGTGAGAAATTTCCTAGGATTAGCTGGTTATTACCGAAGATTTGTCAAAAGATTTTCCAAGATTACTAAGCCACTCACCAGACTACTAAAGAAGGATGTTCCATTCGACTGGACTGAAGGATGTCAAAAGAGCTTTGAAGAACTGAAGAAGATATTAACAACCGCACATGTTCTTACGTTGCCAGATAACAAATAGGATTTTGAGGTTTATTGTGATGCATCAAAGCAAGGACTAGGTTTTGTCCTTATGCAAGAAGGGAGAGTTGTAGCTTATGCATCAAGACAGTTGCGACTGCATGAGGAGAACTATCCAACACATGATTTGGAATTGATTGTTGTTGTTCATGCGCTAAAGATTTGGTGACACTATCTGCTAGGGAATAGATGTGAAATCTATACGGACCACAAGAGTCTGAAATATATCTTCACCCAGCAAGACTTGAACATGAGACAGCGAAGGTGGTTAGAATTGATTAAGGATTATGACCTTGGAATACATTACCACTCCGATAAAGCAAACGTGGTAGCAGATGCTTTGAGCAGAAAATCCTACGCAATCAAGCAAAGACCTTGGAAGTACCACCCCAATTACTTAAAGATTTCAAAAAGTTGAGTTTGGAGTTTATTGAACAAGGGACCGTCGCCGCATTAAAAGTAAATTGCAAGTTGAAGGATCAAATTCGAAAAGCTCAAGAAGTAGATCAAAATATTCAGAAGTTGAAAGAGGATATGAAGAATGAAGATACAATTGACCTCCGTGAGGACGAGGAAGGAATTTTGTGGTATCACAATCGAATTTGTGTTCCAGATGACAAGGAAATCAAGAACATGATACTGCAAGAAGCCCATTGTACCCCTTATTCTATCCACCCAGGCAGTACAAAGATGTACCAGGATCTAAACGATCGATTTTGGTGGAAAGGAATGAAGAAAGAAGTTGCTGAGTTTGTAGCTTCTTGTGACACCTGTCAAAGAGTGAAAGCGGAACATCAGAAACCTACAGGACCACTGCAACCCCTGTCAACCCCTGAGTGGAAATGGGACGAAATTGGAATAGATTTCGTAATAGGTTTACCAAGAACCCAACAAGGATATGATTCTATATGGGTTATAATCGATAGATTAACGAAAGTGGCTCACTTTCTACCTGTAAAGACTCAGTACACGACAAGTAAGCTAGCATAGCTATATCTTACCAGGATTGTCATTCTACATGGAGTACCGAAAACAATTGTCTCAGATAGAGGAGCACAATTCGTATCAAAGTTTTGGAAAGAGTTACAGAAATCCCTGGGAACGAGATTGAAGTTTACTACCGCTTACCACCCACAGACTGGAGGCCAAACAAAGAGAGTAAACCAGATTCTCGAAGACATGTTGAGAGCGTGTGCTTTAGACTATGGAAATTCTTGGGAACAATTTCTGCCGTACGCAGAGTTTACTTACAATAATAGTTATCAAGCGAGTCTGCAAATGGCTCCTTATGAAGCACTTTATGGAAGGAAGTGCCGCACACCACTATATTGGACCAAAGTAGGTCGGAAACAATTTTTGGGACCATGACTAGTGGAAGATGCCACTGCTCATGTGAAGATCATACAAGAAAGGTTGAAGATAGCCCAATCCTGACAAAAGAGTTACGCCGACAGCAGAAGGAGAGAACTATCTTTTGAGATAGGCGACTATGTGTACCTCAAAGTAACACCCTACAAAGGAGTCCAACGATTTCAAATGAAGGGAAAGTTAAGCCCAAGATACGTTGGACCATATGAGATTTTGCAAAGGCGAGGAGAAGTAGCATACAAATTAGAGCTACCGCCTAAACTAGTAGGAGTCCATGATGTTTTCACGTATCCCAACTAAGGAAATGTCTGAGGAAACCAATAGAGCAAGTGTCTCCTACAGAAGCTGAGGTTCAACCGGATTTGACATATCAGGAATATCCTGTCAAAGTGTTAGAGGTCAGTGAAAGGAAATTAAAGTCAAGAACCATCAGATTCTGCAGAGTTCAATGGAATAACCACACAGAGGAGGAATCAACTTGGGAAAGAGAGGAAGAGTTGCGTCAGAATTTCCCCTACCTGTTCTCAGACTGATCAGAATCTCGAGGACGAGATTATTCTTAAGGAGGGTAGGTTGTAACATCCCAATTTTTGCTACCTTTTAGCTTGTCAGTCAGCATATCTTCATTGGATTCTCGAATGTCTCAACCCCATTTTTGATCTCTTATCTCGGAATCATGATCTTAGGTACGCCACTACCTTAACTTAAAAAGTTCGCAGTTAAACTCCACCTTTCAGACCATTTTTGCTTTTTAGTCCAAAAGTATTTCAGATTAATCTTTTCAGATTCTCTCATAAGCCTGAAAAGGCTAAAAGCCACAATCAGCTCCAAACCTTGATCTAATTCAGTGAATGTCTTCCCTTTACCCTTCTTAACATTTTTCCCTTCTGGAAGAATCCTAAAATCTTCACCGAAACCCTGGTTTCAACCTCGCCAGAGTTTTCAAACCCTAATTACCCTAATTACTCTATTTTCGATTTTTGTCAAAACCACCAGATCTTATCGGTTTTACCATTTTTCTTGCTAGATGAGTCCAAGTGATTGAGTAACACTCATCTGCAAAACCAGATCTCAAGTCAGCCCTCCAGATCCCCAAATTTGCAAACAGGTCCAAAATCCCGAACTAAATCCTTGCAGATCAGTCCAAATCTTCCCGGATCAGTCCCTGGCCCCTTTTTCGACCTCGACCAGGGCTGAGCCCGTTGCGACCACGACCAACCACCGCTACGACCGCGACCAGTGCCTTTCGCCGTGATTCGCCGCCGCGATCTTCATCGCCAGCCAGCATTTGTCTCCACCTACGGTCGTATCCGACGTGTCCGCACATGGTGCTCACGTCGCACCAAACCGTCCACCATGGTGACGATCGATGACCGCCAACAACGCCGTTCGTCTTGTGCGCGCGCGCGTGCCTGCTGTTGTCAGAACTTTCTTGCCACTTCGCCGCCATGCCGAAGCTAGCCACCCCGTCGCTCTGCCCCTGCCAGATATGGCGCGATTTTCTCCTCTGGCAGAGCCACTACCGCGTCCCAACGCCGTGCACGCCGTCTCGATCTTGCTTCAGTGCCAGTCAAGCATATCCCATTCGATTTGCTTCAACTTTCGAGAGCTTCCTCTATGTGAAGATCCCCGGGCCTCACAGCGTGATCACCGCCCGTGGAGACCAAGACGTGGCCCGCGCTTTATACAACCGCGCCGCCGCAATGATCGATAGCATCACTATGATCAAGACCCTGAGGGGGAGACGTCCTCCCCGGAGCCAGACGCCACCGCGATACCTTCCGGGAGGTCCCTCCCCAAGTCGCGCTCGGAAGGGGACCTCCGAAAGGTCCCGCTGTCCCCCAGACAACGGGGACAAGACCATCAGGATCAGGGCGGATCTCCACGAGGAGCACGCGGAGCAACTCACGGATTTCCTGTGCAAGAACTCCGATGTTTTTGCCTGGAAGCCTTCCGACATGTGAGGCGTCGCCTGGGACGTCATCGAGCACAAGCTCGCGGTGACCCCCGGCCACCCCCCAGTCAAGCAGAAGCTGAGGAAACTCTCCCATGAACGCCAAGAGGCGATCAAGGTCGAGATCGCCAAGCTCCGAGAGGCGGGGTTCATTCGGGAGGTCTTGCACCCCGAATGGCTCGCGAACCCCGTCCTCGTGAAGAAGTCAAACGATAAGTGGTGAATGTGCGTGGACTTCACCGACCTCAACCGCGCTTGCCCTAAGGACAACTTCCAGCTCCCGCGAATTGACCAGTTGGTCGACTCGACCGCGGGGTGTGAGTTTATGAGCTTCCTAGACGCGTATTCGGGCTTCACCAAGTCCGGATGGCAGAAGGGGACGACGAAAAGACGAGTTTCATAACTCCCCTCAGGACCTTCTGCTACGTCCACATGCCCTTCGGGCTAAAGAACTCTGGAGCGACCTTCCAGTGACTCATGACGCTGGTCCTCAAGGACCAGATCGTTCGCAACGTCGAAGTCTACGTCGACGACGCGGTCATCAAAAGTTCCTGCGCGACTGCTCACTTCGACAACTTAGCAGAGACCTTCCGCAACCTCCACGCATACGGGTTGAAGCTCAACCCGGAGAAATGCGCCTTCGGCGTACGCGGGGGGAAGCTCCTGGGCTTCCTTGTGTCCCAGCGGGGCATGGAGGCCAACCCCGAAAAGATCAGGGCATTCCTGGACATGCCCCCGCCGCGCTCTGTCAAAGACGTTCAACGACTCACCGGCCGCTTGGCCACGCTGAGTCGCTTCGTCTCCCGATCGGGGGAACGAGGCCTTCAAATCTTCAAAATCCTCCAAGGGCTCGAAGGGTTCCGGTGGACCCCCGAGGCCCAGGAGGCCTTCGACGATTTGAAGAAGTATCTCACGAGCCCCCCAATGCTCGTGAGCCCGTCTCTGGAAGAGCCTTTGCTCCTTTACCTTGCTGCGACCCCGGTTGCCGTAAGTGCGGTATTGGTAAAGGAGCAAGACGGGCAATAGCATCCCGTGTACTACGTGAGTGAAGCCCTCCAAGGGGCCAAAACTCGGAACACGGAGATGGAGAAGATCTGCTACGCCCTTCTAATGGCGTCTCGGAAGCTTCGTCATTACTTCCTGGGGCACCCGATCACTGTCCCGTCGTCCCTCCATTTGGGGGAGGTCCTTCGGAACAAGGAAGCCACCGGCCGGATAGGAAAGTGGGGGGCCGAGCTTGCTCCCTTTTCCCTTTCCCTCACGGGGCGCTCCACCATCAAGTCGCAAGTCCTCGCTGACTTTGTGGCGGAGTGGACTCCGGCCTCCGACCCCGGGAACGAAAACCTCCCCGCACCGCCCCGACGCAGCAACCATTGGACGCTCATGTTCGATGGCTCCCTGTGTCTCACCGGGGCCGGCACGGGAGTAGTCCTCCAGAGCCCGGAAGGGAGGGAACTGGAGTACGCGGCGCGGCTCGAGTTCCCCGCCACGAACAACGTCGCCGAATACGACGCTTTGCTCCTCGGATTGCGCCTCGCACGCTCCCTGGGGATTCGACGCCTCCTAGTAAAAGGAGACTCCCAGCTCGTAGTTTGTCAAATGGACAAGTCTTACTTGTGCCACGATACAAACTTGAGCCTCTACTTGCAGGAAGTGCGCAAGATGGAGAAGCACTTCGACGGCTTAGAGGCCCAGCATATCCCGCGGAGGGACAACGACTGGGCCGACGCCCTAGCTCGGGCAGCTAGTGCCCGGGAACTGCTCCCCAAAGGGGCTTTCATGGAGATCATCGCGAAGCCCTCGGTGGCCTCCCCGGACGCGAGCGATAGGCCCTACGTCCCGGAAGTCGCCGAGATCACCCAGACTTCATCTTGGATGGATCCCCTCATCTCCTTCATCAAGGGGGAGGGAGACCCTCCCAATGAGACCGAGGCCAAGCGCCTCCGAGAAAAGGCTCAGGCGGACCTCCTGCTGGAGGGGAAACTTTACAAGCAAGGGGCTTCCGCCTTGCTCTGTTGCCTCCCACGGCCGGAAGGGCTCTGGCTTCTCAAGGACATTCACCCGGGAAGCTACGGGTCTCATCTGGCCCCGCGCGCCATCGCGGCCAAGGCCCTTCACCAGGGTTTCTATTGGCCCACGGTGATTCACGATGCGCGAGACCTTGTCTCCGCGTGCGAGGCCTGCCAGAAGATGGCCAAGGGTTCGAACCTCCCCCCTATAGCGCTGCAGACTATCCCCATCACTTGGCCCTTCGTGCGCTGGGGGATGGACCTCCTTGGTCCCTTCCCCCCAGCGCCCGGGGGCTACAAGTATGCGGTGGTCGTGGTCGACTACTTTACAAAGTGGGTAGAGGCCGAACCTCTGGCCAGTATCACATCCCGAGCGGTACAGCGGTTTTTCTGGAAAAATATCGTATGCCGTTTCGGGGTCCCCCGAGAAATCACTGTCGATAACGGGACCCAATTCGACTCGGCATATTTTCGGGAATTCTGCGAAGGCTTGGGGCTCACCATCCACTTCGCCTCGGTATCTAATCCCTAGAGCAACGAGGCTGTTGAAAGGGTCAAAAGCGTAATCCTACAAGGGTTACACCAACGGCTAGAACAAGCTGCCTCCAAACGGGGTGCGTAGGCGGAGGAGCTCCTGAGAAACCTCTGTTCCATGCAAATGACCCTGAGCCGGGCGACGGGACGCACCCCCTTTTCCCTTGTATACGGGGCCGAGGCGATTCTTCCCCTGGAGATTGGCTTCCGGTCACTGCAGGTCGAGCTCCTAGACAGGGCTACGACCGCAACGTACCAAGCCAACGAAGCAAATCAGCGACTGGAGGTCGACCTCGTGGAAGAGGAACGCGACCGAGAGCTCCTCCGCCACGCCATTTACGAGCGCGAAATGGCATGTGCATACAACCAGTGCGTCCGCGAGAGGGCTTTCCGCCTCGGGGACCTCGTCCTCTAACGCGTCACTAACCCCCAAGCCCAGGGCAAGCTCTCCCCCAAGTGGGAGGGCCCCTACAGGATCTCGGTAGTCCTGGGCTCGGGGGCTTACAAGCTCTCCAACCTTCAAGAGCAGGAGCTGAAGCACACATGGAACGTACACTTGCTTCGCAAGTTCTACGTCTAGCCTACATGCTCGTCCCCTCCCCTAGAGCGATTACGCCGGAGGGGAGGGGGACATTCTACTCACCATTCCCTCCCCCCGTCGCGATCTTGCGGGGGCAGGCGTTGTATTTTAACTCATTATCAATACAACTGGCTTTTTCCTAGCTTTAGCTCACTGCAGGTCTTTACTTTACCGTCTCTCACGGCGATGCCCTCCCCGTGAGGATGCCCTCTTAGCAAGGATGCCCTCCCCGTGAGGAAGTGGGCTATCACAACCCAACAAGTCCCTACAACAGGAGTCCCACTCCCATAGGGTGACTTACGATCACCCCTCGTGGACTGAGGGTGTAAGCGGCAACCCAGTCCTCAAGGACCGCGGTAACGAGTCAATTTGAGAGACTAGTCCCCTCCTCTAACACTCAGTCCCGTCATCGGGCGCATCCTCCTCCGAGAGTCGATTGTCTCCTTAGTGAGATGGAATTGTCAGATATTTTTTCTCGGAGATCTCATTACCGGTTCCCCATTTTTACAGCGACCGGAGGGTTTTCTCCCGAAAAAATTCCCACAAAATTTTAGATTTTCTCGGATACTCTTTCTCGGAGATCTTATTCCCGGCTCCCCATTTTCACGGCGACCAGAGGGTTTTCTCCCAGAAAGATAATTCCCGGGGATTTCAGAGACTTTCTCCCGGAAAAATTCCTGGAAATCTCGGACACTGTCTTCCGGGGAACTCATTCCCGGCTCCCCGTTCTCACGGTGACCGAACAATTCCTCACCAGGATTTTCGAAAAATTGTTCCCGGAAGTTTTACCCGGCACCCCGTTCTCACGGCGACCGGGAAATTTCTCACCGGAACTTTTGGAAAATTTTTTGGGAAATTCTTACCCCGGAGGCTTTGTCACCTGCACCGCACGCGGAGTTACCCTCCGGCCCGCTCTAGGGGGGTAACCTGTATCCGGGGATCACCCTGTTCCGGACCATTTGAGAATTCACAAAGTACACAAGCAAACTTAGCTTTATTAAAAACATTTAACCGGAGGACATCTTCCCCATCCGGTGGGCATCGCTACATTAAACATGGTACAACCTGAAGTGCAACCCAGAAGGCTCCTACACCTAATAATCCCGAAGGCCCTCTGATAACTCCCGGGACAAGTCTCGATACAAGCTTCGTATATGACGCTGGGCCTCCCGGAGCAAATCTTCGGGCCAATATTCATAGCCCGCCGGTGGAAGTATTCGAAGCGGGGGAACCCTCTGGGACCCTGGTCGCGGAGGGGATAGTTCAGCGCGGTGGTTGTCGAAGTTGTCCAGGTGCCACTCCGGAAGCCACCGCAACCGGATTGGCTCCTGGGAGACACCCCTGCCATGCCCCCCAGAGAAGAGACTTAACAAAATGAAGGCGGCTTGGGCATCCCCCGGGTGACAACCGCCGGAGCCCGGGGGCCCCACCTCCGGGGATGCCCCCCGCAGCATCGGGCGTCCCTAATATCACGGTCAAGCCTCGGGGGTTCTTTCCCGGGAGCGACCTCCCGGGGTGCCTGGTAAATTCAATTCAGACTTAGCAAAAAATTTCATTTCTATTGCATCAAAATATTGTTGTACAAATGTCCGGGGCTTCTTCTAAGAAGCTACCGGGAGCAAAAACCCTAAAGCAAAAAAGGGTCCTATCTAAAGGCCCGGGGGGGAGGCTCATACTTGTTCGTTGGTGTCCTCCCCCCGGGAGGCTCCCGCCGGAGCCGTGGCGTCCACCCCCGGAGGCGCCGGCACCGGGAATAGCACCCGAACGATCCGGTCATAGAAGCCACAGGCGAGCTGCTCCACTTCTCACCCGAACGATCCGATTGCCCGGGCGCCGACCCCCCGGTTCACCACATGCCCCGCCGCGGCAGCCACCACCGGGATCGCCCGGCCCCATGCTCGGGCATCAGCGGCCTCCGGGATCACAAAGACTTGTGCGTTAAGAAAACGCACAGCCTCCGCGAGCGTCGTCGGCGCCGCCTCGGAGCTGCCTCCCGGGCCAAGGCTCACCCCGAGTCCCTCGAGGGCCGAGCGAATGGAGCGGCCCGCGTCCGTCACCGCCCAGGCGCTGGAGCCCTCGAGCTCCCGGAGGGCATACTCCTTGGTCTTCGCCTCCCTCAGGAGTTGGTCGTTGGCGTTCTCGGAGGCGTTGAGCTGGGCCCGGACTCTGGCCAACTCCCGGAGCGCGCCGTCCCGCTCCTCCAAGGAGGCGGCGACCTTCCCCTCGGCCTCCTTCAGCGCCTTGTTGAAGCGCGCCTCGATGCCCCAGGCAATGGCCGCCCCCTACGAACGCGAGCGTTAGTTAAACCCGAGTTGGAACCCTGAAGAAAACAAACCACCGGTTCGGGAACAAATCTGGATGTGGAGCAATTGCAACTCCCCGCAGCGTTCGCAGAGCGTCCCTTGCAAAACGTAGTCCTGGACCTTCTGGGTCTGGAGGCCCTCCGCGAACCAGAAGACCTCCCCCGCAGACAGCAAGGGGGTCTCCCTCCCGACGACCCCGAACCCATCGAGACCGGCAGCGGGCCCCCTCGCGAAGGTCGCGGGGGTGATGAGGACTGGAGCGGCGGTGGCGGGAGTCCTTGGCACCGAAGAGGTGTCCAAGGAGGAGGCCGACGAGCTCTCCGAGGGGTTCCCTCCGCGGGGGGGATAAGGAGCCCTTTCCCCTTTCTGGGCCACGGGGCCCCCAGGACCTCCGTTGCCGGGGGGACCTTGTGGACCGAGGGGCTCCACCCCTCTTCTACTGGCCATTCGACGCGTGGAGGGGAAGCCTCCGCGAATCGAACCTCCGGCCTCTCCGGCTCCGGTGGCGCCAGGGCCGCTGGGAGAGCAATCGCCGAAGGCGGCGAGGGGGCATAATTGGCCGAGTCAGATGCCCCCCCTTCATTAGCTAGCTCCTTTCCCTGAGCCTCTCCGGAGGCCCCGGGGAGGCACGCGAGCTCCTGTGCCTCCATCGCCCCCCCGTAGTTATTTGGGAGCGGCGGCGTCACTTCGCATCGAGAAGGCGTCCGCACGTGCCCTGACTCGGGGGAGGCATCCTGGGCCTTCACAGGCGTAGAGCCCGGCGTCGTTGCCGGACCGGGGGCCTTCTGAGCCTTGGCCCGTTTCGGCTCAGAGCCCCCAGCGACCTCTTTACCCCGCTTGTGAGAACCGGGGGTGGGGAGAGGTGTCCTCTCCGGTAGCCTCAGCCCGAAGGCCTCAGCTACCAAGTTCCGGGGAGGACCCTACCCGATAACACGCACGATGCGCTCATGCTCATCGGCATAGTACCTCCCGAGGAGGTTCTCCGCCTTCTCCCGGGCGGCCAGATACGGCCGAACTGCAAAAGGCAGAGTTAGAAAAATCAACAAAGAAGTAGCAAAGTAACCGGGAACTTACGTCGGGTCACCGGGTTTTGCGAGGGCCGCTGGGCCAGACACATCCCGATCCCCCTCCTCCCGTGCGAGAAGGGGGAGATCTTCAGCAATGTCAGCTCCTCGGCGGTGTCCCTCATGGAATGAACGCCCCGGGAGCCCACCACTTTGCTGAGGAGCTTCAGCCCTCCCTTCACCAGATGGGAGCTCCTCGCCGCCGGCTCGTAGAAGTACCGGAACAGCCGGAGCGTCGGCTCCCGTTCGGTAGCTATCTCGAACAGCCAAATGAAGATGCCCATCTGAACAAAGGCGTTCAGCGTCAGGTGGTTGATGGCCACCCCGTACTCCCGGAGAAACTCCCGGAGCAATGAATGCACCGGGAGCTGGAGTCCGGCCTCGAGAAAAGCCTCGAAGACCACCACTTCCCCGGGCCTAGGGCGGGGGGCACCATCCTTCTTGGAAGGGATCCAGACGTCCCCGTCCGCAACGACCCCCCGATCCACCAGGGACTCTAAGTCCCCCGACGTGAACTCGGAGGCCCAGAGGAAGTCCGCAGTGACTTCCTCCAGAGGCACCTCAGCAGCTTTAGCGCAGCCCTTGGGTCCCATTGATTTCTCTGGTGGCTTGGACTCTAAGGACAAGGGCTTGAGTTTCCGGTGACTGGGCTTCCGGGAGAGAGAGCTACCAGGACAGCTAAGAGGGCCGGTGGTGTTTGAGGATTGAAGGCTCGAGTGACTTCTCCGGGTCCCTCGAGGCCCTATTTATAGGGCGCGAACACGGCCCCGATGGGCGCCATGTGGCTCCTCGCGGTGCATCCGTGCCACCCAATTCAAACAGCGCGCGGGAAACAAACGGACGAGCGCGCGCAACGATACATCACCGGTTCGAACCGCAAGCGACCATTATGGTCGAACGGCGCGCTCCGATCAAGACGGGGCCTTAATGAACAACGGCGCCACCATAAACGCTTGACACGAAGATCGAAGCGTCACCGCTCCGGAGATCCATCCCAGAGGAGATGTTCCCGGTAACATGAACCATCCCCTCCGGGGACTCAAGCATCGCCCCGGAGGGCATGGGGGGCTACTGTTGGGGGAAATCTCCGCGGGATCAAGTCCTAGTAAGAGGCAAGATTCCCGGACGCCACCATATGCCTAGGGACAAGGGCCCCCTGTGGCTTGTCCCGGGCGCCGCCATTTTCCCGGGGACAAGGCCCCCCCCGGTGGCTTACCCCGGGCGCCGCCTTTTGCCCAGTGGCTTGTCCCGGGCGCCGCCATTTGCCCGGGGACAAGGCCCTCCAGTGGCTTGTCCCGGGTCACGTGAGGATCACGCGAGAAGCACCTCAGGAAATGGAGGACACCTATCAAGCATCCAAGGCTCCTGAGCGGAAGAAGAACGCTAGTGCCCCTCGATCCAACGGTGGTTAGTGGGGTAGTTTAGTCTTTTTGCATCTTTTGGGCCTATATAAGCCCTTGTAACCCCTCATGTGAGGAGGACAATTCATTTTTACTCTAATAGACAATCAAACAGGAGTGCTCTGGAGCCATCTCTCCCCCGAGAGAGCTCCCCTAGCCAACTCCCGTTGGGAGCACATCGAGGGCCTCCACTGAGGCCTGAACCTATATAAATCTTCATGTCGCTTGCTGTGTTTGCCCGACGGGAGAGGACCGGTCACGCGGTCAGCTCACGTCGTCTTTTCTTAGCTAGGGACTTCAACAAAACCTGTCGGGGTATTTGCAATACCACGACAAGTATGTTTACCGAGAGGTAAATAATATTGAAGCTCCCCTTGGAGAGCTCAATTCCCTCGCTGGTCGGGGACTTCCGTGACCTTCAGTCGGAACTATCGCGACCACAGTGACTCCCTCTGGTCATTTCCCCTATTATTAGAAATGCTAAACTGGGAAGAGTATTGGTCGATGGAGTAAGTTCTCTCAACCTACTTTTTTGCAAAAGCACTTGATGAGATGCAAATACCTCGTTCAAAGATTAAACAAGTGGTTCACCCGTTATTCGGGATAATACCTGGTCCTTCGATGATGCCTATTAGCCAGATTGTGCTATCCATGACACTCGGAGGACCAGAGAATTTTCGAACAGAGTTAATTACTTTTGATGTAATTGATTTGATTCAACATATAACACCATTTTTGGTAGGCCTACACTCGCTAAATTCGTGGATGCAACGCATTATGCTTATCAATGCGTCAATGTGCCGGGACCAAAAGGTGTGATCACTATTAGAGGCAGTCAAAATAAGGCTCTAACATGTGATCAAATCTCCCTGGAATTGGCCGATCAGCTTCCCCTCTGGGATGTCAAGGCTTCGACCAAGGAACCAGATGAGGTCAAGGTAACTCAAGCAGGTTCCTTTATTCCCAGATGACCCATCTAGAACCATTCAGATTGGGTAGGGACAGGACGACAAATAGGAACTTTCGCTCATTACTTTCCTCCGAGCTAACACAGATGTATTTGCGTGGAAACCATCCGACATGCCATGAGTCCCAAGGGAAGTAATTGAGCATAGGCTAGCAATTCAGCTTAGACAGCGACCAATAAAGCAAAATCTCATACGCTTTCCTCCTGATCGACAAAAAGCCATCCATTCGGAGTTAGATAACTCTAGGAGGCTGGTTTCATTCACGAAGTAGACCATCCAGAATGGCTCGCGAACCCGGTCATGGTCCAGAAATCTAATGGTAAGTTGCACATGTGCGCCGATTACACCAGTCTTAACAATGCTTTCCTGAAGGATGATTTTCCGCTTCCCCGCATAGATCAATTGGTAAATTCAACAGCAGGTTGCAAACTGATGAGCTTCCTGGATGCCTACTCAGGGTACCATCAAATTAGCATGCAGAAGTAGATGAAGAAAAAACTGCCTTCATCACACCATTTGGCACCTACTGCTACGTCAGAATGTCATTTGTGCTCAAGAATGCTGGTTCTACGTACCAGCGCTTGATGTAGAAGATCTTTCTATCTCAACTTGGGTGTAATTTAGAAGCTTATGTTGATGATCTGGTTGTAAAGAGCTTAAAAAGCTCTAGTCGTGTAAATGATCTCACTTAAACTTTCTATACTTGAATAAACACGGAATCAAGTTGAATCCTTAAAAGTGCTCTTTTGGAGTTTCTTCAGGTAAACTTTTGGGTTTTCTTGTTTGTTCGAGAGGCATTGAGGTTAATCCTGAGAAAATTTGGGTCATTGAGAAAATGCGATCTCCTACAACGACGAAGGTGGTACAAAGTCTAACCGGTCGAATGGCGGCCTTAAACCGTTTCATCTCACGGTTAGGTGAATGTGGATTACCTTTATTTAAGGTTCTACATAAGCACAATGGTATTCACTAGTCGGCCGACGCCGAAAAAGCCTTTCAGGAAGTCAAAGAATATTTAACAAGTGCTCCAGTGTTGGTTTCTCCGATCACGGGAGAACCATTACTCATTTACTTGGCTGCTACCCCTCAGGCGGTGAGTGCTATTCTGGTTGCAGAGAGGGAGAGTGTGCAATGACCAGTTTACTACGTAAGTGAAGTACTTAACAGACCAAAGGAGCGTTACCCAGAGGTCCAAAGTTACTTTACACTCTCTTAATGGCTTCCAGAAGCTATGACATTACTTTCAAGCGCACAAGATTTTTGTGCCTCCGTCCTTTCCCTTAGGGAACATTCTCCAGAATCCAGAAGTAATTGGTCGAGTTGCAAAGTAGGCAGTAGAGCTTGGAGCATTTGATATCCATTTCACGGCTCGAGTAGCAATTAAATCCCAAATTCTTACAGATTTTGTGGTCAAATGGACTAATCCCGAACCACCTGTGCAAGAACCAAAGGATTTAGAAAATACCAACCACTGGACGATGTATTTTTATGTCTCTCAAAGTTTCTCAAACTCGGGGGCTGGAGTGGTCTTAATTTCACCTCAGGTGACCAACTCCAATATGTCATACAATTACACTTTGTTGCCACCAATAATGCAGTAGAGTATGAAGGTCTTCTAGCAGGGCTTCAAGCAACCAAATTCCTCGATTAGTGGTGAGGGGAGACTCACAGTTAGTCGTAAACCAGGTAAATAAGGAATATAGCTGTTCCGATGAGACAATGGCTCTATACCTGGACAAAGTGAGGAAATTGAAAAAACACTTCAAATATTTTGAAGTCCAATTCGTTCCGCGAAGAGACAATATTCTCGTAGACCAATTGTCAAAAATTGGTTCCTCACACACATCCACTCTTGCAGGAGTGTTCGTTGAACACTTAAAATAGCCCTCAATCATTGAGGCACCAGAGGCGATGACTAACGTTGCCGCCCTCAAGCAAGAAGCATATTGGATTCAACCATTGATAATCTATCCTGTGCATGGGACCTTGCACGAGGATGAAACCGAAAGTGATCGATTAGTTAAACAAGCACGCATGTATAGATTGGTCGAAGGAACCCTGTACAGAAAAGGTGCTCACGGAGTGCTTATGCGTTGTATACCTCAGGAAGAGGGAAAATCCCTTCTGTGAGAAATTTCATGGAGGTATGTGTGGTGCACACGCATCCTATCAGACGCTAGTCGGAAAAGCTTTTCGACAGGGTTATTACTGGCCTTCGGCACTTAATTGTGTCATGCAATTGGTCAAAGCATGCCCACAGTGTCAACTTCATGCTCAGTAAGTTCATCAGCCAGCATATGCTCTTCAAACTATTCCCTTAACCTGGTCATTCGTCGTATGGGGAATAGATATCGTGGGCCCTATGCCTCAAGCTGTCAATGGATACAAGTTTCTGTTCATAGCCATTGACACGTTTACCAAATGGATCAAAGTTGAACCTGTCCGAACCATTACCGCCACTACGGTGAAGAAGTTCTTCCATAAGAACATTGTGACGCAATTTGGTGTTCCAATTCATCTCATCACAGATAATGGGTCTCAGTTTGTTAGTGGTATTTTCTCGATTATTGTGATGATATCGGGACCAAAATCTGTTTCACATCTGTTGCTCATCCACAGAGCAATGGTGCAGTTGAATGTCAACGGGTAGATAATACAAGGGGTTAAGAAATGTGTTTTCGACCGCCTTAAGTTACGCTCAGGGTTTGGGTAGATAAACTCTACTCTGTTCTATGGGCATTATGCACTACGTCTAGTAGGGCTACAGGCAAGACGCCTTTCCAACTGGTTTACAGTGTAGAAGCCATGTTTCCAATTGAAATCCAGATTGGTTCTGCTCATGTTGATCTCTTGGATATCATAAATCAAAGTGAAACACGCGAAGATGAAATTACTCTTCTTGAAGAGAAGTGTAATCGAGCACTAATTCGGTCAGTAGTTTATTTACAAGCTTTGTGTAAATATCAGAGTAAAAGGGTGCGACCACAAAGCCTCCATGTGGGGGACTTGGTTTTAAGAAAAATCAAAACCAATCTGGTCGCAACAAATTCTCCCCCTCAGTAGGAAGGGCCCTACACTGTAATTTCACTGCCACGACCAAGTTCTGCTCGATTAGCTATGGATGATGGACGAATTTTATCAAACGCCTGGAACATCGACCAGTTGTGTAAATTCTATGTGTAAGTTTTTCCATTTCCATTTCAATTTCTTATTTAATAAGTGCTTTTTCTTCATTATTTGTTGTAGTCGTAATTTTTAGCCTTTTTCTTTTCTCGGGCCATGCTCGGGGGC
This sequence comes from Pharus latifolius, assembly GCA_019359835.1. NCBI lineage: Eukaryota > Viridiplantae > Streptophyta > Magnoliopsida > Poales > Poaceae > Pharus > Pharus latifolius. The sequence continues at coordinate 21,988,206 of CM033324.1, read as the reverse complement.
TGGTCGTGATAAGTGCTTTGCTACAATGTTTAAGCAAATTCACTAGCCGATCTCATGGTCGCACCTAAATAAGACATCTCTTTTTAAACCGTTTCTTAATTCATAAGGGACTTACTAGCGTGTTTTTGATCATTCGAGTGGCTGTCAGTTAGCAAAAAACTTATGCATTTGTACTTTGCCATTTATTTCTATAATTTTATGATTGCATCTAACTAAGATACCTCTTTCTAAGCCGTTTCTCTACGCATAAGAAACTTACTAGCATGTTTCTAATCATTTAAGCCTTGGTCTATTTAGTCCAGAATAATTATCTTGCGACCATTATACTAAGTCTTCAATATCAGTGATCACAAGAGGGGGCAAGGAGGATATAACTATAGCATTTGGTCAGAAACTAAAGTACTTTACATTTTTATTATATATTTTATGCTAATCATATGTATTTGCAAGGTAAAAAAACTCAAATAGAGCAAAATATTTCCATTTTCATTGCTAATTTACAAAAAATTACAATGAGAAGAAATACATCAAGGGAGGTTGAGGTCGTGTAATAGTTTATCTACTAAAGGCTTGACCTCAGCCCTAATTGCATTCAACTGATCCTCACTATCAAAAACTGCCTTTTTTCTTCAGCCACTGGGTTCGAGTCCAAATTCGGACCATGGCGATGTCTAAGTTTGCAGAGTATAGCAGAGGCTACAGCACTGACATTGGTCTTCAGTGCCTCCTTATGCCTCTCAGCAAACTCTGGTATGTTGCTGACAATAGAATCAGATTGAGCTGCGACCAAGTTACAAGACTTAGAGAGAGATAGATCATCCTTCTCGGGATTAATCACATCAGCTCCAAAAGAGTCCGCAACTTCCCTTAATTTTTCAAGGGTACTCCTCTCAGTGAGACCGCAGCTCTTGAGGAGGATTGCTTCCAAGGCACCCTTCTCATTACGGGCAAGCTTTGCGGTTTTGCAGGCCTTCTCGTTGGCCGCCTTGTAGCGGTTGACAATTTGGTGAAGTTTATCTAGGTCGAGACCTCGCCTAATAAACTTCTCCACGAAGTTTGTTTATCTTTGATCTGAAAGAAATGAATTCAGTTGAATTTATTTACAAAAGCGCATCAAAGTAATGTCAAATTCTACCAAAATGAACTTACAATCTACATCGGTTTGCGATTTATTGCAAACCAGTAGGAGATGCTCTTTTTCCCCTTGAAGGGAGTTTCATAATACAGTATTCTCCTCCAAGGAAGCTAGGGCTTCAGCAAGTTTTTCGTTGCTTGCCCTCAGAGCCTCATCCTTCTCACCCTGTATGACCATGAGATAATTCCTAGTCGTATAGAAGAAAATATGAAGAGTAAGAGTCCTTACCACTACAATCTGTGGGACAAATGCTGACCGGACCACAGAAGGGGTTGGGACATTCACTACTCCCCTTGTGTCAATAGCTTCCTTCTCGACCACAGCTGGTTCAGTTTCAGATACTGCAACAGGAGAGGAAGTGGTACAATTTGTCCTGTATATCCAATTTATGATTTTATAAGTTATTCCTAACTAAGAAACATAACTTAGTTCAAGAGAAAACTGATATCTACCTCAAGCAATGTTCTAGGAGATTTCGGGGAGCAGTTCCTATGGCCAAAGAAGAGGCTGGTGAAGAGGCCTGTGCGCATGAAGGCCTTGTAGATGCAGCTAATGGTTGTGGACTCACAACCTTCTCAAAAAACATATGAACATTTTTATCATCAATTTTCTCAAAGGTCTTCATTAGTTTTTTCGATGAAGAACCATCAGAGGATCCAATATCATCACCAGCTTGCCTCTGTTGAACCACAGAATATTCGAGCAATTGTAAAAATTAAAAAGCTCTACTTTGGAAACTTTTGCTCAAAGAAAAGACTTGTACAGATTTTCCAAAAGAGAATTACCTTTTGAGACACCTGTACAATGTCGCCTCCAAAAACTAGACTTCCTTCTTCATCTCCAGTAAGCTGCTTTGGAGTCCGAGACGCCATTGAGATGAAGATAGAGAAGAGAAGGTTAAGAAGATGAAGAGTCTAAATACTTAGAAAATTTTGAAAAGCTTAAAGACTCTGATGCATGGAGGCCAAATTTATAGAGTTTCGAGGGCGACAGTTCGAGTTCCTGGCATTGGGACACATCGAACTGCCTCAAAATTTTTTCTTTCATGATTATCTGACAACCGCACCCAAAGTATCTCCTTGGGAAGTGTTAGAATTCGAAGCAACAAAGGCACTCTTTGGAATCCGAAGGATCATATTAAAAAGAGCTTTGTCGTTTCAAATTCGGGGGGCTAGCTGACGGAGATTATTACCAAGTTAGTCATTCATGTCGTTCTATGGTCGAAAGAGTTATAGAACGAGACTTAAATTATCTATATACCTCTCTGTAGTCAAAAAATACCTAGGAGAGAGATTAGGGGATAGTCTAAGATCTTCTGGACATAACCCATTATGAGTATTATTATCTACGACCTTAATGGTCGTAAAGATATGTGGTCGATACAAATATTGACACAACATACATAATTTCACGAGTACCATGGTCATGGAGGCACCTTCCCATGATCATGCTACTCGTAGAGACACTTTCCTACGATCACCCGGTCGTGGAGATAAAGACAATACCAATATGTGGTCACAGCTAATACACGACCATGATTATTGTCACAAACCTGAAGCATGGATGAGATCTACCAACCATGATACCAGGACAATATAATTTATCTTCTCACTGACATGATCAACTGTCGGCAAGATGAGGAAGAATGTGTAGTTATCCGTAACTGTATATTACAACCGTTGAGAAGTTAAGAAGAGACCTGCAGTTTCTTACCCGCACACAGCAACTGCAAAATCTCCCAAAACTTCCCTTTATTGGCACACTTTCAACAAGTATAAAAAGGAACCAATTCAAAGATGTTAGGTTTTACAGCAAATTCTTTTTGTACTTCATCTTACATATAGTGAAAATACAACATGAAGTAGGGTTATTACACACATTTGAGGGCCCGAACCTGTATAAACTCAGTGTCATTAGATTCATAGCTACCATGATTCCCCTTGGTAATCGTGACGATTGTCTCCCTACTAAACAAACTAAATTCATGTAAGTTCGACTAGAGACCAAAGTCCCAATCGTCGACACTGACCACGACCACAGGCACAACCAGTGGTGGCATCGATTTGGTAATTTTTCAAAAAAAACACTTGTTTTTCTTTTTACCCAAGACGGGCACGACCTCTAGCACAACCAGTGCCAACTTTGGGTGAAAATTTTCCAAAAAATTAAGTTTTTGAAAAACCTCCCGAGACTGTCATGACCTCGACTACGACCAGTGCCAGCTTCGGGTTGATTTTTTCAAACAAAATAAATATTTTTCAAAACGTCCCAAGACGACCACAACCAGTGGCGAGCTCAGGTTGAAAATTTTTCAAAAACATAAAACTTTTACTTTTTGACCAAAATGACCACAACCAGTGGCACATCTCATGCCTTGGTTTAGCACAACATGTGCTCGTGGTCGTGCTGTTGTCAATGCGACCAGTTGGTCGAAAAATCAAAATATCAAATCTTTCCCGAACCAAACACAACCCATGCTCGTGGTGGTGGCCTTGTCAATGCGACCAGTTGGTCAAAAGGCGGAAGTTCCCGAACCAACCACAATTCGGAGCAGGCCTCGTGCCCGAAAACGTGCCAGGCTCAATCTCTAAAGTGGTTTTCGGCCAGAATTGCTGCACTTTGCTTTTCTTTGTACTTTTCTCATCCAAACCTTTTCCAACTCTCACCTACCACCCTATATAAAGCCTACCTATCTTCTCCAAACGGCAAACCACCATTGTTTAGCCCAAGTTCCTCTCAAAACTCCACAAACCTAGCCCTAGAACTCCAAATCCAACCGTCAAACTTTGATCCGACTGTGGATTCCGGCTCCTCGCGCCTCGACACCCCCGGATCTGACATTTTCTACGGCAATGACAACTCCCCAACACAACATCAAGAAGGTTATGAAGTGCAAACGAGAATACAAGGCTAAGAAGGATTCCAGGATGGATCACCTCATAGGCCGCGTAGATCACCTCTACAACTATCACATATACACAGGTCACATCCTCCTAAACGGCACATTTCCAAGCGCACATACCCACTACGGGGACCATCTCGACACCCACAGACTTTCCCCACAACCCTATCCACCACCTACCTATCCATCCTATACATTGTCACAGTTCTACCATTCTCCTCCACCCGCTTCCGATGAGTGATCTCCAAGGTTTTCACTTGCGACGCCTTGGACTGCACCATTGGAGCTACGTGGACCACAACATCCTTTTCACCACGGCATCTTCCACAAAATCTACCTCTAGGAACCACTACCACAAACGGTAATCTGTATCTCTCTCCATACATCAAGGGCAATGTCTGATTTAGCTTGGGGGTGTTCACTTAACCGTTTGCTAAGTCTTCAACAAATCATCATTCCACCACATTCCATCATAAACTGAGAAAAAAAAAGAGATTTATCACTTGGAATGCCTAGTTTTGAAGATGATTTTTAATCAATTAGATGATTATTCTATCACATCTTTGTATATGATCCATTGAACTTAGCTCTCTTAAAAATTTCCATTGCTTATGTTCAGTTTTTTATCTTAAATCGACCATTAAAGCTTGAACTTGTCTATTAAATTGTACTTGACTTCTTCCAAATTGAAGATTTCTAATAAACTATTTTTTGGAATTAACTCTCTTATGTCACTTTTTATGCCTAGATTGCTAATTACCCTTCTCTTTAAAAATAAAAAAATGTGTAAGAGTAAAGTATAATCGACCTACTGAGGGGAGGCGGTGGTGAATCGTTGACCAACTAGAGAAGGGAAGATTTACTTAACTTATGCACACAAAAATTATATTTTTCAATAAAACAGTTGCTTAAGATGCGGCTTTGTCTAGTCTTGTGTAACATATATGCGACCCATTGGGGGGAGGTGGTGGTGAATTGTCGACCAACTGGTGAAGGGAAGGTATACGGAGCATTGAGATTATTTATAGGGGTTCAGGAAATCAACAAAACTGCCTTTCTGTAAGTGCACTTAAGTAAGTGTCTTCAGGTGTGTCTCCTCTAACCGTGATGGAATGATCCAGTAAAAACATTCTGGCCAAGAGCACGAAAGGTTGAAGAAGAAAAATAAAAAAAGTGAATAAACAAAAATTAAAAAAACAGAAATATAAGTGTTTTAATTTTTTCCTAAAAAGGGAAATCTAGCAGCTTTGTATAAATTATAGCATAATGAGTGTTTTCTTTGTATGGTTTATTCTAAATCCTATATGAAAGAAGATTGTCAGTATGATTTAATTGATTAAGTTCTCTCTTTTCTAAGGTTGAAATTTGATAATCTAAATATTTGCATTTGGAGAGTTTAAATTGCTCAGATCAATTGCCTCATATGCATAGATGTGATGTAAATTTTTGAAAGATTGTTTATTGAAAATTTGATTAAACAAGGCATCTCAATTTTTGGAAGAATCATTCACATTCTTTGCTTGAGGACAAGCAAAATGCTAGCTTGAGGGAATTTGATAAGTGCTAAATTGGTAGCATTTTTACCCTAAGTTTAGTATTAAAAATGTAAGATATCATACTTAAAACTCCTTTGATGCGACATTTTATGCGTAAAATTTTACTATTTTTACAAATTTCTTTCACGGTTGTGTTCATCATGTTTCAGGGACCAAACCTACCAAATTTGAGAGAATTTCAACAACAATTGGATCCAATTCGACCAAGAAAACCAAATCTAGAAGCAGAAAGGTCTTGGTCAAGTGTTCTTTCGACAACACACCTGGTAGAACACGTTTTTGCAGGAAAATTCCTTATCCGTACATGGATGGGTGAAAAAGAGACCTGTTCGGACACGTCATGACAAAAAAGTGTTGTACTCGAGACCTGCTCAAAAGAGACTCGTTCAATTACAATCACGTGGTCGAGAAGAGTCCTGATCGACCACGACAACGGCTTGGTAGTTTCAATCACGACACGTGTTTGGCCGTGAACACGCCACGTGTCCTGGTCATGTTCGAGTCGATTTCAGTCACGACACGAGTGTGTCCTTGAACACGCCACGTATCTTGGTCGTGTTCGACTCGGTTTCTTCAGCTTTTACTAGTCAATTTTCATCGGATTTGATCAGAACAGGTCGAATTTGGTCAGTTTTAGTCGTATTTGATAAGAACTGGTCGGCTTTGGTCGGTTTTAGCCGGGTTTGATCAGAACTGGTCGAATCTGGTTGGTTTTTACTCAGATTTATCTGTTCTCGCACCGTTTGAAGCCAGACAACATCGCATGCACATCAAGGAGTTGTTTTTGGGCATGTTTATCCATGTACTATAAATAGAGAAACTTTTGGCTCAATTAGGATCATCTTTTACATGTTCTCTTAGGTTTTAGAACTACTTTCTTAGTAGTTTTTAGTCTAGTTTTCTTAGAAAAGCCCCCTTCTGTATTTTTATTTCTTTTGTAAGCTGGCAAGGATGGCAACTTCAATTTTCAAGCAATCAAATAAGTTTTTATTTAATTCTTATTATTATTTCTGCATTATTATGGCTTTTTGCAAGTAGTTCCCTTCTAGGGTTAGGGATGACCTAATCTGGAAGGCGTGATTCTTCCTCGGTCTTGATCTCAAGTTTTTGAGTTATTTCTTGATGTTTTCTTCCTCTAAACCTAAATTCTTGTTTCGGTAATAGACGTAACAGTTGCTTCTTAGCAAGAATTTTGGAAAGTTCTTGAGTCCTTAGCGCTTTGACGCGGGATCCTAAACAGGAGAGAGGCTGTCACCAAACGTAACAGTGGAAGCAGTCCTTTGACCGTTGTACCAGCAACCGTACTGGCAACTTAATCTGTCTTGGAAAACAATTGAAATTAACTTACAATCCTCGGATATTTGATAGAGTTACGCTGGATGGTTATGGAACTCCCGAAACCCTATATTTTCATTCCTGCTTACAAACCCTAGATTTCATATTTGCTCTTTACTGGTTTTAAACCCTAGATTAATAGCTTTAGTAATAGAATTAGTTGTAGAAAAACACGCCCACAACTCGTTTAGACTTAATGAGTGATCCATTAAGCTAAAAAGACAAATACGCTTGTTCCTTGTGGAATTCGACCAAGTGCTCAACGTTCAACCGTTCACTTGCGGTTATTACACAATCACACCGTTTTAGGTGCGATCAGTACTCGACCCTAAGTATGTGGACTACATTGACATGTTGCGGTGGAGAGATGACACCGAACAGAGCCAACATCAGTTGGTATCTACACAGCTTAGTGGGTATCTACACAGCTTAGTGGGCATCTACACACCAAACAGAGCCAACATCACTGTCACAGGACCCTGTGGAGCATATCCCACATACAAATGTTCCTACTACAGGCCTCGACCGAGCGAGTGACCGGCCCCCCGTCGACAACCATCGTAGAGCACGGTAGTTCCACTCCGCACCTTCTCACCATATCTGTTTCAGCGGGACCGGAATCATCGTCCGAAGTGGGGGTGACATTAGTATTTTTTTTGTAGCAAATGTCTTATTACCTATAGGAAACAAGATTTATGTTTTCATGTATATATTACTTTTGTTTTTTCGAAGTTGTGCAACTGCTTTATATTTTGGCATGGTTCGTGGAAAACCCTAACTTTTGTACTTTTATGCTTTTCTACGATTCAGCCTTTCTACTTTTCTACTTTTCAACTTTCCAACTTTTTAGCATTTCAGCTTTTGTACAACTACATCCAAAAAAATGTTTAAACTATTCAATAATTTCGCTTCAATAAATTAGGTTTTTGAGCTCCAAACACATAACTCACACTTTCCTCACTAGCCTATCCGAACATGGCGGGCGAGAATAGCCGTGGTCGGAGAAAAAAACGCACCAAGGTAAATACATAATCAAGTCACCTAAAATAAGCGGCTCTTTATGCGTTACTTTCTTAGCTATTCTTTTTTGTTCCTAGGATAAAGGACAAAGTTCAGGGCCATGCCGTTGCAACCGCGGTTTGTTGCTAAAGACTACTATATCCTCCGTTCAGGGTGACTACGGGAGAAGATTTTTAGAGTATCCTAGAGGAGATGCTCATAAGAGACCTGTTCGAACACGTCACGACAAAAAAGTGTTGTACTCAACACCTGCTCAAAAAAGACTCGTTCGATTACGATCACGTGGTCGAGAAGAGTCCTAATCGACCACGACAACGGCTTGGCAGTTTCAATCACGACACGTGTTTGGCCGTGAACACGCCACCCTGGTCGTGTTCGACTCGATTTTGGTCATGCAACGTGTGTTCGACTCGGTTTCTTCAGCTTTTACTGGTCGGTTTTCATCGGATTTGATCAGAACTGGTCGAATTTGGTCGGTTTTAGTCGTATTTGATAAGAACTGGTTGGCTTTGGTTGGTTTTAGCCGGGTTTGATTAGAACTGGTGCTTCGAATTCTCAATGGTGTGTTCATTTTCGCGCGGCACCCTAGGTTGGGAACACGAAGCGTCGCCTTGGAAATTCTATAAATAGCTTGGCAGTGGAATAGTTGCCAACTACTTTACAAGTTTTTCTAATTCTCAAACTCTTCGACTCCTTAGCTTCTCTGCACCAATGGCATCCTCAATGCCATCGTCAGCCTCACCCTCCCCGGTAAGAACTCTCAATCTTTTGGACTTACCCCTATATTGTTAATCCCTATTCAATAGATTCTTGACCTGTTGATGTACACAGGGAAGGGGAGCAGTGGAAGACTCGGGCAAGGTGAAGGCCGAGCTGAGGGCCCTCCAGGAGGAGCACAAGCGGAGCAGCACACTCAGCTACGGCTTGACCTGGACAATCCCTTCCAGTGCATTTAGCGCATGAAGACGGATGCTGACAATGCTAGGGCGAGGACGAGACGTCTTCGCGAGGAGAAGCAAGCCGCGGATATGACCATCACTGGCTGTGGTTTGACTATGAAGGATACCATCGCGAAGCTGAGGGAGGTCGCAAGCCTTCTCGACGCGGTAATAGTTGATCCTAAGAAGGACAACTTGTCGCTGGAGGAGTCCTGCGTCCTAGCTGTAAGTCAAACTGACTTTATTCTAGATGCAGCCAGGGCTAAGACCACTCCTTGACCTAGCATTTCGTATTTTTACTTTTTTTTTTGTAAGTGATGAAAATTTGTTCTTATGTCAATTTTCCAGCACATTCTTGGACTGCTATCTTCCCTCTTTATTTATCTTTCTTTAGCTTTTGGCTAACATTCGACCATAGAAAGGTATGTGCACTATGTGCGATCACGGAACGACTATCGCGATCATATAATGATTATCACGGGGTGATTAAGTGCGAACATGGGAGCGGCAATCTTTGGCGGGAGGGAGTTTGGCTGGAGGGAGAATAGATCACAGTCGGTTCTGAGATCAAAACCGTCTGTGATAGTCACGCACGGTTTAGATCTCCCAACCCTCTAGTATTACAGATGATTTTGATGTCAGGACCGACTGTGATAGTCCAACAGTGTCCGACGCTTCGAATTCTCAATATTCTTGGAATATCACAGATGGTTCTGATTTAAAAACCGTCTGTGATAGTTATATCACAGAGAGTTTTGAGGTAAAAATCGTCTGTTATATCACTGTTTGAAGTCAGACGGTTCTGATTTTCCAGCACGTTCTTGGACTGCTATCTTCCCTCTTTCTTTATCTTTCTTTAGCTTTTGGCGAACATTCGACCATAGAAAGGTATGTGCACTGTGTGCCATCACGGAACGACTATCGCGATCGTATAACGATTATTGCGGTGTGATTAAGTGACATGTGAGCAACAATCTTTGGTGGGAGGGAGAACAAATCACAGTCGGTTCAGAGATCAAAACCGTCTGTGATAAAAAAACACACGATTTAGATCACCCAACCGTCTAGTATTATAGACGGTTTTGATTTCAGGACCGACTGTGATAGTCTCAACAGTGTCTGACGCTTCGAATTCTCAACGTTCTTGGAATATCATAGATGGTTCTGATTTAAAAACCGTCTGTGATAGTTATATCACAGATGGTTTTGAGGTAAAAACCATCTGTTATATCACCATTTGAAGTCAGACGATTCTGATTTTCCAGCACATTCTTGGACTGCTATCTTCCCTCTTTCTTTATCTTTCTTTAGCTTTTGGCGAACATTCGACCATAGAAAGGTATGTGCACTGTGTGTGATCACGGAACGACTATCACGATCATATAACGATTATCGCGGTGTGATTAAGTGACATGTGAGCGGCAATCTTTGGCGGGAGGGAGAACAAATCACAGTCGGTTCAGAGATCAAAACCGTCTGTGATAAAAAACACACAGTTTAGATGTCCCAAAGGTCTAGTATTACAGACAATTTTGATTTCAGGACCGACTATGATAGTCCCAATAGTATCCGACACTTCGAATTCTCAACGTTCTTGGAATATCACAGACGGTTCTGATTTAAAAACCGTCTGTGATAGTTATATCACATACGGTTTTGAGGTAAAAACCATCTGTTATATCACCATTTGAAGTCTGACGATTTTTATTTAAAAACCGTCTGTGATATTTTTGCGATACACAAATAAGCCAGTTCGCACATTCAAGTACATGTCTGAAACAGCAATACAAATACACAAATATACACCAATACAAATACACAAATACACACCAATTCACACATTCAAGTACATGTCCCAAATAGCAATACAAATACACCAATTCACACATTCGATGTATTACAAAAATCACATCTGAAAGAGAGCCTTTGCAATCAAACAACAAATGTAACTACCTACTACAAGTTAGACTGATACATCACAAATCCATTCATCTGAAATAGCAAATGTATGAACCACGTTTGACTTAACCATAGGAGTTCAGTTCAGAGACGCCCGAGGAGCTGGAACTGGCGTTGAGTTACATTTGTCTAAGTGATCTCTTCTGGCTTTCTCATCTAAGTTGAGTTGAGTTGCATTGAGTTGAATTGAGTTGAGAAAGCCTGAGGAAATCATGAAGACAAATGTAAGATGCTTTCTATAGGTCCTGATTTGAGAAACACGTCGGGCTTGAGGATCTTCTCGACCGAGCCAACTAAGATCTCGCCCTTCACATCCTTCCAGCTCTCGAGGGTGATCTTCACCTTTTCTTTCGCCAACAAGCCAATGTAGGCAGCGTACTGTGACGACGAACCGTGAACTACGTTGCCCCTCATGAACATCGTCCAAGGACCTACACAGAATCATATTGAAAAGAAGACATAAAAATGGAAGATACAGGAATCGCAGGATAATTGCCATCATAGGATTAGGATAATCCAACAATGCTGAAATTTTACTTGCCTTGCTTGCAATGCCGAAATCTAGCCGAGGGAGTTGAAGCTACAATCGATGTTGGACTTGATTCACCAGAGAAACTAGTGGTCGTCGATGGAGGTGCAGCGGCCATTAATGGAGGCTACGGGTTAGGGCTTGTCGTGCCTAAGGAGAAAAAGAAGTGGAACAATTCGACTGGAAGCAAAACTCAAGGGAGGGAACAAGTATTTGTAGAAGTCAAACGGTTTGACTTCACAAAATTCCAGGCATATTACAGACGGTTCGGACCTCACAACCATCTGTGTAGTAGAGCAGACAGTTGATATTCTAATTATCACAAACGTTCTGATTTAAAAACCGTCTGTGATAGTGTATAGAAATACACAAATATTGACCAATACAAATACACAAATACACCAATTCACACATTCAAGTACATGTCCCAAATAGCAATACATATATGCAAATATACACCAATACAAGTATGCCAAGTTATCACAGACGGTTCCAAAGTCAAAACCGATTGTGATATTCTAATTATCACTGATGGTTCATATCTCAAAACCGTCTGTGATATTTCTGTCATAGTTCTATACAAATGCACTGATATTACAGACGGTCTTAAAGTGAAAACCGTCAGTGATAGTTTGTTATTACATACGGTATGATGCTAGAACCGTCTGTATTGAACCTGGTATAAATGGTCTTTTAGTTCTACATAAATGCACCGATATTACCGACGATTTTAAAGTGAAAACCGTCAGTGATAGTTTGTTATTACAGACAGTATTGATTCTAGAACCTGTATTGAACCTGGTATAAAAGGTCTTTCAGCGGACGTTTCGAGCTAGTCGTACAATCTTGCTCAACATACTGTCCAGTTGGAAGAGATCTGGGGCAAGGAAGAGCAATATCTCAGAAGGGGAGCATTAGGGGACAACGATTTGAAGATCCAAGGTTGGTACTTGCTCCTAAGGCATACACATTACTTAATTTCATCATCAATATCAATCTCCATTGATTGATCAAATTAGAGGGAGAGGGAGGGGAAGCTAGAATAGCAAATCCTAGTTGTAACTCTCATTTTTTGACCTGTAACTATTTAATTGTTTTATGATGTGTGTTATCCACACCCCCAATTAATTACTAACTAATTGCTTGCAGTTCAAGTAGTGGTTAACTAGTTATACCACAAACACTAGCTAGCTAGATTTATAATTTATTGCATGTCAACCGTACGTAGAGTGTTACTTAGCATGTGTATGAATTTAATTGCAGATGGTCCATCGAGACTGGATGTATAATGACAACCGAGTGAGTGAAGAATACATGAAAGGTGTTTTAGATTTCCAAAAAGTTGCTGAGCAAGACATGGCAAATAGGAGTTTACGATATATGTACTGTTCTTGCGTAGACTGCCAGAATCTTAAGATGTTCACCAACTCATCTCAAATTGTCGCCCACTTGATCCGACGTGGTTTCAAAAAGGGGTACACGTATTGGATCCACCATGGCGAAGAGCAAACTGCAGAAACAAGTGCCACTCAGGTTGAGGAACAGGACATGTCGGATCCCAACAATGATTTCAATGAGGATATGCCAGAGGATGACAATTTAGATGACATGTTGCATGATGTGGAAGGAAATTACAATGAAAGGGAGTTTGGTAAATTCAAGAGCTTGATTGAGGACTCAGAAAAGTCATTGTTCCCTGGTTGCAAGTTGAAGTACACAAAATTGGCCTCCGTGCTTGAACTGTTAAAATTGAAGGCAAGTAACAGCTATACCAATAAGAGTTTCATGGCATTGTTGGATCTTTTAGCGGACATGCTTCCGGAAGGAAACGAGTTGCCAAAAAACACCTACCAAGAAAAAAAAAGCTGTTGTGTCCTTTGTGAATGGAAGTAGAAAGGATACACGCATGCCCTAATGATTGCATCTTTTACCATAACAATTACAAGGATATGCATGTTTGTCCGGTGTGCGACGCATCCCGCTATAAGTGTAAGGACCGAACCGACGACGGCGACTGCACTGAGATAAAGCAAGGACCTCCTACTAAGGTGTTGTGGTATTTTCTCGTCATTCCCCGCTTGAAGCGTTTGTTTGCAAACCATAAAGAGGCAAAATTATTGTGTTGGCACTCGGAGACTGGAAGAAAGATGAAAAACTAAGACACCCCGCTGATTCTTCGCAGTGGAGAAACATCGACACGTAATTTGTTAACTTCAGAGCGGAATTGAGGAATATAAGGTTCGGGTTGAGTACCGATGGAATTAATCCTTTTGGTAATATGAGCAATCGGCATAGTACTTGACTAGTTCTTTTGTGTATCTACAACCTTCCTCCTTGGTTGTGTATGAAACGCAAGTACATCATGATGTCTCTACTTATCTCAGGACCAAAACAACCCAGAAATGATATTGATGTGTACCTAGCACCATTGATAGAGGATCTGCTAACAATGTGGAACGAAGGGGTGCAGGTATGGAACGCATACAAACGAGAGAACTTCATCCTACGTGCTATGATATTCTACACCATCTACGATTTCCCTGCCCTTGAAAATTTGTCGGGCCGTAGTACGAAAGGAGCCAAAGCTTGTCCCCACTACGAAGATGAGACTGAGAGCGTGTGGTTGAGGAATTGCAGGAAAATAGTATACATGCGTCACCATAGGTTTCTTCCAAAGAATGACGCGTATTATAAGAGGAAGAGGGAATTTGACAGCCACAAGGAAGATGGTTCAGCCCCGAAGCCTATGAGCGGGAAAGAAGTTTACTCATGGGTAAAGAACATAGACGCTGTGTTTGGAAAGAGTCGTAAATTGAAACCCCACACGAAGAACATTTGGAAGAAGAGATCGATATTTGGGACTTACTGTATTGGGAGCATTTAGAGGTTCGGCATTGCATTGATGTCATGCATGTAGAGAAGAAAGTTTGCGACAATTTAATCGGCCTATTGCTGAACATTCTGGGGAAGACAAAGGATGGCGTCAATGTGCGGTGTGACATGATCGAAATGAAAATTAGGCCCGAGCTAGCACCGAGAGAGGACGAGAAAGGCCGTATATACCTCCCCCTGCATGCTACACTTTGTGCAAGGCTAAGACAGAAATTTGTAACTGTCTCTATGGTGTTAAAGTTCCATCGGGTTACTCCGCAAATATGAAAAAGCTTGTGTCCACGGGCGATTTGAAATTGCTTGGTATGAAGTCTCACGATTGTCACGTGTTGATGACACAAATGCTTCCTGCTGCCATCCAGAGTATTCTGCCACATAAGGTCAGAGAGACGATCATGAGGCTGTATTATTTCTTCAATGCATTTTCTTGCAAGGTCATTGATCCCAATGGACTAGATTCTCTGCAGAGTGAGGTGGTTCGAACTCTCTATCAGCTTGACATGTATTTTCCTCCGTCGCTTTTTGATATCATGGTCCATCTCACTATCCACCTTGTCAAAGAAATCAAGATATGTGGACCCATGTTCCTACGTTATATGTATCCATTCGAGAGATACATGGGTGTACTTAAGGCCAACATGAGGAATCGCTCTCGGCCCGAGGGTAGCATTGTCGAAGGTTATTCAGCGGAAGAGGTTGTTGAATTCTGCGTCAATTACATGGCCGAGGTAGAAGCAATAGGAGTTCATGTGTCTCGTCACAAGGGGAGGCTTGATGGTGTTGGGACTATTGGACGGAGTGCAATCACTCCTAATTTTGATATGTACTCGAAAGCACATTTTTAGGTCTTGCAACACATGATGGAGGTGTCTCCATACATCGACGAGCACAAGGAGATGCTACGACAAGACAATCCTCGCCGATCCGAGGTTTGGATTACGAGAGAACATAACAGTCGATTCAACATGTGGATGAAAGTGCGAATCACCGGAGAGTCCGCAAGTGAGAATCTTAAATGGTTGGCAAAAAGGCCCACATTTATTATACAGACATGGCAGGGATATGACATCAATGGATACACATTTTACACGAAAGCTCAAGATCGAAAGAGCACTGTGCAAAATAGTGAAGTGAGCGTATAAGCTTTTCATGAGGAGTTCAGCGAGACAGGCCCAACAAGGGTAGTACATGGATTGAACTCGTATTACGGGTTTATAGAAGAAATTTGGGAGCTCGATTACGTACTGTTCAAGATTCCCCTGTTTCAATTCCGATGGGTCCAAATCCCCTAGGGTGTGGAGGTTGACAGTTATGGTTTTACTTCTGTGGATCTCGATCGAGTTGCATATAAAGATGAGGCATTCATACTTGCAAAACAAGCCATTCAGGTCATTTATGTCACTGACCTGGCCAATAAGAAGTGGCACGTCGTCCTTCATGGCAAGAGAAAGATTATTGGAGTTGAAAATGTCGTAGACGAGGAAGAATACAATCAATTTGATGAGATGCCTCCATTTGGAGATGGTGTAAAAGTCGATACTGAAGACACCAACGAAACCAGTTACGTGCGTATAGATCACCAGGAAGGGTTATATTTTAAAGGTAATCAACTGTCTTAATCTCTCTGTTTCCATCAGTATAGCTTATACTCCAATTCTCGCCTTTGCAGGGCTGCGGCAAGTGGATAGTTGAGGATAACATGGGTGTGTACGTGTACAAATTCTCGGTCAAAGTCCTCATTTGTATGTAAAATTTATTTGAGCATGCTCCACATTGTATGTAAAATTTATATGAGCATGCTCCACATTGTAACTTATTTTCGGAGCATTTGGACTCCATTTGCAATATCTAAGTGTCTCTTAAGGTTTCGTTTAAAACAAGTTTTCGGTCATTTGGACATCATTTGCATAGATTTTAGGCTTTTTGGATATTGAAATTTCAGTATTCAGAGTTTCTGATTGTAAAGCACTACTCATTGCATAGAAGGCACGTAACTGGAGCATGCTCCACATAGTTGATAGAGGGCAACTATCACAGACAGTTCTGAGTTCACAACCGTCTGTGATTTATTACTATCACAAACGGTTGTGAACTCACAACTGTCTGTGATAATATCTCTACATAGTTTAACACCTTAAACTATGTAGACAAATTACAACAGACGGTTCTGAGTTCACAACTGTATGTGATAGTAATAAGTCACAGACGGTTTTGAACTCAGAACCGACTATGATAATCTCTCCGCATAGTACATAGTTTAAGGCGGGCTTTGTCCCACTTATTTCCACACTTCGCGACTCTTCACCTCACTTGCCCTAGCTCTCTCCACTCTCCCACCATCCGGTGCGATCACCTCTATCGCCTCCCCACAGTCAGGCGCGATAACCTCCATCGCCTCCCCACCGTTTCTGCCATTCTTGGTCAATTTTAAGTTTCAGATTTATTTACACTACTCTCTCTTTTACTTATGCTAGGAACTGATATGTCCGGTGACGAAATGTACCGGTTGAGGAGTCAGAGTGACCTCTCTGGCGATGAGACGCCTGGGTCAGAGGTCACCCCGTCCACCGTGACCCAGTCGCAGAAGAGAAAGGGCGAGGCCGAACGACATGCGCGCGTCTCGACAAGCGGGAAAGCAGCACGTACAGTTTAACGACAACAGTGTGCCGGAACCTCCGGAGAAATTAGTCAGTCAGTACCGCTCACTATGCGGCAAAGTGGCAAGGGAGCAGGTATCCATCACCACCTCCAAGTGGGGTCAAGTGCCCCGAGAGTGCAAAGATGCGCTATAGGAAGAAGTGCAGGCGACGTTTCACATTCCCGAGGATCGCCAGTTTACCATCCGTCGGACGACACTGATGTCAATAAACAAGGCGTGGAGGAACTTCAAGAGCTATCTTGTCAATCACTATGTGAAGGACTCGAAGACCCCCCTTCAATGACTACCCTTTCGTGACTCCCGAGGCATGGCAGCAGTTCGTGGAGATGAAGGGCACGCCTGAGTTCCAGGAGCTTAGTGAGAAGAGCAAGGCTAACCAGGCCAAGAATACGCACCCACACAGACTAGGCACCGATGGGTATGTAGGGAAGAAGGCGTTGTGGAGGAAGCAGGACGAGGAGGCTTCCCAGTCTTCGGCCACCGCTCCTTATGCGGGCATAACGAACATGCGCGCCCGCAATTGATGCCGAGCAAGATCGAAGATGACCTCCTCCGGAAATGTCTCTGTGAACAACCCTGTGGACAGGGAAGTGATCGATCGGCTGGTAAGATCTCTAACTTTGTAGGATCACTTACTATCCTCGTAACACGCATGCAATGGGTTGTATTGCTAAGTTCTCCTATTGCAGGCGACGGTGCGTAGGCGGCATCCAGAGAGTTCAACACTAGCAAAGACAGGGATATCCTAAGGACGGCGCTGGGAAATAAGGAGCATTCAGGCCACGTGCGCGGCCTCGGTGCCACTGTGCCTTGGAGGGATGGTTTCCCTGATAATGAGGAGGCAGCTAAGAGGATAAAGAGATCCCAGAATGCCCGCAACGAACGGTTCAAGGAGATTGGATTGGAGTTTTTCCATCGGGACACAGCACTCAAGCAGGAGTTGGCGGAGATGTGGGCAATGTGTCAAGAGCTAAGACAGGTGGCCCAGGGCATCCCCCCTGCAACAGCGGAGTTACCGAGCCCCATTCTTGGTCGCCGTAGCAACTGCGCGTCCGCGCCGGGGTGTTCGCAATTGGAGCCCTTTCGACAGTATCCGGTGGACTTTCTACAGGTGATGACCGCTTTTCTTTGTTAATTCATTCAAAAGTGAAATTCAATATGTACCCTGATGTCATCTTATTGCGCACTGTTTGTAGGAACCCGCCTCCTGCAAGCTTATGGTGCTAGCCGGTCTCTTCTCGATAGAGACTGCCCGCGGGATGGCACAACCATGCATGGCGGGGGCGACAATCCACGGTGTCCCTCTATCTAAGGGCTTTGCACAGGTGCAGGTGGACAGTGTCTCCGACCATTGCAAGGGATTTCCGTTGGACAAGCCGCCGAACGACGAAATTACTACTCTCGGGGATGCGATGCACACGTTCGTGCAATGGCCCAAGAAGGACATCGTCCTGGATAAAGTAATTCCCGCACCAGTTTCATAATTCGTACTGTAATAATAGCCCTCGAAGTTAGTGACCATTACTATACATAGATTCTTACCCCTACGGACACCGACACTCGGCCTACTAGCCAACCGACCCCTCCGACAAGCCAGCCAACGGGTCCAACGCACATCATGACGCCGACTAGGAGGCAACCAATCAAGAAACTGGCTAGTAGGGGAAAAGCAAAGAAGAGCACAGCGAGGGAGATTGAGAAGAGTGCGCCGTCAGCTCACATGTCGTTCGCTCTGGGGATGCCCATGGCCTCCGATGCCGCAATTTGTAGCATGGGTTTCACATGCCAGAGCCTACATGAAAAAGACAAACAAGACCAGGACACAGCGTCCGACGCACTTCATGGTCAAGTACACCGTGGTAGAGTTCCAACATGACGGTACCTATCCGGTGACCTTCGAAGACCTGCACAATTTACTCAACAAATACGCGCTCGACGTGTCAATCCTACAGTCTTGGGTGCTGTAAGTATCTACTATCCTACACCTGTTCGTGCATATACGGATATATGTCATTTATTAATTGGTTAGTTCCGTGCAGCTGCATGATCAGATATGTCAAAGCTAACCGGGAACCTGTTGGTTTCCTGGACCCCCAGATGGTCGCCGAGGTGATGTTTAGGACCGACGCGGACTTCGTTGTCAACTACATCAAAAAAGGGTTGCTTGCTCAGGGTGACAAGGAGTACATACTTGTACCCTACAACCAGAGGTGAGTGCTTTCATCAGTACTTCACCCTCTGATTAGTGTCTCCATATGCACACCCCAGACTTAGATTAAATTATTAATTCTTTACGCATAACATGTAGCTACCACTGGATCCTGCTGGTGCTTATTCCGAAAAGGAATAAGGTGTTCTACCTTGATTCATTGCAGAGGAAAGGGTACGAGTATTGCGGTGCGCGAGATGTATTCGAAAGGTTAACATGTTTTATGATATTTATGTGGACCTGTCTTGCATCTAGATTTACTGTCCTCAAATTGTCAATTTCGACTATCTGCAGGGCTTTTACGAACTACTTTGCCGAGGGAGGGCGACAGCACGAGCGGCGAGCCGATAAGTTTCAGTGGTTACAATTTCCGGTACAAATTTCAACCGGCATCTGTTTTACTTTATAACGTGTCCCTAGCTAACTCTCGGTCTGTACATTGGCAGTGCCATCAGCAATCGGACGACAACACATGTGGGTTCTACGTGATGCACCACATATACGACCTCATCACCCCTCACCGGCCAGATTTCCCCGAGGTATACAACTGCTGCCCTTTGTATCGATTTGGCAAAATTTACAGCTGCATTGAGCTAATTTTTTCTGTACCAACTCTTGCTGCAAGAGGTCGACTTCCCTTCAGAAAGTTTTGACCCTTTGCAGATTGGTTTAGTTCGAGAGATGCTCGCTGAGTTTTTCATTACAGAGGTCATATCAACCAAGGGGAAGTTTAAGGACCCGCTCGATTCATATTAGTAACTGAGACTAGTATAGTAATAAACATCTAACATACTAATTTTAATTATCGATTACATTTATTTGTTCAATCTCAATTGTACATATTTCTGAAATGTTAATTGCATGAAACTTACAATTTGATCGATTTTGAGCTATATATATGAAATGCATGCTATTGTATATGTTTCTAAGTTTTGTGCATGTATGAATGAACTGTATATATTTCTGAGTTCTGTGCATGTATGAAATGAACTGTATATATGAAATGCTATTGTACAGAGAGCATGGCTAGCATGATTCCTGAGACTAACCACAAAAAAAAGAAAATTGTTTTAAAAAAAATTAATATGCACAGACGGTTTTGAGATAAAAACCGTTTGTGATAAATCGATCTATGTATATATCACAGAGTATCACAGTCGGTTATAAGCTCAACACCCTCTGTGATACTCTTACTACCACGGACGGTTATAATCTCAGAATCGTCTTTTCTGATCTTATAACCATCTCTAATGAGGACACTATCACTGACGGTTCTGAGATTAAAACCGTCTCCAATAATGACACTATCACAGTGTTTTGACCTCAAAACTGTCCGTGATGAGGAGACTATCACAGATGGTTCGGATTTTACAACCATCCGTGATAAAGACACTATCCCAGACGATTTTAACATCAAAATCGTCTGTGATATTATAATTATCACAACCAGTTATAAGATCAACGCCGTCTGGGATAGTATTAGTATCACAGACGATTCTGATCTTAAACAATCTGTGTTAGTGTGAGTATCACAGACGGTTTTGATCTCAAATCAAAACCGTCTGTGATAGAAAAAATCACAAACAGTCTCTCAGTGATAGCACTTGAATATCAGTGAGTCGAATATCACTGACGGTTCAGATTCGTCTATAATAACTGTTTGACCCGACTGATGATAATGTATTCTGCAATAGTGAGATCAAGTTTGCAGAAAACACAACCAACCAGACTGACAGTTGGAAGAATCAATTCTCTGGCATTACTTCAGTTTCTCACCAGCTCCAGCAGAATTTGTATTCTCTGCCTAACAAAAATTGTACCTGTCTCTCTATTTGTATCTTTAGATCATAAATTAATGAAATTTTTATTATATACCACTCTAAAGAATAATATATCCAAACATATCACTCAAAAGATTTACATTTTTAACATGCCACTACAAAAAGTGAAATGATTATCATTGTCACTACACCATATTTAACATTATTTTCTGTTTTTTAATATTTTTACCCATACAAAATGACCATTTTCCCTTAAATGCAAACAGGACTCAACTCAACCAAATCCACAAAATGATTCAAAACATATTGATACCCATATGACCCCAATCAAACCAAACCCTAGTCCCCCAAGTGCACAAACGGTTTCTAATTTGGATATGCCAAACCAAATACTACAACATTTTTGGATATACCAGTCTTTGGAGTGGCATGTAATCAAAAATCCCTAAATTAATATTCTAAATCAAAATAAGAGAAGTATACAATTTTTTATGAAATGATTAACCATTTTAATTTCTCTTCTATATTAATCTAAAACATTCAAATTTTGATTAAACGGTTGAAAGATCCAAATCAAGCCATGTAATCATTTACTACAGAGCATACTATGATCCACAATAATATCATTTTCTCAAAAATTACATTGATCTTGTGAGAAACTGAGTTCACACAGCTGGATGCTCAAAGAAAACTTGTACAAAGGACAAGGCATAGCAGCTGCAGGATATGATAAGTTCATCCCTGTTCTGGTACATAACCTAGTTCACATCAACAAACAAGATTGCGAAGAAATTTCTCCAGATTTCTAGGGTTCTTATTGATCTAATGGGTAAAAAATGAGCGTATCTTTTAGGTGAGTCATTAAACAAGTAATACCAAAGAGATGAATACACAAACATAAATGGGGAATTCTATGAACGATGAGAAAATTTGCTCATCCGTATAAAATTTACATGAAAGCTGCAGAGATGCTTCTGGTACAGGAACTGTTGCCGTGGTTCTGGCATCACCCTACAGAAGATCTTAACAATGTGTCAGGTTATCTACATCTTACCACACAATTTCTGTTCCTCATCATTCTTCATCATTTGTTCCTTACAAACATCTCATAACCACCCTGTCTGGGATAACTTTTTTCTTCTCTGTGAAAAATGAGAACACAGGTGAAAGTAAACCCCACATGAGATGTCCCAAGCTGGACAAAACAGCAATAATGGCATTGCTCACTTCATCAAATCCAAGAACACAAAGCAGTTCCACAAGCTATGCAGCACCATTGACGCCAATAAGTTGCGCGATTTGGCAAAGACTCCCCCCATTACCACCCCAAGAAAAACTAAAGGCATAATCCTCTGCGCATTGAAGTGCGCCAGGGCGAAGGCTGCAGCACTGACCAGAATCGACCATGGAAGTGGCATGTATCGTGTTAGAGATGGGAGAAGGAAACCTCGGAATACAATCTCCTCCCATATTGGTGCACATACAGTGACAACCACAGCATACAGAACCATGGCAACTGGGTCACGGGCCACAATGGATTGTTCCACACTGGAGACCCCAATGAGCGGCCCTGATGACATTGGAACTAGATTGATGTTGATGTGAGAGAGAAGATTGACCAATGGGAATAACAAGCACCCCAACAATACATCCAAATGCCATCTGCCCCTCAAATTGAACTCAAACCAGCCTGGAGGAAGGGGATGGAATCTACCAAGGCATTGGTGAAGGATAGCAATGCCAGCAAGGCCTTCAGTCACATCCGTCAACAGGCTATACAATGCTTGACCCCTATGTGTCAATGATTCTTTGCTAAAGCCAGCAGCATGAGCCAAGAAGGGGACTATCCAGGAACCCACAAGCCAAAAAGTGGCAATCCATAAAATCATGACCTGTATTCAGAATGTATGCATGAGTACTTTTTATACCACATTTCAGGCAAACTGATAAGAGATTATTAGAACCAACGCCATCCCAGGTTCACCGATCAACTTTAGCAAAAGTAACAAATATTCCTCACGAGAAGAAAATGAGGCCTCTAGTGAAAAATCCATCGAACATTCAATATATGTTTTCTGTTATGTGTATATATCTTGCTAGCATATAACTGAAAGTGGAACACATAAAACATTAGTCAATTTGTCCTGCTTAAGAATAAAATGAAGTCATGTTATATTATCTGCCACAAGAATCATACTAGAAAGAAATGAGTGCAAAGTTAGAATAAAAGAATAGCAGGGCAGGGCAAATCCATGCATATTGGAATGACATATTGGATAAATAGAACAGTACGGCTGAGTCCAACGCCGACTCCACTGGGCTCTGACATGTGGGTCCCACCACAAAAAAATATTAAAAAACCACGCGAGGACGCTAGGTGAAGTGTTCCCCCCAGAGGTCTGACAGGTGGGGCCCACCGACACCACCGGGCCAAAGCGCGTGCGTTGGAGAGCACGCGACGCCCTGGGACGCATTTTGTG
This sequence comes from Pharus latifolius, assembly GCA_019359835.1. Taxonomy (NCBI): domain Eukaryota; kingdom Viridiplantae; phylum Streptophyta; class Magnoliopsida; order Poales; family Poaceae; genus Pharus; species Pharus latifolius. Next base: position 21,964,811 of record CM033324.1, on the reverse strand, counting down.
GGCCCCACTTTTCTCGCCCGCGTGCGCCGCGTACCCCCGCGTCACCCGCACTGACAGCTGGGCCCCGTTGCGCGCTCGGGCTCACATGTCTGCAGCTGTGTGCGGTGATGTGAGTCACGCGTTTTGGTAGGGCCCACAAAACGCATGGTGACGCAAAAATCCGCGCGTTTCCCTTGCTTCTAACACCCGCGCCGCTACACCTTTTGTGCCGCTGAATGGTGGGCCCGGCCGATGCGCGGCCCCACTTGTCAACCCGAGTTGTTTTTGAGGGCCAAAAACTAGCCGTTGCGTCGTTTTTTCGACTGATCCCACATGTCAGAGACAGAAATAAATAGCTGTTGGATAAAATAGTTGTTAAAACTAGCCGTTTCAATTTTTTATTCATTTTTGAGCCTAAAAATTCATAAAAAATGCCAAAAAATACAAAAAATTGTAGAAAAATTGTATGCTCATATGCCTATAAATATGAGCAAACCTCAACTCATTTGCGCCAAACACAAGCCCAAACCACACATTTTTCTCCTCTCGTTTCTCAAATTTTTTCCAAAAAATTTCCCGATGGCCAACACTCCCCCCGGCGGTTATGTGAATTGGTTTGGCGAGACTAGTCTGGATGAGAACTCCCAAGCGCCAAGCAGTCAAAATCCACCCAGTTTTCAACCCCCTTCCCCACCATACCCGATGTGCTATCCACCATACGCCCTACCCCCTCTATACGGCCAACCATATCCATATGCACATCCATACGCACAACCCCCCTACGGCCCTTACGACCAAAATCCTCATTTGATCGGAGTTCTGACCATCCCTGCGGAAATGTCACCTCCACAAGCACCAGCAAAGAATTCCCGCTCCACGTCCGTATCAGATATCGGCAGTCCGCATAGCACGGTCCCAGTCGTGATCGAGGACGACGACGATGTTGGCAAAAGCGAAAGAACCGTTGCACGGCGGCGTAAACGATTGAGCTGATCACAACAGGACGACATGCGACTTGTGAATGTTCATATAAAAATTAAATATTTGTATCGTAGATTTTTCTCGCCGATTTTTATCTTAGTTTTTCAAAAAGTCCACCCGATCGCAGACGATACGTCAGACACTATAAAGACCATTGGCAAAAGAGCAATAAGAAAATTGTTCACTTCAATGGCCTCTATTGCAGGTTGAGAGATACCTACTCCAGTGGTCATTTGGATGACCAATTGATGTCTAAAGTACGGGACATGTACAGCAGGAGGTGGGTCATCCCTTCATCTTAGAGCATTGGTGGAGTGCCGTACGTGGTCAACCGAAGTGGTGCGGAAGCGACCTCGACTTCCAAAAGAGCTCGCCTCAACGAAGAAGGTGCGCACACATCAAACAACAACGATGACCCTGTCGAGCTTCCACGACCAAAAGGGCGGGACGCGGCAAAGCAGAAGCGGAAGGGTAAGACCAAAATGTGTGAAACATCCTCGGCGTACTAGGAGACCCTACAGCACATCGGCAAAGCCAATGCTGACCTCCATAGGGTGGTCGACAAAGCCGTTGCTGCAGCTAAAAATTTGCAAGAGATGGCCAAAAGCAAAGGAAAAAGCCACATTTATGAAGTCGTTGACGAAACTGATTATAGGGAATACATCCCATTTCTCGAATGCCCGTAAGGCGGCGCATGTGGCCGAATTAGAGTACGTCAACGACATGATTAAGGAAATGAAGAATAAATAGTAGCTCGCACGATGTACTTTTCCTTTGTAAAATTGTACCTGCACCATTAATCGAAGTCGTTTTGGATTTACCTGTTTGAACTGTGACATGTGATTGATACTTTTGGATTGTAGCCGTTAGAACTGACACATCTGCTCGATGCTTTTGGATTGTAGTCGTTGGGACTGACACATCTGCTCGATGCTTTTGGCTTGTAGCTGTTGGAACCGACGCATGTGGATACCTTTGCATTTAGCCGTTGGAAGAGACGCATGTGATTGATTCGCTTCTCCCCCTATATATCGGAACCCCTCGAGCCCTCATCTTCACAACCGAGGCCTCTCTTCTTCGAGCACCAAGAGATCTTGCCTTGTCCAAAAAAATGTCGTCCAGCTCAAGCACCAAGTAGTGCCGAGGATGAAGCCATCAACCAAGTCGAAGAGTTCGTGGCCAGGTTCGTACAGAGTAGGTTGAGGGTCCAAACCCTCCACCGTCGAGTTCTTGACAACCTTCAAGCCCGCATGGACGATGGTACCTCACACCGCTGCCGAGTAAGTGGTAGAAGGTACATCGATAGAGATCGCGAAGGCGGTCATGACCGTCTAGTCGCGGACTACTTCGCCGACGTTCCGATCTACCCCGAATACTTGTTTCGCAGACGGTTCTGAATGGGAAGACCCCTCTTTCTACGAATCATCGAAGCTCTTGGAGAGTGGTCCCCGTACTTCAGTGAGAGGAAAGATGCCATCCTTAGAAAGGGGCTATCTCCCTTGCAGAAGTGCACGGCGGCATTGCGCATGTGCTACGGCTCCCCCGCCGATGCTGTTAATGAGTATGTACGCATTGGAAAGTCGACCGCTATTGAGTGCCTGGAGCGTTTTGTTGAAGGAATCATTGTCGCTTCGCGGAGGAATATCTTCGTCAACCTACTATCGACGACATCCGGCGTCTGCAAGGAGAGGACCGAGGTTTCCGAGGGATGCTGGGAAGCATCAATTGCATGCACTGGGAATGGGGCAATTGCCTAGTTGCGTGGAACGGCCAATTCACCCGTGGTGATCAAGAAGTCCCTACAATAATACTTGAAGCGGTCGCGTCCAAAGACCTGTGGATATGGCATGCTTTCTTTGGTGTCGCCAGATCCAACAATGACATCAATGTTATTCGAATTTTCATTAGTATGTGTCTTGTTTATTTCCATGTGTGCCATTTATTAAAGAAAAATTTTTAAAATTATTTTAAATTTTTTAATGTTATTTATAACTTTATCTTTTATTTGATTGTGTTCGAATTATCCAAATTTTATTTTAGCGATTTTATAATCTTTAATACATATTATATACACGGCCCCGAACGAAGCACCTCTCGAAGCGCCTCTGCATTGAAGTGGGAGGCGCTCACGAAGCGCCTTTGCATTAGAGTGGGGGTGTTTCGTGTGGTGCTTCGCACACGTGGCACACAATATACTGGAAAATATTCTGTTGAAGCACCTCGCAAAACGCCGATGCATTGGACTCAGCCTAAGGTGTGCCTTAACTACAGAAAGGCAAGAGGATACACTTCCAAAATTAGGGCTTTACTTCCTACGTTTCGGTCACTACAATATGTCAATGTACAATGTGCATCATAACCTATATACAACATGTCATTTAGTTACAAATAGCTATACCAAATACAGAAGTATAAACTACTTGGAAAACCCAGCTATAGAAAGGACAAACTACCAGTGAGTAATATACACTGGAGCACCTCATCAAAAAGATGAACAACTAACCTGAGCAATGGTTTCTCCAGTCCAAGGTACTGTCCAGCGTTCACTCTGAAATCTGAATATTCTGTCCTGTATACTTTGCTTTATCTGAAATACATACATAAAAATTGTCATTGACTAACAAGAGAAAAGAACAGTAGAAAATATAAGGATGAAGTGTGAACATAGCAAGCAAATCAGAAATGAACAGGAATTGAAAACCTGAAGAAGCAAAGTACATACTAATAGGAGGAACTGGTTGTTAACAGTGTAATACCAATAATAGTGTATGCATTATACACTCTGAACAACGTCGGCAAGAAGAATTACATCCAAAAGAAAATAGTGGAACTCAGATTTACTAATGAAAACATGTAAGAAATCCTTCAATAACAGAGCTAAATGAGAAAGTATAGCACAAGACAAGAGAGGCCTCATTTGAGAGGAGATGTAGCTATCTGCATGTGTTAAATATTGAAAATGATCATGCTACAGGTCCCAGAAACTGAGATGAACTTAGCCAATACAGCCTGGTAGCAAACCTATCTGTATTTAGATGATAAACAAATAACTTCATCTGATTTGGATTGGGTTAAATGTAGGTTGGCCTAGTGTACCTTCATTCAAACAAGTTCATGCCAATTGCATTTAAGATGGAACCAATCTTAAATGTAGGGCAGATCAAAATAAAAGAACTACAGAAATTCACATGATATGTGTTGTCTACTTAAGTCCAAATGGCCAACACCTTCCTCACTATTTTTCCTCCTATCGCTCTCTACGTTCCACCCACCAAGTCCTAACTCAACCACATTATATGCCTCAACCATTTCCTTACTTATTCTTTGTCTTAGATTATTTGTTTTGTCTAGAAGGTGCCCCTGCAAATAGTGCATAAAAATGGAACAACAGCCCCAATATTTGTGCATGCACTTATTGACCCCAGCTCTCTTTTCCTTGAGATAGCTGTAATTTTGGTAACCACAAGTGCCCACTGTTAGATGAAATTCATGAAATTCTCAAATATGTGGACTTAGCACGTGATTGGCCTGATTTATCTGGTTTTCAGTTTCTTAGATAACCTGAAGCCGGGACAAATGGAGGGCTTAAATCCAAGGCTTTATAAGTAAAAGCCCTTTTAAACTAGAAGCCCCCAAATAAGTTTAAGATCATGTTTGGGGGCTTAACTTGGGCTTATCCAGGCTTTAAGCCTAAACTCCCCCACACTTAGTTTCAACAACAGCTAATGACCTAAGCCCACGCCGCTCATATAACAAGAAATCCAAGCCGCCCATCAATTGCTGACAGTTGCTTCTCAAATAAACCTGACAAAAAGGGCCTAAGCCGCCTTCAACAAGTTTATTGGACTTATAAGTTTAAGATAAATCTAACCAAACATACCCTTAATGTCATATTACATACCTGTTAGTGAAATGTCTTAGAAGAAAAAATCACACAGATGCTTTTATCATTTTATGTTTATGTTATAAAGGTTTGAATAATATGTTATTCTGTTTTTGAATAAATTATCCTTGGTTGATCAGCATGACTTTTTCGTGAAACTCAATCTATTTCGTGATGTTATTCTATAAAATCTCTGATTCACTATCATTAAATAGAACATTATTGATTAATGGTTTAACCCATATATTGATTGATGGTGGTGTTTCACAGACCATGGATGGATATGAGATATCAAATCAATAATATGGACATATGTTGGAGAGCATACTGTAGGATTTGAACCACTTTGAGACACTATTGGATTTGTCATATAAATGTAAACAATTGATTTCAAATATTATTTATAATTGATTCTTAGACCTGATATTGTCATAATTTTCTACATATGTAGTAGTATCTTTGATACTACCAAACATTACTCTTAATTAAGTGGTAATAAAGGTAATATTTGGGTATGATATGGTTCATGCAGAGAAATGTGAATGGTTATGATGAAATTTGCCAATTGTATAATGAGAGACCTCTGGTCCTTCGATATAGATAAACTGAGAACTGCATGACCATGTCATTTGTGATTGAGTGTCAACTATGAGAGATCAGTTCAGTATAAGATCGAGAAAGGATTGAACCGTGCAAAGGTGATACATTTCCTGTCTTGGGTTTAATTTGGTATCATATGGCAAAAAGATCAACATGAGTATATTACATAGATTCATTATATATGATCTTTATGTATGTTTAGGTAGTCATTATGTCCTACTAGAGGCTACTATCGACTCACGATTCAGGTAAGTGTTCCCAATCCATGACCAAGCATGGATGAACCTATTAGATCACACACTTAACAAATTGGAACTACTTAATTCAAATTGAATCTATTATGAGGTTTTCGTATCACATTAAGAGACCTAACATAGGATTCCTACAGTTCGGATATGATTCGTTATGTGATTTCGCATCACATTAGAAAATCTAATGTAGTAGGACTTCTGCGAGATTCTATATAAAGGGAGACACGATGGGTTTTTAGAAATATCAAGAAAACTCTAGTCACCACCTCCACTAGAGCAAAAACCCCTAAACCCTTGTGCGTGACAGTGCTAACACACCAATGTACGACGTTACATCCCGAAACGTGTGGATACCGATAAAGGCACTACTGCAATTGTTGCACTGATCAAAAAGATCCATGAGCGTGTCATAATGAGTCACGAGAAGTTCATGTTCCATAAGCAGTAGCTAGGCACATTGTTGGATCGATCGCTTCACCAACTCTCCTCTCAATGCTACTAACAATCTAATTTATGGTCTAATACTTGCAGTTTTTCAAGTAGTTTTTTAAGTAGAAATATTTCAAATTCTGCTAGCATAGCCTACTCATTCTCCATCAGCATGGCTATCACATAGTTGACCAAAAATTGAAGTGACCAAATAAAGTTTTGATGTTGGGCTAAGCATGTGATTACAATTAAGAGTAGGGGCTAATTTATGTGTAGAGATCCAGTATTAATTTTTATTTTAATGATGGATTGAAATAGAAGTTTTACAACTAAGATGTCAATATATATATGGTCATACTCCCCAAGGAAAGACATACCAATCCATCTACTATCCCATCAGTATACAGGAGAGAAAATATCTGCTTGTTGCCTTAGAAGGCCAAGAGACCCGAAGTAGGTCTAATTTCAATTTCACTACAACCATCCATGGCTTTAGGTACACTCATGCTTTCCTGATTAATATTTAATTTCATGGTGTTCTAACACTTGAATATGAGATAATGTATATAGATAAATTTTGTTACAACACCAACATGATCTCAAGTTCATTGATCTATTTCAACTCCTTTTACAATCAAATTGTCACTAGGGTAGATATTTCAATTTTGTTTAGGTTCACATTATTGCAATTGAGCATGGCATTTCCCATCTTTACTGAAATGATCTCTACAGCAGTTGCATTATTCTCCTAACAACAAATGATGTTCAGTTAAACTAGACAAGCATTCCTTTTTGTCAACTGTTCATTGGTGGCTATAGTAGTTCTACACATCAAATGCCAAACAAGAGCAAAAGATAACTGATCACCATGTGTTCAAACATCAACTGGCATCCGGCAATGCGAATGTCTCATTTGTAATGAATTATGATCAATAGCTGCCTATCTGGAACAGTCATTCAATGAACTAATCACCAAGTGAGAACTGTAACCTATAACAAGATTCACCGACTTAAGTCATGTTATGAAAAACCTCAAACATACAAACAAGTTGTGTGGTTCCTCAATTGACCATCACAATATATTTACCTCACATGAGACAACATGCAAGAATCAAAGTCAAATAAAATCAACAAGGCATGTAAGCATCCATTTTAGCTAAGTTTGCGACAATGCAATCTAAAGAATGTCATGCTACCTCTTTCTTTTCATCATCAAATTGCCACAGACCATCTGAAACTCCTAGAGCTCAAATAAAAAAGATACAAGCCTGCGAAAATGCCAAGGTTACCTTATGAACTCTAGACAACAAATTCCCCTCCTTGTCATTCTGCTCCTCCCTCCCCGTGGAGCTCTCCTCCTCTCCCTCCTCCCCTACCTCCCTCGTGCTCAAGTTTTCCAACTGCGCGACACACTTGAACTCGAATCCACCACCATCATGCGATGTTGTCGGCCCATCTTGCTCCTGTCTGAAGCTACAAACAAGCACTGACCTCCATCCCTATACACCACCACAACAACAAGAACAGCATTAACAACAAAAAATAGCTCAAATTATCCCAATCCAAGAAAAATTACTAGCTCAAGTGATGAAAAGAAAATTCTCATCCAAGATTACTAAAACATACCAAGAAAGATTACTAAACTCCAAGATTTAGCTGAGCCAATTAAAGGACAAGCACATAACCAAGAAGAGCCAAGCTAAACCTAGTAGCCAAATCGAAGTAGGGCATACCTTGGTGAAAGGCGTCCTCTGGAATCCGAACCCGTGCAACAGTCTTGAGGCAGAGGGAGCGGCGACGCGAACCCTAGCCCTAGGCCAAGTGCGTGGGAAGGGGGGAGGGGAAGGGGCGAGGCAAGAGGGGGAGGACATGGGTGGGGAGGAGGAGCACGAGGAGGCAGCCTTTTCTCTCTCTCCTCAGCGGCGGCGGCGTCGTCGTGAGGGGTGCCACACGAGGCCACAATACCAATTTTGCGCTAATCCTATGCAATAATCTCTTAAAATGCAATTTCTTTCAATATTAAATAAGGGAATAGGTAAGATACTCACAATTTTCACATAAAAAAATTACTAAAAAATAAAACGACCTAAAATAAAAATACAACTTTAACTAACAAAACAACTTAAAATAAAAAAAGCGACAACCTTAACTAAAAAAATGCCACAACCTAAAAATAAAAAATACAAATAGGTCAACCTAAAATGAAAAAAAAATATGAAAACATAAAATGAAAAAATATGAAAATCATAAATAAGAAAATGCGACAATTTAAAATAAGAAAATACAAGAACAAAAGTGGAAGCAAAGAAGATAATAAAAAACATTTTTATAGCCATTCCAATTAAATAATTAATTTCTGAAAAGATATAATAGTACTTCGTAATTTTAGCAAAAGTTAGCTTGGTACCGCTTAGATCAAAGATACACACTTTAGTAAAATACTACTCAAATATTCTGAGTAATGAAAATACCACACAAAGTTTATATCATTGGTGTTTACCACTTTCATCAATATCTATTAGGATTTTTAATTTCAAAAATTTATAAATTTTAAAATTTTCAACTTTGTCCTCACTATCTTCTTCCTCCTTCCTTCTGCTGCCACTGGCCTCCTCCCTTCTTCGCTATCACAGCGAGCACCAACGACCTCCTCGACTGATCTCTTTGACCACCACCACTGCCCCGATGAGCTCTTCTGCAACCACCATGAGATCCACATCGGCCGCAGCTATTGTCCACTTAGCACTAGCCACTCTACAACACCAAAGAGAAAGAAGAAGAGGGCCAAAATCGTTCAAAAAAATTCGGAAAAATTCAGAAAAATTTAGGAAAATTCGAAAAAGTTAGAAAAAAATTCACAAAAATTTAGGAAAAATCAAGAAAAATTCAAAAAAATCGGGAAAGTAGAAACATTCCAAAAAATTCAGAAAAATTAAGTTCAGTTCATAGTATCTCAATAGCAAGCAACAACATCCAGTTCAAAACAAAACACAGAGCACAAAAAAAAAACCTAAGCAAATAACATCAGTTCAACATCCCATGTCATGTCATGCTCTTAACCCACAATCCTGTTCAACATCCTGACATTCAGTTCAAATAACATCAGTAGAAAACTATTTGATTGAAATCATATCACATTATAAGAACCAAACCATCTCTAATATAGCTTCCTAACACCAAAGCATCTCTCTATTTTGCTCCTTTTTGAATTCCAAACAGCAGCTGAAAAGCGATGAAAATCGAGGTACCTGAAATGAAAATCAAGATAAACAACATATACTGCACCAATGTATTAGCCTATGAATGCATCTCTCATCTGATGGAAACCAGTTTGGAATTAAAGATCCAGTTTGGTGTCAATGTTTGCTGGTTTCTCATATGTAAATAATTACCAGCTAAATGGTAGAAAGGAGACACTATCATGCCATAAACTCTAGAGAAATTCTTTCGTAAGGTAGATGAAACTTACTATAGAAAGTAAATGGTATGCAAGAGAGAGAGAGAGAGAGAGAGAGCAGATTCTACCTGAACTAAAGATCTTCCACATAATTTATTCACAAATTAATCAAGTAGACAAATTAATTCACAAATCCTATTATCTAAAGACAACCATTAATTAACAAATCTGAGAGCATTGCTAACCAAGAAGACACAGGTATCTAACCAAGAATTAGGATTGCTGAAGCAATTTTACCCTTGGGTTAGATCCAAATCCAACTTCATTAGGATTGCAATTAACCAAGAATTAGGATCTTGACCAAGAAGCATGCTTGACACAAGAAGCATAGAAATAGTAAATAAGCATGCTTGACACAGGTATCTAACCAGATTGATTCAAACTATATTCAGTTCAAATTTTTACTGACTTTTCTTAAATGAAACAACCAAGAACAGACCAGAAAGAGAAGAACACCAGATTCACCAGATTGATCTTGACACAAAAATAAAAGCACCGACAGTATAATATAACAACCTCAGCAAGATTGAACCAGATAACAGCAGATATAAATTTTAGAACAACTGCATATGAGAGATCAAATCCACATTATTGTCCAATAATTGATTACACCAGAGAATGGAAAATAAAAAAGATGCAGAAAATGCAACAACTTGTACCGCCTATGAGAGATTACACTGCATATGAGAGATCAGTGCAGTACCATGTACCATAAGAACAATGCAAAAATCACTGATTAATGCAAAAATCAAGTTGTACTACCATAAGAACAATGCAAAAAAACAAATCTACTTCCACATAATGCACTACCATGTGAAGAAAAAACCACTGATCTCTAACTAACATGCAGATAGATCTCAAACTAACATGCAAAAATCACTGATCTCAAAAGAAAAGAAGAGATGGAAAGAAGAATTGGAGATTTCTATGTACCTGGATCCAAGTGCTTGTGGTCTTGCTCTGATCTGCTCCGATTTGAGAGACTAGTGCCCTTCTCACCGGATCTGTGAAGATCTGTGGGAAAAAGATGGCTTATGTGCTACTTTTCCTAATCCAAGCAACGAATAACTCCTGACTAGTAGATCTTTACCTTAGAGAAAGGAGCAGCACCGGCGCGACGCTACTCTCAGGCTGCCTTCCTCCCCGGCGTCGGTGGGCCTCCTCCCCGGCGTCTCTCAGGCGGTCCTCCTCCCCGGCGTCGGCTAGATCTGGACGTTTAGTGGACAGAAATCAGAAAACGCCTCCGAAAACCCAGATCTGAAGGTTGAGTGGACTTGGAAAGAGGAGGAGGGGGAGGGGGTGAAATCACCGGAGAGGGGGTGACGGCGTCGTACGGGAGGGGTAGGCGGCGGCGTCGAGGCGTCGCGAGAGGAGGGGTATTCGCGTTCTCAGTCAAACTCAAACGCATATTTCGACTGAAAGTAGAGTAGGATTTAATTGCCCCGGATTGGACCGGAGGATTTAATTACCCAGACTGAATCGAATCCAGCCCACGAGTCTTTAAAATACAACAATCTAAAATAAAGTACGATAACCTTAATAAAAAAATAATTTTAAATAATAAAATATGACAATTTTAACTAAAAAATATCACAATCTAAAAATCAAAAAAAAAGATAATTTAAAATAAAAAATATGAAAATCTTAATAAAAACTATAATAGTTTAACATAAAAAAATACGACAACAAAATAAAAACAAAGAAGATATTGAAAAACATTGTCATACATTCCAATTAAATATTAATTTATGAAAAGATATAATAGTACTTTGTAATTTTAGTAAAAGTTAGCTTGGTACCATTCAGAGTCAAAGTTACACACTTTAGTATTATACTATTCAAATATTTTGAGTAAAGAAAATACCACACAAAGTTTATATTATTAGTTTTTATACCACTTTCACCAATTTAGGATTTTTAATTTCAAAAAACTATAAATTTTAAAATTTTCAATTTTGCCCTCTTCTTCCTCCTTCCTCTACTGTCATTGGCCTCCTCCCTCCTTCGCTATCACAGCGAGCACCATCAAGTTCCTCCTCCTCTATGGTCATCGTCAATTGATCCCATTTAAAACGATGTGATTTTGTAATACTGTAAGTAAACGGTTGATCGTTGAGCACTTGATCCGAGAGGATCTTTAGGTCGAGTCGCATACGGCTTCGCAATCTTAACCGCGTTCGGAAAAGTTTCGCGGTCGTTTCCTGTTTGAAATTGTAAACCGATCCAAATATAGATTACTAAGTCTATCCATTTAGGATTAGTTAGTTATATGAGTCTGATACGTTTAGGTTACTGAGTCTGATACGTATTCATACGATTGGACTATAAATATCTTGTAATAGGTCTAGTTTAGATCATCGAAAAGTCATAGAACTTATTTGAGTTTTAGACACTTATAGTTCCTTCGACGTAGGCAAGTGTGTCTAACGTTCGATGTGTAAATCTCTCTTTGAAATAAAGAGTTGTGCAATTACTTTGAACTGTGTTTTCGATCAACCTTTGGGTTTCGGTATTTCCGAGTAAGATCCCGTTATTCCGCATATTAGAATCTGGGCGAGCCTAGTGCGAAAACCAAGGCTAGGTCTCAAACGGATCAAGTGGATGGTGAAGACTCGCAAGGGTTACAAAACTTCCGGCGAAACTCCAGGCGATCAATTGACGGTTCCTACAGCTGCGTCTCCGACAATGTCTGACGATACCTCCGTTCAAGCTAACCTAGCCGAACAAGTGGCTAAGCTCTCCACCAACATGGAAACCATACTTGCTTGGATTAAGCAGCAGACCATGATTGTACTTCCTGAAGTAGGGAAGGTTATGGGTGAGAAGACTAGTGAAGACTTGCACAGGACAGACGAAGATGAAGACGAAGGCGACCACAAGACCGACGACCTCGTCAACACCTCCTTAGCTGTCGGATATTTTAAGGTCGACACTAAGATTGATATACCCATATATGATGGGAGGTCGATGCCGAGAAGTTAGATTCATGGCTCGATCAACTTGAGACCTACTTTGACCTGAAAGGGTTTAGTAGCGTTCAAAAGGTCAAATTTGCACCTTTGAAGATGAAGGACCACGGCAAGACATGGTGGAAGGCTCTTGTCGCTAGTGGTGAAACTGACGACTTTGTGTGGGGTCAATTCAAACGACTTCTGCGATAAAAATTCTATTCGATGGGTTACCTTGAGAAGAGATGGGAGCATTGGCACAGATTGTACCAACCGCGCGACCAAACCGTCCAAAACTATACGATAGAGTTTCGGCGACAAACAATGGTCATCGGCATCTTACTGTCCGATCCTCAGGTATTTTGGAAGTACACATCTGGACTTTAGAAATCGATCAGTACTGAGCTAAGTCTGTTCGGCGTCCAAGACATTGCAACCGCAAGCACAACTGCTATGGTGCTCGAGAAGAAGAACAAATCCCGCAGCGACAAAAACACGAAGGAAAGTGCAACCTCGACAAAGAAAAAGCAGAGTCCGAAAAAGAACGCTTCAAAATCGGGCATAGGTGCCTTTTGTAAACATTGTCAAGTCACGGGACATACTAAAGACAAATGCTACAAGCTTCATCCAGAACTTCGACCAAAGAAAAACAGACCAGAGAAAAGAACAACCACGGCTACTGCGACTTCACTCGACAAAGAAGTTGTCCGAGTGAATTCGGTTGATGAGGCGGATACCACCTTGTCTCTGATGGCAATACTGAAGGAGAAGGGTTCGGATCCACCGAACGACTATCACCCGATGGAGGACTTGTTCACCATCAACATCCAGGTGAAGCACGAAGTGGTCGCAGCGATATTCGATCCCGGAAGTCAAAAGAATCTGGTCTCCGCTGGACTGGTTCGGTGACTTGGTTTGAAGACAACCATACACCTGCGACCATATTCGCTAGGTTGGTTTATATCCGACGTGAACCAACAGATTACGAGTCAGTGTGTGTTGAAGTTTGCAATATCTGCTCGTTAAATCGACGAGGTTCAATGCGATGTCATCCTCATTGATATTTGCCAAGTGATTTTTGGAAGTCCGTTCTTATACGATCGTGATGCCCATTACCATCGAAGAGCTCAAGAATACGACCTCACAAAGGATGGGACGAAATTCATCATCAGCACAAATGACCATGTCGACACCAAGAACTTTTTGATAGCAAATCAGGCGAATCGGATTGTCAATGCATACTCAAAGTGTGTGCTGAGCGTGATGCGTCCAATTAGCCAAGAGGATTGTGCTGCATCGAGTATGAAAAGTGGTGGTTGTTTAGCAAGCTTGCCGGAAGAAAACAACGCGCTATTCGCAGAGGTACATAGTCGATCACCACAACGACTAGTCGAAAATGACATGCAACTTGTCTCTATGGCGCCACTATTCAAACTTCACAATCCTAACTTTGGGATCGGTGATGGTATCAACCTCGACAAGGGGAAAACTATCTGCGAGTGGCCAAGGCCACAATCCATGACGGAGGTGCCAAGCTCCATGAGCGCCTATCCATACATTCGATCCGACGATTGTAGCATTGCTCATCGTGTGTTCATTCCAAGGCTCCCAGTCGTTCTCTACATCTTCACAGTTGGTCACCAACGGGAGTTGGCTCCTTTTCAACAGGGGAGTCATGATCCAGAAGAATCTCAGGTCGAGTTCGCAACGGATTCGCTACAACGAAAAGGTTTGCGACTTTGAAAAGGTTTGCGACCTTGGGAAGGATTCAAACTCTTCGAGCCTTCAATGCTGGATGATGAGCCAGATACTATAGTACCATCTGTTGAAGACTTGGTCTATCAACGAGACGAACCTCTACGCGAAGATGTGATTCTGGAGAAAAAGGTGACTACCACCCGCAGTGACACAAATGAGACTTTTCGAATCGGTCGGAAAGGTCAACGAGTACGTGCGGCAAAGTGGTACACCAGAGAAGCTGGACAAGCCCAATTTCCACATCTCCAGTTTGATCGAGAGGTCGCAACAGGGGTTGGCTCCTTCTCAACAAGGGAGTCATGATCCGGGAGGATCTTTAGGTCGAGTCGCATACGGTTTCGCAACCTTAACCCTGTTCGGAAAGGTTTCACGATCGTTCCCTGTTCGGAATTGTAATCCGATCCAAATATAGATTACTAAGTCTATCCGTTTAGGATTAGTTAGTTATACGAGTCTAATACGTTTAGGTTACTGAGTTTGATACGTATTCATACGATTGGACTATAAATACCTTGTAATAGATCTAGTTTAGATCATTGAAAAGTCATAGAACTTATTTGAGTTTTAGACACTTATAGTTCTTTCGACGTAGGCAAGTGTGTCTAACGTTCAACGTGTAAAGCTCTCTTTGAAATAAAGAGTTGTGCAATTACTTTGAACTGTGTTTTCGATCAACCTTTGGGTTTCGGTATTTCCGAGTAAGATTCTGTTATTCTGCATATTAGAATCTGGGCAAGTCTAGTGCGAAAACCAAGGTTAGGTCTCAAACGGATCAGCACTTGAGGGTCAAATTCCATGATGAACAAGCGTATTCGTCTTTTAGGTTAATGGATCACTGATTAAGTCTAAACGATTTTTGGGTTTGTTTATCTACAACTAAATCTACTACTAAATCCATCAATCTAGGGTTTAAATCAGTAAATTACAAGTATGAAATTTGGGGTTTAAAAGCAAGAATGAAAAGCTAGGGTTTCGGGGGTTCCATATCCATCCGGCATAATTCTATCCAAGGTCCGAGAATTGCAAGTTAATTTCAATTATTTTTCAAGACAGATTAAGTTGTCAGTACGGTCATTGGTACAACATGATAGAGATATGCCCTAGAACAATGGGTATTCAATACCTATATAATTGACTTTAGTGCAAGTGGGAGATTGATAGAAATATGCTCTAGAGGCAATCATGAAGATGATTGTATCTGATATATTTATGAATTGTTACGAATAAAATGTTATTGCATTCCTTCAATAAAGTATCACTTTTATTGATCAAATAAGTATGTGACTTGTTCGTATAACTCTTTATTATGATATATAAATTGTCGGCATTATCAGTGATACGTATTCTAAACATTCCTGACTTTCGGCATTACATGAATTAATAATGCAAGATAAATCAGTACGATCATTGATTGATAGTCAAGTTTCACAGACCATAGATATAAGATATCAAATCAATGTCGTGGACACATGTTGGATTTAACATGTTGGTTGAATTGACCCATTTTGAGACACTGTTGAGTTTTTATGTGTCATCAGTTTATTTCTAACAGTTATTTTAGTTTATCTTTAGACCTGAGATCATCACGATTTCATACATGCGTAGTAATATACTTGGTATCATCAACCGCTACTTTTAACCGAGTAGTCAAAAAAGTGACATACAGATATGTTACGAACCATGTGATTTAAAAGTGAATGGTCGAGATGAAATTTGCCTCCCTCATATTTTGAGAGAGATATCTCTGGGCCCCTTGATTTAATTGAACTAAGAAAGTGCATAGTTATGCCGAATATAGTTGATAGTCAACTATGGATAAAGATTAATCCATTACAAGATTGAGAAAGGACTGAACTATTCAAGTATAACACATTTCTTACCTTGAGTTCGATCTGGTATCGTCAGGCAAAAAGATAATTCATGATAAGTTGTATAGGTTTGTCGGATATGATCTTCGTGTACATGCGGGTAGTCATAATGTCTTGCTAGGGACCACTTATGACTTATGATTCAGGAAGTTGTTTCCGATCGTATCCAAATATACACGAATCTACAGAGTCACACACTTAATGGGTTGGAGTATTAATTCAGATGGGATCCAAAACAGGTCCCTATTGGTAATGTGTTTACCATTAGGATTAATGTTCGCATTTGAGTAGGACTTATCTGCAAGACCCTATAAAAGGAGGTGCAGTGGGCATGCATCCATCATCTAATCTATTCTGGCTACTACCACCATCTATGAGATAGATCTCGTAAAACCCTAGCCGCGTGCACTGGTGCTAGTGTAGGATCAAGGATGCCGGCTAGAGGGAGGTATATATGAGGCTTTTAAAAATTATTTGGACTAAACAATTTTTCAAGATTATTTAGGATAACCTAGATTTTGAAAGGGGTTTAAAACTATCTAATCATCTAGTTGCAATTAATCAATATGGAATACACAATTCAACATGCAACAAGATTAATTTATGCAATTGTGTCAAGGTAAATATGAAATGAATAAAAAAGACACAATTGACACAATGATTTTACCGAGGTCTCGGAGACTCGCCCGGTCTCCCTTACTCCTCATTAAAGCATTCACACGTGAGCCTCACTTCTATATTCACAAAAGATATCTCCACTCGGGTTGCTCCTTCTCCACACAGGATAGGCGAGCACCAAACATTTTACACTTGTTTGTCGGCCTCTTCAACAAACTTCAACCAGAGATATCGCGACTCTCCTCCAACACCGTCTAGGCGAAGGCGATTCGCCAAGAGTAACAAGTCAATCGCGCTCACTTGAATGAATCAAGTTCTAGAAACTCAAATGATGCAAATGAATGCCCAACACTCTAGCACTAACTTGCAAATGAAGAATGAAGTGCACTAAGCACTCTTAACCTCTCTCAAATTGTTCTCCTCTAATTCACTCAAGATTTGGCTCAAATCTAGCCTCTAGATGCAATATATCAAATGCAATGAACTTGGTTAGTTATATACTGTGTTTTCAACTTCTTGAGCACCCTCAAATGAAGGCCAACATAGGGTATTTATAGCTCATCAACGAAACTAGTTGTTTGCAACAAATCGAGCCAATTTGGTACAGGCCGGACATTGTCTCTGTTTACGATTTGCAATGCCCCTAGAGTTTTGTATGGGCCGAACAATGTCCGGCCTGTGCAAACCGAAAACAGGAGTTTACCAATTTTACTCAAAACTCAAATTTGGTTATTTGCACATGCAGATTGTTTGTTTTCTCGCGGATATGTCTACTGTCACTCAGCAACGACCACGACCAATTTTATTTAGAAACATAAACCCACAGGTCGAATATTCGGTCGAAAACAGGTGGTCGAGTGGATTTGGTCGAGCGAACGCAATCGAGCTGAAAACTGGTATGACCAGCTTGAACTCCTACGACCACGACCAAACTCCAAACAAAGATACAGCCAATTCGGCAAACACGGCCACGACCAAACTCCAAATAAGGATACGATTATAATGTGCAAATACGATCACGATCAACTCTAGTAATAAAATAGATTGCTTTAGCTAGCGACCACGACTAAGTATAGTTTTCAAAACATTATCTTTAATGCAAACACAAACCACACTTAGATTTTCTTAGCAACGCAGGAGGTGATTAAACACTAGTGCAAGATGATATGAATGTATTTGAGTTTCCACACTAGATAGACTCAAGCTACTAGTTTCCGACTCCTCTTAATAGTACGGTCAAACTAGTAAAAAGAAGTCCTATCAAACCGGTCTAACTCCAAACACCGAGACCTATAAAATTTTAAGAAAACAATCCTTAATCTTGGATCTTACTTTCAGTGAAGCTCGACCTCGTGAAGCTTGACTTCTCGAAGCTTGTCCTCACAAAGCTTGATCTCGCTAAGCTTGACCTTGCTCAAGATGGCTCATATCGGCATCAACCTCCATACGCTCTTGCTTGCTTTCATCTCGCAATACACTTTGAGACTACAACACATACACTCAATGCACAATGTTAGTCTCATATTTAAGTTGCCATTAATCACTAGAGAAATTACTCCACGAAGGAGTTAACTCAACAATTTCTCTTTTTGGTGAAATGATAAAACCATTTTCAACAAACAACAAATGAGTATGAGATGAAAAATACAATCATATAGATCTACATATGATAAGAAATATGCATACGATCTATACTACTCATGTCATGATAGCAATTAACATAGATGACTAATATGATAGGCTCTCCCTCAATATATGTATCGATATCAAACCACACTAAAGGAGTCATCAATTTCAGATTTAACACATGACATTTCAATTTACAATTAGCACAAGCTTGATGCAACAACAGAACTCTCCCTTAACATATGCATTGATATTAAACCACAACAGGGAGTCATTGACTTCTATGGTTCAGCAAATAACAATTCAATTTACTTGTGCTCAACCACGATTTATACAAGTTGTCATTTAATCATCAAAATTGTCATTATCCAAATCAACATTAATCATCAAGGGTTTATCCAAATCGTCATTAATCATCAAAACATAGATCCAAAAAACTCCCCATTTTTTATGATTGATGACAACAACCTCTATAAATCCAAAACAGATTCTTCAGCTCCCCCTCAATATATGCAATAATATTTCTGAACTGAACAAAGCATTTAATCATTAAAGTTAAGAGATATGAATGACGATTAAGCACAAGTTCAATCAAGTCATCTTTCAAAACATCAACTATCTAGATTATCTTTTCCAAATGTCAATGATCTCAAATAATATCAATATCAAATATATCTCCCATCCATATATAAACTAATCAAATATCTCTCCCAAATCTCTCTCCCTTTAACTCTCTCTCCCCTTTTATCAACTAACTCAAATATCACTCCCCTTTTGTCATCAAGCACAAAAAGGAAGGGTGAGAACTCAAATTGACAAGCAAGATTTGAGGAGTCATTGAATTTTACATGAAATGGTTGTTATGCAAAAGCAAGATCTCAAGAAGAATGTTGCAAGTATTTTTGAAAATACACCCAAGATATATAAAAGGAATCAAGACAATCAACACACAAAGGATATATCGATGACATTTAATCCATTTCTAATCATTCAAAATATAGATGCATTTGATGTGAAAAATATCCACTAGATGCATATTTGCCTTTACATGATTGATCTCCAAATCTCTTTTTGCCACACGATCTCTTCTATAGTGATGTCGTATATCAATATACTCTAACCGAGAGTTTTTAAATCAAATTGTTCACCATCTTTACAACACTTTCAATCTTTCATAAGAGTGACATCTATTTGAAAGCAATCCTATAATCCAACAAGTTTTGTTCATCCCTAAAGATTAAGTAGAACAACCATCGAATGAACTCTTTCGATTTATCTTGCAATTCACATAATCCAAATTCAAATAATCAAGAAATTCAAGGTTTGTATTTTCGGATGTCAAAGATCTATCCTAGGGTTGCATTTCAAATACCTAAGGATTCTTTAATAGCAATCAATTGACATTCCTTAGAAGATAATCAAAATCTAACATATATGCAATCACTAAATATAATGACGGGTCAAAATGTGGTAAGGTAAAGTAAAACTACCAATCAAAGATCGATAGAGTTTAGAATTGACCATTTTTTCATGTTCAACCATGTCGAGATGTCCATATGTAGCCTTGAGAGTTGTAATAACTTCATCATATTCCTTCTCAAGGCTCTTGAGCGAAACCTTCACACGCTTGATTTGACTCATGAACTTCCATTCTTGAGTTGTTTGATTTGCCGTGCAAGGAAGTAACTTGTCTCTTCAATCATGTGCATCTCGATTTCCCTAAGCATCATCTGAAAAAAAATCTTGATGGAAAGATTCATTAGTGGCACCGAGAGTAATGTCATCAATATTCATTTGACACACAAGAAAATAATGTCTCGATTAATTTTTGATGATGATTGCGTCAACCTTCCCAAATTTTATAAATGTTTGATATAAGAAAAGATTTGAAGCGATTTTATCAAACTCAATTGGAAACAAAAGTTTCAATCCTCAAAACGATTTCCCTTCTTTTGGCATCAAACACAAAAATCACACAAATGAAAGATATGCCAAAATGAAGTTTGATGAAAACAATTTTAGGTCACAAGGTTAGGAGAAAAGCATATGACCTAGCGAAGAGTTCCAAAAGAGAACTTCAAATCTCGAATTCATTTGAATATGCTCCAAAATCATAAAAATCATATTTGTTTTGGATATGCAAAAACAGTCAAAAGCTTTCACAATCCCCATCATAAGATTCATAATGAAATGCAAATATGGGAAATAAGAGCAGATATCTGACCATAGCAAGGGAAGAAGAGAAAGCAGCTGGAAAAATTAAATAACCATCCAGTTTGCACACAGGCTGGATAGAGTCCGCTAGGGCCGAACAAAATTCGAGTTGGGCAGACAGAGTCCGGCTCTGGGCGGACAAAGTCCGGACGGTTCAGATAAGCGCTTGAAACTTCTGAAATTTGGGATTTTTGCAAACTTTTCTTCAAAAGTTGATTCAAGTTCCAGAATAGATTTGAACATTAAGTAAGGAACTTAGATAGATAGCTTTTAGAAGAATTTGATTTGAAAAATATCTTGATTTTAGATTCTCAAAAGTGATTTTGGGGTAAAACTGGTAAAACCAACAGATTTTCATGAAATCTTCAATTCTTGATGAAACTTGGGTTTTTCTCAAATCTTTGGACTTGGATGAATTTGAAATACCATTCAAAACCAAGACATGGAAGAAAGTCTGGTCCAAATAGCCAAATTCACAAAAATGCACATTTTAGGTATTTTCGGGTCGATAGTTGTTTTCGGGTGACGTAGGATATGAGATAACTTGAAAACCATAGATCTTTTGAGTAAAAGTTCAATACAAACTATCTTCGGGTGTGTGAGTTCTAAGTGTTTCATGTAGAAAATTTTGGTCAAATCTCAACCCATCTTGTTTTATGGAAATGAATCATTTTGGGCCAAAACAAGATCCCGAAGTTTTCAGTTTTTGTCAAAATTTTGCATTTTAGCTCAAAACTCTTTTATTTGACCTTCAAAACCTTTGAAAACATATTTGAAACGTATTTTTTGAATGTTTTGTGGTAATTTTGAACTTTTTGAACGTTTTGAGCACGTTTTCACTTTTTAGCTCGAAAATGACTCTTTTACCAAAACAAGTGCGTGATTTTGATATATGTACACAATTAGGGTATACAAGTATTCAATGACTTTGAAGTTGCTCCTCCTAAATGTGTCATCCTAGTTTTGTCATGAAATATGTGCAAAAGATGAAAATGATCTATTTTTGAAAAAATGAGAGTTCAACAAAAATCAATTCAAAAGAGAGGATTATGAACTTCATTCTTTATGGCCTAAAACAAAGATATTTGAAGAGAATTCAAATTAAGGTCATGTCATGCAAGAGAATACTACTTGGCATAAATTTCATTTAGTTTCATTTTTGAAGCTTTTACCAAATAGTATATAGATCAAACGAATGAGTTCCAAAGATAATCAAAAAGATCCAAATGAATTCAAATCAAGAAACCATCCAAATGAACATAAAAACTCATGAAAAGTTACATAGAGATAAACATCATCAACGGAAACACTTTTCATGAAGATCCAAGATTCAAATGTTTTGGTCATATGGAAGAATTGATAGATTGGCATCCAATTTGATTGAAACTTTCTTAAACATTGTGGCTTCCTTTTAATCATCAAAACATACGCAAACAAGTTCCAAAAATTCCAAAATAAATTTTGGAGATAAATGATACAATAAGGAACTAGATTGCCTTTTATAGTGAAGCCAAGATTGGATCCAACAATGTGATATGAAAAAGACAAATATTGATCAGCTTTGAAAGCTTTAGATTTCAGGTTTGAGAAAATCATTTTACACTTATAAAGACACTTGAAAATCTATGCAAATGACTTCCAATAATTTTGAAATAAATTAGCAATAAAGACCAATCATATAATATAAGATATCATATAGAAACATTCTTTAAATAGCCAACCAATTTAAAGAAATGAAAATGACAAATCAGCCCAAAACCATAAGAAATCTGAATTTTTCACTTTTCACATTTGATTTGTGAAAATAATCAATTATTGCTCAAATCAAATCCAATTAAAATGAAAATTTGTAGAAATGATTCTCAATGCATCAAATACATTTTTGAAAAAGAATTTTCCAAAAGAATTTCGCAATCAAGAATTATGGTCAAAGATCTTTATGTTAAGCAAGAAGGTTAAAAATCGACAAATTTTTGCAAATTGCGTTCAAATTTGATTTTCCTAGGATTTTTGATATGAAAGGGCTTACATGAGTTATTCAAATCATTTTGAGCCAAAGCTCACAAATAAAGACCATAGAAATAACTAAACTCATGTTTTGTATATTTAGGATATTTCGGGTCAAAGTGAGTTTTTTTTGGTGAGATTCAGTTACCCATAACTTTCAAATAAGAACTCTTTTGAGAAAGTTTTCAATTTTAAATTTCTTCGGAGTAAGAGTATCTAGGAGTTTTGTAAAGCAAGTTTTGGAAAAAACTAATTAGATTTAGATTTGCATTCGAAAACGATTTTGTTGAAAAACAAGATACTCGAAGATCCTTTTGAGGCTAGTTTTTGATAAAACGAACTTTTTTAATCATTTTTCATCCAAATCCTCTAAAAACCTT
Organism: Pharus latifolius; assembly: GCA_019359835.1. NCBI lineage: Eukaryota > Viridiplantae > Streptophyta > Magnoliopsida > Poales > Poaceae > Pharus > Pharus latifolius. The sequence continues at coordinate 21,941,812 of CM033324.1, read as the reverse complement.
TTAAATACATTTTGAAGACCATTTTGATAGGAATTGATGATTTTTGGCTTTTTGAATAAAAATTTGACATTTTGACCAATAAAAGTTCATTTTAAAAACTTATGCCTACAATTTTGAAATATCTCACATATAGGGATGCAATAGGCAACGGAAGCATTTAAAAACTACAGCCCCTAAAGATGTAGCACCATAAGTTTCAAATTTTCATTCTTTTGCATAGTTTTTCATGAAGATTAAAACAATCAAGGAATAAATGGAGAAAATGCAATGCAAATATTTTTATGTAGTATATCAAAAAGATTTAAGTTCTTTTGGTACCCAAACCATACGAGGCCCTCTAGCCTTGTCGCATAAATCTTTTGGTACCCAAATAGCTTTATCTTTAGGTTTTTGAAAATAAAAATTAATTGGTTTTGTAATTAAACCCTTTCTAGACAAGAAATCAAATAGGAGTCAAAAGAATCAATTTTAAAAACATTAGATGCACACTCATGCGAATGTTGCCCTTTTAAGTGACATGAAGAACATGAAGTTTTTTGAATGAAATGGTATGAGTATGATGAAGTATATGATGCCTCTTACTAGTTGAGTGTGCATGATTTAATTTCCCTTTTTAAATGAATATTTATGATCTAAAGGGGTTTAACAAGCATAGCACAACTCATATGATATCTACTGAGGTTTTTGCTCAATCTATTTACTTTACTCCTAAGTTCATCATTTTTGATTTTAGGTGTTTGAGATGATTCCTTGTTAACACATGAAATATGATAAGAACAAGACGGCATATCATCACAAGTAGATGAACTAGAAGGCATAACACTACAATCGCTAGATGAGTTAGGCATATCAAATGAGGAGCGACTAGAACTCACACCATGGCATACAGATGAGTCACTAGATGAATCATGGTATGAGTTACTAGAATCAACCATACAATCATGTGAATTAATAAATGAATCATTAGACATATTATCACATGAAATACTAGTGTCCACAAAGCTAGCATTTGAATCTAACCATGAATCAACAATTGAATTATTGCTAGCATATGAAGTAGAAGTGTGTGACTCTAAAGATAGATCAATAGGGGAGTCACAAGCAACTCTAACATCTAATACACATGTGGAGCTAATGGCATTTTTGGCAAGCAAGGAATCATAAAAACTTTTCAAGTCTTGATGTTGCACTTTCAAGGATGAGTAATTATTCTTTAAAGTGCTAAAGCTTTTAGTCATATTGCCAAGCAAGTCTTTTAATTCTACAATCATCTCCATAAGCTCTTTATTAGAGAGGTTAGAATTTGATACCGTCGAGTCATATGCCATAGGGCATATAGAATTATCTTGAGATCAAGACTTTGATTTCGATGCTTTCTTTCTAGCTTTCCTTGAGCTCTTTTTGCAAAGTTTCGCCTTTGTCTTGCTTAGGCAAATCACGTCGTTGACATCTTTGAGCTCGCTAGAAAGCTCCCGATCCTCCGCATTGAAATCATCATCCTCAATATGCTTGGAGGTGGAACACATGTCCTTTTCTTTGGACATAGTCTCATTTGACATAAGCATGTCAATGAGATCACTTGGTGAAGTGTCGGAAAAGTCACCGTTCGCAAGGGTAGTTATGAAATCACCGTAGCGACCTTCCGGCAACACCTAGAGTAATTTCCTGCAAATGTCTAGATCAGAAATATTAGCCCCAAGGGCTTTGAGCTCATTTGTGATGTTGATCAAGCAATCATATATGGTGGAGAGTGTATCATGCTCTAACATCACAAATGTCTCATAGTGCCGCATTAATAGTGGCATCTTAGCGTGCTCAAAGCTACATGTGCCCACAAATAAAGACTCAAGAGTGATCCAAACATCGTGAGTGGTCGAACAATCACTTACTAGTTCGAGCACATCATGACTAAGTGAATTAAGGAGTACATCTTTAGCCTTCGTATTTAAGAGGTGAATTTCCTTATCCGAAATCGATGAATAAGTCATACCCTTTTGCACTAACCTCCATAGATTTAAATTCAATGCCTCAAAATATGTACTTATAATAATTTTCCAATGAGAATAATTTGAGCCATCAAAGTGAGGAGCAATCAATGAATAAGAAAGACACAATTGACACAATGATTTTTACCGAGGTCTCGGAGACTCGCCCGGTTTCCCCTACTCCTCGTTGAAGCGCTTACACGTGAGTCTCGCTTCTATATCCACGAAGGATATCTTCACTCGGGTTGCTCCTTCTTCACACCGGATAGGCGAGCACCAAACCTTTCACACTTGTTTGTCGGCCTCACCAACAAACTTCAACTGGAGAGATCGCGACTCTCCTCCAACACCGTCTAGGCGAAGGCGATTCGCCAAGAGTAACAAGTCGATCACGCTCACTTGAATGAATCAAGTGCTAGAAACTCAAATGATGTAAATGAATGCCCAATACTCTAGTACTAACTTGCAAATGAAGAATGAAGTGCACTAAGCACTCTTAACCTCTCTCAAATTGTTCTCCTCTAATTCACTCAAGATTTGGCTCGAATGTAGCCTCTAGATGCAATATATCAAATGCAATGAACTTAGTTAGCTTATACACTGTGTTTTCAACTTCTTGAGCACCCTCAAATGAAGGCCAACACGGGGTATTTATAGCCCCTCAAAGAAACTAGCCGTTTGCAACAAATCGAGTCAATTTTGTACAGGCCGAACATTGTCTGGCCAGTGCAAGTCAATATGACTGTTGCAAACGTGTCAGTTACCGTTGGGCTATTTTTGTGAAGGCTGGACAAATGATCTTTTGTCCGGACAAAAAATTCGGACAGATGTATTTGTCTCTGGTTACAAATCAAATCAACAATCACCAGATTTGTACAGGCCGGACAATGTCAGGCCATCACGGACAATGTCCGGGCTTCCTCAGACAAAAGCCCTGGATGAATCTATTTGTCTCTGTTTACGATTTGCAATGCCCCTAGAGTTTTGTACGGGCTGGATAATGTCCGGCCATCACAGACAATGTCCAGCCAATACAAACCGAAGACATGACTTTACCAATTTTACTCAAAACTCAAATCTGGTTATTTGCACATGCAGATTGTTTGTTTTCTCGCGGATATGTCTGCTGTCACTCAGCAACGACCACGACCAATTTGATTTAGGAACATAAACCCACAGGTCAAATATCCGGTCGAAAACAGGTGGTCGAGTGGATTTGGTCAAGCGAACGCAATCGAGCTGAAAATTGGTATGCCCAGCTTGAACTCCTACAACCACGATCAAACTCCAAACAAAGATACAGCCAATCCGACAAACATGACCACGACCAAACTCCAAACAAGGACACGATTATAATGTGCAAATACGATCACGATCAGATCTAGTAATAAAATAGATTGCTTTAGCTAGCGACCACGACTAAGTGTAGTTTTCAAAACATTATCTTTAATGCAAACACAAACCACACTTAGATTTTCTTAGTAATGCAGGAGGTGATTAAGCACTAGTGCAAGATGATATGAATGTATTTGAGCTTCCACACTAGATGACTCAAGCTACTAGTTTCCGACTCGTCTTAGTAGTACAGTCAAACTAGTAAAAAGAAGTCCTATCAAACCGGTCTAACTCCAAACACCGAGACCGATAAAATCCTAAGAAAACATTCTTTAATCTTGGATCTTACCTTCGGTGAAGCTCGACCTCGTGAAGCTTGACTTCTCGAAGCTTTTCCTCGCAAGGTTGACCTCGCTCAAGATGGCTCATATCGGCATCAACCTCCATACGCTTTTGCTTGCTTTCATCTCGCAATACACTTTGAGACTACAACACATACATTCAATGCACAATGTTAGTCCCATATTTAAGTTGTCATTAATCACTAGAGAAATTACTCCACGAAGGATTTAACTCAACAATTTCTTTTTTTGGTGAAATGACAAAATCATTTTCAACAAACAACAAATGAGTATGAGATGAAACATACAATCGTATAGATCCATATATGATAAGAAATATGCATACGATATATAGTACTCATGTCATGATAGCAATCAACATAGATGACTAATATGATAAGCTCTCCCTCAACATATGTATCGATATCAAACCACACTAAAAGATTCATCAATTTTAGGATTTAACACATGACATTTCAATTTACAATTAGCACAAGCTTGATGCAACAACAGAGCTCCCCCTCAACATATGCATTGATATTAAATCACAACAGGGAGTCATCGAACTCTAGGGTTCAACAAATAACAATTCAATTTAATTGTGCTAAACCAAGATTTATACAAGTTGTCATTTAATCATCAAAGCTGTCATTATCCAAATCAACATTAATTATCAAGGGTTTATCCAAATCGTCATTAATCATCAAAATCTAGATAGACCTAGATGCAACAGCTAGCACACGAACACGCGGTGCTCCTTCCCAGGATGTGTGGACTTCCGTAGAGGTGCGGCTGTTATTGCTGCACTGCTGATCACGATCCGGTTGCGACATCGACTCTTCTTCCATTGTTGCGTTGTCGCATCCACGCGTCTAGTGGTAAATGTCTTGATCTATGATCTATTGCTTGCATGCTTCTTGGGATTTCAGGTAAAATTTTTGAAATTGCGCTAGAGTAGCGAACCCGTTCCCAACACAACAATTAGAGGACCGCTTCCACTATTATGTTTGGCGAGAGCCTCTCTCTTGTTCGAGATCCCATGTCAAAGCGCTAAGGACTCAAGATCTCTTCTAAATTCTTACTAAGGCTCAACTGTTACATCTGTTGCCGAAACAAGAATTTAGGGTTTAGAGGAAGAAAACATCAAGAAATAACTGCAACACTTAAAATCAAAACCAAGGAAGAATCACGCCTTCCGGATTAGGTCATCCCTAACCCTAGAAGGGAACTACTCGCAAAAAGTTATTAAAATATTGGAATAATAAGAATTAAATAAAAACTTACTTGATTGTTGGAAAATTGAAGTTGCCGTCCTTGCCGGCTTACAAAAGCAGAAAAAATAGAGAATGGGGCTCTTCTAAGAAAACTAAATTAAAAAGTAGCTAAAAACTACTACTAAAGCCTAAAAAACATGTCTAATTGAGCCAAAAACTTTTCTATTTATAGTACATAAGTCTTAGAATTAACCAATTACAATTCAAGACTTGTTTAGGAAGGAAACTGACTCAGATTCGGACTGCGGAATGCTTTAGACCGACTAACGGGTCTGGGCACGCGTCAAACGGACTAACGGGTCTGTTTCAGATTCGAGATTCGGGTTTTGGATTTTGGATCCAAATCCCTATTTTTCAGATTTTCAGCATTTTCTTTCTCCACTTTATTTCCTATCTAAACGATGTTGAAATATCTCCAAATTTGGTACGTTTGTTCTCTGAAACATGATGAACACATGCATGAAAGCCAATTGTAAAAATGTTACAAAAATCACATAAAATGATGTATCAAAAGAATTTTAAGAATCATTTTTGCATATTTTCGATACTAAACCAAGGGTAAAATTCTACCAGATTATATCAAATTCCCCCAAGCTAGCATTTTGCTTGTTCTCAAGCAAAGAATGTGAATAATTATTTTTTTCAAAAATTGAGATACCTTGGTAAATCAGATTCTCTATAAACAATCTTCCGAAAACTCACATCACATCTATGCATATGAGGCAATTGATCTAAACAATTTAAACTGTCCAAATGCAAATATTAAGATTATCAAATTTCAACCTTAGAAAAGAGAGTGCTTAATCAATTAAATTGTCTTGACAATCTTCTTTCATTTAGGATTTAGAATAAACCATACAAAGAAAAAACTCGTTATGTTACAATTTATACAAAGTTGCTAGATTGCCTTTTAGAGAAAAATTAAAACACTTATAATTCTATTTTTTTATTAACTTTTTTTACCTATTTATTTATTTATTTTTCTTCTTCAACTTTTTCGTGCTCTTAGCCAGAATGTTTTTATTGGATCATTCTGTCTTGGTTAGAGGAGACACAGCTGAAGACGCTTACTTAAGTACACTTACATAAAGGCAGTTTTGTCAGTTTCCTGAACCGCTATAAGCAATCTCAATGTTTCGTATACCTTCCCTTCACCAGCTGGTAGACGATTCACTATCGCCTCGCCCTAGCGGGTCACATATACGTTACATGAGACTAGACAAAGCCGCATCTTAAGCAACCGTTTTACTGAAAATATTTTTTTTGTGTGCATAAGTTAAGTAAATCTTCCGTTCCCCAGTTAATCGATGATTCACCACTGCCTCCCCCCATGGGTCGATTATACTTTACTCTTACATATTTTTTATTTTTAAAGAGAAGGAAAATTAGCAATCTAGGCATAAAAAGTAAGATAAGAGAGTTAATTCCAAAAAATGGTTTTATTAAAAATCTTCGATTTGGAAGAAATCAAGTACAATTTAATAGATAAGTTCAAGTTTTAATGGTCAATTTAAGATAAAAACTAAACATAAGTAATGAAAATTTTTAAGAGAGCTAAGTTTAATGGATCATATGCAAAGATGTGATAGGATAGTCAACTAATTGATTAAAGATCATCTGCAAAACAAGGCATTCAAGTGATAATCTCTTTTTTTATTTTTAGTTTATGATGGAATGTGATGGAATGATGATTTGATGAAGACTAAGCGAACGGTTAAGTGAACACCCCCAAGCTAAATCAGACATTGTCCTCAATGTATGGAGAGAGATACATATTACCGTTTGCGGTAGTGGTTCCTAGAGGTAGATGTTGTTGAAGATGTCGTGGTGAAAGAGGATGTTGTGGTCCACGTAGCTCTAATGGTGCAGTCCAAGGCGTCGCAAGTGAACACCTAAAAAGAAAAACAAAAAAGAAAAGGAAAATAAAAAGCAAAACTTGCGTATCGTGTGGATCAACCATCAGAGTTTGGGTAACCGGGTTGCCTCTCGGCTAGCGCTGGTTTAACGTCCCACTCGACGGAACGTTCTCTGCCATTTAGAAATATATATAATTGAAAGAATTGACCGAGTTCAGCTTACTTACCTGGTCTCCCGCATTGTATAACTTGATACGGTGCATGTGTACCTTGAAAGTGGTGTCGTTTTGTGCTCGAAACTCTACGGCACCATACAGAAAGACCTTTTCTATTGCGTATGGCCCAGTCCATCGCGATTTCAATTTTCCTGGGAACAATTTCAACCTTGTATTGAATAATAAAATCAAATCACCTAGTTTAAACTTACGATTGAGGACTGTTTGTCGTGCCACTTCTTCGTGTTGTCTTTATAGATCAAGGCACTTTCGTAGTAGTTGTTCTGAAGCTTTTCTAGTTCATGCAATTCAAGGATTCGCCTTCGCCCCACTTTGTCGAAGTCTCAATTGACTTCTTTTAACACCCATGACGCCGTGTGTGACAATTTAACAAGCAAATGACAGTTTTTACCAAATACAATTTTGTAAGGTGTCATACCTAGCTGAGTTTTGAATGCAGTGTGATTTGCCCAAAGAACATCAGAAAGTTTGAGCGCCCAATCCATACGAGACGGTGCTACCACCTTCTGCAAAATCGTCTTGATTTCTCTATTCAAGATTTCAACCTTTGCCACTGTTTTTGAAGCTCCTGCATGTCCGCCACATGGAGATGAATGACAATGTTCAAGAATGCTTTGGATCTCGTGGTTGGGCACACATCGTCAATAGATGTTGTCAACTCTCTTTTTGAAAAGATTCGGATCGTCCCAGTAGTAGCACTGGATGTAATGGATGAAGCGCTTTCGTTGTCTATGTGTCAACCCTGGAGGAAGTTCATGGTTAAATAAATAATTTGAGTAATCAGTATACCATGGTTCTTGTTGAATCAAGTAAAGGTGCTCGTCGGGTAAAGTGTCATTGATGTGAACGTCGGCGGTGTCAGTGAAGAATCGTGAAAGATGATCGGCGATGACGTTCTCAGCACCTTTCTTGTCTTTGATTCCAAATCAAATTCCTGTAGTAAATCTTGTTTGTTCTTTGCCCTAGAACAACGCCAATTGCATAATCACTAGCATCACACATCAATTCAAAGGGTTCTTTCCAATTTGGAGGTTGTATGATGGGAGCACTAGTTAATGCATGTTTCAGTTGATTAAAGACATTACGATATTTATCATCAAAATCAAAAGGCACATCTTTACCAAGCAAATGAGTGAGAGGTTTAGCAGTTTTGGAAAAATCCTTAATGAAACGACAGTAAAAACCTACATGTTCCAAGAAACTGCGTATGCCCTTCATGTTCATTGGTGGTGGAAGACTTGCTATGACCTCGATTTTAGCTTTGTCGACTTCAATCCCTCATTCAGAAATCACTTGGCCAAGTACCACGCCTTCTTGAACCATGAATTGACACTTTTGTCAATTTAGCACTAGGTTGACTTCTTTGCACTTGCTTAAGACTCGAGAAAGATTTTGTAGACAGGCATCGAAAGAGAAACCATAAATGCTAAAATCATCCATAAAGACTTTCATTATTTCCTCGATTAAATCTGAAAAGATAGCCATCATACATCATTGAAAGGTTGCATGCGCGTTACATAACCCAAACAACATTTGCCAGTAAGCAAAAGTATCGAAAGGACATGTAAACATCGTCTTATTTTGATCATCGGGTTGAATTGGGATTTGAAAGAATCCCGAATACCCGTCAAGAAAACAAAAATATGCATGTTTGGCCAATCTTTCCAACATTTGATCAATGAAAGGTAATGGAAAGTGATCCTTCCTAGTGGCTCTATTCAATTTACGATAATCAACGCACATGTGCCATCCAGTAACAAGTTTAGTAGGGATTAACTCACTGTTAGCATGTTAACCACAGTCATACCTCATTTCTTTGGAACCATGTGAACAAGACTAACCCAATTACTATCAGAAATAAAATAAATGATACTCGCATCTAATAGTTTAGAAATTTCAGCTTTTACAGTTTCCTTCAAGTTTGGGTTTAGTCTTTGTTGATGCTCAATAGAGGTTTTAGTTTCATCAACTAGAGAGATTCTATGCATGCAAATTTCAGGGCTAATCCCTTTGATATCATCAATTGAATAACTAAGAGCATTGCGATGCACACGAAGTAAAGAAATAAATTTTTCTAATTGTAAATTGGTCAAGTTTGCATTAACAATGACAGGTTGCATTTCATCATCATCAAAGAACACATATTTTCGCGAGGAAGGAAGAGTTTTAAGTGTAGGTTTACTTACATTTTCGTTACCTGTGACGTTGGAATCCGACATGTCCTCTTTGGATGGTTCTTTTGTTGGTTCATCTTTGTTTTGTTCGTTTTCTTCGCTGCTGTCCGTTTTTTCATTATCGAATATTTCATCTATTCCTTCTTCGAAAGTGAGTTGAAGCAGTGACTCCTGTTCTAGAACTTCTTCTATATCATCCACGCTGCAAAGTTTTTCCTCATACATAGGGCAGTCGACAAGGTTAGACATTTTAAACAAAATTTTCTCCTCCCCTATGCGAAAAGTAATTCTTCCCTCATGAACATCAATAAGGGCACCCGCTATCCGGAGCATTGGTCATCCCAATATGATAGGAATAGCAACTTCTTCATCCATATCAAGAACGACAAAATCAACTAGAAGATAAAATTTACTGACTTGAAGAGGCACGTCTTCCTGGATTCCTTTTGGATGCTTTACCAAATGATCAACAAGTTGCAGAACCATGCATTGAGGCTTGATCTCACCCATGCTCAAATGTTGTGCGATGGTGAGAGGTATCACACTAACGCTTGCGTCTAGGTCGCAAAGAGCTCGATTGATATGTACTGTACCTATGTTACAAGGGATAGAGAAGCTCCCTGGATCCCGCAGTTTTATCGGCATCCTGTTCTAAATTAGAGCACTACAATTTTTGATTAAAGCAACGATTTGAAATTCACTCAAATCCCTCTTTTCAGTAAGTATATCTTTCAAGAATTTCCTACAAGAAGGCATTTGAGTTACTAAATTAGTGAAAGTACCATAACATTAAGATTTTTCAATATTTTCACAAATTTTTCAAATTGCATATCAATATTTGGCTTAACGTACCTTCCTAGGAAATGTGGAGTTGAATTATAAATACGTGTTACTTGATTTTCTCCACTTTCCTTTTCTTGTGGTTCGGCTTCCTTGTCGTCATCCTTTGTCAATGGTAATGGTACTTCCTCAATTTCGCTTGCCGACGCAGGTTTGGTTAGTGGTGTTTGTTTCGGTAGCTTTGTTCCATTCCTTAAGATCACTGCATTAGAAACAAGAGGTTTAGAATAAACTATGGAATTAATTTGTTTAGAATTGCGAGGATTGATAGGTTGAGAAGGCAGAGGGTTATCATTTTTCGGTGCAGGATTCGCCAATTGTGTGATTTGAGTCTCGAGCATGCGGGCATGAGTTGATATGGAGTCTATCTTTTGGCTCAAGGATGTCTTTTTTTTCTCTTGATTTGCTAGAAAGTTCTCTAGCATGTGCTCCATATTCGACTGCTTAGGTTGTCGTTGGTTTGGCGGTCAATAAGGTTGCTGATTTTGTGGTTGCAATGGTGGCCTTTGAGCTTGATATTGAGGATTTTGTTGATGTAGTTGCTGCTGTCCAAAATTTGGTTGTTGACGTTGAGGTTGCTGATTTTGTCCTGTCCATGCAAAATTTTGATTGTTGCGCCATCAGAGTTATATGAATTAGGGAAAACGTTACCTTGCCGTTGTTGCATACCCTGAAAAGCGTTTGACTTCTCCATGGATGGGTTAAATTGGCATTCATGGCCATAGTGGCCTTGTATGCCGCATAGTTCACATATAGGTGCAATTGCATTAATAGATGGAGTAGTAGAAGATCCAAGAATTGATAATCTATCAGTGAGAATTGCTACCTGTTTGGCCAGTTGCGACATTGCACTTACATCCACGCTATTGGTCGGATTTTGTTGAGCAGCTCGTTTAGTTCCCCATTGTGTGTAGTTCTGAGTTATACCTTCGATGAGATCGTATGCTTCATCTACACTTTTGTTCATCAGTGCACTGCCAGCTGCCGCGTCTACAGCCATCTACGCGTTGTAGTTCAGCCCACTACAAAATGTCTGAACCAAAAGGCACTTTTCTAGTCTGTGATGCGGACATTTGATCAACAAGTCCTTGTACCATTCCCAAGAGTCGTAAAGTGATTCACCTACCTACTGAGAAAAAGATGCAATCTAGTTGCGAATATGGACAGTTTTAGCAGGAGGGAAAAACTTACCTAGAAAAGTTCTTGAGAGTTTGTCCCATGTAGTGATTGACACAGGAGGAAGAGTGTATAGCCATGCCTTCACCTTCTCCGTAGCGAGAAAGGAAAAAGCCTCAAACGAAGTGCATCCTGAGTTACTCCATGAATTTTGAAAGTATCAGAATGCTTAAGAAACTGTTGGAGAACGGGCTCACTACTCTAGCACAATTTCAAAAATTTTACCCAAAATTCCAAGAAGCTTGCAAGCAATAGATCATAGATCAAGAGATTTATCACTAGACGCACGGATGCGACAACGTAGCAGCGGAAGAAGAGTCAATGTTGCAACTGGATCATGACCAGCAGTGCAGCAATAACAGCCGCACTTCTACGGAAGTCCACATGTCTGGGGAAGGAGCACCGCGTGTTCATGTGCTAGCACCAGCACACGCGGCTAGGGTTTTACGAGATCTATCTCGTGGATGGTGGTGGCAGTCAGAATAGATCAGATGATGAATGCATGCCCACCGCACCTCCTATTATAGGGTCTTGCAGATAAGTCCTACTCAAATGCGAACCTTAATCCTAATGGTAAACACATTACCAATAGGGGACCCGTTTCAGATCCAATCCGAATTAATACTCCAACCCGTTAAGTGTGTGACTCTGTAGGTTCGTGTATATTTGGATGCGATCGAAAACAACTTCCCAAATCACAATTTATAAGCGGTCTCTAGCAAGACATTATGACTACCCGCATGTACACGAAGATCATATCTGATGAACCTATACAACTTATCATGGATTATCTCTTTACCTCACGATACCATATTGAACTCAAGGTGAGGAACGTGTCATACTTGAATAGCTTACTCCTTTCTCGATCTTGTAATGGACTAACCTTTCCATAGTTGACTCTCAACAATATTAGGCACGGTCATGCACTTTCTTAGTCCAATTACATCAAGGGGCCCAGAGATATCTCTCTCAAGATATGAGAGGGGTAAATTCTATCTCGACCATTCACTTTCAACCACATGGTTTATAACATATCTGTATGTCACATTTATAACTACTCGGTTAAAAGTAGAAGTTGATGATATCAAGTATGCTAATACGTATGTATGAAAGTTATAAGTCTCTTTGGGATTTATAGGCTCTCAATGCGCCAAAGGAAATACATCTTGATATACAGGGGATTGCACGGTTCATGGTTCCACAAGACTTTTGAAAAGAGCCTGGTTAATTACATTTGCAGAACGAGTCTCTGGTTGAAAGTACTTGTCGGTTTCAACCGAAAACGTAATTGATTTCAATCATATTGTTGTTTTTTGGTCTTTGTCCGAAAATACTTGTCGGTTTCGACCGAAAACGCAATTGATGTCGATCAGATTTCTATTTTCAAGTCTTTGCCTGAAATACCTGGGTTTTGACCAAAAATACCACTTTTGATCATGATTGAGATGGCGCAACTGGTGTTGGTTGAATGCAGCTTTCCTGATCGAACCAGCAGTATGGATCATGATCGAATGCTAGGTTCTGATCAGACCAGTAATATGGATCTTGATCAAATGCTAGGTTTTGATGAAACCAGCAGTATGGATTGTGATCGAATGCTAAGTTTTGATCAGACCAACAGTATGGATCGTGATCGCATGCTAAGTTCTGATTCAACCAGCAGTATGGATCTTGATCGAATGCTAAGTTCTGATTCAACCAGCAGTGATTGAACTAATAGTATGGATTGATGGAGATTTGCTTATACCTTTCAGTGGTCGAACGACACTGTAAGAGAGAGAGAGAGCAAAGTAACTTTCCTTCCTGTGGTCGTGGGACATCATAGGAAGAGATAATAAAGAATTCTAAGATATTCTAGACTTAGCCCAACCTTTACAGATGCTTATCCTATAATCTCAGTAATTATGATCACAAATCCTTACGATCGTAATACTTATCATCAAAAGAATTCACAGTCAAATAGACCCTGTTACCTATGATCACCCTGATTGTAGAGATAAGGTCATAGCTGATACATGACCAAATGTACCTTGTCGGTGAACCAAAACCTGGAAGCACCTTTGAGACAAAGGGCTGGTCGAGAATCCATATGCCGACCACAGTCTAAAGGCCTGGTGGTTATGTTTATTCGACCATACCAGGTTGGTGGTTATGCTTATTCGACCACAACCTTTGGATACCGTGACCCTTTATTTCCCAGGAATGTCATAACTCCTTGATATGATAACCGTCAAGAAGGTAAATGCGCAATCATAAACGTGAAGCCACTCATAATTACACATCAATGACCGGAGCACGTTCTTCGCCTGATGACCCTTCAATTCTGTAACTGACGACCTTCGACAAGCTGTAAAAGAGAGAGGTCGAGGAAAGAGAAGGGGACCGGACCTGATCGGACCGGACTAGGACTTCAACAACAAAAGAAAAGGATACACAGCCAATAGAAGTTGATAGAGAATAGGAGAGGAGTTTTTAGTCCATTGAAGAACAGCTCTTGTTCTTCTCTGTAATCCTTTATACTCTTAGTGAAATCACAACAGGAGTAGGGCTATTACTTAGTCTCCGAGGGCCCGAACCTGTATAATTCATGTGTCTCCGGTGCATCTATATTTGCGGTACTTCCTCTGGGTGATTGTTAGAAGTGCTTCCCTACGTGAATACTAAATCTTGTGTAAATTTGGCTTGGAACCTTGTTCCAATCATTGACATGGATCTTGATTGAACCAGCAGTATGGATCTTGATCAAATGCTAAGTTCTGATCGAACCAGCAGTATAGATCATGATCGAATGCTAAGTTTTGATTAGACCAGTAGTATGGATCATGATCGAATGCTAGGTTCTAATCAGACCAACAGTATGGATCTTGATCGAATGCTAGATTCTGATCGGACCGCAGTATGGATCTTGATCGAATGCTAGGTTCTGATCTCTTGGGGCACTCGTTGACTCTGGGTTCCCTTGTGCAATTGACCGAGACCTACAATACCGCTTCGAACTGCTCTTCATCTTCATGTTCGGGCTTGTGCAGGCACCAATGAGTAGGCCTCCACCTCTGATATGATGTATGATAAATGTTATATCTATGATTAGCACTTACACATGATCATCTTCAAAGGAGACAAGAAGAAGGGCTTCTGGTCGAACAGAGAGACTCCCTCTTTTTCTTGTCTTCGTCGCCTGGTCTTCACGTTGTCTTCTGATCTACCTTCGTTCACCTCCCGTCTACCTGAAAAGTTAGCACCCCCTCTATATTTATAGAGGCTCTGAGTTCGTTGCAACCATCCAACAATCAGAGATATTTGGGGATTTGAATTTGAAAAAGAGATAAACATTGTTATTTAAATAATTAAAAGATAATCTTAGTGCTTGTTCTGATCCTGTTCGAGCTTGGGTTGAATGTCGGTGCGACCAGACTCAATCTGGGTTGAATTTGACCAGACTTGAGTCGGGTTCGAATCCAATCAAGACCTAATTCGACCATACCTTGTAAATTCTACTAGACCCAAGTTTGATTCGAATCTGACCAGTTTCTGATTCGACCAGTCCTAGTCCGAGTCTGTCTTAACCAAACTAGTCTGAGTCTGATTTCGACTAGACCAGTTTTGAGTTGAATCCGACCAGGCCAGTTTTGTTCAAACTCGACCAGTGGGGCTTTAGTAGGGTTTTGACCAGTTTTTGACTTTATATTTACTTTAATTGTTCATACATATGTGTTTTAGTCCTTTTGGTCATGTGGGACTGTCGACGATTGGAACATGTTTCCAAGCCGAACTTACACAAGATCAAAAGTTCACACAGGGAAGCACTTCTTACAAACACTAGAGGAAGAATCGTAAAAGTAGATGCACCGGAGACACAGGAATTATACAGGTTCGGGCCCTCAAGGTTGAGTAATAGCCCTACTCCTGTTGTGGTTTCACTAAGAGTGCGAAGGATTACAAAGAAGAACAAGAGATGTTTAGAATCAGCTAAAAACTAATCTCCTATCCTCTAAGCAATATGAGGCTCCGTCGTCCAATACCCTGATCAGATTAGGTCGTATTAGCTTTATCCTATCCTTTTTTCCCTTTTTGATCTCCCCTTCTTTGTTCTCGACCTCCTCCTTTTATAGTTCGTTGAAGGTCGTCGGTTACGAAATTGAAGGGTCGCCAGGCGTAAGACGTGCGATGGTCATTGATGTGTAATTATGTGTAATTACGTGTATATTATCTGTGCAATTATCCTCCTGAGGGTTACGTCATCTGGGAGTTATGACATTTATGGGTAAATAAAGACTCACGGTATCCAAAGGTCGTGGTCGAGTGAGCATGACTGTTAGGCATGGTCGAATAGTCATAATCGGTCAGTATGGTGGAATACACATAACCATCTGGTCTGGTCGAATGTACATAACCATCTAACTATTGGATCTTTAGCCTGTGGTGGGTAGATATATTCTTGATTAGTCCTTTATCTAGAGGATGGCTCCAGTTTTTGGTTCACCGACAAGGTAAATAGTACTCGTTCGGTCGTGTACTGGCTACGACCTCATCTCTATGACCAGAGTTGATATCAACACGCTGATGAAGGACGCGCTCATGGAGGGTGGCCCGATCTTCACGACGTAGAACCTGGATAACTAGTATCTGAAGATACTTGGATAACTAGCATGATCTGACGAAACGAGATAGCCAACCACTTGCAGAGCAAGTACCTGCGTATCAATGAATTCGCACAACCACACTCTGAATTACCTATCCACACGACCACGCACCGAGTTGGTGCACAGATAGGGTGATCACAAAGATTGTTCGAGCAATTCCGGAGGAAATCACAAGAGCAAAGGATGAACAAAGGATGACAATGTCTTATGTCTTGTATATAAAAAACTATGACCATGCCTCTTTTTTATAGAGGGTGGTATTTACAAAAGATAGAAGACTTAAACTATAATTCTAATCTGAATCTAATTCAAAACGGAATAAAAATCCTAACAAACTATAAAAAATAAAAGAAGTCCAGAATCAATATTCTCGGAGTCGAATTTGGATTCGGACTAGACTTTTTCCTTTCATATAGTCATTACTCTTTTGGGTCTCCTGGTTGTATACAATGTTAGAATTTAATGATTCTTGATGTGTTGGAAAGCTCTTTTTAATACCTTTCCAACAAGTACTCACATGACCAAATTGAAAATTTGTGCTGAGAATGGTGCTTGTTTGAATTTGGACTGTCGCTTGGTCAGCAGATTGCATGCCGAGCAAAATTCTTTTGGTTGTAGCGGTTGCAATTCTTGATGGAATTGAGTGACTTTGGGCTTGTTAGAAAGATTAGAAATCCTCTTTCCACTTAGTAGGTGTATGACCAGATTCGATGAAGTTCTTTAGCTCATATGTGGCTATATCCTTCCTGTTATACTCTCCCTCTTTATATCTAATCAATGTTAAACAAGAGCTATTAGGTAGCAGCATATTCTCATCATATTTTAATTCTTTAAGGAACAAAGTCACCTGTTGATGTAGTTGTCTGGCCTTTGCTCAAGTGATTGGTCTTTTATATTCCTCGGGTCGAGCTCTAGTGCTACTTGTGCTAGAGATGTCCTCATCATTCTCCCACTCTTGAAAAGGACTCGTCCTCGAGTTTGGCAGCGTAGAACCGAAGAAAGGAGAAAGGTCCGAAATGTTGAATGTAGCATTGAATCTATATTCCCCTGGTAGCTCTATCTTGTAAGCATTGTCATTAATCTGCTGTTTTAGTCGTTCTGACACAGGCAAAGACAACAAATCAATAGGAGAAATCAGTTTAAAGCCATAAACAATTTCAAAAGGATACATATTAGTGGTCAAATGCATCGTCCTGTTGTACGCAAACTCCATGTGCGGCAAACAATCTTCCCACTCTTTCAAGTTCTTTTTTATCACTGTCCGCAGCATAGTCGGCAATGTACAGTTGACGACCTCGGTCTACCTTGGTATTTCTTTAGTCTCTTCAGGGTTGGTGTAGTACGGTGGTCGGTTTGGCAGTGCTGCTCTAGGTGTTAGATCAATTTGATGCTCGATTCCTCATAAAGGAGGAAGTCTAGATGGTGCATCTGCTGGAAATACATCGTTATAAGCCTGCAAAACAGAGGTAGAAACACTAGGAAGAGCGGTTAAGTCATTAGTAGAAATCAAGGATTCTTTGTACAAGAGTACAAAACAATCCGGCAATAGTTTGCTCACAACTTTCAAATCTGATTCTGTAGCTATTAAAGCTAAGCTATCTTTCTTTCTTTTCTTTTTCTCACTCATATTTGGTTTGTGGCTCTCTCTCACCAATATGTGGCACTCACTCATATGTTCACTCACACCATCAACCTTACTGTCAGAAAGTTTTTGCATCTCTTCTGATATGATTTGCTGAGGAGTCATAGAAAGAAGAGTGATGTCCTTGTCCTTGAACTTGAAGAAATATTTGTTAGTCCAACTACAATGCTGTGAATCACGATCATATTGCCATGGTCATCCCAACAGTAAGTGGCAAACTTGCATAGGAACCACGTCGCACATGACATCATCAGTATACTCCTTAATGGTAAACTGAACCTTCACTATGGAGGTAATTTTGATCTCACCATAAGAGTTAAGCCAACTAATGCCGTATGGATGAGGATGTTTGAGCACTGTAAGTCCAAGTTTGTCCACCATCACCTTACTAGCAAGATTATGACAACTACCTCCATCAATGATGAGCTTGCATACCTTGTCTTGGGCCTTACATCGAGTTTGAAAAAGATTATGTCGCTGTCTTCATTCAACTTCCATCATTTGAACATTGAGCACAGTCTTGACTACAAGAGTTTGGCGTTGCTCGAAAGAAAACCTCCTTCTGCTTCAACTTCTGCTGCAGTGTCTTCAATAATGTCTTCGTCACTTTGAGAATCATATTCTCCATCTTCTTGCACAATCATAGCTCGCTGGTTAGGACACTGAGATGCCACATGTCCTCGCCCTTGGCATATAAAGAATATAATTTGTCTTGAGCGAGGAAAAGAACCAACGGATGAGGTGCTGGCTGTAGGCTTCTTCTCGGTGGTTGAAGCATTATTGTTTGGTCGAAGAAGTGTGGACAACGAATTGGACTTGGTCAAAGAATTGTTGTTTGGTCGACCCGTTAGAAGAGTCGGGTTTGAAGCATTATTTCTCGGTTGACGCCACGTAGAAGTATTGGCTGCCCGTGAATACATCTTTTCTTCAGCTAATTGTCGTTCCACCTTTCTTGATAGATGGACAAGTTGCTTAAGATCCTAGTACTGCTGATAATTGATAATCCTCTGGACGTCTCTATTCAAGCCATTATAAAACCGAGCAATGGATTGGTCCCTAACATCACATCTCATCAGAAGAATCTCCATCTCCTGGTGGTATTCATCAACACTTCGCAGAC